>JAWWTY010000088.1:21500914-21534123 GCA_035222235.1 Margarornis squamiger
AGCAAAGTGAATTTTGGAGTTTTTCTTCTCTTCCCAAGTTTGTCAACCAGTACTGGGGTGCAACTTTTGCCTGATGAAGGGAATTGTTTGCCTTCTCCTGTATTCAGGAAGATTTATATAGATTACCAGAGCAACTCATTCAGCATAATGCCTGAATCTCACATCTAAATATTGATTGGTGATAACAGATTCCCAGTTTTTCAAGGCACTGAGGTTTTGCCTTTTCAAACATGCTAACTAATTTTGCAGCTCTTGATTATTAGCCGGACTCAGTAAACAACAACCTGTTAGAAATCATAAAATATGCACTGGCAGCTTTCCTGTTTGAGAATGAGCTGTTTAAAAAAAGCATAAGCACTGCAGAAAGACTAAATTAAAAGGCATTGAATTACTCAATTCTGGAATCCCACTTCAAATCCTGCAGCAGATCTGAAATCAAGCAGGTTTTTTGCCATCAGCACTGGCTGTGTGTCAATATAGAGTGACATCCACAAATGGTCCAACTGACTTCAGCACAACTGCTGCTGTTTGCTAAGAAAACTAAGCCAATGTGGAAATTAAACTAAGGATTAGTCAGTGATTTTCCCCTCCCTACAGCAGATGAAGGGTAGTGTTCATGGCTGTGGCATGTAGATTTCAGCTCCAGTTTCTTAGGCATGTTGGCTTACAGCCAGGTCGCTGGTGCTTGGCAGTTGGTCCGGACAGAGGAGGTTTGTCAAGGGCTGAGGTGCTGGGCTGGGATCCACTTGTGCTGGTTTAAAAGACCTAAATGCCTATATCTTTCAGGGGGAACCCTTTCCCCTTGGAAGTTCATTTTCCAAGGGTATTCTGAACCTGGGTGAGCTAACAGGTACCCTGCTGCCCCAAAATACCTTTACAGGGACAAAGAAATGGTAATGAGAGGCCCATGGAGTGGAGAATTATTAGCAGTGCACTTCTGCAGGAGAAGGCCTGTGCAGAAGGGTGGAACTTATACGTAAAGTTTCAGGTTCTGGTTTTGCCGTGTGGTCAAAAGCTTCCTGAGGGCAAAATCCTAGACAAAGGCACAGAGTTTTACAGAGATCAATTTCATCCCTTCAGGCAAGCCCAGTTATTCCTAAACTTGGTGTTTAACTCTCTGTTCAGTAACCACTGGGGGTTTGTTGCAGTATTCTGCTTCTGAATCTGCCATTTTAATACCAGCAGTAACACCTCAGGATGTTCAACTCTGAGAGACCTTGCACAAATTACTGATATCCAGTCCCATGTCTTATTTGTGCCTTTTATATCATGTTGATTTATGGCATCATTCAAGCAATAGCAAAATATCAGCTTACAGTTGAACTGTCCCCCACTCTATATAAGCACTGGTCACCTTTTCCCTTCCAGTGTTTATTCACATTAGGTCTTTCCTGTTTTTCTCTGAAGTTCTGAATACTTGTACACTTTCCTTATTAGTGTTGATGAATGTTCTTTTTTCCACTGACATGCCAGTTTGTATGCTGCAGGCATAATTTTTATTACATTTCTACGTTCATTGCAGAAATTGTGTGAGTATTTCTCAAGTACAATCCAGAATGCAGAGTTAGCACAGGCTAAAGAAACTGGTCTGTAAGCCTGCAGGTGTTGTCCCTGTTTATAATGCTGTTACCATCCCACCCTGAAAAACATAACACTGCTAAGCCAAATGTAGGTATCTCTAGAAGTCATGTGTCTGCCAGAGTTAATTAGCTGGATAGAGGAGGCTGTTTTCTTCAGGCAGAGTTCTGCTGACTTGGGATTTGTGTGTTCCTGCTGCAAACCAGTGTGACTGCACCAGCTGTGTGAGTGCCCTGCAGGACCATGCTCAGGGTCCCTCCTGGGGTTGAGGAGAGGCACCTTCTGCCAAACAGCCTCTGCCTTTCAGGAAGGAGGAAAATGACAGACCAAGTCTGTGGGTTTCAACATCTCAGCATGGGAAACAGAGGAAATCCTTCACCAAGAGAAAGTGCATTCATCACCTTCAGGCTGGAGCACAAAACAGAGGCCTATATCCAAATACAATATTTACTGGGTACTGAGTGCTAAATGTACACATGTACACATACCACATTTCCAAACCTTTCCTTCTGCCTCTTCACCTCTTGGTTCCCCTTTACCCTTCTTAACTCCCCTTTTCGTCACCAAAATTATTCTGTGCTACCTGACAGCTCCTTTGGTCCTGATGTGATCATCTCCACAGAAGGGTTCATGGGCTCTTTATGCCTCCAATCTTCTTGGAAGCTGCACTAGCTGCCTTGACTACACTTGTGTAGCTGCCCACTTAGGTCAAAATCCCACCAAACACACAGACCAGACTTTCTTCAGCAGTCTGGTACATCCCCTTCCCCTGCAGCACTGAATGGTTTCCGTCTGGATTTTGCAGGGCATGATGTATAGCTACAGACTCTAAAAGAGAAAGCCCATAAATAGCCTTAAAAATTTAGGGGGGGTTTCCCCCATCATTCAGGAGTTTCAAGACCCAACTGGAAGAAGCCATGCGTGTCCTGGGCTGATGTCTTATCTGACCCTGCCTTGAACAGGAGGTTGGGCTAGAAGACCTCCCAAGGTCACTTCCAGCCTTAATTATCCTAAAAGTCTGTAATCTTATTAATCAAGGAGTTAGGGTCCCCCAAAAGACAGCAAAATACCGTCCAAAACTCAGCATCCCTCCAGCTGTTTGTGGTTCCTTCCCCTTCACTGCAGGTCAGCACTGTTAACATGAGAGGAAGGGTCACCTGTCTCACACAGGCAGCTCTTCTCAGTGCCCATGAAAATCTGGTGTGCTCTCAGGTGCTTATGGCATCCATTAAAGAAATCTGAGGGACAGACGGACTAGCAGCAAGGCAGGCTTGGCTTACCGAGTGGGAAAATCTCCCATTTCTTTTGTGGTATTTAGGAAAATAGGGCTCTGTGTACCTCCACTAAAAAAACTCATGCCTATGCCACAGCAACTCCAGACTCCCTGACACAATTTTCTTCTTATATAAACAGTTTAGCATATCTCAGTGATGAGATAACTGCTTGGGCCAATAAAGCAGCAGTACTAACAGTACTAAAACCTCATCTGATTTTGTGTTTTCTTTCTTAATTTTCTTACCTACAACACTTCAGATATTGTAGTTATTTATATAACTGGCTTTATTGTTTTGGCTGTCCTGCAAAAGGCAGCCTGAAATCTGCTGAGAAGTCAGGAACAAGGGAATTATAAGATTTCCTTGCCAGGTGTCAAATAACAATAAAGGCACATCCTTTTTAAACTGGGCTAGAAGAAAAGGACATTATTTAATATTTAACAGGTTTGCACAGGAAGAATATAAGCACTTAGTATATGTAGGTACATGTGCATGTGCACTCTTAATGTATTTATTACTGTTTAAGCCATTATGTAGCACATTGCTCAAAATAGATGTGATATTACTGCATTTATTTTTCAGACCAAATTTGCATGACTTATATTGTGACCAAGCAAAGCAAGGAGTTCTCCTTATCACTTGGCAATTCTGATTATATGATTATATGAAACTCACAAAAAAAATAAACCATGTAAAACAGCTTTTGGTTTGCATCATGATTTAAATTTTTGCACTGCTGGACCATACGTAAAAAGGCAGCCCAAAGAAATGGTGAGGACTCTAGATCAAAATTTTCCAGTGAGATCTGTGGTGCCCAGGTGGTTTAATCAAGAATGTACCCAATAGTTCATGTCAAAACTGTGCCCTTGAGTATTTTCTTGTTACCTCAGTATCTCAGCAGAGATGCCTTAACTTTTAGGCCTAGAGTGCAAATAAGAGTGGTATAAAACTGAGTAAAAATGGAAAAAGCAACCTCCTGTGGATATCAGTGCTTGGTATATGACCTCTGGGCTATAAACAGCTACATTCTGTTGAATGATCCATATTTTTCCTGCCATGATTAGGAATTCAGACCCATTCTACACAGAGTCTGGGGAACTCTCAGTCTACCTGCACTGATTTCAGTGAGGAAAAGGCAATTTACACCTATGGAATGAGTTTTATGCATTCTTACTTAGTGTCACATAGAAGATCTCTGTTCCTACCAGATTCACCCATATTTCTAAGTCCTGGTAGCTCTGTATTCATCCTTTTTCCCTTTAGCAGGTTGTTGTTAAAAGGAACTAAAGAAGGGATTCAGCATAGGTTAAAAAAAAAAAAAATTGGAAAAAACCCACTAAGGAAGCAGAAACTGGGGACCAGGAGGGGATGATAAAAGAGATGTAAACAAGTAAAAACAAAAGAGCAAGTAGTCAGAAAGTAAGAAAATATAAATGAAATCAATTCCTGCGTGTGCACATGTGCATGTGTTAGAAGCAACCTTTCTCTGCAAGACCAAACAACTCATGACAAACCTTCTAGAGTTTTGAAATGTTGCACTTATGATCACCACAAATTAAAAGGAGTTTGCTTGCTTATAACCATGAATTGCCTGATATCACATATATTCAAAGTTTTCATTGCCATAAATTATTAACTAATGTCCAATTCCTTTAAAAGAATATATTTTATTGTTGTTGACTTTTACACACTCCCACTTTTCAGTCCCTTCCCATATCATATAGCAAGTAAAATTTACCAGGTTACGAAATATACATCCTGAAAATGCTGCTTACTGACTCACTGAGGAAGAAAAGAAATATACCAGTAAGCCCTGACTCACATAGTTTTACAGTTTATTTTCACCAGGTAGCCCAGCAGAATATTTCAGATATCTTTATCAACAAGCTACAAATGCATGTGAGTCTATAAAGGAAAAGAAGCCACATACCTGTTCATTAATTTAGCAAGAGTGTGACAATGACTGACGTCAGTGACAAATGAATTTTTCACTTTACTAGGTATTTTTTTTAAAATTTCCTGGGAAGAAAAGTCAAGATAAAACAGTATATTTTGAAAAATTTCTTCCTGAGTTACAGTATGAAGAGGAAAATTCATCCTGTATCAAATTGTTCCATTGCAGCAGGACCAAATACATTGTTTGAACATTTTTGCATTTTTTTATGTTGTTATATTAATTTAGAAAAAAGATTAAATGGATTGAAGCATTCCTTTCCAACAGTTCATGTTAAAATTATTGCAATTAAGCAATTTCAGCTTGGAGATGAGGGTTACCTTTAAGAGAGAAAACTGGCAGTTTGACATATCATCACAAATCTGAGACTATTAAGTATTCATATACTTTAGCAGAGCAAAATCTGCCTTTTTCCATCTGCAACAACTTAAGCCTGTGACACATTTGCCTCGCTCTAATGAAACGCATTACCAACAAGTGCCACACATCTTGAATCACGCAATTAAAAAGTGAGGGAAAACCTCTCAGGTGGATGCCTGAAGTTAGACCCCTCCATCTATATTTAGATACATGAATTTCACAAGCACCTCAAGCTGCCGAGCGGGTGAAAGAAGCAATTCCTCCTTCTTTCCTCCCTACATCACTTTCTTCTTGCTCTCTGCCTTGTGTTTGAACAAGCATTAGTGAAATCCTGTGCTGAGCAGGCCTGGTAAAGAGTGAAAAGATGTCCCTTTAGCCTGTATCAGTGCCCTGATCCTTCAGTTGAGAAGTGGTGACAGAAAGGCAGGAGCAAGCAGCCCCAGGTAAGGAAAGCACTAGGAGATGCTGATCTGTCACATCCCAGGCAGTATGTTTCAACTAGCTATGAACAGCTACAGGTCTTTCTGTAGACAAAGGCAGTTTTAAATAACTATCCCTGTTCAAATGTGTTCATCTTGGCTTATATTATGGAGAATTTTTTGTTTTGGGTTGGTTTTGGTTGGTTTTGGTTTTTTTGTTCAAAAGTGAGAAAATAAAGATGGCAACACACATAAAAGAAGAAGAGGGCAGGAAGAGGGAATATCTGCATCTGCATAAGTCATGTCAATTAAAGGAGGTTTGAATTAAAGCAATGGAGAATCTAAGCCTGATGAAAGTGTATCCCAAATCATAATCAAGGCATCTTAAGGAATGAGTTTTCAGCCATTAGGTCTCAACAAGAGAAGCAAGAGTCCTGAGTGCTTGCTCCCTAGCAAAATAAGTTTATTTTCTGAATTTTCTATGTATTTTAGTACTCAGAGCCACTGAGGATCCCAAGTAGAAAGCACAGATAGATATCCCAAAGGTTTATTGTTGGGAGTGGGTGAAATATTGGTTCAAGAGAAACTCCTAGCACAACTGGCTGACTGCCAGCTTTCAACAACTACTTGTTTCATCGTCTGGAGCATGGGAGCACGAGAAGACACCTATTCCTCTGATTATTACTTCGTGTTCTTTATATCCTGTACTGTGAATTCTAAAACGAAAGTAAATATCTGAGAGATGTTACGGGAATTGGGGTGAAGGGATACTGAAGTATATTTTTAGTCAATCTGTATATGCTTTTACAGAAGTGGATAATAAGGTAATTACTGTTTTCCTTTTAGATAGATCTAGCTGTTTTACAAATAAATCATATGCCCTTTGTGTGCTAGGAAATCATTTGTAAATAACAAGAGTCAATTTTTTTTCCTGATGACATTTGAAATGCCAGTTTATACTTAGGAAAATATGTTTTATTGAAACAATTTTTACATGTTTTATTTTTGTGTGTATGTGCATGTCTGTATGTCTTCCACAGGCTGGAACAAGAAATACAGAAATTAGAAAGTGAGGAATCTCAAATATCTGCCAAAGAACAAATAATTTTGGAGAAACTAAAGGAGACCGAGAAATCCTTCGACAACTTGCAAAAGGTATTTAAAAACAAACAAACAAAAACCCAAAACAAAACAAAAACAAAACCAAACACAAACAATCAAACAAAAAAACCAAAACACTTAGGCACAGATTGAAACCAAGGTGTACTCCTCTTAGCACCATTTGAAAGCAGCAGTTATAATTCGTGGACTTGTTGGAAGATTGTGGGCAGTCACAGAGCACGTAGCTCAAACCAGGATGAACAAGACTAGCAAAGATATAGAGGCATCAGGTCTATTTTGGTTGGGTTATTTGGGTTTCCCCTTCCATTCCAGCTTTTTTTGAAGAGGGATTTCAGAGTCTTTCTCCCTAGCTTATCTTCAGGGAAACAATGTGAGCATTTTGGGCCCCACTTAAAAATGTCAACAGGATCCTGAGAGGTATTCCAAACTTCCCTGTTCTTGGTGGCACCCAGAGATAGCAGCATTTGCCACAAACACCTCTTTTGAACATTACATCCTGCAACAAAAAGCAGCATTCTCCATTTACTTACACAAAGTCCCCCTCCCCAGGCTATAAGGGCACCTAAATCCAAGGAGCCACAAACACAGTTATCCATTTAAAAATTACAAAGAACCATAAAAGCAAGTCTAGCATAAAAATCAAGACTTCATGCAAATTAAACCCAAAATATGAAAGGTTTAACCAAACATCCTATTTTTTCCATTCACAGAGTTTCTCCCACCAGGATGGTGGTAAGTGCCTTTTTATTATTGTACAGCTTTGGTTTTAACAAGAGTTGTTAGTATAGCTTTGTTGCAAAGGTTTAAAGAGTGGGGGTTCTTTGCTTCATTGTATGTTTCTGATTTATTGTTAGAGCCATTACCTTTTTCTATGGTGTTTCTGTAGTGCAAGCACAAATATCACTATTGTGGTAAAACAGTATTGCTTTGGCAGAGTTTCACCGCTTCTTACACACACACAAAGGGAAAGAACAGTAAGAATAACTTAAAACAGACATCATATAATTTCTGTGTTATTGACCCCTTTCACCACATGATAGCCCTGCTCTGTAGACTCCCTTTCACCTCTCTGTGGTCAATCTTCTCCATTGTACGTGCTCATGTTCTGTTCATAAACAGTTAAATACTATGATGACTATTCGTAATATAGAGAGACAACTATTTAAAATAGATTACTTCACTGACGAACAATATTCTCAGCGTGATGATTTTTACGAAAGGAAAACATCGCATAGGTGGATGAGGATATACTAATTCCTAGCTTATTAACTCAGTGTCACACTATGTGTGATCAGTCTAAATACTGAACTATAAATTTAGATGTCTGAGTGAGCACATGATATGGATGATTCCCAGGAAGCTAGAGAGACCCTCACAGTGCCACTCCAGGACCTTTAGAACCCAGGAAGGATAACATGCTAAGGCATCTGCAGGTAAATCTGTGTGCCAAATACTCGTTCTCGGTAGATTTCTTTGAACTGACAAAATACTGAAGGTAAGACTACCTCCTCCAGCTGCTGTCAAAGCCATGCATAACTGTACTGTGAGCATAGAGGAGGAATATGTAGGATGATCCCAAGATTAAAACACTGGGACACAATGGAAATTACTATGTAGTATAGGAGCTGACTTGGAGATGTCTTTTGGAGTTGAGTAATTCTATTTAGTAAAAAGGTTTTCTTTTTAAACCAAATATCTAGTTCAGAAATTTTCTCTTCTGCCAGCAATATAATCCAAGTTTTTCATTAAATCCTATTGTCAAAAAAAACCCCAAAACCCAATGTTCCAGATAGTATGCTCCATGGTAAGAATTTGGTCTTCCTTTGCTCTGGAGCATTTAGAATTTGCTACCACAAGGTAAATACAGATCGAGAATGGCAAATGTTTTGTACCTATGCAGAGTTACACCATGGTTGTTGGTAAGTTTCCAAGAAAGGAATGGTGCCTACAGAAATTAGCCCCCAAAGCGCACAGGATGACTCCTGTGAGATGCAGTCTGCCGGTTTGTGTGTGTCATAATAGAAGGGGACCCATAGGGATGCCCAGCTAACAAATTTGAAGCAGTAGTTTCCCTGAAGGTGTGTAGCAATGTAGTATTTCATTGGGTTCAAAAAGAGCCCCCATGCTCTCCAGATTTTGCCTGCTATCAGTGGGTGCCTTCCTCACAGACTGAGCCAGAAGTAAGGACAGCTCATGATTTCTGACGGGTAACAGTAAACTGCACCACTGTGCCAAAGAGAAAAGAGTGACTCCAGAATAAATGCACAAGCAGAGAGAGCAGCAGGTAAAGCTAGGTGACATGGTCCCTCTTCTCTTACAGACTTGTTTTATATATCTTGTTCCTTCCTCTTGGCAACTGGTCCTTGTGGGCTGAGGCAGGCCAGGCCGTCCTCTACGTAGTGCTGTCCTCTGCTCCTCTGCATATGACTGAGGCTGTAAGCTGTCCTTTTATCCCTCCCACTGCGGGCACAGTGCAACTGTACATCTTCACATGGTGCAAGCTGAGCCAGCCCTCTTTGTTCTGCTCTCTGACAGCGATCTGTGAGGGTAGCTGATCAGAGGAGGAAGAAAACACACATATACCTAGATGTGAGCACTTTGGTACCATAGATTTTTCCTTCCTTCAAAACTGCGTATGACTTGCTTTGTTGCAGCAGATCAGATATCTGTTGGCAACCATGTGTAACACATGCTGCTGAGGAAGAAGGTAGAAGCCACTGGATAACACAGGAAGGCTCTGTAAAACACAGACACAAACGAACACCGACTTCTTGGGGCAATTTCTTCAGTTGTTGCCACATCCTGAAAGACTCCCAAGTCCATACATCTCATGTTAGTTTGTTCTGTGTCCTCCCCTCCCTTTATTTTAAATGCAATGACAGTACAGAAAATTATTTATTTTACCATTGTGTCCCTGTGCGTATTTTTGTGCCATATATAGGGTGGTGACAGAGACTTTCAGTGTGCAGAAAGCACAACTACAGGGTGTTCAGAGCTCAGAGGGATCCAAGTGAAGGCTCTGAGGGAAGGGGAGAAGTGGTGGTGAGCACCAGTGGCCAATCAAGTGACGCTCTGAGTCCTTCCCACCCTTCCCAGAAAAAGACTTGTGTTTGGCAATGAACATTTCTGAGCTTGAAATCATCCAGCCACAATTAACACAAATTCCACATTTTTCAGGGTACAAACACATTTTGCCTTCATAAATCACCATGAGAGCAGAAACGCTGAGGCTGGGAAATGCTGGGAGCTGTGGCCCTGTCACCTCCAGTTGTGACTGCCAGCTCTGCGGCAGCTTGCCACAGCTCTCCATTAAACAAAGTCTGAGATGATGCTAGGAATTACAACATTTCTTGCTGCTCAGGTCTGCAGTCAACACCAGGCATACTGTAGTGCTGTGCTGCATGCACAATGGAAACAGAGAGCTCTCGCTCCATGAGTGTATGTTTATGGCTCAATGTATATACAAAAGAAAAGTCATATTAAGATCTGATGTAACTGTCTTGACTGCTGGATTTGCCTCAGGGGTAAATTCATCCTTTGGTATATTTGGCCATTTGTATGCAAACTACATGCTGCTAATTCAGCCAACATACAGAAGCCACAAGTACAGTAACTGTACAGTTTGCAGAAACCTCTGAATTTTGTATGTATTAGCATTTATTTGCAAAGATGTGGCTCAGGAAACATGACCTGGATTGTTTAGTATCTGGAACACTGCTTAGAGAGTTCTGGTTTTTTGCTCCTCCGTTCTTGACCAGCTGTGCAGCCCAACAGCAAAACAGACCAGCATGCCTTCAGAGGAGTCAAGTACAGATCTTTGAAAAGTGCCTTCCACATGTCCTGTAAAAATTCAGCAGCAACTGGTTTGCAGTTGTAGGCCAAAACAATTAGAGTGTCTCTGGCTACCTGACTAAAAATCATTTATCACCACCTTCGGAGTGTGACATGTGAGTCAATTTCCTACCTATCTCACAGACCACTCAATCAATCTGTCCTGATAGGAAAATGATGTGGGAAACAGTGTCAAAACTTTACTGAAGTCTAAATAAACACCATCCATTGCTTTCCCTGTATCAATAGAAGATGTTATGATGTTGTAGAAGGTGATCAGTTTAGTCCACCATAATTTGTCCTTGGTAAATCCATGATGGCTTTCCCAATCATCTGCTTCATTTGGTTTGTAATCATTTCTAGAAGAACTCATTCTGTCACTTTGCCAGGGAACAAAGTAAGATCATTGTGCTTCCATTCCTCTGGATAGGTATGACGTTTTCTGTCTTGTAGTCATCAGGGACATCCCCTGGTCTCTGTGGCTTTCAAATATGATAGATAATATCCTTACAAAAATGTCAGACACTTTTCTTAACACCCTGGATTGTGGATTTATGTGGGTTGAACCCTTGCAAACCAGACCTTCCTCCACTATTGGCAGGTCAACAGGTGTTGTCGTTACTACTTGATCTTTTGACCTGGGGTTCAGCTGTGTCAGTAAGGACAGAGGCACAGAGGGTATTGAGAACATCTGCCTTGTCACCATTGCTAGTGAATAGTTTCCCTGCCTTCCTTAGCAACAGGTTTATGTCTTTTCTTCTGTTTACTGCTCACAGATCTGAAGAACTCTTTTCTCTTGACATCTTTGGAGAACTCCCATTCTAGCTGATCTTTAGCCTTCCTGAGTGCATCTCTGCATCCCCCTAGCAAGGTGCTGATAGTCCTCAGTGGCTAAGGCAGTATGCTTTTTTGGTTTTCCTTTTTATTGCACCTAAAGGTTCATTGATAAGCCAGGATAGTCTGTTGTTCAGACTTCTTCATTTCCTTTTGTAGAGGATGGACTGTTCTTGTGCTTTCAGCAGGCACTTTTGAATAACATCCAGCACTAATGAGCTCCCTTGACCTCCATGGATGTTTCCAATGGAATATCTCACAGGCAGGCTCTTAGCATATTGAAGTTGGCTCGTCTGAAATTCAGGGTCGTCTTCCTACTACTGGTCTTCAGTGCTCTCAGCAGGACTTTAAACTCCGCAATGGCTCACTGTATCCAAGGTATTATTATTAACTATGATACCACTGTAAGTTGAAGTAGTCTTCTCAGTTCGCAAGCAGTAAATCTAGCAATGTGCTGCTCCTAGTCATTATGTCCAGCATCTATAGCAGCAAGTAGTCCTTAATACATTTCAGGAACCTGATGGATGATGTCTGCATAATTATATTTTTTTCCCAACAAATTTCTGGGCAATTGAAGCCACCCATGAAGAGCAGGTTCTATTGGCCGAAGACTTCATTGAGCAGACAAAGTAAGGTTTTGTTGGCTTCATCATCCTGACTGGGAGGTCAGTACATAATATTTCCCTTGGTGATTATCCCTCTAATCGTGTTCCTAAGGCATAAATAGAACTGGCATGGTCTCCACAGCTCTCCTCTATACATGCAAATTTTTCTTTCACATACAGTGCAACTTCACCTCCTCTTTTCCTTTACTATCCTTCTGGAAATGTTTGTAGCCATCCATTGTGGTCTTTCCATCATGTGAGTTTTCCCACAAAGTTTCTGTGATTCCTGTGGCATCTCTCACACTGGGCATAGAGCTGTAGTTCCTCCTGCTGTTGCCCAGATTGCATACATTGGTATACAGGCATTTGAGGTGGCTGAACTTAGGGCCCTTGCCTTTGGAAAGGATTGGGGTACATTCCTTACTGCTCTGGGAGGTGTACTCATTCACTGTGTTGCTTATGGACATACAAGTGTCAGCTGTGGACCCTAACAACAAAGTTCATTTGTTTACAGTATGGCTCACTATGTTAGAGCTGGCTATTCAGCTTTTAGCAAAAACCTCCATTTGTGTTCTTACAAACATTGTGGGAGGGTCATGATCTCTGTTCCCTCTGATGTAGTGCCATGAAAGACCAGAGGGCTTTTGAGGTAGAATAGCCCTGCCCAGGGTCCCAGTATTTGCAGAAGACACACCATTAATTTAGTGGTAATCAGTTTAAAGATAATCCAAGCCCTTGGAAAATTAATTCATCTGACTTTTGGCCACAAACGTCTGTGTGGGAACTTTTCAGAGCAGTTCTGAAGATTTAGTTTTGTGCAAGAACCCTTGAGGGATTACTTTGCCCCATACCTTTTTCCCAAGTCTATCTGATAATATGGAAGACTGCCACAGTCCTAAAATTCATTTTGTTGTAAGTAGTACAAAAAGCCACAGGACTTATTTTATAGCATCCATAGATATTAATAATTTATCAAACGTTGAAGATATTTGGTGCAGTCTGTCTAAATGTTTTTATTTATGTTCTGTCTTACTTCTCATGTGTACAAAATTCTAATTTGCATCAAATCCATTCCTTATAAAATTAACCTTTTATATAATTTTAAAAGGTGCTGAATGAAAGAGACCTTGTTGCCATTGAGATAAAGGGAAATGAGCATGTTTGTTTTGTTTGGGGGCAGGGGTGGGAGATGACAACACAAGACAAGAACTGGCAAAATCAACCAGCCCCAGCTTCTTCTAGTCAAATACCCTACTTCTGACGTGTGACACCACCACTAGCTTCAGAAGGAACTACACAAGGATTGCACCACTGTCCTGGTGTTCCCTTCTCAGGACAATGAGAGATTGTCTGGAGCGCTGAAGCTCCAGACAATTTTTGAAGTATTTTATTTTGAGTAACATACAGAGAGGTTTCTATATTGAGCCAATATTAACAGTATGTCACACTTAGCTAGGTATTGTCTCCTAAAGCAGGAGGCAAAAAAACCCCCCAAAAAACAAAAAAAAACCAAACAAACAAACAAAAAAAAAAAACAACGTACCAAGGTCCACAGACACAGGTACTGCATCAAAGTGAGAGTTTCACCATCCAGCTGTACAACTGATCTTGCTTCCTGCTAGATGTCAGTGATGCTCAATTCCCTCTACAGGGAAAAACAAACAATTGCAAAAGATTTTGCCTGCTGCAATGTCCTGGCATAAGAACTGTACCCTAGCCATGCCTATTGATTCTCATGAACTGCGAAAGAAGTAAGGATGATTGGTTAGGCAGCACAAGTCAGCACTGATTACACCCATGTGTGGACAGATACATCTGTCACTCGAGTCACTGGATGAGTGTGTACTGAAATTACTGTTCCAAAAGGACATTCTATGGGATGAATAATTACTAAATTTTTGCCATTTCCAGAACACAAAGTGCCTTCTTTCTCTGGACCGGAAACAAAGTCCCCACTTCTTTCTTCTGAAAAATTACTTAAGTTTTCAATAATGGCTTGTTCATTTGCTGGTTATATATCCAGAACAACCCCACCAAGCATTGTACCAATTTCTCATTAGAGGCAAGTAACCCTGCAAACGAAAGCAGCTGGTGTTGGACATTGTTCAGTCTGTGTCTTAAACAATTATTTCTCCTAAACTCTACTGCTAAACATACAAAACTTTGAGGATACAGTATGCACTGAAAATATCAAAACTCATGTGCCAAGACTGCCAGTTGTCCACTGAAATATAAAATTACTGGAACAGGCTCCCCAGACAAGTGGTCACAGCACGAAGCCTGACACAGTTCAAGAAGCATTTGGATGATACTCTCAGACACATGGCGTGACTCTTGGGGATAGTCCTATGCAGGGCCAGGAGTTGGACTTGATGATCCTTGTGGACCCTTTCAGCTCAGCACATTCTGTGATTCTGTAAATAACATTTCCCTGAGTGGTTTTTGTTTGGGCTTTTTTCCAGTACATCTGCCACAAATTAAACTTATTTATATACTTAGTGGGACTTTTGAATGAATTCACACCATGCCTCTGTGCCAGCCTTCTCTGACACAGGAAGGGGGAATGGTGTCCTCTTTACCTGAGTTACCTGTAGTGATCCATGGAGGGATGAAGTGTCTGCTTGGGGACTTATCTTCCTGCATTCAGTAGCACTGGTGGCCACTGCAGACTGTCATGGTGGTAAAACCATTTCACAGAATACCAGGCTCAATTTTCCCAGCAAAGGAATAGGCTTTGGGCTTAGACATGACACATCATGTCCTTCCTGAGGATGCCACCAGGTGTAGGTATTTTCAGGGGTGGGTGTTAGCCCATAGGGAATGTGATGAAAATATCTCCCTTCACCAGATGCAGTCAAGCAGCCTACAACAGGGCATTACATTTTTTCACTCCTTTCACCACCTGACTTTTATGGTCTGCACCTGCAACCTATCTCACCGGCTTATAGCAATAAGAGGCTTCAAGAAAGGCAGTTTCTGCCTCCTACCCTGGCACATGGACCAAGCCATACCAAAGGCTTGACAAATTATACATTGTATTGGCAAAGTTCCTTTGGAGGAAAAAGAATGATTTGTTTCATAGCAGATAGGATCTTGTATTTGAATAGCAATTTAACCACTTCCATACACAGTTGAAAATATTTCCAGTTGATAGGAAAGAGTGTGACTTGTTTTTTTTCATTTTGGTTTGGTGCCTGAGCTTTAAGACAGTTATTTGCACATCTCTCCTCTGAGCTCTGCTCTTAGCTCAGCCACTGAATTCTGGCAGAACAATAAATGCTATCTTGTTTTAACCCAGCCACAAAATATCTCCCAGGAAATACTCTTAAATTGGCTAATTACCTCTTCTAAGGAACACATTTAGGTTATGATAAGCAACCATAAGCTCAAATGTAAAACAAGTCAGTCCTCTAAGATAGCTTTCCACAAGTTCAGGGTTTATTGATGAAGGAGGACATTGCAGCACTGGCAGGAGCATAATACTTACTGAAGACCAAAACAGGTACCCTATGAATACCTATAAGTGATTTCATTATTATCTAAATTTCAGACTGAAGAACAAAAAGCCAAGTGTTGCTTCAGTAATATTGGAAACAACCAGTACTTTCGTTCTATTAAGTCAACACTAGCATTTTTAGGTTTTTATGTCTCTATTTGAAATGTCATGTATTCTGGGTATCACATTAGGTTTGGTCTTTACCTTCCCCACCAAACCCCACCCCCCATTTTAAAGGTCACAGACTTGATAAATCCAGAACCTCCTGACAAATAATTTTATGTGTTCATCTGACATAAGGTTTGAGTCATCTGGACCCATTCCCTCCTGCCTCAGCTAGTCTATTGAACACCAATCACAGGACAGTGAGTTTGCACTTTGTTTGCTTTGATCCGATTATCTAGTACAAAGCTCCAGTGACTATTGTCAGGGCTGACAACACTCTGCTGTCTAAGCAATGAAGCCACTGGGGCTCGTAGCACGAATCTAACTGTTTCCTGTTCTCTGACACCAGATGCAGTAAATTACATTTACTCCCAGATCCCTGAACTCCCAACCCTCTATTCACGAACAGCAAAGCCAGTTCCTGGGTGGGACGGAGCAAGCAGAGTAGCTGGTAAGTCTCAAGGAACAAAGTATTATAATACCAGTCCAGTAGCCATGAACTTTTTTGTTGTAGTACTTTAATGAGTCTGGTGTCCCGATATCATTTAAATGCCAGGAAATGCCACTTGATTTGTATTTAGTAAATAAGTCAAGGCTTTTTGAACTGCAAAGTGTATTCTCAAAACAATGTAGTCAAACTACGTACCAGTAGCATAGAAAACATTCCTTTTTTTTACATGGAAGCATTCAGTTCTTTCCATCTCTACTAATACAAATACATGGTATGTAGGCCAAGGTTGTACCCATGCAACTGTCATTAAGATGAATAAGACAGACAGGCACTCATAAGACCACATACATGCTTCAAATGTTTGTCATTTTATACTTCTTTGTATGCCATTCTTTCTTCTTGGGGAAAAGGTGGGCATGTTTTGTGCTTGGAGTCATACAGAGAATTTTCTAACACTTAATTTTGAAATTGAGTATGTGTCTTAAATGTAGCAACATGATTGTTAAAACCTGTACATTTTTATTATTTTCAAAATCCTTCTTTCTAAACAATGTACTTCCCATCGCAACACCAAATTGCTGGTGGCTACTTAAGAGGTGTCCCAGGGGTGCGATGAAAGGGGTTTACTTGCAGCGTAGGTTAAGAAGCGTAGGAAAGCAATGTCTGCAAGTAAAACACTGTACACAGCTATGCAATATTTATTTTTTCCATAAATCCTGTTGCAAGGCATTCAAAAATCTTTCCTTTCACCACTATTTACCCTGATCTGCCTTAAAAGCAAGCTTTTCTGTGTGTTTTATGCCATTTTGTCAACACTAAGAAAGTAATATTTTTTTCCATTCTTTGGATGACTCAGAAGCTTTGTTAATGTAGTCCTTGATAAGTGTATTCTGTGTGTGTAGTAGATTAAAGACACCCCTATATGTTCTCAAAGGTGGGCTGTAAGCATTCACCTTAAAACAAGCTCAAAGTTTAAGGTTTTCTTTTTAAAGAACAGCCTCCACATAACAGGCAGAAGTTAGATCCTTGTCTGCATGTTGCAATATTGTCATGAAGCATTGCATCATGCTTCAATGTAATTAAAGTTTGTGCAGAAAACTTGAGAATAGTGGCTGTCATCTTCAAGTACCTCTTTCAGTTTCAACTCTATTGTGAGGTAGTTTTGTATTCTGTTAATAGACCACACTTTGCAGTAAATAAACTTTGGTTAAATAAAGATGGTTTAGATATCAACTTTAGTTTATTTTGCAATACCTTGACAAGCTGGGCTGCTAGGTTTTTCCATAGAGAGCAAACTTCATGCATATAGGCAGATAAGCAAGGCTGTGTTATTCACTTCTCCCATGGCAATGCATTTCACTGGTGAACAGCTTTCTAAGAAAATCACTTACGCATTTACTTGCACAAGTTGCTTTATTGTGATCCATGTGTTGGTCACAAACCACATGTTATGCCAATATCTAAAAACAATGCAGCTGAAATCACAGTAGAAAAAAATGAAAATAAAATGTTGACGGTGGCAAAAGCTTAAGCAGATTTGCCAGACATGAAATACAAAAGGATCACACCTGTTAACTTTCTAGGACAGAGCCTTCCAAGCAGTGCTAGTACTTATTGCCCAAAGTCCTCCTAATAAGTAAGATATGTCAGTATTCCATACCATAGATAAAAAGATGTATCTTGCAACCTTTCCTAAATGTAGAACTATGGCATCATAGAACAGTTTGGGTTGGAAGGGATCTTAAACATCATATAGTTCCAGCCCCCCTGCCATGGGCAGGGCGTTATTCACCAAATCAGTTTGTTCAGGACACCATCCAACCTAGCTTTGAACACTTCCAGGGATGGGGCATCCTTAACTTCCCTGGGCAATCTGTCCCAGTGCTTCACCACCCTCACAAGGAAGAATTTCTTCCCAATATCTATTTTAAAACTGCCCTCTTTCAGTTTAAAACCATTGCCCCTTAGCCTGTCCCTATCTATCCATTTAGAAAGTCCCTCTCCCTCCTTTTTATAAGCCCCCCTTAAGGTACTAAAAGGCCACCATAAAGGCTCCCTGAGGTCTTCTGTGCTCCAAGCTGAATGATCACAGGTCTCTCAGCCTGTTCTCATAGAAGTGCTCCATCCTTTTGATCATCTTCATGGCCCTCCTCTAGGCCTGCTCCAACAGGTTCATGCCTTTCTTTTGCTGAGGACCATGGATCTGGACACCGCATTCCAGGTGGGTAGAGTAAGGGCAGAGTAGAGGGGCAGAATCACCTCCCTATCCTGCTGACCACACTTCTTTTGATGCAGCCAGGAGATGGTTGGCCTTCTAGGCTACGAGTACACACTGTTGGCTCCTGTCCAGCTTTTCATCCCTAAGAACACCCAAATTCTTCTCCTCATGGCTGCTCTCAATGACTTCTCACAATCTGTATTAAGGTATGGGATTACCCAGACCCAGGTGCAGCACCTTGTACTTGGACTTACTGAACTTCATGAGGTTCTCATGGGCCCACTTAACCACTTTGTCCAGGTTCTCCTAGATGGCATCCCTTCCTTCTTTTGTATCACTTACTTCATGTCATCTGTGTTCTCGACCTCGCTGTCTCTGTCACTGATATCAAAGAGCACTGGTTCCAAAGCAGAGCCCTGAGGGACACAACTCATCACTGGCCTCTACCTGAACATAGAGCCATTGACTACAACTCTCTGGCTGCATCCACGCAGCCTTGTCTGCCGAATAGTCCATCCATCAAAACAATGTCTCTCCAGTTTGGATATAAGGATGTCATGGGGAACCATACCAAAGGCCTTACAGAAGTCTAGATAGATGATATGTCGGTCTTCCCTTGGCAACAATTCCCATCACTCCATCATAGAAGGCCCCCAAATAAGTCAGGCATGATTTGCCCTTAGTAAAGCCATGCTGCCTCAGATCACCCCCTTATCTTTTATGTGCCTTAGCATATTTTCTAGGAGGATCTGCTCCATGATCTTCCCAGGCACAGAGGTGAAGCTCACTGATCTATAGTTCCCCAGTTCTTCCTTTCTCCCCTTTTAAAAAAGGTGAACGATGTTTCCCTTTTTTCAGTCACCAGGGATTTTGCCTGATTGCCACAACTTTTCAAATATGATGTAGCATGGCTTGGCAACAACATAGAATCATAAAATGGTCTGGGTTGGAAGACATCTTAAAGATCATCTAGTTCCAACCTCTCTGTCATGACCAGGGACACCTTTCACTGGACCACATTGCTCAGAGCTCCATCCAACCTGGCCTGGAACACCACCCAGTTCCTGTAGGACCCTGGGATGCATCTTATCAGATCCCATAGACTTGTGGTTATTCAGCTTCATCAAGTGATACGAAACTTGCTCCTCACTTACAATGGATTTCCTCCCTTCACACCCACACAGAAGATAAGGGACTTGAGAGCAGGGAGAAGCCTGACTGCCAGTGAAGGCTGAGGCAAAGAACTCTTTCAGTGCCTCAGCCTTCTCCACACCACCAGCACCAGCCACCACCAATTCACCCTTTTTGTTTATCAGGGGGCATACACTCTCCTGGGCCTTTGTTTTCTGACCTATGTACTTACAGAATCCCTTCTTGTTAATTCTTTTACATCCTTTACCAAATCCTGTTCCAGTTTTTCCTTGGCTTTCCTGACCCCATCCGTACACATTCAAACCATATTCCTGTACTCTCCCCAGGTCACCTTTCCCTGCTTCCACTGGTAGACTTTGCTTTCTTGCTGCATGCTTTGAGGATCAGATCTTTGCTCAACCATGTCAGTTTCCAGCCTGCATTGTTTGATTTCCTACATACTTGTGGTCTAAGAAAAGTGGTCCTAAATAGCTGCCAACTTTTGTCAGTCCCTCTGTCCTTAAGGATAGTTTCCCAGGGGATCTCATTCATCAACTCCTAAAACAGCTGACAGTTCACTCTT
Source organism: Margarornis squamiger (assembly GCA_035222235.1). NCBI lineage: Eukaryota > Metazoa > Chordata > Aves > Passeriformes > Furnariidae > Margarornis > Margarornis squamiger. The sequence goes on from JAWWTY010000088.1 coordinate 21,520,936, forward strand.
GCAAAGTTCAGGGTCTTGATTTGCTCCTTGCCAGGCTCACGCTCCTCAAGATCACAAACTCAAATACGGTCAGGTCCACACAATTTAACTATTAGATTTTTGCTATTTGTTTCTGAATTCACATCCACAACACAAGTCTTCTTTGAACACACAATACTGAACTAAATTTGTGCATCAAAACTGGCAGATTTAAGGCTCTCCTGCACTGAAAATACATGGCACTCAACTATTTCACAGAAAAAATCATCAGTCTTTATTGAAAAGTCATGCCCTATATTATAGTTTTATTTTTCAAAGAGGAGAAGCACAGGAGCTCCAGGGGAGTTCAGTATGCTTCTTCTCACCAAGAAGGTAGCAGGTGGTGGGCTGGTGGTGCCCTCTCCGTAGGGCTGTGATGCTAGGACAAATTACAAACTTATGTGCATCAGAGATGATTTTCTGAATGTGCTGTTGCTGCCTCATGATTCAGCTTTTCTTCAGCTCAACTGGCTGCCACTCAGAAACCTGTCAATTTTATCATCTTCACCATAGGCAAGCCAATCTCTATTTTTACCTTTGTAATGTTAGAAGTCATTGAACACTATCTGCCTGAGCAGCCCTGGTGGCACCTGCATCTTTTTGTTTCATTATCTCTATAAATTGCATTAATGGCTTCAAGGCAGAGGCACTTGGATGAGACATAAAGGGCACTTGCACACCAGTTTCTGGGCTGGGATGGTCCACAGCAAGTGATCCATGTCAGCTGCTCTCTGTGCTGCACCACAGTGCAGTCTGCTAAAACATGTCAAAGAAATTGCTTGGGGCCTTAATTGCTACCGGCCCTGAGGTGAGAGTTTTTTCCTTATTTCCAGCATTAACCTCCCGTGTTTCCATCCATGCCCACTACCTCACACTCCCTTGCCACACACCTCAGTGCAGAGCCCAGCTCTCAGCCCCACACCCTCCTTGTGGCTACTCAGGTTTCCGTGGGATGGCCAGACATGAAAACTCCAGGACAGGAAGGAGATCAGAAAACTGTTAGCCCTACTTCATTGTGAAAATTGGCATCCTGTGTTCGGGTTCATGACAGCTCTCAAAGGCAGCAATGCTCCTGCACCCACCAGCATCTCTGTCCTCCAGCCCCATGCAGGTGCTTGTGTGGTGTTGCACTTTACCTAACCAATCCTGCTAGGGCTGGATGGGGTCTGAGCAGATGCACACAGCACACAGAAAGCCAGCACATTTGGCTGAGCTGCCTACCAGACTGCACTCCTGGGGGACAGAGGAGACCATCTCACAGGGAACCGCATGCACCCACTCAGCAAGACATGAATTTTCTGACTAGTGCTACAGGCGGTGTCATGATGCACATCATGGTAAATTTCCTGTTGTTTAAGGAAAAATAATTCTACTGTATGTGAATAAAAAGACTGAGAAAATACATTAAAGCAACAGCAATTTTTTATATCAATTATTTTTTTAAAATACAAACACACAAAGCTTCATTGGTTCTTGGGGCAAGGATATTCTGTACTCACTTGAAAATAAATCAGGAAAAAAAGTAAACATGCCAGTTGTAATGTCCCCAGGTAAGACAAATCATGATTATACCATTGAGGTTCATAGATGGAAATGATCACTGTAAGTTTCACAAACACTTGTCACTGCCTGTGGTAATTTGTAATTAAGTGTGTGTGGATGTCTGTCTAGGAGCCAAAATGTTTTCCTATGCATACAAGGAATGCTTAAACAAATGAACCCTTCTGGAAAATCTGAGGTATCTTTGCACATTCTTCTTTGAAAAACTGTCTATTGAGATGTCATTGTATCTCAGAATGGGTGTTGGAGCATTGTAGACTGCTTGTCTATTCTTACTGCAGTGGTCTGCAATTTTCATCTCGTTACTGCATCCTTAACTGCTAGAAAACTTACTATTCTAAAGCAACATCCCTCATACAAGTTTTTACCTGTTGTTTCATGACTTTTTGAAAATCAGTTCATTGTTACTTTTTTGTTCATCTTTGGCAACGGTGCTTAATGCCTAATTCACATAAACAAGGAAACACTTCGTGGCCATTTTGTACATGCTCTTTACCTGGAAGCAGAGGTCACTGTCAATGTCTTGGTGTGGAAGCTAAGAGACCTGCTCTGCCACACACCTGTGGGAGAAATTATCCCGCTCCTGTGTGGTTTTGTTTTCCTGCCTGTAGAATAGGGTTAAACGATGTTTCTTCACCTCTCTAAAATGTTTGAAATGCTACAGATGGAAGAGTTAAACGAGGACAAGCATTGATAATAAAGTGGTCTGGGTGTTACTTGCAGCACACAGAACTTGTTACCAACTAACTGGCAGTTTGATGGCAGAGAAGAAGGAGAGAGTAGAGAGGTTCTCTCTGAATTTTGAGGCAAGTTCAGAATGGAAAGTTTGAGGGCAACCTGCATGCTGTCACCTTCCTTTGTCTAAATTACACCTAACCTCTTGGCATTCCTAATTGATCAGAGACAGCTCCATGCGGCATGAGATGGAAGAGTAGGTTGTGTTTGCCGCACATATGCGTACCCTCCCCCTGCATAAAAAGCCATAAAAAGAGACAGTGTAATAACTGTCTCTGTCCACAGTGTTGCATCCCACCTCTAACATAGACACTTAGCCCTTTAGAAGCAGGAGGTAGGAAAAAGGGGCACCATAGTTTTCTTTGTCTGTTTGGCAATTAACCATTCACTGGCTTTTTTTGTTGTAACATGCACTTCCTCTCTTGTTTTCATTCAAGCTTTGTGCACCATGGAAATTAATGTGGAGAAAGACAAACAGACAGGAGAGACCAAGATTGTCTCTACTTCACCTGTTGGCCCAGATGAGGCCCATCAAAGAGGATTCAAAGTCTATGATGATGGTTCCAAGGTAGTCTATGAGGTTCACTCTGGTGGCACAGTGGTAGAAAATGGAGTACATAAATTAAGCTCAAAGGACGTAGATGAACTTATGCAAAAAGCTGGACAATCAAGTGTAAAAGGAGGGTATGAAACAATGACTGTGTCAGACAGAAATGTGGTAGCCGATGGAAACCTTAGCCATATGAAGGAGCAAATGCTCTTCAAGGAGGCAAAGCTGGAAATGGTACACAAATCCAGCAAAGGACATGCTGTGAATCCTCAGCCCCAAGACAAACCCTGTGGTGGTGAAACCATGGAGGCCAGTGCAGATCAGCCAGTGACAATGATATTTATGGGCTACCAGAACATCGATGATGAAGAGGAGACAAAGAAAGTGCTGGGCTACGATGAGACCATCAAGGCAGAGCTTGTGCTGATTGATGAAGATGACGAGAAGTCATTGCGGGAGAAGACAGTGACAGATGTTTCCACCATGGACGGGAATGCCGCTGAGCTGGTCTCTGGCAGGCCCCTGTCGGACACGACAGAGCCCTCCTCTCCCGAGGGGAAGGAAGAGAGCCTGCCCTTGGAAGCTGCCCCAGGTACACAAAAGAAAAAGCGCTGTCAATGCTGTATTGTCATGTGAACACCTCCTCCTTCTCTGCTCCAGGCAGCTCCTGCTCCATCACTTACCTAGACCTCACTGTACTTCTAACTGCAATACTGTGAACTGGAAGTGAATGCCTCCATTGCCTTGCAGTTGGGTTGCTTTGCTTTCTAGTTCTTCAGGAAGAGGAACGCCTGGTTATTTTCCCATCAGACATACTATTTGAAGTTTGGGTAGGGGTTGGGGGTTTTCTGCTTCTTTTTTTGTTGTTGTTGTTGTTGGGTTTGGTTTTTTTTTTTCCTTAATATTACAGAGTGAGAGATAAATGGGAAATGGAACATATGTTTTCTTATTTATTTGATTTTTATATATATATTTTATATATATAATGAAAACACTTTTTACATTTTTTTTCTTTGAATACCTGGCAGGCTTGATCAGATTCCTAGGATTTTTTGGGAGTCTGAGTTTCAGAGTCACCAGAGATGAGAGCCTTAAAAAAATGTTACTTCTCTTTTTTAAGAAAAATCACATTTAAGCATTATTTTATAGATCATATTTTTTATTTCACAGGGGAAGGCTCAAATCATTTTACTGTTTTAATTTGCTAAAGCTCAGACAAGTCTTTCCCAAAAAAATTTGCATCATTTTGTTTTATAGTAACTTTCCAGTTTAGTTTGCGGTGTCAGAAAAAACCCATCAGCCATTTCTGCTTATTGGTGATACCAGAAGTGGACCTTAATCATTCTTTCTAGAAAATGTATGAATGATGATTTTGCCTTACATAAATCTTCCAGATTACAGTATTGTTTATGCACCTCATCTCCCAAAATTACAGTTGAAATTTACTTGACATGGAAAAGATGCAGCTGTCACACCAACAGAAATGGAGTCACTGATCTAATTACTTGCCTTTCAGTAACTCTGCCAATGTTTATACATGATGTTTTCCTGCTGAACTCCAGTAGATGAGAGATATTGTTTTCTATTTCCCTAGAATATAAATTAACTTCTCTCACAGCCTGACCCTGTTCCTACTGGATTCAGTAACAAAATTCTCAGTGCTGGGACTGGGGTCAGGGCCAGAGATTTACTTTGTAATTCTTAGGGAAGTGTAATTTCTCACAGCATGTACCTTCAGTGCTCCTACATAATGATAGGCAATGGGTCTGATCCTGCCCTGCTTGTCCAGGTAAAACTCCTGTGGAGGCACACTGGAGTTTTGTCAGAGCAGCTGTTTTGGGAGACGATCCTCAAGCTGCAAGACTAATATTTTCAAAAACTGCTGCTGATTTTGGATGCTTCATTTTCTAATGTGGGGCACTTCAAGGAGGCTTGATTTCCAGTACATTTTTCTTCATCTGACCTCTGAAATTCAGGCCTCTGAAAAACAACTCAAAATGAAAATATAAAAAGGTGAAGGCATTCCAAATCAGTAGATGTTTATTTGTTTCTTGCTCTTTGATTCTTCTAAAAGAGAAAGCAGCCAGCTTTTTCATGGTGAGATATTATGAACCTGATTCTTATCTCACACCAGTTTTGCTTAAGTGTAGCTTCACTCACTCTAGTGGAGTTAGTCTGGAATTATAACTACAAAAGTGAGATTTAAAATCAGGTTTTATATTTTCTGATAGTGTGAACAAGTACTGAAGATTATTTTGAAGTGTCTTTGAAACTATCAGACTTTAAAAATCAATAACAGCAACTGAAAAAAAAAAAGAAAAAAGTAAAAAGAAAATAAAAATAAAAAATGAAAAAGAAAGATAAAACAACAAGTAGCCTCCTTTCAGTCTGAGGTGGTTCCTATGATATTTCTGTTCTTTCTTGGATGGTGCTTTTACTGCATTAATTGTTATTTCAGAGCATCTGATTAAACACAGTTCTTGCTCTGTACTCTTTTCTTTCTGTGCCAGTGAAAAAAGACACTTGTTCACAGTGGTGATAATATGAGGCACACTGAAAACCTACACAAACAAAAAAAGCAAAAGGTAGTTCCCATGTTGAGTCACTCAGCTGTCAATATGGAGCTGGTCAGTGAAACGACTCACCACCACCCAGGTGACTGTCAGACATAAAAAGCAAAAGCGAGTAGTAAAAAAAGCAAGAGTAGTAAAAGACAGCCTCACCTCTTTGACACCTGCAGAAATTCTGCTGACCTCCATATCAGCTGGAGAGGCAAAAATGAATATACTTCCTCATGCTCCCTTTGCCTCCCCTGGGGGTTTTGGATGGGAGAAGGACCAAACTCACCCAGAGAAGCTCTGCACATCATCCTTTGACTCAGGCTTAGGCCGTTAAGTTTTATCAAAGAGGGGAAGGGCCACAGAGTCCCACATTGCAGCAATAGGTCTGGTGGCTGTTTGTTAGAAACTAGTGGCCTATGTTTGGTTTTTTGTTGTTTTTTTTTTGTTTGTTTGGTTGGGGTTTTTTTGTTTTTCTGGTTGGGTTGTGGTTTTTTTGATGTTTTTTGGGGGAGGAGGGTTCCCTTTTTTTTTCTTTTTTCCCAGATATGCTAAACATTACAAATCTCAAGATTTCTTAAAACAAGAGCCTAAGTTTTCAAGCCCAGCGTGGCCAGGTGAGGCTGTCCCCAACCATGTTTAGAACCCCAAAGCACTGCAACACAAAGGGTGAAGCCCCTTCTGGCTTGCATCTGCCTGTGAATGATGTGGGAGCTGAGCATGCTTTGCAATAGTTCTCTCACTCTGGGGCCTTCTCACCTCACCAGTAATACTCGGAAAAAAAATCTCCCAGCCATCTCCTCCTGGCCTGACCAGTCATCTTGTTGCTCAGCACCCTTTCCTCTCTGGGTGTGATGCCACCATTTCAGCTACCCTGGCTTCATGGTGTCTTCACAGCCTTATCTTTTTCCCCCTGCAGCTCCTCTCCCCATATGGACTTTTCTTCTCAAAGCCTTCTGCTTGAGAAATTTGGGGTGTCATATTACCCTAACCTGTTCTGTCCATGCATCTCTTCAGTCATGTGCTCCCACGTCAGATGACCTTCTGGTTCAGCACCGATTCAGCATTTTGGGGATTACTTCCTTAGCGGCCAGCTTTGGGAGATGCTTGCTGACGCTGGGACCAGAACATGTCTGAGACCACTGAACCATCTGAGGCACAACATGGTGGGGAGATGGTGGCACGTGAGTGTCCAGAAGTGGCCCCGTAGTGGTTAGAAATAGAGCACAAGCCTTAAACCTTAAACCTCTCAAATACCTACTGCTCAGTACTTGTAGCTATCATTGAGTGCCTAGGAAGGCCAATCTTTTTTATGTGTTCACATTAACTCCATGGTTAACAGGCCCCAGTAGATCCAGAAATGCCAATGGTTTGTCTGCATAGGGTTTGTCTTTACAGGTCAAAGGCAGTTCCACATCAGAGATCAGGAAAAACATGAAATAGAAGCAAATGGGTCTGAAATCACAGGGCCTTTTCTGAAGCATGCTTACTCCAATCATCCTCCTCCACAAGGGCAGCAGTCATGCCTGGACAGTGTCTAGCCATTAGCCTGCAGCCAAGTTACAGGGGAATTCAGATGTGTTAGCCCAGACTGATTAATGTGAACTGTTCTTCTGGGGCTGCTTTGGGCTTTGAAGGGTTGGTTTTCCCCTCACCTTTGGATAGAAAGCTGCCTGTGGAAATTCATGCACAATCAGGCAAAAAGGAAGAGGTCTGCTCTACAGCCAAGCAGAAAGAGATTTTTGTGAGGATCATTAAGGGACGGGTTTTTTCGTATTGTTTTAAGCAAAATCCCTCTCTATTTAACTTATGCCATCACATGTACATTTTCAGTTTCAGCATGAGGGGATACAAAAAAGTAGAGTCATAAACTGGTTCAGTGATAGCATTTTGCCACAACAGACTGCTCGCCTTAACTTTTGTAAGAAAAACAAAGAAAAAAAATCTGTTTTCAGTGTATTTTTTCCTAGACTGGGAAAAAAAGTAACCTATGAAACTTTTTTATATTTGTATTTTCTAAGTTTCTATAAACCCACTTTCCATGTCGTCCCTTGTTTGCATTCAGGGACCATTACTTTTGCAAACCACTGCATTTTACTTCCATTCTTTATTTTTTTTAAACAGAAGAAAAATACAAATCAAAAACCACAGCATTATGATTAGTGGCTAGGCAATCTCTTTCAATTACTAGAATATCAATACAGAAAGAAAAGAATTACAGGGTTGTTTTCTTTTTTTAATTTCCCGTGGCTGATGTACTGTATGGTATATGTTTACAGAACTCCTCTGGTCTGCCTTTGTGATGTTATCTAAATGAATGACAAAGTAGGTATGATGTGCCATTTGACAGTTTGCCTTAGCACTCTTGGGTTTCCTTCTTCTTTTTGTGGCTTTCATTTCCTTTTTTTTTTTTTTCCAAAAAATGCAGGCTGTATTCCAAAGCTGTATAAACAAAAAATTATCTTTAAATCCCCAGCAAGAGAGGCATGTATAAGTCCTTCTTCATGACATGTGCCTCTAATGGTGCAATATGAGACTTCAGCCCTGGACAAAAAAATGCATATGCCTAATTGTGCTGTATGTAGACCTGTTTCAGTCAACAGGACTACTCACAGAAAGAACATGTGTAGGCATCTGCAAGATCAGGGCATGAATGATAACACAGGGTATAGTTTGGGTGTTCCTTATGTACATGTACAGATTTTATGCACTGCTGATTCTGCCCTAGCTAGTGTAATCCTGGAGGCTAACTCTGAGCATAGCTACTCCTTCTGAGAAAACACAAAACAAAATGGTGCTTAGCATCTGGTTGGATCAGCTCCTGAGTCAGCATTGCTACCACAGCAGTGATGAGCAAATGTTTAGTGGGACTTCCCTGACAGCTATTATATTAGTCCCCTGCCATTGTACCTAAGTTCACTACTGATTCTTCACACCTAAAATTATTAAGATACCACAAACTAATCCAAGCAGAAAGATAGTATACAGAGTTGCTAGAGAAATAAAAGGTGTTCTGGCTTTTAACTTAGTCAAACATCCAAATGGCATACTTGGAAAGTAAGAGGGGATATAATAGAAAATGTAGTATTTTACATTTGTGTATTTTTTTAAGGAATAAATATTTTTGTAATGAGATACAAACCCTAAATGGGTATTGAGTTTTGGAATATCATCCTTCCCATGACATTGAGCCTTTCAACTTTTTCATACGTTTATGACAATGCCCAGCTTCTTGGGATCTTTTGTAGACCTGACCACAATTTTCTGCAGGAAGAAGGATCACAACACTTTTTAAGGAGTCAAAACAGTAGAATCCAATATATCTGCTATGAACACAGCTAAATAAGTAAACATGTTTTACAAAAAAAGGTGGACCTATGCTTTCTATAGCTAGACAAATTTCTTTACCTAGAAAACCAACATGGTAGGCAATAGCTACCTACTTTTAGCAGAGAGGTATGGCTGAATAGGAGAACTTTCAGTTTGTCATACTTTACCCCACATAAAATTTCAAAGTGCAAGAGATTATGCCACTGGAAAGAGTTGAACAAAATAATTTGGATAAAGTAGAGGATTTTGCCACAGGCTGAGACATGGATTCTTTATTTTTTTTTCTAAACTCACTAAGTTGCAACCAGTTCTTGCTGTCTATTGGAAAGTTTAGGGTTTGCTCAGATTGTGTTTCATGGGCCTTCTGGGCAGCAAAAGTAAACTTTAGTTCTGAGCTTAATAGTTGCAAACTATGACAATATCCAACAAAAATATAGACTGTAATTTTTGTATGTAAAAGAGTAAGTTGTATAAAATGGCTGAATTTATTCAGTATAGAATATAAATGGATTGTCACCTCGTCCAAGGAGAATATAAATCCAACTTGTAATATAAACTTATAATAGTAATATAAACTTATCTTGTAAATAGTGACAAAGGTGCATGAAGTTCTTAAAAATGTTCCACTTGTATTTAAAATTTAACAATTATAAAACTGAGCCTTTTTCCTCATGGGTTCAAAGAGCCTTGCAAAATCTATAGCTTTTTTTCCTGTGGTGGTTCCACTTAGACTGTTCAGTGAATTAAGAATAGGCCACTTTTCTTAAGGGCAAACTTGTGAAAAATTCTGAGCCCCTTCCTTCAGTTTGCAAAAGCTTCTCTTATTTTGTGGGAGTTGCTGCTATTGTATTGCAAAGCTTTCCTGCAATTGTTTCCCAACTTCTTCTCAAAGGTGGATGTAGGAGGTTCTTTTTAGAAATTATCTACTTCTGAAACTGGGGGGAAAAAATTTTTTTTAGAATTAGCTAAATAATTCAAGTCCACCAGTTTGGGTATATTTGTACATTTTTAACTTGCATCGGTATATTAGTGACTTATAACAAAATTTAGACCTTACAGTCTATTCAGCAGGTCTGTAAGGCATAAAGACTTGCTCATGAGCATAAAGTCAGGCACCCAAGTAGCCCTTTTTAATTTAATGGGATGACCCAGACAAGTGAAATTTAAGCACATGCACAAATGTGTATAGGGTCTGGTCTTTAAGCGATACGCTACAGGCAAGGCTTATGCTGCTTTAACTGTGTCTTCTCATTAGTTTAATTAGATAGATTTTTAAACTATGTTGTGAAACTGGTGCACTTTTCTGCAGGGAGGGTTTTAGAGCATGGTCTCCTTGCTGACTGTTTGAAAGGAGACAAACACCCTTCAGGAACTGCCAAAACCTCCACTGCCTGGAGATGGTAGGGGTGAACTTCATACCTGCACACAAACATTAAAGAGACAGTGTAAGTTTTATTTCCAAATTTTTCCCTCTCCACACCTCTACTCCAGACTCTCCCTGTCCCCTGTCTCTGTAGATGCTTTCATTCTGGACACTATTACGCAATTGATCTTTTTTTTCCTTATGCCTCTGCTTTCCCTTTTGTGGTCTTCTAGTAAAAATAGGGGGAAGAAAGGAGAGACTGGAGTTGAAAAACTCACCTTTTGCCTGCTGGTGTGAGTCTCAAGAAATGACAGTATCCTGTCCTCAGCATTTGGGCATTTTCCTACATTTTCCTAAGTTCTTGGGACATATTTGATATTAAAGGAGCACTCTCTGTGTCTATTCGTCTGGCATCCTACGGGTTGACCAAACAATGAGATCCATTAAAATCTCGCTATTTAAGTAAAACTGCTGTCTCTCTTAATATTCCTTTGGGAGCACACTAAGCCTCTCAAATTTATATGAGCTAGATATGTGTTGGTACATAAAATACCAACATTCAGAAGGCAGTTTGTACAGCAGCAAAAGGCAAGCTACTCCCCCATATATCAGGTTGCTATGGGCAGGGCAAAGGAACCCAGAAGAGATGGAAAGTTCCCCACAGACTGATCCAGTTCAGAAAGGCGTTCTCAGTAAAATTAGCTTCCAAGAGTCTACTGGTATCCCTCCAAGGTAATATGTCAGTCAGAGAGTAGCAAACTCAAAAATTAAGAAGGTTTCGTGCAACCATATAAAGTCCCTGTTGAACATGACATTTAAGCTCCACTAACCTTAAGCACATACTTAAAGTGTAACACATAGGTAGCACTGTGCAGGTTAGGGATAGTCTTGAGGATGTGTGAAGATCAGCCTGTATTTTTTATTAAGGTGCTTTACTGATGATGGTCTCAAATACTGTCCCTGTTATTCTGCAAGTATGAATGTAGGAACTGCTTAGGGGCAGATACAGGAAATAAATCCATTTGAAAGTTTTGCTTTTCCAATGACCACTGAAACTGACTGCAGCAAAGGTAGTCAAGCAAGAACAGGTCAGAACAAAGGGAAAGAACACATTTCTGAAGGTTTTCTGCCCCTCCCAACTAGATTCACTTCATAGACAAAGAACAACTCTTTATAGGGGTTCAAGAAAATGTTGTGTAAAATGCAGCTTTTATGGTGAATGTAGATTGTGGTTGAGATTTTTTTTAAGCTTTAGTCTCCCACTTTCTTTGTGAGCTAATGTAAATAAAATCCCATTTTGTTGGGGAAAAACTGCTGTGCTAACACTGGATTAGAATTGCTGGGGATAGCTGCTGTACTTTGTAACCTGAAGTGTACTTTTTTGACAGTTATGTTTGTTTTTTTCCTTCAGATTAAAAAAAAATGAGTACAAAAAAACCAAAATAAAAAACCAAGAACACTGCCAGCAACAGCCATGCTGTAACTGTGGCTTCTCTCTTTTTTTTTTCCCTGTACAGTATTACTAGTAAATAAATCTGCCTTTTCACTGCGCCTACTTCTGTGTCTTTTTACTGTGTTTCTCTCTAACTACCACTCTTCAAGATATTGTGTGGTCTCAAAGACATACTGCACTGGAGCTACCTCTCTCACTAAAAGAATTAAAATACTAACTCCACAGCTGGATTGTTGTTTTCCCTTTCCTCCACTGCTGTGCCCTACAACTGTTATTTTCATGTGATCCTTCACACAGATTAACAGTACCTGTTACTCTCTCATTTCTCTTTTTCCTTTCTTTCTCATGTGATACTTTGCCAAGCATATTGTGGATCCTGTTGCTCTAAGAGCACATGGTATGCTTTCATATTCACAGAGGATAAAAGATTGGGTTTGGTCAGCAAGGCAGTATATTCCAAGTCAACTTATTTCCTACGTGAGGGAAGTATTCCATACAACATATATAAATCCCCAGAAATAATCACTAAATAATTTAAGGATTGCCAAAGTAAAGAGTGTGCAGTTTTCTTTCAGGGCTTATCACAGAGTGTCCTCTCTATATCAGGACTGGAAGATGCTTGCCATAGTCTGACTTGTGGGAAGTGGGGAAGGGGGAAATAAAAGAACAAAACTCTCATGTTGTCTTTTTTCCCTGAGGTGCTATATTTACCTGAGCTTAAAACAATGATAGGATGGATAACATAGCCAGGCATCATAAGCCTCCTTCTCAGAAATTTAAAAATTCAGCTTAAAGTCAGCCATTTGAGAAATTTGCCACAAATTACCCACTGCTATATAAATATACACCCTCTGCTCCTTTCACCCATAAGTCATACAGATAACATGTGTATGTACACACACACAGGCCTTTGCAATGTGGTACTTTTTAGCATCACAGAAGGGAAAGGGGCCCTGCTTTGCTGCTTTATAATTCACATCTGAAAGTTTTGCAGTAGGTGAGGCTTCAAGCCACTTTCTTTCCTACTTGTGTTTGAGTAGGAGAAAACCAATTTTGTCTGTCCAAGAAGACTCGGTGAATGCCTGGAGAACTGGTATGCTGGTATGTTTCAGCCTTCCAAGGACTAGAATTCAGTTGAGAGAAGTGATCATAATTATTTAAATTTCTTCAGTTTTGCAAATACCTTCCTAATTCAGAATGTATGTTAACATGGCAAAAGGATGGCTCATGAACTTGAGTTAGCAGTAGTGTTTGTGTGTAAAAGACCATGAATTGACAAGGGCATTATCATGTGCAACTAACTTAGTGCTTGGACACTTGGACACATCAGGTACATATTCCGTGTGTTGGTGCATACCATGGCCTGTGACATACTTATTTTCATTCCACCTTATTTTATTCCATAGCCATGAGGAGATTTTTAGCTGATAATTCCTGTACTGTACAAAACTGAGTCATCCAAGTAAACACCAAAAACAGACTAGACAATTTTGATTACTGCTGTTACTAAAGTTTCAGAAACAAAATATTTCCATGCATTTCCCCTTTAAAAATTTCTACGGGGGGGGGGGGGGAGTTGCTTTTTTTTGCTTTTTTTTTTTTTTTTTTTTTTAATAAAATG
>JAWWTY010000088.1:21534311-21545386 GCA_035222235.1 Margarornis squamiger
ACGGGGGGGGGGGGGGAGTTGCTTTTTTTTGCTTTTTTTTTTTTTTTTTTTTTAATAAAATGCTTAGAAGCATGGCACTGCCCTGAAACTCTTCTGGAGTGGTTCTATGAAGACCATGACTTAATACAGTAAGGGTATATTCAGCATGTGGGAGGCCATCCCTGTCAGGTTTTTGTTCTTTTTTATTTTAATAGTTCTCTGACCCTCTGGTAATAAAAGGAAGACAGGTGCTTATTCTTGAAGTTCAACACTCAAGTTGTTTCAGTAATTTGTTGGGGAATGGAATAGCTTATTTTCACAGCCCCTTACTTTCCTTCAAGACCCTTCCAACCCACCCTTGATGCCTCAAAACTCATACCAACTGCAACAATTCTTCACACTGTGATATTTTTGAGGTTACATGAAGAAATCTTTAAGGTTAATAATGGTAGGAATGAAGAATAAAAAGGGTCAGGAAGTTAATAGCAGTTTTTGTTGTTCCAAGACTTCCATTTGCAGTTCTAATGCGCTGCTTAGATGTCCCTTGCACTGTGCATGGTCACATATGAATTCTCATGGGGGGAACGGAACACAAGCTGTTCGCTAGAGGAGCTTGCAAAACCACAGCATGTGGCATACCTGTGCAAAACATCTTTCACATCTACCTGTGATAGAAAAACTACCTGCTTTATTTTCACAAATGTCTAGTTGACAGAGATCTTCTTCTCAGATGAGACAAGGAGGGAGATACTTGTATGGAAATAGAGTTTGCTATATCAGACTTGGAGGAGGGAACTTTCCAAAATATAACCCAAACTGCTGCTGCTCTGCACGGTTCAGCATGACTCCTCAAAAAGTCCCTCATCTGCAGATTTACAAAGGTATGTAGAGACATCACCCCCTTGATTTAGATGAGGAGTGCAGGTACCTAAAATCCTCTGTGAGTCCAAGTATTTCCATATGTTTAACATCTGTAATTTAGGGTAATTACCACTACCCTGCCTTGTGCAGCTGTGGTGATGCATCTGCTGGTGTCTGTCACAAAATTGCAGGAATGTGGGGTGTACTCTGGGTAAGCAGCATCACAAAATGTCTTCTTACTGCTACAGTTTTTGAAGTGGTGCTGCTTGTAGCAGTACTGCCAAACCAGAAAAAAGTAGGCTATATTGCAGTCAAACACAGCCATTCACAGCAGTCATGGATTTGCTGGGAATGACTGGTTTGCCATGGTTTAGGAAAAAAGGATGTAACTGTAACACATTTGGTTGCTTGTAGGTGGGAAAAAAAAAGGAAGAAGGATAGATGGAGAGGAAAAAAGGAGGAATGCAAAAATGGGTCACTTTCTCAGAAATGACAAATCAGTTCAGCTTTCTTTATGAGTATTTCCATTGTATGTAATGGGTCACTGGCCACAGATTTCCTCCAGCTATAGATGAGTCTGCTCCAGCACTGGCAGCAATATGGTAGTTTCTGTGGACCGGGGGAGTTGGCTGAGGTCATCAGCCCTGCTGAGAAAGAGGTTATCTATTCACTTGAGCATAACCCCATGCTAAAATGACTGTCCTGCTCTTTAGCTGGTGTTGTTACCTTTAGATAACATTTCATTGTGGTTTGTGAGCATCCTATGGCTTAAAAGGAAGGATACTGCTTAGTACCATCAGGACTTGACCATTATATTTCACTGGAGTGTGGTACATACATAATTCATTTTAAAGCAAATGGGATTACTTAACTCGGACAAATTTTTGTTGCATTATAAGATATTTGTTCTTAACACACTATGGTAAGTTATAGCAGCATCTTTATTGCTTCCGAAATAAGGTTTCATAGACAAAGGTGGGTGCTTCCTTGTGTTGACCAACTTAGGCATTTTTGTATTGCTTATGGTTAAATTACTGGTGAGATGGGGTAAAGTGATGAATCTGTTAAATACCACATGCAGTTGCACACTGAGAACAGGGCTGACATCTGGAAATTCTCCACTGCTGCTATTTCAGTCTGCATTTTTTTTTACAGAAGCTGGAAGTCATCAGGGGATTAGTAAATTGGGAGAGTTAACCAAGACAGATACCAGCCTGAGAAGAAAATAGCCCTTAACTTAACATGAGAGAAGTAATTTCCATTTTTGCTTCTATAACTTATGTTGAAAATCTAGTGCTTTTTGGCATCCTTTTTGAATCTCCAGCTCATGGAGTCAATTTGAGGACAGTCTTTGCTACCATTTAAAATAACAAGAAGAGAATCTGTAGTTTCTGGGATTCCTGGCTAAGGATGAAAACTGGAAAATACTTGATCTGGCTACATGTGCAAGACCTGCAGAGCTGTGGTACTCTGGGTCCCCTTTTCTGTGGCATTTAAGAGACTACAGAAATTATATTTATACACTATTGAATACAATGAGGAAATGATAATAAGACAAATGGAGAAGCTACTGAAACATTACACACTGTTTAGTTTCTTCACTGATTTTATACATGGAAGATTCAGAGTTCACAGAGCTGGAAATCCTGTGATTAATTTACTGATTTATCTTCCAATGTGCCAAAGATTTGACAAATATAAACAAGTCCAGGACCTACCACGGGGGCCATAGCCTCCCTGTCTCCATTTTCTTCACACATTACAAGTCCTACAGTGGAAACTTGGGGCTTAAAGCTGTAGGCAATGTCCAGAGTATTTAAAAGTTCTAATTGAAAGTCATAATAAAAGGAAGGTAACTCTTTTCTCTCATTCAGCATCAGGAAGAGTTCTCCTTTAATCTATAGACTAAAAGGAACTAAATTCGGTTTGATGTCAAAGGAAAACTTTCCCAGCTTAACAGCTGCAAATACTTGAAGCAGGGCCACCAAGCCGCTTAGAAAAAAATCCACATGTTCTTTCTGGGTTAGAACCTTACTCCCAAGCCAATCCAGTGAACTCAGAGTGTCTGTGTGGGAAGTCAGGGCAGACTCTTGTCACAGAGCACTAGAAATAAAGAACAGTATTGAAAATAGTTTGAAAGATCCTCTCTGATGTAATAACGTTTTTAAAGATATATAACTGACTGCCAGAGAGATTGCAAAATGTAAATAACCAGTCCCAGAAACTAAAAATCAGGGAGGGAAACACAGGCTCTGATGCAGAGACCAAAGAAAACATACCCAGCTTACTCTAAAGAAGTCTACTACTGTCACAATCAGCACCTAAGAAGCAGCTATTTTGTTTTTTATAATGAAAAAAAAGTAGCACACGAGCAAGATCTCTTCAGGAGGGGCTCTGCTGTGGCCAGTCCTTCAAATAGCAATTCTTATTACAGCAGCAAATGGGGGGTTGATGCTCCACTTACACTGCCAGGGGTACTTGATGTGTTCCAATATTACTCACTAGAAAAGCACTTGACCTCCTACTCGAGTTCCAGCCTTAACTTCCATTATATGCATTTAGTCATTTTCAGTTATGTACAATTATGTTAAGAAAAATTTGGCCAGGAGACTTTATAGAAAAGCTAACAAACTTTTTCAATATTAAGCAGTTAGATTACTGAATTATAGTTATACAGGTTGCTGAAAGCCATGTTGCTTAAATAGGTAAGAAAAAAATATGCAATAAGAGGTAAAGGATACTTCCAGAGAGGAGACCTTGAAAAGATATGTTGGAGAAAAATGTAACCCTTCTACTAGTCTTTGAATCCCTAAGAATTACATCTGCCATAATAGAAAAGAACAAGCCATGTACTTGAGTTTAATAACATGGGTAGCCAAATTTATTTCCATGGATCTGCTCGTGTCATCTAATTTCTCTAGAGACTTCTTCACAAAGCTCCAGATAACTGGAAACAGCAGAAGACCTCCAGAGATAAGCCATCCTATAGAGAAAACACCATTTTTGGAGACCAGGATTGTTAAACAGTTCCAGGCTGAGAACAAAAGAATGATGAAATGGGCTCAAGGTGAAAGGGGGAATTTAGATTAGTTTAGGAGAAGAAATTCTTTACTGTGAGTGTGGTGAAGCACTGGAACAGGTTGCCCAGAGAAGCTGTGGATGCTTCATCCCTGGCAGTGTTCAAAGCCATGGGGCTTTGGGCAACCTGGTCCGGTGTAGGATGTCCCTGCCCATGGCTGGGTGGTTGAAACTAGATGAACTTTAAGATTCTTTGCTCCACAAACCATTCTATGAAATGCAGTTAAGTGTTTTAAATTAACTAGCCCAGCTCAACCTGCAGTGGTGACAGTCTTACTTTCTGTGTAACTAACCCCCTTTTCTTTCAAGACCTCTATTTTGCTGAAATATCTTCTTGATTCTCCACTGCCAATGGGCTTGGAAACCAGCCATGTATGGTCCCTAAAAGGCAAGGGAAGCAGGGATGGTGCTGGGTAGGAGAGGGAAGGAAGCAAAAACTTCTGTTGCATGGTGTTCTGTTTGAAGGAGGCTGAGAACACTGTCAGGATTGGAGCAGAGTAAATAATATTATTTTGATTCACTGGTGAAAATGAATAATCAAAAGCAGAGCAGGGTATTCTACCAAGCTGATCCCAAACTGAAACTTTCTGCATTGATCCGTTGTTTGGTTTTGGTTTTTTTTTAAAGTATGACAATATATCATATGAAATAAAATTATTGCTGTGACATTACCAGAACATCCCCTGCAACTTTTTCTACCCAAAATTATTGGTGAAAATCAATGTAATTTCATTCTCTCAGAGCTCATTTTTCTCCAGAAACTGTACTGATTGGAGTCAAAGGAAAATTAGGGAAAATTCCCTTGGCTCCAGTCAGCACAGCACTCCTACATGAAGCCTGTAGGGCTGACATTACAATTTCAAGTCAAGTCTGTCTAATGAAGAGTTAGCTATGGGCAAGAGACCCACAGCTGTATGTTGTCAGTACTGGATGATGCTCCTTTCTCTGCTGACAGTGGACAGCTCTCTGATTTTGCCTTCCCTCCTGTCTGCTTCTTTCACTTCAGCTGCACACATATTTGCACAGTACTCATTTGAGCACTGATGCACCATATGGATGTCTCTGAAGCAGAAATCACTCTGACCCAGCTTGATGCTGCCACCAGGAAGGAAGACTCTGGTCTAGCACCCATTGTCATGCATATGAAGACTAGCACACTGTTTGACAGACACAAAAGTTTCTGAAGAAACTTTTCCCCAGAAGTTTGTTCTCAAGAACAAACAACTGATGGGGAGTGATTGCTGTTTCCAGACTCATCTTCTCCTCGACACAAACCACTCTTCCAGGGCCATGTGTGCATCATGAAAGACTTAGACAATACTGATGTTTGTAGGAAAAGGGACTTCAAACCAGATGTAATGTCTGGCCCCAATATAAATCTTCTCTTTCTCATTTCTACTGCAAAAAGTAAGGAAAACTCAAATCTGGTAGTAAGGATTTAGGCAAAAATAAGATGTTTGTGCCATAAAGATCTTAGTGAAAAAATGTCTTGTAAATCCTCTAGCCCTCCAGAGTGATCTCAGAGATGAGAAGCAGAGAGTAGAAGACAGACTTAAAACCAGAAACTCTGCAGATCTCATCACTGCTCAAAACCATTGGTCTCTGCATCCCTCACTCAAGACACCTGAGCTCTCCCCCTGTCTGCTGTTTATTTTTCAGGTGGAGACACCATTCATCTTAAGATAGCAGTGAGACCATTAATTAGTGTTTATAGGGACTATCTCTATGAGGCTGTAGAGCAGTGTTGGTGGGTTCTGCCTGTCTCAGTGTGAATAATTAACACTGAATGTAACAGTCATCAAGTCAGAGATGCTACCTCTGTTCAATTAATTTTGTCTTCAAAAAGAAATCCTCTCTTGAATAAAATCTGTGTGTTTTGTAGACGTAAGCTGGCATTCTCAGTCCATATAAACACGTGGTGCTTTTTAAGTGTCAATATTACTGCAAGATAATTCCTTGTGTATGAAGAGATAGATTAGAAAATTGCCCCTGGCCTCAGTAGAGAATGGTATTTTATCTTTATTGAAGCAAAGTGGCATCAGTAATTCTTAGCAGGTGGGTAAGCTGGGTAATTTTTTTGTAGTTCAACACATATGCCCTCTCTGGCTCTTGCAGTGGAGGTCAGTCAAAGGCAGACAAGTGCCCTGTTGGGCAAGGCATGGCAGACATCGCCCAACTCACCAAAGTTAAAAGCAAGTCAGTCAAGGAGAAATCAGACCTCCTGGTGCATGGAAATCCTGTGAGAAGAGAAAAAGAGGAATATTTGCAGCTTTTTCACACTCTGAGAAGATAGGGAAGCACTGGACAGCAACCAAGTGGGCAAACACCAGTTCTTCACAGCAGTCCTGCTGAACATGGGGTCTGAGCTCCAGTCTGATTGGTGGATCAACACAGAAAAGCTTGGTTTTGATCATTTTTTTGTTTTCTGCTGCAGCCCACTGCAAGCCTTCCAAGTCAGAACTACCACAGCCCAAACATGGGTCAGCTCTCCCTGTAATTCAGAGCAGAGGAGCATAGGCCACAAAGATCAGGAGCTGTGTCAACCTCAGACTTCAGGGCTAGGCAAAATACAGGTTTTGTTCAAGGGTAACAGACAGCCATACAATTTAGAGATGGACCTAGGTCCAGGTTTCCCTAGAAAATGGGTGAGCCAGCACCTGTGGTTTGGTGCAAATCCGTTAGTGTCATTTGTGCAGGGCTGTGCTGTAGAGCATTATGTCCACATCATACACACTGTTAACCAAACCTGTAGAGAAAGATGAAATGCCTCCACAGCATTAAGTTCAAACACAGAACATCCAAACTCAACCTCAGCAAATTCTCAGACCTGAAAGATCAGCTAAAGCCAGAATAAAAATGGATACATTCAGGCCTCCAGATGTGAACTTCCTTCTCATTCACCGTTTAAGTTTAAAAACAAGCTCTCTGTGGAAAATGGGTGCTGTAGCAACCCTTATCAGTTCTGTCTTGAAGGGTTCAGGTAATTTCAAAAATTACATTGGCTTTACTCTGGACTCAGAACTGAGCTGAGCTTGACCATAGACCTCATAGTCATGAAGGGTTTTATACATGCATAAATTATGAATGGTGTGTAAGTATGTGTGTGTTCATGTATGAACATGAGAGACAACCTCCCTCTCTCCTGACACAGGTCTGAGTTTATGAAAATGTATCTGGTATTAACTCTAAATGGTGTATCCTTTTGTTAATATTTGCCTCTGGGTTTTTCAAATTTATCAAATCTCAAGCTCACTGAGACAGGATTCACCTTAATTTTTTTTGTTGGCAATAAATCACAAGTATCCTACTTGTGTGTGGCAAGGATAGGGCAAGGGTGAAAAAGTTCTGATGTCTCATGTCAAAAAGCTGGCCTCAGACCCTACCTCTGGTAAACATTCAGCTGTACAATACTGACTGCTCTGAAAGCAACAGCTAGCGTCCTGGCTCCACTGTAATCAAAATGAGTCTTGTTTCTGATTTCTTGGGACCAGAATACACAATGAATCCCTGTGTGTAAATCTTTGCAGACCTGGATCCTAAAAAAATTTACATGGAAGTATGTACTCCTTTACACAGGCCATAAATTTAAATCAATATACTAATATTACAAATACCGGATTTCCATGAAATTAAGTTTAAAATAAAAGAATATTCTGTTGCCAGAAAGTCCTGTAAAGTTTCACAGTGTAAAAAAGTATTTATAATTCTATTAATAGAGTCAGTGTAGTCAATCCATTTCCCCCAGTAAAGAGACATGAGAGTTCAGTCTGGATATCAATTATTTACATAAAACATATTAAAAAAAAAGAACTTCCTACACAGCCTAGAAGGATAGCCTACTGAACGTATGTAGAAAACACTACTTGGCATTTGTGTACATCTTAAGACACTGCGTACATAGACTTTAGCCCATGTGACTCCTTGACCCACCTTCAAGATTTTGCAGTGACATCTATCCATGCCTAGCTTTGAGATTAGCAAGCTCAAACTCCAAAGCTTCTGAAAACACAAAGTGTCCAAGGAAAAGTTATGATGACATTTGAATTAGTTCTTACTACCAGCAAAGCTGTGTGGTTCAGTACAAGTAGTTCTTCTTTAACAGTTCCTCTTTTCTGTTGAATCAAAACTGTCATTTGTGCAGTACTGTGAATTAATGTATCAGAAAGATAGAAGGCAAGGTAGTCTGAACTGTAAGGTATACAGATATTAAGTTAATCAAGATTAACATCCAGCAATATGGATGAGGAATGAGGGAATGATGTATTAGACATAGTAGAGCTGCCGATAGACGTGAACTCAAGGGGTTATAGGGTAAATAAAACCATCAGAACTGTTCCCAGAAATTGTTTGATCAAAAACTATTATCACGGAAGTGACCACATTTTGGCAAAAATATATAGTTCCAGGAGACTATAATTCCTGTTTTCAGATACAGTGATAAATCCAGCATGGCTACACACATGACCCTTGGCTTGGCAGCTGACACGGTATAAAGTTAGGCCTCCCTCAAGAATCATAAATAGTTTAATGATAACTTAATAATTCTAAGAACAAGGTGATAGAATCTTGCACAATAGCATGTGTGCCTTGTGCAACTGACTTGGTAGAGTTGATTTTACTAAAGTTACCAAACAACCTAAGTATTTGTGGAATATTCATCATTATTTCCAGGCAGTAGGTGAAGAATTGAATGGAAGTCGTCTTTAACAACTGAAGTGAAAAAGATGCTGTAAGCTGTATTTTACCATTTAATGTGTATTTTAGGACAACAGGATCCCATTAAGACAGAGAAGTGCTATCACTTATATGACAAATGAGGAACTAAGGAGAAAATGAAGTGGCTTACTACAATGTGTTAGCTCAACCATTTCCTCAGAAAGAAACATTTTCTGATGTCAATGTGGCTCTTCATTGTTACCATGCATGCACATTTCATCTGCAGAGAGGACAAGTCATGAAGAGAAGAGCTATCAGGCAGGTAACTCTGTCAGCTGCAAGGAGCCCTGTTAAAAAACCATACACCCACAGGATGCTTCAGGCCTCAGGGTGGAAACAATTACAGACCCCAAACCTCCTGTATGTACAATTATTGCTGATGTATCCCATCAGCAAACATTCTGTTGAGCAATGACCTAGCAACCCTTATGAGGAAAGCTTCTGCTGCCCCACAGGTGTGCATCACTGGTACTGAGAGCTGTTAGGTACAGAGGCAGTTCTCATTATTTAATAGACCAGGCTGTTTTCCAGGGAGCCAAAGAAAAATCACCTGCCATTGCTGTATGACTGTCATTGTGCTGATGCAGTAGTACAGGGTGGGGGAAAATGCCATGGCATTACATAGCAGACACATGACTATTCCCATTAGAGAGGCATCTTTTACTGCTTCCTTGTATGAGCAACATTTTGACAATGTTTCTGTAGGGCAGAAAAAAACCCCAAAAACACAAGAACACAAGTGTTTTGTCTTCTGTCCTTTTTTTCTTTGAAATTCCAAATTTCTGCAACATTCTGGTAACTCAGTCTCAACTAATACACAGTTTTCCAGAAAGGTCTCCCCAAGACACTGATTTTTAGCAGGAGCACCCTGAGCAAACGCAGACAGGGCAATCACTATGCCTTAATTAGCCAGAGATGTACTTATATAGCAGCAAATGCAAAGTAATATCCCCCTCTACTAGGAGATCTATCTTTTAATTTTATAGCCAAAATAAAATAACAAATTACAAACCAGGAGCTATTGAAACTGATTCATGACAAAGAAGAAGACAAAAGGAGACTATTTGGTAACCCTTTAACCTCCCAGCATTGTTTCTCAGATCCTCCATAACTGAAGGCACATAGACAGAAGGAAAAGGCAGAAATGGTGAAATGCTAGCTTCCAAGGCTCCTTCTCCAAATGTTCATTTAGAGAATGAATATACTTCCCAGTATAACTCTAAGAAGAGCAGCAACTCATAGAAACTCAGAAAGAGACCTACCTCAGATTCAGAGAACAAGGATTCATAGTCCCAGTAAACTTAGGTTCTGCTGAACAAGCCTCTGCCTGTGTTTCCATCTGTTAGTTTCCATAGTTTCCATTATGTATCTAAAAAGCCCTAGGCCAGGCACTGTCTTTCAATGGCATTTGCATTACACAGGAAACATCTCTGGTCATTAAATCTATTGGGTTTTAAAGTATAAGCTTTTAGACAGCACCAAAAACTTCATATGACCATCCCTGCTTTCCAAACAAAACAAAACAAAAACAAAAACCCCAAAACAACCAAAAACCAAACATCTATGTGAAGACAGCTGTTCACCTCTTTCTGCTAAATACAGGGAAGCAAATTCAGCCCTGATACAAATATATAAACATCCCATTGACTTCAATAGCCCTTCAGCTTAGCTGTGTCAAAGCTGAATTAGGCCTTAGGTCTCAAACTGTCTTGTCTGCTCTTGCCATCTGTCTTTCTTTGCTAACCTAATTCCTTATTAAATAGGGTGTCCGTAGTGAGTGTGAACCTATTCT
The DNA here is from genome assembly GCA_035222235.1 of Margarornis squamiger. Taxonomy (NCBI): domain Eukaryota; kingdom Metazoa; phylum Chordata; class Aves; order Passeriformes; family Furnariidae; genus Margarornis; species Margarornis squamiger. The sequence goes on from JAWWTY010000088.1 coordinate 21,544,738, forward strand.
GCTGATCCTTTCTCTGCAACAAACATTGCTAGAGGCTAAAATTCCTGAAAGTTATGACTACATCAACTGCCTCTGCCTCTGGATCTTATGAGAGGTTCTTTTAAGGTGGTCTGAAATTCAGACTGAGAATGTTTGAATTCCTGAGCGTTCAATCCCTTTACAGTCATATCTTAGATGTTCAAAATTACTAAACTGTTTAGCAAGCCATAAGTTATAACAGTAACTAATTGAGCTCATTGTCTGTCCTCCTTAGAGGTTTTTGAACTGGTAGTGTTAAACATGGTAGTTCAGATAAACATCTAGATGATGATGGTGTTATCCAGAAGAAAAACAAACAAACAAAACCCAAAAAAATCAGACAGACAAATGCCTCCATGTTAACAAACCAATAGGTAACAGATTTAGAAAACATATTCAAGGGACAAAGCAGAGACTTGTCTAATGACATCCCTAATCTAGTGATTGTGTTGCTAGAGGAAATACAGTGGATACAGGCTAGTACATTGATTATCATTTAAAGATAATGGGGACGAAAAAAGAAAGAGAGAGAAAAAAGAAGAAAAAAGAAAAAAGGAAAAGGAAAAAGGAAAAGGGAAAGGGAAAAGGGAAAAGGGAAAAGGGAAAAGGGAAAGGGAAAAGAGAAAAGGGA
>JAWWTY010000088.1:21554730-21571555 GCA_035222235.1 Margarornis squamiger
ATTAAGTCCGTAGTTTCTGGGTAAGTTGTGCATTTATGAAGGATTTTCTAAGAGAGTTTTGGGTCACTGCAGAAAGTTCACATACTTCAATAGCTGAATGGCACCTTAAAGTTTCCTTTCTCTATCTAGCTTCTATGGAAGTAGAGCAGAAACTCAAAGGGTTTGACAGACTGAGACTGATGGAGCAAGGACCCTTGAGATGAGTGTACTGCCCCCAGGTCACTGCCAACCAAATCAGAGGTGCTTCCTCGTGGTCACAGTGCTGACCATGAAGAACTGCAATTCAGGAACAAGTCTCCCCTTGTTTGACAAGAGTGAAGAGTGGCTGTGCACAGCACTTTTCCAGATTCCTCATCAGTACCTCTATTTTTTATTCATATTCTACACATTCACTGCCAAATACATCACCAGGAACTGGACATCTGACTCCTACCCAAATTTCATCCTTCATGTCTTGGAAACACCTGTTCCTTTCTCACCTGGATGATGCTGGTGAGAGCCCAAATGGCTTCTAATTATCTGCACCTGAATTTCTCTCTCAAGTCTGCATGGATACATCTCTTAAAGAAAGAGACTGTTAGTTCAGCTTCATTCCTGTTGTTTTATTTGGTCCTCTTTATTGCAAAACTTCTGTCATCCATCAAACCCTATTCACAGCTGAAATCAACAGCAAATAAAAGGAAACAAGTAAGTCAGCACAGTGCTACACAGAAGTGGAGCTAGCATGCACAGAGATGGATGAAAAGCCACTGAGCCCCAATAGTGCTGATGGAGCTGCCCTGCAGCTGTTCTGGTTGAGTTACTTCATCCCTGCTGTACAGATGATTATAGATGTAAAACTTGAGCTGTGCTAATGGCAGCAGGATCTGGTACTGTCTGGGCCTTAAAAACATGTCCATGGATGTGAACATGCTTGAATTTATTTTTTCTTTTAATCTAAGGGTAATTATAAAGTTGGCAAGTCCTTCCTGCAAATTGAGTCTGAGGTCCATGCTATAGGAGATATGGCCTGTCAACAAATACAGTGTGGAGATGAAGTCTACTCAGGCTTATGGAATTTATTTATTTTGTGAGATTTGTGGGAAATATATAATTTTCTTTTGTGTGTTAATTTCTAGGCCTCAGACTTTCATGACTTTTTTTTTTTAAAGTGCATTTATTACTACTGTAATGCTCTCTCCTTAATCTTTCATGTGTTGCTACATCAATGGGGAATATCACTTACAAGTGGACAACTTGAGACAATACCATCGTCTTCTAAAGATTATGCAGAATGGTAGTTGTGGCACAAGTGTGAAATTAGGCAACCCACATCTCCATTTAGCATCCTAGTCACCAGACTGCCCGTTCCTGGTTGGCACAGGCAGCACATATATCAGCATTTCATCAGAGAACAGTAGTATAGTTTTTAGTGAACTCATCCCTCTCTCCTCAACCACACTTGCAGTTGGTTCAGATGTGGAGTGATTCACACTACATGATGAGACTACTGAGTTGCACACAAGAGTGTTTTTGGAGGAAACCAAACCAGAAACTCTGCCACAGGATCATATTCAATACTTTTCAAACCCAGCGTCAACACAAATATTCTAACCAAGTACTACTCCTTCTGACACTGTGGCAACATTCACTCCAAAGAATCTGACTAAATCTAGTCAGCATTAAATCCTGGAAATATTTATGATATTGATTTAGAGATTTCCATCACAACAGCACACATCCTCTGATCCACTCCTACAGGTATTAAGCAATGCAGAGGTGTCCACTCAAGGAAGATGTGCTGAAGGCTTCACAATTCCCAACTGCAGGATAAGATATAGTGTAGCCTGGGTATGCCTGGGAAGCTTTAGTGTAATGATAAAAAATGCACACAACTCTATTTTACATCTGCATTTGGATAGCAGGAGAGCATATAGGTGTCAGTAGACAAACAGAGACCCACTACACTAAAATATCCTATAGATTTATAATGAGGATTCTTTTGGCCTGAGATTAGCATGAGTTAAGCTATTGAAGAGAGCTGGAAAGAAGGAAGAAAAAAAATAAGGAAAAAGAAAAAAAAAGAGAGAGAAAAGAAATCAGTGCAAAATAAACTAGCTGCTTCTCCTGCAGTACCACCTCCAAAGCAGCAATGCTCTATGGGAATCCCACCAGAGATGAACAAAAAGAAGGGATCAGTCCTCTGTTAAAGTCACAGGATTAAAGTTCTGATTTTGTGGGCTTCTCCAAATTGTGCAGAGTACAAGAAAAAAGGTCCCAATCTCACTACTACTTACTCACACTGGTTTTAATGCTGTTTGCAAACATCATTGAGGGGTTACTATTGGCTCTGTGGACTACATGGACACTATAGCTCAGCATGTGGGAAGAAGAGCTCAAAAACACCTGTGCTGGAAAAATTTAAAAGCATTTACAGGATTTTGGCACATAAGTTTCACTGATACTTTTTAATATCCTTCCCCCAAAGCAAGAGATGTCTATCTGAGGCTGCCACTAGCCAGTATTGTTAGAAAGAAAGATACAGGACTGTAATGAGTGTCTCTACATATCCATAAGTAGACTACAGCTCAAGCTAGCACTGTTAACATGTGCCATTGTCCACTGGAGCAACAAATAAGCAAAGGGCATCTCTGAGGCACAGATTCTTTTGCATAGGTAATCATAACACAACTTTTGCACATATATAAACAGTAGTGGGTTGAAGAGACACACTCAGTATTATAGAGTGAAGTGGCAGCACAGGGCATGAATAATTATTCTTGTATTGACCAAGGGCTGCAGAGCCAAATAAAGCTGTATTATTACATGAGACCTTTTTCAAATTTAGTAGGCACATACAGTGCTGTGGTAGCACATGGAACATTATTCAATGTATTCTCAGTGTGAACGTGTACATCCAACAAAGTTACTGGAGATGATACACAAATCCTTATACATTCTGTGCCTCTATAGAGGAGATCATGTAACCCCTATAATTTTATTTTGCACTTTAGAAAGCATTCACTGATTTAATCTGACTCTAATCCACCATTATTTATTGTTATTGCCATTGTATGAAAATACCTAAGGTAATCAAGCAGTTGTCTGTGAAAAACTATGCTTAAGCAAGATTGTCCCTGAAGGAGAAATCAGTGGTTACGTTCTTACCTTTTTCAAGGCTTAAGCTTGATGTAGAAATAGAAGTGCAGAGGTTCTTCCAGACAGGCCTGACAGGCTGCCCACACCATGCCCTGTGAGCTATGCTTGTGACCTGACATCACCTGATAAGCAGTGGTAACTACTGCCTGGATGATTCTGCTGGGTTAAAGGTAAACTGGCAGGAGAAATGAACCAAATTCAAGAGAGATTACAAGACAGAGTTACAATTTACTGAAAAGATTACAATAAATAGAATGATATAGAGAAAAAATTGGTTTTAACCCACAAAACCCGGATTTATAACTCAGTACCCTGGGGCACGAATGAGAATGGTGTTCATTAGCCCCTGTGTTGAGCACCACATGGTCCCACTGAATACAAAGTAAAAGGAAAACCTGTTGGTGAGGATGATGGTTGCAGTCTTGTTCAGAGTGGAAGTTGCAGTCCTGTGGAGGTCCTGGTCCTCGTCTGGATCCAATCAGTTGTACCAGAAGTCCCAAGATTATACATGCTCAGGTTCAGGTGGGAATGCCCAGCACCTCCACCAGGGTGGGAGTTTCACAATGGGTGATTTAACTCTCTGAGTCATGGGATATTTTTGGAATCTTTGATGGTCTAGGTCCTTGCAGCTGCCTATTGTGCCAGTTTCTAATAGCCCATTAGCAGAGATGACCCCTCAGGCTGGGTGTGAAGGTGCTGATGCCTCCCCAGAAGGGAGTTACTATAGCTGAGTCATCCTTGTGAAGACAGAACCATTCCTGTGCCTTGCAGGATTCTTTAACACCCAGCCTGTAGCCTGAAGTGTCAGGTGTGGCCTGAGCTGCTGCTGCAAACAATCCATTATTAACAGTTCATCAGAAATTACATAGAAGGTGTAGAATACACAGTTTTGGTTATACCCTTACAGTGATAAACTGATCCTAGCCACTGTAACTAGGACAATGACGAACAGCATTCCTTAATCAGATTCTCTTAAAGTCCTAGATGCTTGTAGTTACCCTACCCTTTGCACAGAAGTAATGAAAAGTCCTCTGGCTTCTTCCCAAGATGGGACAAGCTCATCCAGGGGATGGTGTGAACACAGGCAGGTCCTCAGCACACCAACACAGCTGAGCATAGAGCAACCAGTGTCTGGAGAGCTCCCTGGGGATGAAAAGGCTGGATCTGGCAGCCAGAGTCATCCCATCACCCCATCAGGGACCAGAGCAGCCCTGGTACTGGGTACCACCCTAGGGACAGGGATGGCCACTGGGCAGTCTCCTTCCTGAGCCATGACGCACTGTGTCAAGCACCCATTGCATTTTATCCCAGAGGTTGCTGCCTCTCTTCAGCACGCACAACTATCTCCAGCTGGCAAATACACTTTTTTGTCATTGTTTTCATAGCCTTTCTGCATTCGTTAACAACACTGACAAGATACCAGGCTGGTGAAAGAACGTGGAGGGTAGAAATGGATCCAAGCAAAACAAAGAAACCTCTCAGCCATATATATTCTCCCACGGGCAATAAATGTCTTTGGTTTTGTAGGTGCAGGAGGACTGGCTATGCTGCTGAGGGACCCACTGGGACCATGCTCCTGTGAAAGTTCTGAAGCCGAGGAGTGTGCAGGGGTAAGTCTCCTCTCACTGTGTCCTTCTTGGAGGTACAGGGATCTGTACTGTGCTAAAATACAGTGCTTGATGGCACCCCATGCTCAGTGGAGCATGCCACATTTTCAGCTGCTAGCAGGTTGTCATGGTGGGAGTAGTTTGCAGAGCAGACCCCATTCATGTACCTGCACTCACTTGACTACTGCAGGGCCTCTTTCTAAATATTTGAAAGTCCAGTGCAACGGTTTGGATTAGGAGGATTTTCAATAAAAGTGAATCTCTTGCAAGGTTTTGTTAAATAATCCTGGCAGTTTACAGAAGAGGGTGTCAAACCAATGATCCATAATTCCTCACTGTCAGTCAATCCCCCACATGTCTTCCCTTGCATGCTTTCCTCTTCTCAGGTTCCCCTCCAGTTACTCACCTCCTTTCATATGCTGGACAGCTTTGTATGACCCACTTGTCTGCATGAGGAGGGCAAGTATTTGAGAAGTGTTGCCCTCACTTGGTAGCCAGGTGTGGTTGGGTGGCATGTGGAAACATGCTGTTTTGCTGGCAAAGCCATGATGGGAATACTCCTTTTTCTTTGTCAGTCTCACTGTGATCATGTGCAGCCATGTGTTTTTAACAGCAGCAAAAGAATTTGTAAGATACTGAGAGTGGAAAGGCAGTGAATGCACAAGCGATTTCCTGCAGGCCCAAGACATTCATCTTCAGGATGGTCGGTACTGCTGAGCATGAAGCAGTTTTTGTCTGAAGACAAAAACAACCATGTTAAAAACTAGAGGCCTCTCCAAAATTTTTTTTTATCATAGATTGGATATTGTAAAATAAAAATGCAAACAAAGTAGCGCATATAAATGCCTAAATTTATTTCAATCTTTCACACTTCTTTAAATTAAATTAAAATAGTAATCAAGGCTGTTAAACAGGTTCAGATGAGACTGTTTAAGCATATTTCATACATCTGCTATGAAAGTGGAGTTGTTTTTTGGTTGTTTCTTTTAATTACAGTTAGCTAAATTTAGCCCAATACCTAACCCTTTCCTAAGAGAAGCATTTAAAGTTAAAAATGCAGTAAGTTTATTTCTTCTGGTCTGTGAGTAAAACCTGATGTAAGAAGCTCACATCAGCTAGTTTTAAGACCTTAAAGGCCATGATGAATAATCAGCTAAATTCAGCATCTGCAAAATCTTTTTTTTTTTCTTAATGAGGAAAATGTAAACACAAAACATATTTTGATTTTTCTTTTAATATTTACTTGTTTCTTTTACTAGTTAAGAAAAAAATAATCTTCTCAAAATCCAGTTTTTATTTAAGTGCTGTTAAAATCCAAAAGGGGCTGGGATAATATGATGTTTAAAAAAATACCAAAACAAAACAGATCTGCTAATAACAAATATGAGTCTGACTACATGTGGTTAACTATTTAGAATGGACAACGTAGCACAAAATTTTACACTCTTGGCTATCAAAAGCAATCACCAAATTTAAGGTTAAATCTGCGTAAAGCAGCAAACTAACATGTCGTCGGGGCTATTAGTCAATGAGAATCCACCTTTCTTTAGGGAAACAATTTACAACACAAGCAATAAAAGTAAGCTTCAAATTGCTAATGCAAGGAAGTCAAAACTGTACTTTTGTGTTATGGTTAAATCAGATATTTAAATCATTCTGATTGCAGCTGCAGCAGGGACTTGCACGGTCATTCCCTGATGTTTTGCCCTGGTTGCTATCAGTGCTCTGTTCAATGTAGTATTGCTCCATGGCAGCTTGTATATCGCAAGAAGGACCTCTAGGGCTGCTGGAAAAGCTCTGAGATAGAACTTAACCAGCCTGTAACTTTCTCTGGCTTGAGCTAAGGTCATACTTAAGTAAGAGGGGGGAAAAATGTTCAATGACTGTGGAATGCAATTTGTTTTAATAACACAGTACTTCCAGTGCTTGGGAGTGTAATGTACCACAGAAAAAAAAAATCTGACTTAGCATTGTTTCCTCCTTGGTTTTAAAAAAGAGGTCTCGTTTTTTTAATAAAGACCCCCACTGAAGGAGGAGGTTTAATGACAGAATTTTGTAAGAGGGAGGCTGACTCAGTGCTGCCACTAATGCAGTGTGAGCAGAATCAGCAAAATACTAGCACAGGAAGGTCAATAAAGTCCATGAGAGTACCCTTACCTTCATATATAGCAAATGACAAAAAGCTGACATTTTCTTTAATAACATGCTAACAATTTGTGAAAGGGATGATCCTCATGTTTGAGGCAAAGACTGTATGGAACAGCTGGATATAAACTCTTCCAAGCTTGCATTTGCCAAGAGAGGCAAATACAAAACCACTGTCCTTTCTACTGCCAAAATATCAAACAGGCAACACTATTTTCATGTAAGAAAACTATAGATTTTAGATCAACTCTGAAAATAATCTATGCTGACCTAGTTGCAGTACTCTTTTGATAATATCAAGAGAAAGTAGATTTTCAGTGAATAGAAATAGGAAAGATAATTCCTCATATCTCTATTATTTTCAACATCCTACTTAGTCCAAGGGGAGACCTGGGCTCTCATAAAGTTCCCTTCAATTTTACCGAACTATTAACAAAGAAGCAGCAAGCTACACTTAGATTCTGACTGTGCTCTTGACTTTCTGGTTCAAGACAATGGTAATTTGTGCAGCTTTAAATAAAGTTTAGGAAATTTTTATATCTAATAGGTAATGACATTCATGACCAGTGAAGACAGGATAGGGATCAGTAAACAAATGTTACACTTGTATCATTCTCCCTCACAAGAAGGGAAAAAACGCAGTCATCTAAAGTAACATGCTCAGAAGTAGTCAAAAAGGACCTACTGTTGACTAAGTCAAAGTTTATGAATTATTTTGGAAGGGTTTTTTATGTTTCTTATGTTTTTTATGTTTCTTCCTTCTTTTCTAAATAGCAGAATGCTGCTTCTTCATTGTTGCATTTAAAACACATCCTGTTATGCCTGCAGCTCTTTTTAGAGTGCAGGTTCAGAATACCATGTACTTTATTACTGAGCCATTCTTGCAGCTTTTGCTCAAAAAGAAGGGTATGTGTGTGGGAGTAGCATAAACCACAGCTGGTTGTCTTTATTTTTCCACCATCATTGCTGCTGACTGCTAACAAGGAAGAAGATGTACGTATACACCATTTGGCTTTTCTGCAATACTGCTGTACAGGAGATTGAGAGATTATCTTGGTGAACAACTTCTAATTTCAGCAAAACCTTTAGGACCATAAAAAGATCAGCAGTAGGCTGAAAGAATTTGTCTTGCAGTGAAAAGAGTGCTACTATTTTGCTGTTATATTTTATCAGAGATAAAGAACTTTAATTTGCTTTTTCAATGGTGTTATGAAATACCATAACACCAAAGAAACTACATGAGTCCAGACATTTCTGGAGAGAAATTAAGCCATTTCCCTGTGCAGCTGCTCAAAACCAAAACAAACAAAACACCACAAAAACAAGCAAACAAAACCTGCCAAGCAGATGAAGGATACACCCCTTCCTCTAATCCTTCCTCTTGCCCTGTTGCCATAAGTGTGTTGTGGATGAAAACTTTAGAGATAACTCAAAATGACAGAGGCTTCGATATTTTGAGCACTCCAGATCAGTTTATAATGGAAACACACTTTCTGCACAATACATGTATCTAAAGATTGTGAGGCCAGATAGCAAAACTCCCTGGTCATTTTTTGAAGTTTAAGCCTGCATGGTCTTATATCCCCTTCTTCCTGACCCTTCAGGCAATTTCAGACATATCTTGCTGCTATGCCAGCCATGAAGGGGTGCTGCTCAAATTCAGAGACATAGTATGCAGTAAAACACCAAGGCAAGGCACAAGGCAACTTCAAAGGGCAAAGTAGTTCATTTTCAGCAGCTGATGCTTTCCCTAGTTGTTTCCTGCCAGCTCTCATCACTGGTTTCCCAGGCTGCACTCTCAATCTCTGATCCAGGCTAAAGCCCACCTCGTGCTGAAGTCAGCAGAGCTGGGCTGGGTGACAGAGAATTCATCTGAATCACTGTACTGCATGTCACAACACATGGCTAATAGTTCATTTCCAATTATTTCTGCTCTCACATACATCTTTGTATCATGATGGAGGCAGGCAATGTTGGTCAGGGAAACCAGAGATTCGTCAGTCATTCAAAGTGATCAGAGACATTATATTCAGTCTCTGGCACTGCAATTTTATTTCTGTGAATCTGCATGGAAACTGTCAAAGCAAAGTATCAAGATTGTCAAGCTTTGGCACCTGTGTAAAGTATACCTTTCTTTAAAACCTTCGTACCCAAAGAAAAATAAGACTGCCTTCTCCAACAGTGTGTTAGTTAGACATTAAAATGCACAACTGTTTCGCAGTGCAGAGCTGGACTTCCATACAGAATACTGTCTATATTTAATCAGCAGACCTATTACCAGCTTCTTGTGTCATCTTATTATAGCTTCATTTTGCCTGATTGCAGTTCTGATGATCAGAAAATGTAGCGAAGGTAAGACCTCAGCTTACTGAAGGGACAACCAGTCCTTCAGGCTGGCCATCGGTTTGGTCATTGTGCCTGTTACTTTTCTAATTCAAGAGAGAGACACATCTTTAGGAAACTGATACTGTTATCTGAGAGGCAAAAAACACATACACTATCATGAGACAAAGAATTTCTTTGAAATTATTATCCACTACTTACAAATATTGTTCACTTGTCACGGACTTTCTGAGAACCTTCAGGTAGTCTTGGTTTTCTCAGTCATTTCTAGTGCTGCCAGCCACACTGCAGCAGATGACACATTCCAGTTGGAGGCACTTAACACCACTGCAATAGTGCTGGAAGGAACAAGCATCCAGTCTTGAGTACAGGAAAGGCTTGGTAAAATGTGCTGAGAAGGCAGCTTAACTGATGAAGATTTGTACTTCAATGTGCAAAACTCAAAAGACTGAAAGGTATTGAGGATTTGTAGGACCATTCATTACGGCTGTAGCAACATAAAGGTGGAATTGTTAGGCGTGTGGCAAGAGTGTCTTTGCTGTTCTATGTATTAGGGATTTCAGTCACTGGAGGCTGATAGGATTCCCCATGTAGGAGCAAAAACAAAAGCAGAAGGATTTCTCTTCTCCATTATTGTCACAGCACATCTGTGACAATGCTTCAGGAAAAGATAGTATGACAAAAGGTACCTTTCAGCATTTAGTTAATGTTTGGAACTGGAGCAAGCACTGCATTGGTTTTGCCTAGAAATTGAATGTACAAAATTTAAGAAAACTGACTTGTTTCTGAGGCTGCTACTTGGGACCTGAAAACATTAGGAATATTTCAATATGAGCAGATAGTTTAAATGGTATTATTTTTAATAGTCACAGAAGTAGCTTTGTGTAGTGTTAGTTGTCAGGTTTTGCCTTTCTTTTTTTCTTTCCTGGTATAAAAGTTTTGCATTACATCCTTTTCTGCTCACCACACTTTCTTGTCCCAGACCCTGTCAGTTCCTCAATTCTATCAAAATCCATCTGCCACCCTACATATTCATTATGGGGGTCTTTTTTGCTATGACTGCAACCTATACTAATCCAGACTTCTTTCCCAGTTTCTACTTCTTACATAAATCCACGCAGGTGTTTCAAAAGCAGAACTTTTGCTCTTCTCTACCACTACATCTCTTCAGAAGATCTACTAAGGCCTCTTGAAAGCCTCAGAGTCCCTTCATATTTTGTCTCTGCTGCTAGTCCCAGGTTCCCAGCCAGCTTAGTTTCTACTAATTGTTCTTGTTTGCTGCTACTTTTACTTCAATCGACCCTTCTGTGTCTCCCAGAGTCGCTTATCTCCTTATTTGACTCTTTTTTCTGGGGTGACTCTGGTCTCAGTTTTTCCTGCAGAGGCAATTGTCTCTGCACCTTAACACTCATTATTGCTTGCATTTTGATAACATCATGGGTCAGATAAGAACTCACTATGTTGAATGAGGTAAACTTACAAAAGGAAAGCCTGTTTCTAGTCGAGGTCTCCGTAAACACTTCAGATCCAACTTACAGCTACGGCATAAAAAAAATTCCAGTTCTTTCTTCCACCACAATTTTGATGATTAATGACAGCAAACTATTTCTGTGTTATCTTTGCCTGAACAACTGGAATTTATAGTTTTCTGTATAACTTCGTCCTTGCAAATACTACAAAGCTGAATATTCAGTGAAATACACTATGTTTGTATGTTTATGTGTAGATATTTAAACATATCTGGACCTTAAATTTTGTGAATCAGCTACACAAACAATTTGAGTAACTACAGAACTTTCATTAACTATAAAGCCTAATGTATTTAAGCTGTTACAGGAAAACACTGCTTTATTCTCTGCAGACAACTTTATTCTTTGTCTTGTCATTTTTATTGTTCCAGTGGTAGTGAATAAAACCCTGCATCTGTTCCTCAGGAAGGACTTAATCCAAAGCTCATTGAAAGCATTGGAAGAGTCTCCACTGGGCTTTGGATCAAGCTCTTTAGTTCACAAACAAATGCTCTTTGTGAGAATATGCTATTCAAGCATTGTACAGAAGGGTTACAGAGGTTCCCTATTTCTAAAATAATGACTGCTCTTTAAATCTTTCTTGCTATGCCTGTTAAGTTGGAGGAACAATATGAAACTGTACATAATTTTTGAAGTACTGTAGTCTGTGATTATCTTGCCCCAGTAGTTGATATAAATGTTGAATATGTAATGCTGTGGTAAAAAGTAGTGTTATATTTATATGGCTTTTCCTATGTGCACAGTAATCAAAAAATATATATAGTGATACACTTCCTGTTCCTGAGGAAGATCAGGCTCAATCAGGCAAGCTGGACACAGGCAAGCCATCTCTCAGGACTGCCTTATGTTGATGGTATTGATGAAACAGACTTGAAAGAGAGATTTGTAGAATAAAAGGGGGATACTACTGAATGGGATTTTTTTTTCTACACTTAGGAAAAGGAGCAGACTGAAAGGAGTCACAAAGCCCACAACAGTAGAAAGAAACAGGGGTTATTGTGGAAGTGGGTACAAAGAGACAAAGATAAGGCAGGAGTAATCAAAGCAGAAACCTTAGCTGGAATAAGACTGTAAAGAACTTTAAGTGAAACCTTACAACTCCAGATTTGCAATGACTGCATTTTCCAGAAGGAGAGAGAGTCATGAGTCAGTTCTGCAGTGGTACCCCTGTAAGCTGCAATAAAATAGATTTTTTTTCCCCTTACAATATACTGAATACTTCTTTGAATTTCTTGTGAAGGAGAACTAGTAGTTCCTGTGAACTTCATGCCAGTGAAACCTGGTTGGTTTTGCAACTGCAGAACAGAGTAACTTCTTCATGTGGGTGTAGATTACACAGTTACTACTGGGTATTACTCCTGTGACAGAACTGCTTGTAATTAAAATACACTACACTGTGTGCTAAGTGCTGGCAGGGCTACTCACACAGTTTGTAAGCCGATGATGACTAAACCAGTTTATGGAGCCATTACTAAAACATTACTCACTGAAGGACTCACATTTAAGTCAATGAGATTACTCATGTAGCTAGTGGCTGATACAGATCTTGCCAAGCTATTCCACCACACAATAGATGTGTGTAAATGGGCGTGTTAGTCAGGTGAATAACTTCAGAAAAGAATTTTAAAGTTCATACTATGCATGAACTGTTACTATTTGTACTCCCTAGCCACAGTTGAGGTCCTATTATGTTCTGCAAAATCCCACTAACTGGTAGTCCCTGTCCTAAAATTCATCAACTCATACAGACAAATAAAGGAAATGGACTTGCCTTCGTTCACATCACAAGTCAACAGCAATGCCAGGAACAGAACAAGAATCTCCAGTCAGTTCTCTACTACCAGCTCCCTGCCTCTGTAATTCGCAACATTTCATCCCTGCAGTGAATATAAAGCATTTATGAACGTGACCTCCAAACTTCCTACAGCTCTTCTGCTAACTGACTGATGGATCTCTGCATTCATTAGCTTTATAAATGCACAGAGAATACACTGAAGTACCATTTTCATCTCACACACATTATTACAAGCTGGTGCATTCCCTCATCCAGTTCATCTAAATGTTTTTCTACAGTCAGAGAAATAACCAGAACCACAAGAAAAGAAAAATTAATCTAATCACAAAATTTCTGACAGCTATTCTAACACACTTAAAAATCTGCATCCTAAGCAAAATTCATTTTTCATATTCAGTAAATTCAATGTGGAGACTACCATATCAGTCATACCTTTCAGGACTGCATTTCATTTTATAAATGTTATAAAAGTGCCTGGCACATTTAGCATCATTATTGCAGTGTTTTCCTTAATTTCTTTACTCTGCATTGCTCTCAGCATCTTTGGGAGTTCACAGAGAAGAAGAATAGCGTGCTAGGCTGTAAAAGAGCAACCTGAAAGAATTTCTAATAGGAAGAGGCATCCCCTTTGAATTATTCTCCACTTGAAGGTTCACTGCATAACAATAAAAAAATCTGTCTCACTGTAACCAGGCTCCCATATACTGACAGGCTCCCAAAGCAAAGACTCTGAGTAACTCCTGTTTCTCCTGGATAAAGCAGGAGCAGCAGACAGATATAGCTTTGCTTTCTTCTCTCCCTGTTTCTCTCTCCTCTCCTCTACTCCAAAGACCTTTGTCTTTCCTTTCCTTCCCTTCTCTTTATCTCCCCATTCTAAGCCACTCTGTGTCTCCTCCTCACTCCAGGCACTCTTTACTGGCAATGGTTCCGTCCTCTTTCTGCCCATGGAAGTGCATACATCTGTACAGAGGCAGATTGTAAACTAGGTCAGCTTATATGGCAGAGATAAAAAGAGTAGAAATAAGAGCCTTTTTGTATAATAACAGGGTCTCACATAAGCACATGGTCCTGTTGTCAGAGATGTTGAGCATCTGCTGTTACCACTGACTTCAGTGGCACTAGTCCTCATGTCCACAGGATTCAGAAGTAGAAAAAACATCCTCAGTTTTGCAGTCTCTTGCAAACAGAAGATCAGATATGTGGTTGCACTTCCTTGAGGTTTTCCAAGACATCACACCAATCTCCGGATCTGTTTTTGTCGATTTTTCCTATATGCTCAGCACAGTCTTGGGATGTAAATTGGTCAGTCATTGGAGCAGGAATGATGTAATACTGGGGATAATACATTTCAGTTCACAGGCACATAAAGAAGGCCTGAAATAGAATGACAGGTGAGGAACTCTCATTTGAGTGTTAAAAATAACTCTTTTTCTTGACAAATATTTTGTTAAAGCATCTATTTTTATACCCTTCCTCCTTTCAGAGTTTTTAGGACAATATCAACTAATCCTGCAACCCATTATTTAGGTAAAGGTATTTTAACTTCACAGTAAAAATAACAGAAGGCTGCAGTCCAGCAAAGATTAATTTCTCCTCCCCCCTACCTAAAGCTGTCTGTAATGTTGTAAAAAAAATTACAGAGAATAAACAAACCACATCTTTAAAACAAAACTTTATGCTGTTGTAACCACTGAAAATACAAATTGGAAGCAATAGGCAAAACTCACTAAAATATACACACTGAATTCACATTTGATTTCCTCTGTGGTATATTAGACTTGTGTTACCTAATTAAAACTACGTAAATACATCTCTCTCATAAGGAAAAGAAAAAAATTCAAATAGCATCAGTCTCATCTGTGACACTGTTTTATCAATGGAAGAAAATCTGTGTTGTAATCACACAGTTCAGACCAATGCTGTATGAGGCCATTAAGCAGGAAAGGGTCAGAGGGTAATAATCATTGGCACAAAAAGACAGAGGGGCATGAACCCAAGAAAAGGGGCTCTGAAATTCCATCTTTGGCAGTATAACATTGTTTGTTGTTATGAGTACCACAAATTTCTCTCAACAGTCCAGTTTTGCCAGCCTCCAAAACCTGAGGCCTTTGGAAAGCAAAAGACTGCACTATGATTATTTTAACTATGATTTCGAGGCCTTTTTGCATGGAGGGGACCTTTTTGCATGGTTCTGAAGGTTTCCACATGTAAAAAAGACTAATTTAATTCCTCCCTTCCCTTCTGATAATTGGCTTATTCTGTTTCTAACAGCTGAAGTTTCTAAAAACCAAACAAACATGGTCAGACCTGTGAAACATACAAAAGGGATGCTATCCCCATGCTCCTCTTCCTCTCTCTCTCCTCCACAGCCCCATATTGCCACCTGGATGGCGTACCTATCTGTGGGACTACAGATTCTTAAAACTGCAGGGCAAGGCATGAGCAGTCCATGCATCCTTTGCCCCCTGCCTGCTCTCTGCAAACAGGCTGAATGTGGATGTACTGTGGTTCTAGCACATGACCTGTACCATACCCCAGAAGGACAAAGAGTAGGAGTTCTGTCTCTGGGCAGGCAACTGAATCACAGACATTGTTGGGAACATTCCTAGACAGTGCAGCTGAAGCACCCCTGTTCAGAGCTGGTCTCCCTTCTTTCATCCTGTGCCCCATGCTAGTGGCAAGTAAAAAATGTGCGTTAAAAATCCCAACCTTGATCCAGAGAATTTACAACAAAGCATGAAAAAGAGAGAACAGATGGCTGCTGATAGGGGGAATGGCACCATTCCCCGTGTCAAAGACCTTGGTGAGGTTTTGTCTCTACCATGCTCTTGTGTGCTTTCAGACACATGTATTTGCAGAGGGCTGTGGCCACATCTGGTTGATTATTAGGATAGTTTCTTACTTACATTAATAGCATCAGAGTATGGGTCTGCAGTTATCTATGTATGCCTCAGTTTTCTTATACCACTAGCTTTTACTACAAGACTTTTTCACTATCACAGCACTCAGGTAGCAATGTATGAGCATCTGTGTCCTTGAATTCTCACCAGAGAATGCAGCAGCTGAATTGTCAAAAGTAGCATGTAACCTCCCATTTAAAACATTGGCACATGAAGAGTGGAGGGTAGAAAATCTGATACTAAACTTCAATACAGACTCTGGAGGGCTAGAGGTTTGCAAATCTCCTTCCTGTACTGTCCAAATACTAATGATGCTAATTAGGCTAGAACTAAAGGACAGCTGGATTAATGCAATCTATTTGAGAAGAGTCAATATAGCTGCTGTAAAGTCCTGCCTTAAACAAACCTCTTGGAGGTCTCTGAAGGGGTCAACAAAAATGTGGGTAAGGGTGATCTAATTTCCATATCAGACCAGGTTTCTAAAGGATTCTTGACAAAGGCTTTTAAGGAGACTAAGCAGCAACAACAAGAAGGAAAGCCGTGGTATAGCTCAGTAATTGCTTAGAAGATAAAATTCAAAGTACCGGAATAAATCACCAGTTCTCACAATTGAGGGAGGTGCTGGATGGTGTAGAGTTCTTCAAGGGTCAATGCTGTGAGGTGTGCTGTTCAGGGTTCTCAAACCTTACCTGGGAATGGAGTCAAAGTTCATCAGTGGTATTCATTTGTCAGTAGAAAGAGGAAAGACTGTGAAGAACTACACAAGGACATTGTGAGACTGAATGGGCAATAAAAGAAATCCAGTATAGCTAAATGTGAAATAATGCACATGGAAAAAGTAATTAAAATGGTGGGTTCTGAGCTGGCATGAGTAAGCTCTCAGAGTGGTAACTGGCAGCTCCACAGAAACATCACCTCCTGTGATCAAAAGTTCCTCATAAAATATGGTCAAGAAAAAACATTATTGTGCCACTGCATGAATCCATGGTTTGCTCACATCTTAAATACTGTGTTATTTCTTAAACTCAAGACCTTCTAGATCAGGAGCATGCTCAAGAGGGAACCAAGGATGGTAAGAGGTACAGAACAGTCTATGAACAAAGGCCCCATGAGCAACCTACGACTCTTCAGCCAGGAAAAGTTATCATGTAAAATTATTACAGTGGAGATCTGCAAATGGATGAGCACCTCCAAGGGACGGCGAGCAGTTCCTCATCTCCGACACAGGACTTGAAACGATAATTGAAACCAAAAATAAAAGATAGAGCTTCTTCACAGGAAGGGTGGTAGACCAATGGGCTCAAGGGGACATTGAAGAACCCCATGGCAGCTCCACAATCTATTAAAAAAGGGGGAGGGAGGGAGGGA
>JAWWTY010000088.1:21573788-21651859 GCA_035222235.1 Margarornis squamiger
TCATGTATTTTAGATCATAGCTTTTATATCTCTGTGCACAGCAGAGGGTTGAAGTTATAGCTGAAATTGTGTTCATTGAAGTATACTCATTGTAAGTATTTCTGAGCAGTCAGTATTGAGTGCTTTTTATCAATTTATCTTCATTTTATATCTGAATGCCAGCCCATTGACAGCCTGGCCATAGTCTCTGCCGAAGTTTTCACAAATATAAAATGTTACATACAAATACTGGCTTTAAACAACTGATACATTGGTTTTTTGTGTTAGTTTTCCAGTAGCTGTCCAACAAGGACAGGTCTCAGGTGAACTCTTAAGTAAATTAAGCCATATTTATAGGCATCTTGCAACAGGGCCAGGAACACATAGCTTTTGTGGCCACTGGTGGTTGTTTTCCTTCACAGTGGATGTGCATCTTCTGTACGAAGGAGTGTGTGCAGTCCTTTTAAATTACTCAAAAGTCCTGTTGATTTCAGCCAGAGCTTTGGCTAAATGAAGAATACAGGATTGTATGACTTACAGAGGAAAAGTACACCCGGCAGAATCGTGAGCAGTTTGATATATACTTTTGATCGTAACATCATAAAACAATTTAATTCGTGCCTGGCTTATCTTGTCTAAATTGCAAAAATCACTTTTGCTACTGGAAACACCTGCTGATTTAGCAACTGCTATTGATAGCAAGACAAGAGCTACATAATGCAACATCTAGAACTGTCCCTATTATTACTATTCACAGTGTGATTTTTCTCTTGTTGATGTACTGCTCTACTGTTTCTCCGGCAGTTCTGACTTCAACTGCGGGCCATTAGTACATTGACTGTGGGATAAAGAGGGTTATTCAAACTGCCAAAATGGTCTCTCTTACCTTCACCCCTTTAAAAACGAAAAGTTTTGGCAGCTGTGTCTCCTAGCAGTCTCTGCTGAAGGGGGCACATCTTGGCTCACATGTGTACTGTGTCACCTGGCCGACTGAAGTTGATCTTAAATTCTGTGTTACTGTGGTACAGCTTTTCATTGCTTGCCTCCCATTTTTAGGCTGATGGTTTGTGTTTGTTTCAATGCCAAAATTAAATGAAAGTTTCCCAGGAAATTCTGGACTGATAATTCATTCAGGAAAAGTCCTTTCCAGTACTCCCACCCACTAGAAGCAATCCGTTGAAGGTGATATGGATAGTGTTGGCATTCAAATTATGGGGAGGAAGCAGTTGCCCTGTTTATTTATGATGATGCTGGCTTACCTGAGTATTGCATTTGTCCTGTGGGGGATGTTCTTTAATGGACTGCTGACCTAGACCACTAGAATACAGCTCTATAAAATCAAGTTTAATTTTCAAATACAGCAGCAGCACTGAATGAATGCCAGCAAATGCAGTTATATCTATAATTTATGTAGTTTTCTTTGAGCCAAATGCCAAAAGGTGCTCATTTTCTTCTGCATCTCAAAAATTTCAAGTTATGTCTGCTTAACTCATAGTAAGACTTTGGCTTGCATTGCTCCAGTAAAAAAGTATTCCTAATCAGTCTGTTTCATCCTTGTGAAGGATAAATACTAATTACTTATGGCAAAATGAATATAGTTGAGCGTGGTCCATACTCTGTGAACTTTCCAGCCTGGGATTCATTTGTTGATAAGAATGTATGTCACAGTACAGCTTGATGGAGGGGAACCTGGAGAGTGATTCTCTGGTTTGATCCTCAGTGAAGAACTAAACCTTGCAGTCTTCCTCTCTCTTGGGGTAGGTCAATTAGAAAGGGTTTTCATCTCAGCCATCTTAAAATGAGAGATACCCAGTTAGAGTTGGTAACGTTGACTGCTTGTATGTTCCAAGAAATGTGAAAGGTTTTTCTAGACAGTTAGTCACCTCAGATTAGTAAAATTTTTTTTAGAGAACCTGATGGTAACCTGTCTTTGCAGCCATTGTGGTTGCCTGTAGGAGTCTGGATGTTGGTGAAGATGCCATCTCAGGGGCCTTCCTATGTTGTTTTCTGTCATCAAGTGAAAGTCATGGTAAATCAGTACTGAAATGTGTACAAAGCTTTAAAAAATGTGCATTGCTCGCAGTGACTTCAGGAGACCAAAAGTGTATCTCACTCCATCCTGAAAATCAAGTCTCTATCCTTGATGCAGAAGTTTACCAACCGTAAAACAGAACTCTTGTTTCTTCTCTTTTCCTTCTCTACATTGGAAAATCTTCAGGGCTTTTTTTACAATTTTCACTCAAACACAGTGTGTTGGAACTTTAATATCAGCTGTTACTGGAAGCTTATTTCCCAAATAATCACATTCACAGTACTTGGTTGTTCTGGTATTATGACAAAACTAACAAAAAAGAGAATATGTTTTTCATACTAAAATTCTGGGTTATCAACACAAATTGTGGGCTTGATTTTGGTGATAAGCAATCTTCAGTAACCCATTACAACTGTAAATCATGCCATCCTTAACTTTAAAAAAAGATCATTTGACTTAAGTTTATAATTAATGAGAGTTCAAAGTTCGGTTTTTGTTTATTTGATGACAGTAAGATGCTGGATTTACAGGGCAAAGCAGAACTGTATCTTTAGAGAAATTCCTCAGAAGTGTTATTAAAATACTTAAGTGTAAGAAGACTCAAGTATTGCGTTGCTTAATGTGACACCTAGGTGCAATGTACTGTGAAAGTGAGAGTTTTCCCTAGGTAGTGCATTAGCAGAGAGAATTATTAATCCCTTATTAATAACAGAGGAAAACAATACTGCATTTATAAAGGATCAGACTCCCTTCAGAACATATATGCATCTTTAGAAAGGTTAGGAATATTGCTTTAAAAGACCTGCACAAGCAGAGAAAACTTTAATATGTGCTACTGAATCACAAAAGCTGTTCATTTTGGAATTTTCTTTCCATCTTTGTCTGATTGACTGAAGAGATGAACCATAGGGAAAGGATGCTTCCAAAGCTGGATTTTTTTCCCCCCAGAATCTGTTGGTTCCACTGTTTTCTTTTGTGGTCCTCTGCATCATAATTTTCCTATTCTCCAATTTTTCCTTATTAAGAAAAGGGAATTAAAAGATATTAAAAGGGAAAAAGAGCAGAAAAATTCTTGTGTATAAAGTGCTAAATTCACATCACCTTATGTACTTCAGAAGGAAAGGGTTCTCCTTGTTTTACCAGCTTTATTCTGCATTTTTTTGTGTTGCTTTATATAACATCTGTTCATATAATTTATGCATGAATCAGGAAAACTTTTTAAGGGTGTAGTGGGTACAGGGAAAGATGGCTAATATCCCTCTCGTTTATTGCTTCTCTAGCAGCTAAACTTCACTACTTTAACAGAGTAGTGAGAAAAACTATTTCCTGCCATGGTAGTTGCAAAATACCTTTAAACTGGTGACATATCAGGATTGTACTCTCTTAAATGTGCACACACATGCACACAACACACACACACACACACAGCAAAACAAACAAGCAAACAAAACCAACCTAGCAAACAAATAAACACCACCAAAACCACAAAGGCTGCTGCTTCAACCACTCAGTAACTAAGTATGACTATGAGCTGGGCCGCTGTGCAAATGCAGATGCACGTGAGGACATATGCAGCTTTCTTCATAACAGTTCTTCTCAGGAACTGAAACTTGACATCAGAGATGTTATTTTTTTAACCATTAAATCCAAGAATTTAAGTGGACATCTTGTGCTTCATTGTCTGGAACAGCAACACCAGCATTGTTTGAGTTGAGCTTAATAACAGCCATTTTTTTCCCCAGCACTCCAGGGAATAATACAGCTCCATCTGTATATGTGGCTGGAGTGCCCTATTTTTGTGTCTCATTAAATGTGGGGCAAGTTTAGTAGTGCCAGTTGAGAATAATTCCCTATTAGGACGCTAATACACAACACAGATCTCCCCATCTTCGGAGAAGCTTCAGTTTTAAGAAGTTCCCTTTTTTAAAAAATTACTTTTCTTGGACAGACTTCAGAAAGATAACAGACCAAAAATAGGAACCAGCTGAAATGTATACCTGTATTAGCATCCTGCACAAAACTCAATTGGCAAACTAATTAAGTCAGTATAAATCTATTAATAAAGCTTGCAGTTTTCACACAAGTAAAGAAGAAAAGATTATTTTTGTTGAAGTGAGTGAGATTTAACCAGCAATTTTTATACAGACCTTTTGCCTCTGTAATTTTGTTCTATTAGTAGTGTATTGCAGTGTTCCTGTAGTTTTGTAAGAAAGACAATGTGAAGCTGATCTCAAATCTTTAAATATTATTCTATCAACTTCCTCAGAAATAGGTCATTTATTTCCAATTTTAGAGTTACCTATTAGCTGCTACCCTGCCCCAAGCGTGAGTGCAAGAACAGGTTTTTGCTGGCAATGCTCTTGGGAACCCACATGTTGGTATAGGAACTACTATCAATAAACCCACAGAGTCACTTAACCTGATTTTAAAACAATTAAAGTACATGCAAGGTGAACAAACTGTTGTGGATTGTGCTATGGTTTGATGTTCCCACTGTCCCTATGTTTTCAAGATGCGTTTTGCTGGCACGGTTTGGTCTCACCAAGGAGCGGAGGACTGTGCCCTACGTATAAAGGACAGTCTGGAGGACCAGGTGTGTGAGGAGAAAATGCAACTACAGGAGTTCACACACATTGAGGTCTCAACACTGTTGTTTCAAGTGTTTACAATGTGTGGCTGGGAGAGGGACACACCAGGCCATGTTCCAGCAGCATTGTTCTGATGTGGCTTGGCTGAGCTTGGCAGAGCAGGGAGACTGATCCAGTCCCTCATTGTTCCTTGCTCCTGCTGCTGGTTGCAATCATCAAAAAGGAAAATTGAGCCAAAGTTGTGGTCGGACTTTTCCCTTTCAGTATATTCATAGAATCATAGATGCATTTAGGTTGGAAAAGGCCCCTAAGATCATCAACTAAAACTATGGCAATTCTACATTTTTCTGTTGTGAAAGTCCTGGATATACTGAACACACTGGTTCGCTATATCATTGAAAATGGCTTGGTCAAACAAACCATGTTGGTCATTTAGTCAGATCTAGAGTGGCACAGAAGAAACTGTGCTGCCTTTAGATGCTGTTGTTTCATCTGATAGGTGCCTAAGCCTGTCCTGCATCCATTTGATGTTCCCAGTTTCCATGATGCTTCCCATCACTGTCTTTGGCTTGCTTAAAACCTTTAGTTTAATGTACACTCTTCTGGTTCAATTCATGACTTTGTTTAATTTAAATATGTCAAACAGAGACATATTAGCTTCCTTTACATATCTTATTGCCAATGAAAGTTTGTTCTTCCTCTCTGATTCTGAAGTCCATATGAGTCTCCTCTGAATACCTGGTGAACAGCAGCTCTCAGGAAGCAGAGCAGCAGCCAGACTTTAGAATCTAGAGTTCTTTGAAATTTGTATTATTCCACCTAAAATGCTTTTAAAAAGGAGCCAGCATAGACTGAAGAAGTGGCCATTCACTTTCTGAAAATGAGACCTCTTAACAGCGTTTTTCATGGGCACTCTCAACACCCCTATCCTGTTGCCTGTTTGGCTTTCCTGAGTGATACATTTGTAAGGTCTGGGTTTATTCTCATTGTGATGTATAAAATATGTTTATCATCTCGGTTGATGAGAACAGAAGTGGCATGGTACAGCAGCTCAGAAAGCATCTTGACAGATTTGTAGGGAATAGTTCTCACTTTAAATTAAAAATACCTTTTAATTAGTTGACATTTTTGACCAGGATATATTTTAAGCCCTCACACTTCTCAAAAATTTTTTTTCTATCTAATTAATTTAGAGATAGCAGTGGGGAACTCAGGTAATTTTGAAGTTTCTAGGAGCATTAGCCTTGGGGGAAAAAAAAATCACTTTTGGAATTGTCACTGAAAAGCTGACAACAGCTATTGGCATATTTAGACAGGCCTGGAGCCAGTTTGTGACACTATTAGCACATAAGCAGGACTCTCCAGAATTTAGCTTTGAGTGGCAGTTAATTGCACAGACTTTTTGCTGATTTCTTGGGGCTGGGTGCTGGCAGTCAGTGTCACAGTTGAATCCCAAATAGTATTCGGTGATTGAGCCAAACTAAACCAGTCTTTCAGAATCAACTGTGCTAAAAAGAAGAACCTGCAATGGAATTAATGTGTCTTGTAGGAGTCTTTCTTGCTAATGTCTTTTTGTCAGATGTCATCAAATGCCTTCTGCTCTGAATAAAAAGTTGTTAGGCCATTCTGCCTATCATTCATTCTCCAGGCCTTTCCATTATTCAGGTGTTTCATCTGTATAGCAGCAACAGTTCAACAGCAGCATTGCTTTATTCGCCTCTGCTTCTTGTGGGATGTGGGGGAAACTCAGAAGTTCAGCTCTCAGGCATGTCTTGCCTACTGTTCTTGTTGACTCTGGCAAGTCATTATATCCTGCTGGCCTGGGTAAAGGACGTGACTTCGCTGTGATGAGCTGGATAGGGTTTGTATTAAACCATCTCCCGCTGGAAACCTGTTTTCTTTCTAGAAGAAAAGGATGATAGGACTGTTCTCTTGCCTTTTGCAAGACTGTGTATTATCCAAACTTTCTGAAGGGAAATGAAGCCAACACCCTAAGTTCTTGGCAAGAGTGAACTGTCAAAAAAGGGACTTTATAGGGCAGCCTGAGGGAATATTACCAACTGATAATCAGTTGCCTGGGGTGTAGATCTGCAGGCACGAGGGAGCAGGTACATGGTATTTTTTAAATATTTCTCTTCCTGTGCCTCTGGGACACGTTTCTACAGAATGGAAAGTAAAACTGGGATCGTGCAGGTGCAGATGGTAACGTATGGTGTGTCTGTGTCTGTTAGGCAGTGGTAAGCAACCCAGTGGAAAAAAGGAGGAAAACGTAAACCAAACACAAAAAAGTCACATCAACTTCTCAGTTTCTATTAAAAATAGTGGGTAATGTGGAAGATGGAGAGTGAGATGAAGTTATTTATGCCAGTATTCATTAAGTTGAGAGCCAGATGGCATTTAAAGCTGCGGCCAAGTTGCATTGGCTAGAAGTATTCATCTGCAGATGCAGTGAATCCGAGGCAGTTGAAGACTAAAACGCTTCTGGGAATATAAGCTGTGCCACCTTTTACTTCATGTTAGCCTTGTGGCATGTGGGCAGCACTCGTGTTGCAGTGCACGATATCTGGAGAGCAGTCAGTTGGGCTGAGGTTGAGCCCCCCTCTCAGTTTAGCGGGAGGAATTAGTTCTTCACTCTTTGCAAATTCTGACAATTCTGCAGAAAAAATGTGAAACATCAGACCAGGGGTCACTGCCCACACCTTCTTGAGGGTTTGTGACTTCCAGGCACAGATGCAACTTCTGGTCCAGAGTGGGGAAGTGAGCGCTGAACATCTGAACACCAAAATGCCAAGTTACCTCTATGGGTGCTCTGCCAGCTCTTTGGTGGACCTGTGAGTTCAGTACAAGTGTAACAGCAGGGCACAATGGGATGTTTGTATTTTATGAATGGGGACTTTATTTGTAGTTAAATGGCCTGTATGTACCTGGGTGCTTTGCCTAACATCCCATTGGTATCAGCTGTCCGTCAGAGTGCAGCTGCATGGCAAAATGCATCATGCTATTTAAATCTTCTTTCTAGCTGCTGGAAGGAATATTTCTTTTAGAGACAAAAGGGAGGAGGAGAAATTAAAAAAGGAAACAAAGTTTTCAGTGCCTGTTGTGTCAAGTGTGAGTTTGAGATAGGGTCCCTGAATTTTTTAAAGAAGAAAAGGGGATCCAGTTTCACAGCAAAACTTCACTTTGCTAGGCATGATGCTGAGATTTTATAGTGACTTCTTGGTTTCATTCCTCAAGAACACAGTGTTGGGCTCCAGCAACAAAGGAGATCTGTTTTGGAGGATCATGATGACAAAATTTCTCAGGTTCCTCCTGGTCAGGCAGGACCTTGAGCATTTGAAGTAGCTGGGCAGTATAGAAGCAGATCTCTGCTGCTTTGTTGCATTTCATATTTGGGACTAGATGCTGGGTGATACAGTTAGCAATGGTTTGGTGAAACATTTTGTGTGTATATTCTGTTGCTGGACATCAGTAATCCATGCTGTAGAACAGTATCTGAAGTTTACTTTTTCTAGTAAATTCATGTTTACTTGGATTATGTGGGCTTGATACGGAGCTTACCATAGGTGATAGGAAAAAAGACTCATGAGACTAAAACCAATTTTTTCTCTCCTTCAGCTTACAGGAAGCCCTAGGGAATGATTAAAATCCTGTCTGTCTAACTGTAGAGCAGCTTCACTGATAACAAGTTTTGGCTTGTCAACTGTAATTTTTTTTCTTTAACGTCTTACAACATTTCCTGGGCTACAGAGTTAAAAAATAACAAAAATATTTAGATTTAGAGTGTATTGTAAAGATCAGAAGAGTCTGAAAGAATGACTTCTATGGGGCGTTTGTTGTTCTTGTTCAGATGCTAAGGTTTATACCCTTCTCTGAAAAGCTCTGATATAAGCTACCCCTCCTCTAAAATACCAAACCTTCAAACCCAAAGCCCAAGCTTTCAGTAATGCTAATAGATATGGTTTGGCAGAAGACCCTATGATTTTCATATGTGCTAACAAATACAGATAAACAGAAATATGTTATTACTCTCTCTCAGTATTTCCTGCACTCTGTGAGAGTGTTGCCAGAGTTTCTTTGGTTTGGCTTTTAAAAGGATAGCAACAAAAAATAACTGTCCCAGGAGAGACAGGGCAGGGTCCTAGTTCTCATTAATTGTGTGATGGGAAGGAGGTGACAGGTAAGATTATTCCCCTGGAGCAGGCAACTCTGCTCAGGGGACTGACCGAGGAAGTCAGTTTGGCCAGGGCGATGGTACTGTCTCACACCATTGTTCAGCAGGAGCAAGCAGCTCTTGCACCAGTGTATTTTCTGGTCTGGGCTGTCTTTGCAATGCCTGTCTCCCTTTTGCTTTCCGAACGGCATTGTTCCCAGTTTCTTGTTCTGCAGGGCAGGCTGTGTCCTCTCTCCACCTTTAATGTATTTCTTGTCTTGCTTCTCTTCTTTTGGTGTTACATGAGTTTCTTGTTTGTGTTTGCTGGCTCTTTTTGTGTTTGCTGTCAACAGCCTAAATAAGAGTAGGTATTTATTCTAGACCCTTTCCTTAGCATACATATTCTAAACCCTTTCCCGCTCTGGTCACTGATTGGTGTGAAATGGAGAGGAAGGTTAAGTCAGTTTCTTCAGAGAAGCACTCTGAGTGTTCAGTTGATACTGGCAGTTTCTTGCTCACATAAGCTGCAGGTTTAAAAATCAGAATGGTATATGACAGGTGTAGTAGGAGCACCCATGAGAACCAAGTTCTGCTGCCAGCTGTGCACCAGTGACTGTCCATGAGTGCCTTTGCTGCCGGAGAGTTAAGACAGAAATGGTGGTGTGGCAGAGAAAAAGATTATGCCACCATGACAGTCCTTTGGTCTCGCTCACCATAGAGTTGTTTGCATTGTACCTTGGACAGCTTTACTGAACTATATTTTTGGTCCTGAGATCTTGCCTCCATTTACAAAGGCCTTCTTGGAATGCAATTACCTGGTATCACTTTGCTGATACTCTCCTGCATCTGCATTTTCAACATCAGATAGGTATACATGGCATGCATAACACTCATCCAGAACAGGAACCCAGGAGGCTTGAAAGCTTGACCTTACTCCTGGTCTCCTCCCACAATGCTGCTTCTCCTTACCAAAGGGTAGACCAGGAGCAGTGGCCTGGTTTTGGGGAGGAAAGCCTCAGGATATCGCCTGACACAAGCTGCTTCTTGGGTTGTTTCAAACAACCGTAAAGCACAGTTCATCCATGCCTTTCTGTTTCTTTCTGTAATATTACCTTCTCAGACAGCTCTGTATTACTGCATTACTGTGGATTATTTCAAAGAAAGATAAGAGCTTTCCTAGCAAGAGCAACAGCTGGCTTTTTCCTCATCAGTGGAAGTTACCAGGAGATGGAGCAACAGAAAGCTGCATCAGAAAGAGCTTTTCACCAGAGAAAACCTCTCAAAGAAATTACTAAGAGCAAAGGTTTAATTTTTGCTGTTAAATTCTTGCTCTTGCTGGTTGCAGTATTGTCGCTGCAGGCCAAGCAATTTGTTCACAGCAGCTTTTAACAACTAAAATTAGAACGATATTTATGAATCACTGTTAGTTGCAGCTTATAGTGGGAATGCTGCCCATGTGCTGTTATTTTCTTTTCCCTGGTGATCGTAAATTTGTCATTCTTTCAGAATGGAGTAAGGTCCTGCTACTTTGTTGTTACTTGGTGAAGTCACATTTCTCACTTTTAAATCCAAATTACTTTGGTCGTTATATATTGCTTGAATCTTCTGAGAGCATTGTGTGAGTACTTTTACTGAGATCTGTGGGATTTTTCATTTCTGATGTAACTGTGGCTTTTGCCTCTCCTTTGCCTTTTTTCATTATGATATTAAGTCAACCTGCTGTGATCAAACTCATTGCATAGAAGGAAAAAATGTGAGATGTTTCCTGCAAACAATTGATGACAAACTCATTGTACTAAAGCTTGCTGAGAAGGAACTTTTTTTTTTTTTTTGGAAGGTGAGAATAAAGGAATTTCCTCCTCCACCCTTATGTTGTTGAGCTGTAAACTGATATTGTTGAGAGGGGAAAAAAGTAGCTTTAGTTTTCCTCAGGATATTATCCTGTGATTTTAGTGAAAACTTTTAAAGATACAGTGTCACTCTAAACGTTTCAGTTCTATTCAGAATTGAAAAATTAGTTCTTGATTTAATTTTAATTTAAGGCATAGTCAATTCAGTTAATTCCCACAAAGGACATCCCCTTCTGAAGGTTCAGAGATTCCTCTGGCTAATTTTATAGTTCAGTGAGGATTGTATTCTTATGAAACTGCTGATTATTCCAGCAGATGGATGTTTGCACTGGCAAAACACTGAAGCCACACAGAGCAGAGTTTTGGTTTTTTTTCAGAGTAGCGTGACTTGGTTTTGTTATTCAGTAGCAATTAAATATTGAGAATTTTGACTTATTATTAGGGGTTTCTTAACCAAGTGAAGTATCATTGGCATCTGATACCCAGTGCAAGAAGTTCATTGGTGCCATTGAGGGAATATGAAATTGCTTTTTTAGGGTGTTAGTGGGGTAGGGTATATTCCATTTTTGTATTTATCAGGCAAGGTGCCTAAACTTAGGTTTGACATTACCTTCTTTTAGTTTATGTTGAAGTCACTTTTACTGAAGCACTTGCTCAGCATCAGTCTGAGTCCTGTAATGTCCTGTGTATGTGTTTTACTTTATTAAATTGTGAGTAGGCCCACCATCCCACCTTTTCCTGTTTTCCTGGTACCCGTGGGATTTCCCCCAGACACAAGCTGTTGCAGTAAGGCAGATCCCAAGCTCTTGTTCTGGCATTTGTCTCAAAACTCAAATTGTCTTTAATTTATTTCCCTAATGGTCTGGTTCCTGTTGCCATTCAAGTAAAAGAGCAGAGATAGGTTAATGCTGCTCTAAATATTATTAATAGTTCCTCGTTACATTCCTAGTTAAGATTGGAAATTGGATTTAAGTAATTATGTAAACCTGCTATAAGATACAGTTTCTGTCACAAAATCTTAAGTAGACAAAATAGAGAATAAAGAAAGCAGATACAACTTGTTGCTCAGTAGACAGCATTTCTACTGATAAACTCCACAATGCTGCCAAGTACCAGCAAGAACAAAATCATCTTGTCTCTATATACTAGATCCAGTAAAATTCAAACCTAAACCTTTTTAACTGGTTGTGATTGACAGGCTGAAGTTTCTATAAGTCTTGATTTAGCTCTAGTTAACAAGTCAGCTTCTCTTCCATGCATGAAGAGAAGAATGCCAGATGTGGGATTGGTCCTTAATTTCAGCCTTGCAGGTTAGCTCTTACTTTTGTGGCCATGCATTTTGAAGTCAACTGTATTCCTGTCTGTGGGGCCAGCCAGTTACAGAAGATAAAAGGAGTCTTCAAAGGTTTCCAGCGTTTTTTCCCCACTGCGGGAGGGCAGAACTGCTTAGTGCTTCTCCAGACTTTTACATTGCAAAAATTGGGTATTCCTTGGATGCAGGTGGAGCAAGTATTCATAGTTTAAAACATGCAGTGTTTTTGATGGTTCTGGACCTGTGTTACCTTATCTTGAAGCTGTTTTAAGATGAAGTCTGGAAGGCAGTTGGAAAAGAACAGTGAGACAGAGGCAGGGTGAAAGGAAGCTCCCATGGTCTGAGGCTATGATGACGTCAGGAAGAGTAATTGTTCTGTACTCTTAATTGCTAGCTTTAATCATGCTGCCCCAGTTGACATGGGTGGGGAGAATGTGCTGTGCCACATCTGCACTGACTCATGGGGCAGTAGTCACCTGCCCTCTCAATTATTTTTGGCTTATCATGAAAGATTCAAGGGTGATAGAAGCAGCAAGAGTAGGATCCAAAGCCTCTTCAATTTGTTAGCTTGACAGTGACTCAGTTGCCAAATGTAGTGATAATTGAAGCAAAACGGGAGTTCAAGGCTTTATCCTGTTTCAGTGGAACTGTGGTAGGATAAGCTTTCAAATCTGCAGTAGCCTCTCTAGAGGCACTTGGATAACAAATGACTTAACATTATCTTGTACTAGGTTCTTATGGCTTTCCTAAAACATGTCTGTTATCTACCAGGTGCTTTGATCTGTTGAGGAAGAGTTTAAAGAAATACGGCACACTAAGTTCAAGGTGTTTGGTTTGGTACAGAAGTAGTAGAACATCACCTACATCCTGCAAAAATACGAACAAATACAAGTAGAAAAATACAAAAGTTAGCCTTTTAGAAATGCTACCTTCTCTAATTGATGTATTTCAGTTACCTTATTTGCATGTGTTGTGGTTTAACCCCAGCTGGCAACCAAGCCCCACACAGCCGCTCACTCACTCCCCCACCAGTGGGATCAGGGAGAGAATCGGAAGATTAGAAGCCAGAAAAGTTGTGGGTTGAAGTAAAGACAGTTTAATAGGGAAAGCAAAAGCTGCACACACAAGCGAAACAAAACAAATAATTAATTCAGTTCTGTCTGTGGACAGGCAGGTGTTCAGCCTCTCCAGGAGAGCAGGGTCCCATCATGCATAACACTGTCTTGTAAAGACAAACACTATCACTCCAAATATCCTCCCACTTCCTCTTTCTTGCCCCCACATTGTATGGTGAGCATGATGTCGTATGATCTGGAATATCCCTTTGGTCCTTTGGGGTCACCTGTCCTGGCTGTGTCTCCTCCCAGTCTTCCACACCCCCCCAACTTCCTCACCAGCATGGCAGAACAAAAAACAGAAAAGGCCTTGGCTCTGTGTAAGCCCTACTCAACAATAGCAAAAACATCTCTATAGTATCAGCCCTCTGTTCAGCACAAATCCAAAACATAGACCCTTACTAGCCACTGTGAAGAAAATTAACTCTACCGCAGCCCAAACCAGCACAGCATGTATCAAAAGTTCAACTAAAATAAGTACTGAAGCAGGGGGATTTTGAGACTAAATTGGACTCAGAGAAGATTTACGCAGAGCGATTTGCAATGGGTTCCTCCAGGCAGAGTGTACAGTGTTATTTAATTTAAAAGTAAGTTTCCCTTTAATTCCTTTTTTAGAGGCTAACTGTCACAAAATGTGACTGGCGTCTGGCTCCTTCCCACATATATGACTTCCCGGTCAACTCCTCATCCTCATAAAGCTGACCACATGAAGCAGATTTGTAGAGGGGTCTCCATGTCAATGCAACTCTCTTCATACAGCTGTGTGTGTATAGCTCAGTATTTGAGTGCCTACTGTTGAGTACCAGTGGCTCTTTTTAATTGGAGAGATGCAGATGAGTATTTTGATTTTAAAGCACTGTGTGCATTTTACTGGTTCTTCAGAACACTCATGTAATTGGAAAAAGGATGTGTCGGCCAAACATTTGGTTTATCAGCATTTGTAGTTTCCCTGGTTTAATACCCATTTCAATGTTTCTTTAAAGCCCATTTCTTACTAAAGAAAAGTTGCCTAACTGTGTCCATGTTCTGTTGTACTCTGGAAGGGTCCCCAACAATTTTGACAAGTAGTGGAGGCTGTGTAGGAAGAGTGAAGCCAACAAGAAGTTTTCTGTTGATTTCAGGTAGATTTAAATGCCATTCCCCTACAGATGGCATGCCTGATTTAAGATAAGAAGGTAAAGTTGTTGAGGAATGGAGGAAGACAGACTGATCTAAAATCTGATTAGGGCCACTCTATTGCTGCTTTTGATCTATCTAATGGTGCTATAGATCAGAAAATAAGGCTGATTGAGTTTATAGGAAGAATCTAAGGCCAGGAGAAATTTTGTGTCATATGACCCTTGTATTTTTTAGTCAATTGAGAAAACTCACTGGAAAATTTTTGAAATTTCCCAGGTGATGTGTAACTGGGGCACTATTGAATGTGCAATGGAAAAAAAAAACCTTAAAGGTTGACATCTGTCAACAGAATCTAAATGGAAAATATGTGGGACAGCACTGCACAAGTGGTTGAAAATCCCAGGGGTACAGCAGTGAACAAAATAAGTTTGAATCAGTGAGGAATTGTAAACAAGTTGTAGCTTTGGCAGCCTGGTTAGGGAAGTAATGCAGTGATGAAGAGGATTCTACTCAAATACGGTTTCACTTGCCTTGAAACGTAAGGCTTTTTATCTGCAACTTCAAATCCAATTAGACTTAATCCTCTTCTGTTTGGAAATTTCACCATTGTCATGCATACATTTTCCAGCTCGGAATCTTACTAGTCCTTGATTCCTCCATTACTTGCCAACGGTTCTTCACAATTTTTCCAGATGGAAATTCTCCTTGAAATCAGATCTAAGTTTGTGTTCACTTGAATTTCAAATTATTCTCCCTAGTTCAGTTGGTAAAGCGTATCATGGGCAGAATCCATATGTAATAAAACCTCGATTTGACCCGGTTACCATTAACTTCGATACTTTATGATGAGGGAATTACCTTCTGTTGCTCGTTTTCACACTGATTTCTTACCATGTACACCCTCCAGCTGTACATGGCAGCATTTTTGTTGTCAATACAAGTCAAGTCTGTCAGTGCTCCTGTAAAGCTATTATACTCCTTGCTCAGCCAGCTGATTAGCATGACTTTGGCAAGCTGCCTGAGGTCTTTGGGTCTGAATTAACTTACCTGTACACTCTGTTTAAAACTAGAGCATCACTGAAATATCTGTGCAGGGATAGAGATGAACAACTGGGTGACGGAAGGAGAAGGTCTAGGAGACTGGCATTAGCAGGACAAAAGCTCTTTCTCAAGTCAGTTTTGAAAGCACAGTGAGTTGTCAGCTATTCCCAAAAAGTGCTTTGTAATTGTTGGTTCTTCACCTGAAGAAGGCAGAAAATAACATCTCGGTGGAGATCATTGTTCCTTAGTCTTCTGTGCAAGATTTAATACTTACGCCTCAGGTCCCACATTGCCCAGTTTTAATTGTCAGGATTGAGACTTACACTTTTTCCCCAAGTACCTTTTATCAATTCAGGCCATCAAGGGAGAGCTCATAGCAATGAAAAATGACTGTCACAGGAAGGGAGGGAATGTCACACAGCCCAGATGAGCTGTGTCTCCATGGGAAGAAAAGCAGTCAAGGAATGCAGTGTGAGCTTTACATGCATCAGAAATGTTCATATGTGCCAAACAGGGTGAAACGGATCAATAGATGGTCCATAATCCATTTTCTACAGCAATTATCATGTACATTTTCTAATCTGTTAATAAGTGATAATAATGTGTCTCTTTTGCTGTTCGTAGGACTCTGATTGTCCTATGCTCATGCCTTCTGGCATGCATGAGCAGACCCCCTGTCCTTTCCTCTCTCCCTCCCTAATGATGTCTTTTTGCAAGGTCATAAAGAAAAGAGCCATAAGTCAGAAAGCGTGCCATAAACAGAGACAGTTCTCTGAGAACCAGCTGGAATTATTTCCGTTGCCTGTCAAATTTTCTAAGTTTACAAGCATGCCTCTTTTCCCTTCAAGCACTCTCTGGGTCTTGCGAAGCAGAGGGGATTCTTTGCAATTGTTAAAGAAGATTAATTTGTGTCAGATTTTCCTGCTGGTTGTGCTGCCATGACCCCAGCCAGCATCCAGCCCTATTACCCAAATACGATGAGCAACCCTGTCATGGAGGCACTGAGAGGAGCAGATCTCACATAACCATCATATTTTGTCATGAATGCAGATGCAACAGCAATCATCCACATGGAAAACCACTGTTCTGCCAGAATTTTCACTTTTGTCCTCGTTCCTCTGTAAAGGAGGCACACACATGAGGTTTTCACCTCATGGTTTTCACCGTAAATAAGTTCAGAAATAAGAATGTAAGACCAGAGATGCTGAGGAACGTGAGAACAGGTGGTTCATAATTTATGGGGGTTTTTCCACATTGGTAGTAGCTTTCCTAAAATGTGTGAGGTTTCAAGTGCATGGATAGGAGTGGTAGAGGCAGAATAAGAGGACTACAGCCTGCTTTTTCCCACAGTATCAAGGCTTACTGTCAGCATTTGCTTATTTTCAGTGATGTGTTAGGGAGCAGTACTTTGCATAGGTTTTGGAAGAAAAACGTGAAAGAAGTTTTGCATCTGAATATAAGGACAGCTGGACAAACTTTCATATGAGACTCTAATAAAGCTTGGTGTTCTTAAAACCTCTGGCTAGTTTGAAGAGGACTTCATAGCCAAGACAAAAATTGCACCCACTCCTGCTTGGCTTTTTTTTCTGTGTTCCAGAATCACTCCCTACATATATACTGCATGGCGTGGTCTTTTTGAACCCCTTTGGGTGTGCTCATCTTTTTAAAGATGATGTCATGTTCACCCTGCAAGTAATCTCTGCCTGCCTGCACGTAAGTCTAGCACAAAGAGCATATATAGGAAGCATACCTGAGCGCAGAAATGGCCACAACAGATGACTGAATGTAGACCCTTATCCAGGGAGGAGTGTCTTGAGGAAGCCTAGCAGCTGAAGAAGGCATGGTTGGGTTGTGGCTGTGCGAGTGCTCCCACAGTGCCTTATAACTCACATGAAAAGACCAACAGACTTTGGAAATAGTGATAAATGTCAATAATTTGGCTACCTGAGCAGAGCAGGGCAAGATCAAACCATGGTCATAGTGTGTAAGAGTTTCAAGAGGAATGTGGAAACGTAAGTAGAGTTGTCATTTGAGCTGACAAAATCTGGAGGGAAGTCAGAAACCACAACCAGAGGTTTTTGTCTCACCACTGTGGTGCAAACAGCATCTTCCCACTCCAAACATCCAGCTCAGTGATGCAAAAGAAGAGTTTACTCTCACAGCCCCCAGTCCTGCAACATCTTCTCTCCCCCATGACAAGAGTTAGTGGGAGCTTATTCAGCTGTTTGATAATGCAGCAGAGCTTGGACCAGTGTGAGCTTTCATCTGGTTTAGTAATTTGTTGCATAATTCAGTTAATATGCTGTTCTGCACTGAAGATACGGCTATCAGGTCATTGCTCAATTAAGTTAATATCTTGTCCTGTACCAAGGCTGTGGCCATCATGGCAAAACCAGCAAGGAACTGGTGACTGGGAGGTTGAAGCTGTTCAGCCATACCCACCTCAGTCTGAGTTTGCCCTCAGACATGAGAGATCAGCCTCTTCCCAGCCCATAATGACCTCCCACTGGGCTGTGCTCCCGTGGGAACCCTAGGAATCTTCTCCCGCATCCCGGACGGCCGCTGGGGCTGGACTGGAGTGGGTTGAGCGGGAAGTGAGCCTTCCTCCCCAGGGACACCTCTGGGTTCTCCATTTCACTTACTGGAATAGTTCACGCCCCAGCCCCAAAGTGCAGAGGTTTAAACCTCAGTGGGACCTTTGGATGCTCCTGTAAAATTGCCATTCTGTTGCTTGTGCAATGTTTTCCTTACACCAGCCTAACAGAGCCTGGCCATCCATCCATCCATCCTTTTCTTCTCCCTCTCTGCTGAAATCTTTCTGGCCCTCAGCCACGTGTGAACGACTGAGCAATCAGCAGAGCCATCAAGAACTTAACCTGTGTCTGATCTTCTGCCACCCTTCATGTAGTTCAGTCCTACACACTTGCAAAGTTCTGCAGCAGCAGTAGGTCGAACTCATATTTCTTAATAGTAGGAAATTGGAAGTAAACACACCTGGCCTCAGTTATTGGAAGCTTTAAAACAAAGGTGCCCCAGATGTGATTTCATTTGTAAGTAGAGCAATTTCATTCTGCTTTTGGGTTTGTTGTGTTCAGGGGTTTTTTTAAGGAACTAAATATTTAAACAGTTTATGCATCTGAAGCAAAATTTTATGACCATTATTAGCATGTGCGCAGTTTTAAGTGAACTGAACCTAAAATGAGCAGCATTGCATTCCCTGGGGTAGATTTAGTGGGTATGGTATGTTACTCAAAGTTGCACCTGTTCGCTGGATTTCCTGAGACCTTAGGAAGATACTTCTAATTCCTGAGTTTTAATTTATGCTATTAAAAGCATACAATTAAGCTGCAATTGTTACCTCACAAACACCAGTTTTGTTCTGATCTTCAATTTTTTTTTTTAAATTAATTTGATTCACTTGTGGCAGTGGCAAGTTTTAATGGGATTTCTTTCTAATTAAAGTGAGAACATGTGAATCCCAGAAGGTAGATCTTGCTCCTATTGCAAACTTCTGTCATACAAATAGGATGCCTGCACTAACAGTGCTGCAAGAAAATAGATTTTAGGATTATCAGCAAAGCACTGTGATTGTGCAGTTCTGCTCTAAAAATATATGTGATTGAGAGGGGCCCTGCTCCGTCCTGATGTGCCTTTTAAGACAAAGGCAACTAAATTAAGTGAGGATTGTAGCTATAGATGTTAATGAGAGAAGAAAATAAAATTAAAGCTAATGATCTTTGTTATTTGGGAGAACTTAAGTGCTGGGGTACCTTCTCAGTCCCAAACTAAAGGCAAAGCTGTGTCAAGCCCGAGCCTCTTATTCCTGTCCCGTTGACATACATGTCTGTTTGTATGAAGTGGAGAATGTGAGCTTCAGGACTGCATGCTTAGAAAGCAGGTTTTAAATGCAAAATATCCTGTCAGGTTTTGTTTTCCCACCCCACCCCCCTGCTAAAAATATAATCACTTCGTTTTGAAGAGAAACAGGTGAGTCCAAAGCTGGAGGAACCTGCCCAGCTTCCCTTCTTACTGACTCATGTCTGTGACCTGCTGCATGACCCTGGAGACCAACAGAAACACTGGGTAAAGCCCACACCCTAATTAGTCAGCGGCTAATGGCAGATACCACGGTGACCACAATATCACCTGTTGCCTTTCTCTGAGTGTTTTGTTGTTATTACAGTGCGTGTTTATGGTGCTGTATACCACTTGTGTACATTGTTCACTTCCAGTTCCCAGGAAAAGGACTATTCTAAGCTTAAAAAAATTAATAATTTTGTTTTATTAGATAAAAGGGAAAAAATCAGCTTATATATATGGGAAATTCAAGATCAAACCTGTCAGAGGAAATTGTATTATGTTTTTGTTAGGCCCAAAGAAATGTGTTTTGTATTGTGAAAATACAAAACAGTTTGATCTCTTCCTGCACAGCTTGCCTTTTTTTTTTTTCTTCCTTTTTTTAGTAAAGGTTAGGACTTAAAAACCGCATGTTTTCTGCAACATTGTTATTTTACTAGCTACAGATTAAATAAATCAAGAAATACTTGGATGCCCTTTTTTACTGGTACTCAGGCAAAGTTGAGAAGTACAGTGATTCACAATCTGACTTGCTTATGTGGCAGGATCCCAATCACAAGTCTCAAATAACTTGTAAATTACTTTGATAGTGAAGTAAGTAAAAATAAGTTTATCTGAACCTCATCAACCTCAGGAGCTTGGTTAGGGAGGAAGAAAGATGAGAGATACTTCAGTTTTGATTTTTAAAAACTAAAATCTCATCTGTAAGTCTTTGCAAAGGCAAAACCAAATTTTCTTTTGCATGTCCCACTTTTAATTCAGTAGCAAGAAAGAAATCAAAACCTTTGTTAACTAAGTGTCTTTTGTAACTTGGAGAATAGTAAGACAGGTATTTTTATATCCATCACTACTGTGACTATTCCTTGTGCTGTTAGTGGTTTTACTAATCTAAATTCCCTATACCTCCTTCTACACCAAAATGCCAGACAGTGCTTTAAAAACAGACTTGATGGAAGGAGAAAATCAGTCATTGCTGAGTCACGCCTCATTTTTCTGCAGTCCTACCTGCCAACCTGTTCTTACTAATCAAGCAAGAGAAACATCTCAGTGTGCACAGAACTTCATATTTTATGGAAATCCCTTGTGAGTTACTGGGGGATTTTTATCAACCCCTCTTTTCTGTGATTAATGGGTTGATTGCTGTTTGCAGAAACACACAGATACAGAAGAGACATTGCAGCAGAAAAAGTTTACAGTTGGCCGACTTGGCATGCTCTTGTAATTATGTATTGCTGTAATTAATCCAACATCATCTGCTGCAGAATCTGACCTGAGCAAGAAAAGTCAGTGACCAGTGTGGCTGACTGTTTAATTGCAGGCAGACTATAATATAATGAGCTTGCTGGTGTGTTTCAGTGCATGCAGAAAATGGGACACAGCCTGGTCGTTCCCACCCCAACCCCAGAGAGTCCCCTGTGCGGTGGGAGGCTGCAAGAACAGTGATGCACAGGCTTTTCACGGCAGGTTTAGAAGAGATGGGTTTGCCATCTAATACACCTGAGGACCTGGAGATACCTAGTCTGTATCTGTCCTTCAGCACCTGAAGAGCCTTCAGCAGAGCATGAGGAGACTCGTGGGGGAGTCATGACTGCAAAACTGGGAAAAATGCTGCAAAGCAATTGGGCACAGCCTGAAATGAAAGCAAGCCTAGAACTGGTGTGCATGAAGTATTTTTAGCTTTTGCATTCTTTTAGTGAAATACTAGCATGTCCTGTTGTAAGTGTCCCTCAAACAGATAAAATCGCACCATGCTATTGATTCAAGGATATATGAACTGAGTTGAACTTGTCACATATTTACATTATGTTAGGCAGTGAGACAGATCTCCCACATAATTCCTGCCTCTGTTGTACTCAGATCGGGGGAAAAGCTTTGCTAAAATACGATATTGTGCACCATTTAGAGGTGGGAGTTGCTGTTGGAGTACTTTCAGCACAAGTCCTGTCATGCACATTTTGTATTGTTCTTTGAAATAGCAGACCAAAAGCTATGGCATATGGCTAAGATCTCTAAATTTACTTAGAGATACAGCCAGAAACAGTTTTTGAAATACGTTTTAGAACAAAAATAGGTCAAGACAAAATGTTTTGCCTTTGGGTTTTCTACTAGTCATTTGGTTGCATATGTTTAATATTATAAACCT
The DNA here is from genome assembly GCA_035222235.1 of Margarornis squamiger. Taxonomy (NCBI): domain Eukaryota; kingdom Metazoa; phylum Chordata; class Aves; order Passeriformes; family Furnariidae; genus Margarornis; species Margarornis squamiger. The sequence continues at coordinate 21,595,195 of JAWWTY010000088.1, forward strand.
GATTTTATTCCATAGTATTACCTTTACACCTTCTGGATTATGTTCTGCTTTTGGATATATCATTCTCAGCTTCTCTTAGTGTTCTTTAGGTTTGGAGTGCTAAACTTGGCCATGCAGGAGATCACTGATGTTTACACGCTGTTGATTTCTGGGTGTTCATGGAGTAGTCCTGATGCACATGAGGATTCCTCTAATTTAAGGAATTCTAAAAGCATATGTCTTGCAGAAGATTTTATTTCTGGTTAGAAACATACAGGGTATTTTTATATAGAATGGAATAACTTGTCACTGAGGTGACCTTAAAGATAAAACATCCTGCTCTTTGTTGTACAAGGTAAGTTTGGACTTTTCATGTGGAACATGTTTTCTGAGTTGCTCTCTGAGTGCCCCCAGGATTTATGACCTGATTATTACACTAGATTTACACCTATGAATTGTGAAGTGCATCATATTGTTCCATATTCTCTTATTCCTACAGCACTCAAAAAATGCAGCAATGTAAGCATCTCCTTAGGCAAGGCTTAATTGCCTGTGGGGTTGGGTTGCCATACTATTTTCTTTTTCAGAAGGGTTTTATAAGTCCGTTGGAACAAACTGTTGGATTTGTGCAAGAATGTTAATGGAGCTTTTGCCTTTAAGTTGTTTTCAACAAATACGACACCTGTTCATGGCAGACCAAGAGTAGTGCTTTTCTGGTGCCTGCTTCCAGGGGAGTGGAAGAGTTTTGAAAGGGCCCTTAAATCTCTTAGGAATTCAGGGTTGACTAAATGCCATCAACAGTTATAGCAATTGCCAGTATAGTCTGTGTAACCTACAGCTGACCCTTTCTACAAAAGATGAGGTTCATGGCAGGTCAAGTGGATTAAATAGGGAGGACTTGAATGCTTCTAGTTCTCCAGGGAGAATGGCCAAGATTGGGCCTCTAAGCACAGGTAGTTCAAGCAAGATTGGGCTGTGATGCCTCCTTTGGAGGCACTCATGAGTACAGGCAACACCCACCTCCTTCAAATAGGTGAGTGGCTTTAGCAGTTTGCACCTTGCTGTCCAGTGAGACCACAGACCCTTTCCCTGTCACACATTTCAAAGCACACTGGTTATAAAACAAAATGAAAGGATCCCATGCCTCTGTGTGCATCTCTGCCCCTTTGGTGTTGAGTTAGGTGGTAGGAGATGCTTCTGGTGCCTTTCACAAGCCCAGATACCTGTGCAAAATGTGACAGGGACAAGAGTATAATGAGAAGAGCAAAGACAAGCTAATTAAACGGGCAGCTTAGTGTTTGTTGGTCACAAGAGAACTGTATCCTGTCACATAACTGCCACATCACCAAAATTTAGATCTCCCTTGTTGTGTGAGCAAATATGCATTCCCTTTGCATACCAAAGTTCACACTATGTGATGCATACTGTTCTGGGCTGGGAAGTGAGGAGGGTTCAGGGCCAAGAGGGCTAAAGCTGGTATTTCGCATGTTCACACAGCGTGTAGGTACGTTGCAGCTGCATCCCACACAGAACATTGGAAGATACCTGTTAACACCATGCCATAGTGTTTAGCAACACTGAAGGTTCACACAAGACAGTCAGAAACACGAGACAAATATCTTTTTGTTTCAAATGGCATTCATAGAAGAGGGTTTTGGTTGATCAGTGCTTTGGTGGAATGAGGAACTATTTTGGCATGAATCACTGGAAATCTGCAGGAGCTTTTCAAGTGAAGAGGATTTTCACCATAGCATTGGAGAATTTTTAGTCTGTGGGAGGCAGCATGAAATAGTGAAATTGATAACAGGGTCTACAGGACGTGAAAGGAACTACCAGGATCAGGGTTCACAGTAAGCTATGCAAAAGACATCAAGGTGTGTGTGTGTGTGTGTATATATATATATATATATATATATATAATCTCTGTTAAGTAAATTCTAAAATGAGACCTGATGGGCGGGTGGGAACAGTGCTTTTTACAGATTGGTGGTGGTACACTGGATACCCTCTTCTGGATACCTTTTCCAGAATGATAAGAGATCAAACTTACTAGCAGTGCTTCATCCGAAAAGAAGACTGCTAAAGCTGGGTAACAACAGGGTTAAACATAGACTTGCCATATTCAGAGTATAATTTATAGCCCATTTTCCATGTCTTGTGAAGATAAGATAGGCAAGAACAATGCTGCCAATCAGACACTGAAATATTACAAGCTGTAAAAATACTTCCAGTTGCTGTCAGAGGGCTCAAGCAAAGAGGAGGTGGAAGGTTCTCCAGATGGCTTGATGCAGCCTTTTAATACTTTGGAATTTCTTCCATGAGCCTCTTTAGCTTTCTTTTCATTGTCTATGGGTTTTTTTGGTTGGTTGGTTGTTGTTTTTTTTTAAAACTATAGTGTGACTGGAAGAAGCTAAGTGAGAGCATATGCCCTCCCACCCCATGCTGAACTATCAAACCAAATTACCAGCCTTTTAATTCATACAGGATGGCCTTCTCCAGAGAAGTTTTCAGACAAGGCAGCCAGATCACAGCCAGCCTTTCATGTCAGCCTTTGTTTTCAGCACAGAGCACGCCTTTTTTGCATTTCAAGATTATATTTACAGATTTAAAAAAGCACTTTTCCATAGAAAATCATTGCACAGAAAATCAGGAAGCAAATGCTTAATCATCTCATTATCATAGATGAAGGAGTTAATCATAAGCATCTGCGTATCAGCTACTACAAGTTGCAGCTGAACTCCATAATGCCGCCTGGTCAGGAGAGATATATGAGCCCCTTGTTAGGCAAGATTAAAAAGTGTGTTAAAAGACATTTCACTTCCTTCCAGATAAAGGATTAGAATATAGGTGCACCAGAAGAAATAATAAAATCACTTACTAAAGCTGCTTAAATATCAGCACTGAATCATGGACCTTTCAGAGGTTCCTTGATTACCTGTGCCTTGTTGAAAGGACCTTCAAAGCAAGGGAGACATTTTGAGGAATATAGGTTATTCTGTCCTTGTCAATGTTCTTCTAAGACATAAATATTTAGAATGTTCCTGTCTCCCACCTGGTTCACTGTGAGGTGATGTTGTGCCTCATTCACTCACTTCTGCTTCCTTTGCAGTTCAAAGTTATGTTTTCCTTGAAGCAAACACACTGTTGTCAAAGTGTATGGTCTAAGACAGACTGAAATTGTAAAATGAACAAGAGGAAAATTGGGATAAAGAAAAAGAGTCAGTTGTTTCATGCCACTGTCTTCTTCATTTTGAAGAGTGAATGAAAACACCTGAACGGGCAGGAGATCTCTCCTGTCTTTTTTGGACCTAAACTTACCTGCTTTTTCCTAAGGCAGTGTTGCTGAGATAGAGATTGAAAATGGGGCAGAGAAAATGAAATGAAGTGCTCTTAGATCTAAGTATTAATGTTGTTATGACCCGAGAGAGAAAAAAAAACAAATGAGGAAGTATTTTCCTGGCACAACTGATCAGTTTGTGGGAAATAGTGAACCTTGTCATTTAGGCCTCCTGATTTAACTGTTTTCAGATCATAACCATGTCTGAGAATATGCATACGTGTTTTTTTGTAGTCACTTCATTTTAGTCTTACTGTTCTATGTCTTCAAAGCAAGAAGTCTCAAGAAGATCCATCCTTTTCCTATTGTTTTTGCACTGTGCTCATGAATGAACTTAATGTAAACAAAGTCACAATTCAGATATTTATGCAGTTGCTCTTTTAAGTAAGAACTTTTTTCTCATACATTACCTAATGTAATTTTTCAAGAAAAATTTTTATACAAGTTGCCCTCTAGAATCCATACTTTTTTATAACAAAAAAGCATATATGCCTTTTCCTTATAGGAATATGAAAAATGTTGGGTTTGGCTTACATAACTGTAATATATACCTGTTAAACTTTTAATGGAGCTTAAGGAATCTCAGCATGCCGAAGGTAAAATGCAGCATGAGAGCAGAGAACAGTAGAGCATTTGTCACTAAAGACAGTCCTTGTGTGTTGAAATACATGTTCTTTTTAATTAACCTTTTTAATTAAAATATCTTAATCCTACTTTAGAAATGCTTTCCCACTTTCTCTTGACCTTGGAGTCAGTCATACATCTGTGGATCAAGAGAAGTTTTACATTGTGGATCCTTTGGGGAAAATTTAGCAGTGTTTAGCATGAGGATGTGGTGTGGGGAGGAAGGACAAACCTAGACAACAAACCGCGTGTGTGCTGCTGTTTAACATGGATTAATATTCTGGCAATATTAACAAATGAGCATTCCCCAGGACCTGACCTCTAAAGGGCAGGGAAAGGGAGATAGGATTGCTACTTGAATCTGCTCCTGTGTTTTCTTGTAGATATTCAGGCATGGCTTTTAGAATCTTCCTTCAGGTGTTTGTTTTATATGGAAAAAACATGGTGCGGATCTGCCTCAGGAGTGCCACACATGCTCAGGAATTCATACTCCCTTTGCCTGCTTCTCCTGTATAAAATGCGGTGAGGGTTTAGCCTTTGCCTTTCCCACCGGAGTCAGCACCCAGTTTCAATGAGGTAAACTGCGATTTATGGATTAGGCAAAATCGACCAATACTGATGCTTTTGAAAAGAATTTTTCCCATAGTGCTTCTAAGCTATGCCAGACAGCCTCCCTTACCTCTGACAGAGAGATCTCTGCCTAAGCAGTAAGAAAAGACCAGTGAAATTGGAGAGATTAACAGTCCTGATAGGGAGAGTTGTCACAGAATGAGAAAAATGGGGATAGGCTGAGAGGCTCTCAGCAGGTTTGACGGGGAGTCCTGGGTCACAGCATTTTGTGTTTCTCTTCCAAAAGAGTCATTGTCACATCAGATGCACCCAGCCTTTTCTACTTAAGTTGGGATAAATCTCTGTTCTTGATCACAATGTAGCTTACCTTACAGGAGTAGTAGCAGCACATCCAACTGCAGCTCGTATACACAGGACAGACCCCTGCTCCTTCATGCATTGTGAATAACCAGTCTTCCCTCTGCATGAATATTTCTTTGATAATTGTCCTTTAGAGTAAAACAGAATAGCTTTCCTTTTGTTTCAGCGAAGAGACCTGGTTGTGCTCAACACTGTCACTCCATTATGTGAATGTCTGATGAAGTGCTGTCCGAGTCCTTCAGTCTGATAAGCAAGTTGTGCAGAATTGACAACGATGTGATAAATAGTCAGGAGAACCCGGAGGACCTGTCTTATGTGCCCATACCTTGCAATTTTAAGTAAGTGCTGCCCCTCCTAAACAGGTGGCTGAGATGCTTGTAAAGCATTTCACACAGTCCCTGCCCTTTGTTGCATGATGCCCTCAGGGCACCTTTAACCACAGAGCAGCTGCACAAGAGACTGCCATTATCTATGTACAGGTCATAAGCCACCATACAGAGAAGTATACGATCAAAACACATCCTGCCCCAACTCTCCTCAATGCATACACAGTCTTAAAAGCTTTGACTTACTCTACTGAACCTGCTCTGTGGGAACATGGCCCCCTTGTTCCAGTGACTTGTTCAGTGCACCGTCTGTCAGTAGTATATATGTGCTCAGCATTTGCATCAGCTCAGTTAAATCTCCCCTGAGCCCTTTCCAGCACTCAGGCAGCCACAGAGGAGGATATAACAAAATGTCTGCCAGTGAAATTTACAAACCCTGCAAATAGTTTAGCCAAAAAGCATGAGGTGGAGTATGTTCCCCATTTTCTATTTGGTTTTAACTTTAATTGCGCAATGGCAAATGCTTCTTTCCAGCTGTCTGGATTTCGTTCATATCTTAGTGAAGACTACATATAGTAACAAAACTGAATGTTATGAATGCCATATCTTAATTAGTCATCTTGCTCCCTGCTTCCCTGCTTGTGTACTTCCACGGTCTTAATATGAGCCTTCATCTCTAACAAGAGTTCATTGTGTCTGTCTCCTTTTGGCTCTTACACATCTGTGATACTTGGTCCAGTTTGAGCTTCCTCCATCTGCTTCCATCCCATAATTAGGACCTCAGAGGGATGCAGAGAAAGGTGCCACTATCACATCAGTGGCATGCCAGACCATTGAAATTCTTCTGCCATGGAATACAGTGTTAACCCAAAAAAAAGCACTCAAGCCATTCTTGCAGACTTTCTTCCCAAGAAGATGTCCGTGCTTAACCTACTACAAATAAGGAAATAAGTTAGGTTCAATGACAGCCGTGGAGAAGTGCTCCGAGGAAAGTACAAACAGTGACTTTGTTTCGTGTGCTTCCATGTCTTGTTTTTTCTCACCAGCACCGTTTGAAGACAGACACCTTATTGCCTCACTGTCACAGAAAAGTGTTTCAATTAACTACACAAAGAAACCTTGCACTGACCTTAGCTTTCCTTTGTCACATTTGATACAAAAACCACAGGAGTAAAAGCAACATTAAAAATAAGCCACAACTGTTACAGAATAAATAGATGTGGAAAAGGGAAAGAGATACAGGCCAGGCAAGATCTCTGAGGCTTTTAGGGTACATAAAATGGGGTTGGATGGTCCCTCAGGAAGGGGCTTGTTTCCTAAAATACGGGAGAAACCACTGAAGAAACATCAAAAGCTGAAAAATTACACCTGGGGACTTGGTGTAGTGGTGGTCTTGGCAGTGCTGAGTTAATGGTTGGACTCGATGGTAGCAGAGGTCTTTTTCAATCTGAACGATTCCATGATTCTGTGATGTTAGAGAGAGAATATAGTGGCAATCAGGTAGTTTTGTTATCTCTAAAGCTGCAGGTGGTTCCATGCTGTTTCCCTCACTGTTGTGTTCACAGGCTGGGGTTGATAACCTGACAAATGTATTGCAAGACGTTTCTGTGGGTCTGCTTCCACCAGAGAACTGTTAAGCAGCAAAAAGGTTTCTCCCAGGCTGGGTGCAGCATCACTATTAAGATGTGCTTCTTATGGGAGAATACCTTGCTGGAAGCAGTGTATAGGGAGTGCAGAGGGAAGCTGGTGACTTCTAGGCAGGGAACAGCACTGGGTGGGCAGAATAGGGTGTGAAAGTGTTGCTGTGCCTTCAGGGTAGCCTTTGGGTGGGCTTGGCACAGCTCAATACTGTGCAGTTCATGCGCTCTTTCCACCCAGCGCTCTGGAGCAGTGCCCGTGGAGCCCTGAGCAGTGAGAAGGGCTCTTCAGATGAACCCCAGGGAGGGAGAGGCTTCCTCCCTGCAAGGCCACTCTGTAAGATCTGGCTGAAGCACCATCTGATTGTCAGGGCCTGGTGTGCAGGCTTTACAGTAACACAAATCTGCGCACACCTCCACAAAGCTCGTTCATGTAAGTGCTGTAGCAGAGGAAGTGTGCCACTCAAGCTGGGTCTGTCCCAGCAGACGGACCTAGAAGCACGGGAGAGCCCAGTTTCGTAAGAGAAATTCCTAGGTGGAGTTAAGTGCCCAGAAACTTGCTCGGGCTGCTACATTTATCTTGTTTAGGTGGTATTTTGTTTGGTGGTGCTCCTTAGAAACCAAATGACTGCTTCCTTTCTGGCTTAACAAGGCGCCCTTAAACAATGCTAATCAAAGAGTGTCAGGGTTTCCTTTTAAATGTTGCTCTTGAATCTTGAGAGTGAGGCTGCTACTCACAGCCAGCACCGTGGCTGGTTGCATCCAGAGGTGCTACAGTTAGTAAACACCTGTTTCCACGCAGCTTTGACTCTCACCTGTGCTTCACTTTTGTTTGGAAATTACACGAGATAGGAACTGTTGGTGTTTTGCTTGCCTTGACAACAGCAGTAGGAGCACACAGCACCCTCTCCCTCTGCAGGAGGGCAGCAGTGTCTCTGAAATAGATTGAAGGGATGTGTGAACAACTCGCAAAACTCTAGGGCTGCATTTAAGATTAGGAAAGAGAAATCAGTGAATCGACGTTTTTCTTCTTTGTAATCTTTCAGTTGAAAACCACATTAAAGAATTCATATTTATCACATACTAAATCTATGCTTAGTGATTATTGTATTAGCTACCACATTTTAAAATGTGTGTATTTAGTTTCAAATGAGCATAGTTGTATGATCACCTGCGGGACTCAAGAGTCAAGCTTTCATGGACTGATTCTTCAGCAGTTGCTTATTCTTGCACCTTAGAAAATACCTTAAATATAGCTGTTTTTCAAGGATAAGAGTATCTCCGTATACAACACCACCAGGTTTGTCTTTTTGTGGTTGTCTATGAAAGATAGGTAAGATCAGTCTCTCCATCTCAGTTGCTCTAATCTAGCAGATCTTCGTTCTGTTTGTAATGTCCCTGACTGAACGGCAGCTACAAGCTGTGATAAAAAAGGCCTGTAAACATCATCATACCTCAGCCCAAAGCTGCTGAATGGACAGAAGCAAGGTCTTTAACTGAATCTGGGAGTTTCGACTATTTTACCAACATCTCTCTTCAGATGTGCTCATGTGACAGTGAAAGACATAACAGTTCTCTATGGAAGGCACAGCTGGGCTCCGTGTCTTGAGCCAAACGTGCATTTGTGGCTGTGTAATGCATAGCCACTCCTCATATCCCTGCAGCCCACCGAGCCAGCTGGATGGAGGAGCTGGTGCAATAACCATATGGCTACTGGTTAAATACCAGTAGCAGGTATTTTGTCTGAATGCATTGTGACTAATCAGTGTGGGGGTGAAAAAGCAGCATGTAACAAATGATGCCACAAAGGCGTTAGTTGAGGAATTAGTCCCAATGCTGTGTTTCTAGTCAATTGCAAATGACTGAAGTGCTTTCATCCTTGGAAATGCTCCATATCTTAAGTGAGACTCTTGCGCAATAGCACACCTTATCTGTCCTGGCAGGGACAAAGTGAAATTTTGTGCAAGCAATATGAAGTTTTTGTTAACAGTGCACCTGAAACCCTCTTGTGGGTCCACACGGCAGGATTGTATCTCCTCGTGCACTGCTACAGGCATACACATTTGTGTGTGTATGTGTGTGTGAGCACTCACTGACATCTACGTGTTACTGGGTGTGTGCACCAAAGCAGCCTTCTGCCTCTCCCTCTCCCCTCCAAAGGTTGTTTCCCTTAATTGTGCCCTACAGCAGTGACATCTGGCTATAAGAGAAAGCTCTGACAAGCTCGGACTCTGCCTGCTCTGGGCAGACACTCCTTAAGCCACGAAGGGAAAACTGGAGTTGCCATAAGGAAAGCTCAAATTGTGCTGCATGTTGGAAACACTGGAAGCGTTGCACTTGGTGCAACTGTCCCACAGCCTCAGTCACTGGATGGGAGCAGGGGAGCTATGCACAGACATCCACAGTTATTGTCAGAGAGAATGTCTTCAGTAGAGAGCCTTCAGTGTAAGAATTTCTCTAGGGGGTCAAGAGGCAGGGCAGTAACTTTTCATAGCTTATGTATGAATAGTGCTTCATTATAACTAATTAATGAGGAGAAAATGAGGGGATTTGTACAAATCCTGTTACAGAATTTCACTGTTTTTACAGGGATTGGGCTAAAAGGCAGAAGAAAAGAATCCTTGTTTTGAGAATTAGAGGAAAAGACTGTGCCCTAAGGCAGTTGAGTGCTTTGCACATGATAGGAGGCTGTCAGAGCTGTTGAGATTTAAAATAGGACAAGACTTTGTGAATTGGTAGAAAATGAAGGAATTACAAGGGCAGGCTAAGGCAATGCTGACTATTCATCAAAACTCTTCACAAAATACCTAACACACCTGGAGGGATATTTGACCGAAGCTGAGTAAATGGAATATTTATTAATTGAAATGACAGGTAAGAATTTGACACAGCTGGAATTATATTGGTGTTCCTCCAGCTGCTTTTTATCTCTGTGAAAACCAGGCTACCAAGATCATGGTGTTGACATCCTCTTCTTGAGATGTATTTCTGTATGCAGCCTTGTGCATCCTTGTTCCTCATCCACCAGTGGTTCTGCAGTGGTCTTTACCTGAGGATACAGTGCCTGAATATGTCTTTTGGAGTCACAGCTTGTCTTCCTAAGACCCAAGCAGGGCATAGACCATTAGCTGTGGCAGCTCACTGCTAGAGGGACAGAACTTAGGCAGTAAATGACAGAGTTGTGCAATAACATAAAAGATCTAAACAGAGTGGGCAGAAGCTGTGAAGGGCTTAGGAGGGATGGGGCTAACACACTGAAAGTTCCCAAAATTTTTAGATTGGTTTTAGATTAGTGGATTTAGGTGGAGTAGTCCCTAGTCCCCAGACTTACTCATGTTATGTTTATAGCCTTTTTACTTCATATTTTTTGCATATGGATACAAAACATGCCTGCTCTAAGGAAAAGTAGATGAGTTTCAGGCTAGTAGTTCAACTGTCAGCTTTCTGTCCAATACATTATTTGAGACAAATATGTATGGTATTACTCCTATTCCCATGGAAAAAAGAGAAAATGTAATGGGTGGTGAACTCCCGTCTGCAGTTGGTGAACAGGAACATCTTCATATGGCAGGGGCTGCTGGAGTCTGTCCAGTTGGGACTCTTCCTTTTGCCTCTTCCCAGTGTAGTGCAAAAGTCAGAGCATGTGAGACTCAGATGTAGGCTTTATGAGAAGTTTTAGGACTGAGGGAGGAAGAAAGTGAGTGAGTAAACGAGCAGAAATTTTCCTTTAGACCCAGTTTCCCAACCCTAGCGGAAAGTGTGCCAATGGGTGCTGTTCTGAAGTGCCAAGATCCGTGTCCCCATCCATGGGTAACCTCTGTTAAACCTTCAGAAGATTGTGCAGCCCTGAAATCAGCAGGGCAGAGAGCCTTTGAATGCCTGAAGATAGTGTCTGTGTGGGCTGCTCACCCTCGCCTGATGCTCTGCCAGCAGTGCCCCATCCATGGTCAGCCGTGCAGAAGAGGTTCTGGCAGAGGGACCAGGGCGCAGCAGGGAACGGGGTGTGAGGAGGGATGGAGCTGGTGCAGGGCCAGGAGGTGGTAGGGGCTGGTGCTGGTAGTGCGAGGGGTGTGGTGTTCGATCCAGGGATGCTTGGATCCATATTTCTGGCAGTTATTTATTGCGTTCTGCGGTTAAGCTTGGCAGAGCAGTGCCATGGAACTGGTGGTCTGAAAGGTACCTGATTTTGTGGCTGTGGTGGTACTGACTGCTCCAACACAAGCATCAGAAAGAGCGTGGTGCAAAGGGAGAAGGGATTTTCTCCCTGAGTTCCCCACTGGATCACTGAAACTTTCTCCCATGTAAACAAAGTGGTTGCGTGAGCATCTTTAGTTTCGTTTTTCCCTTCTGATGCCATTTCATGCAAAGGAAATGAGCTGCAAGTGTTTAGCTTGGCTCTGTAACTTTGGTAATCGTATCCAGGGCATAGAGTAGCATGGGCTGGTGCTTAATCATTCACTCATTAGCTCAGTGTCGGTTGAGCATGGAAGACAAATAGAGGGTAAGAAATTGTGTCAGCCCATCCGAGAGGAGCAGATATTAAGACACTTTGGGAAGGATGACATACTTTCTGGGTTTCTTGGTGCACTGACTTCATTGCCCTTTCAGCACAGCTGTTGCTGCTGTTACCAGTTTTGGAGAATACGTCTGTATTTGAAATACCCATCTTCTTGAACATATTGTCATCTTTTAATTGGTATAATCCTGTCAGATGAGAGTAGAACAATTGTGAGCATCTCCTGCACTGTCATCCCACTGCCAGCACCTCCTGTGTCATGCACCCTTTTTTCCATATGCTTTTTGAGTAAATACATTCCTTATGTACCCAGGGACTTCTCTGAGGGCTGACTTTACTTTTGTGGCTGCATGAAGAGGATATCTTCCTTCTGTGGCTATGATTACTTAACCGTTAGGGCATTTCCAAAAGGAATAGGGACATGACACTGCAGTGGTTGCAGAGAGGGTCTACATGGACAGCTGAGAGATGAAAGACTGACACACAATTTGAGATTAAAGGAGGTTTACTTGTTTAGTCTAAAAAATTGCAGACTGGGATATATCAGAAGTCTGTATGTGCATCAGGGAAGGAAACACCAAGAAGGGCAGTAGGTTAATAAACCAAATGGTCATTGGAAAAAGAACAGAGATGAACAAGGTATTAGTAGATGTAGACTAGAAACTAGAAACCAGCCCTTGAGGATCAGACTAACACTTCCATGGCAACAGCGGGAACAAATTTTCTTAGGTGTTTTTAAGACATAGACTAATTTCATGAAGATGATGAACTGACATGCTTTTGTGCAGTAACAGATGATGGGACCAGTTGACACAGGAAATCTTGTTTCCTTCTTCTTATTCACAACATACATTTGTTCCCGAAGCAGTTTTGCAGTGGGACCTGAGATACTGCAAATGGAAAGCGCATTTGTAAATTTGAAACGCACACAAACACTGCTTCAGACCATAAGCTGAAGAAGTTTCACAGGATTAGGAGTGGGGATGCTGAGCTGGTGGCTTGCTAGATGACCATTCCAGGTGAATATGGTTCTTAGGAAACTGCAGTGCCAATTTATGCTGGGTAATGTGTGTGTTTGTTGCAGCTGGAATTTGAACGTAGACAGATACGAATCACATTTTTTCCTTTTTTACTGAGATTACTTTTCAGCTGTATCATCAGACAACCAACACCAGCATGGCAAGGGCAGAGGTGAGCAGGATAACAGCAACTCCTTTGCACTGACTTGCACTGCCATGTAACTGTGGCTGCCTGCTCTCCTTGCATCACTGTCAAACTTTTGTGAGTGCTGTTGGGCTAATGAACAGCGTGTTTTTCCTTGGTGAGTTACACATGATCCCAGCTGTTTTCACCTAAATGTTTGTGATATTTTCTGCTAAACCACAAGAGGTTGGACTTCCATGGTTAAGGTGTAATCTCTTTTGTAGACAGCCCATGGACGTATTTGGCATATTAGCTAGAGAAGGACACCCTAGAAAAGCTGAAAAGGAGAAGTGTTAGGCAGTAACTCAGTATCTTCCAGGACAATCCATCTCTACCTTCTCTTCCTCTTGTTCTTTTTACAGTGGGTGTCTCAGAGTTAGGAACATCTCCCTCTCCTCCACCCACTGGTTATGGAGAAGATTTAAAGGGAGTTTCCTTTTCTAATAGTTTCAGGATTTTTGTCATCTTTCCCATTTGTAAAAGTGTTTGGCTTTTGGTCTTTCAGAGGTTAAAAGGTGGTCAAGCAGCAGTTGGGTCTGTTTTGAAAAGAGTCTGAGTGAGAATTCAGGATTTCCTGTTTAGGGAGAGCCATGTGAATACCAGTGAATGAGCCCAGTCCAAAGCTCATTGCACACTGCAGTCAGATACCCATTTAATTCCTTCTGTTTTGAGCCATGGCTTAACAGCACAGATTGCTGACAGCCTAGAGCTAGACTGGGGATTGCATGATGTCTTCTTCCCGTGCTTTTGGTGGCAGGATTTGTTTGACAACATGCTAGTAAGCTCTTGCAAGTCTCCACCAAGCCAAGTGATTTTCTGTGTGATGTGAAAACAGTTCATGCCTCACTATCATTACTAGTTGTTTCCAGTGCACAGATCGATGTATTCAGGGGAAGTTCTGCAACCAGTGACTGTTAAGATCTTAGTCTTCATGATCTCATGTATTCCTTCTGAGACATGCAGTCAGGAGTCACACTCATGTATAGCTGCAGAGCATTTGGGCAAAATGCCTTTTTCTAAAGATGGGGTTTTTACACTCCTTCTTACTGCTTTTCCTTTCAAACAGAAAGTACAAATTTGCGTTCCTCAAGTTTCTGCTTTGTATCTGAATTAATCTTTCCAGACAGTGTTAGTCCACCCCATAGTCACCTAGTTGGTGCTACTTGTTTTCAGTTTAAATTGTTCTTAAAAAGTCTTTTTCTCTTCATGAGACAAATTTTTATAAGTATTGAGAAAATTATTTAATACTGGGCAACTTCTTCCCCTTGCTCTTATTGAAATGCAGTATTAGTCCCAGGAGCAACTAGTATTGTCTGATACTGTAATCACTACACACGCTTGTTTTCCCAGAGATGGCTTTTTTTTTTTTAAGGATGGACATTAATAGTCGCAGTGTTGTATGCATGGAGGTTTTCTGGGCAGCAGTGGAGATGGGTTTTGTAGGAAAAAACAATGTATTTTACTAGACTGTCAGAAAAAAAAATGTAAGAAAAACCCCAGTCTTTTGTGCTCAGCTCCTGGTCATCAGCCCACATGCATGATACCTTGACTTTCTTTCAGGAAGCCACAGGATGTTTTCTACCTTTGCATGCTCCAGGCTTCCCATCCAGAGCCCAGATAAAACTTTGGTGTTTTTTCCAAGCTTTTCCATTTTTTTCATGAAAATTTGCTTACCCTTTGGGATTTGTGACTGGAAAATACAGGCTTCTCATGTTGATGATATTGCATATTTTTGGTGTACTATCTGAGATCTCGTATATATTTATTGTCTAGTGATAAAGATAAGTTTGAATCTGATCTTTTGTGTCACATGTAAAATAGGGCTTGTAAAATGTTATGCAACAGAAGAGGTAAGATGAACAAAATGATAAATTTAAATCAGGAGATTTAGAGATTAGCTGCTTTAAAATTTCTAGTTCACTCCTTTCCATCCTGCAGGTAGGAATGGAAAATGATGTCTTTGTACCTGTAGGAGGACTCTTGCCACAGAAAAGAAAGAGCAGCAATACAGTAAGACTGAATAATAGTACTAAAAATAATAATAATAAACCAACAAATACTAGAAATGCCTGTCACTCTTTCCTGAGAAGCTCACCACACTGAATTCTTGGGCTTTCTTGTTCAGTTCTGCAGTTCTTCTTTTTGCAATATTGTGCTCATGACATTCAGTAATTACAGGTTGAGACTGGACAGGATTAAACTCCTTAGTACTTTTGCCCAAAATTCAGATCATCAAACCGTGTATTTTGCAGTTGTCAAACCTTGTGATTACTTAAAGACTTTGAGTGCTCATTTCCAGGACTGAGAGAGCCTCTGGCTTCTAAATGGGAGTATCCTGTGCCTTCCACACTACGTTCTGTACAACGGGTACAAACAGTTTTCTAAGTTTTTTTTTGTAACGGAGTAACAGAGCACGGTGATGCAATATTTCTCATACTGCTTCTGTGTTTGCCTATTGCATATAGCATGGACAAAACCAAAGGCATCTGAGGAAATTTAAAATGCCTTTGTGTCAAATGTCAGAAGCAGAAGGGAGGCTGACGTCTTCCTCACGCTGCTGGGACTGTGTCTGCAATCCATTCCTCTGCACAAGCCTTTCAGTGGGGCACTGAGAGGCCAGGAAAACACAGTGAACCATTTTAATGGGGAGTAAAATGAAAAAAGAAATGAAAAATATTGTGTGTTTTCCTCCTGGGTTCCTTGGATACCAAAAGGGAAAAGATACAATGTGGGTACTTCTCTCATTCACTGATGTTGTGCAAAAGATTATTTCTGCAGTTTTCAAAGAAAGAAAGAAATTAGCAAGGGTCTTCATGAGTATATTTTTTGCACAAAACTCACAAAAGACGCTATAAACATCTTTCTGATAAAAGAAGGTATGAGATTAAGTCATTTTTCCCAAGGCGTCTGAGCCTGGGATTGGATTTGATCTCATAAATTCCAGTCTAATATTTTAGACACATGCATTTTTCACAGCAGGAGGTTTCATCGCTTAGATGCAGTGTCTCATCTCCTTTACTCATGAACAACTAGAAGACAAACAACTTTTCTGGCTTCATCAGCTTGAATAAGTTCTTAACCTTATCCTAAGGCTTTGGATTTATTGGGAAATAAAAGGAGGAGTAGAAAGGCAGCACTAGTAAATCCTGTGCTGTCAGAGTCTTACAGGAAGTCAAATGACCCTTGCTTGAGAAACACAAACCACAGAATGTGGGTGTGATATTTATTGGTGCATGCTTTGCATTCTCCTCCAAGGACTGATTGCATTTTGCATTCGCTACTGTAAATCCTGCCTACCTTTTCCAAGAGTTCAACACTAACTCTTCTGACAACAAGCCTCTGGAGAGAAACGCTGTGAGGGTTTGTATTTTGACTTCCGAGCCCTGGAAAGGTCTCCTCTGGTGTTAATGATTTTTGGTAAAAGGGGAGAATAATGGGCTTTCAGACGCAGCAGGCGTTCATTAACATGTACTCTCTGTCAATAGACCTTGCTTGGATGGCATAGTCATATCTCTGTGGCTTCCCTTTAGTGTGCCTGTTTGTTCGGTGTTTCTCCTTGAAGAGAAGTCAACAAATGCATTAACTTTCTGACTTTTGTATGGGAATGTTTATATTAACATCAGTGGCTCTGTGATCTCTCATTTAAAATTGGCTTGGGGGGGAGGGGGCAAGATATTTCAGTAGTCTGGGTTTTTTAATTTAAAGGAGAGGGAAGAAAGTCCAGAATGAAACGGGGAAGAATAAGGCTTAACTTTAGCAAAAAAGATGCGGGTTGTATTTGTATGGGTGCAAGGTCACAGAAGTTCAGATCATGCCTTTTTATTTGTTTATTATGTATGATTTTTTCTTCTTAATGCAAAAAATGTGAAAGCAGCTTTAATGTGTTTTTCACAGTTAATTAACTATTCTAAATATGGCTGATATATCACAGTATTTTCAGCCATCAGTTTCTGAGCTATTCAAGAGCACTCAATTCTTCCATTTGGAAGATCAAAGATCAGAGGTATTCTTTCTAAGAAGATTGTTTAATATTCTATATTAAGGCAAAATATCATTAGGATTTTCCTTAGGATCTCCTAGGCTTCAGGTATTTTTGCAGGCTTAGAGTTCACTGTTATATGTGCAGAATTGTATCTTAGTACTTAGGTTAATCAATTTTGTATCTACATTCTTATTTAACTTTACAGTTAAATTCTGCAATACAGATTTCATCATATAGGCAATGAGCAAGGCACACAATCTTTAAGAAAATTCAAAAGGAAGTTATAAAGAGGGTAAAAATGAAGATGCACATGGATGGGGTTGTTTCCATGCCACATAATTTGTTTGCAACTCTGGCCATAGGAAGCTTCATGTAGAATGGCCATTTCTCACCAGAATCCACAGTTCTACCCTTGGCCATACTGAAGGAACTTAATGTTACTCAGCAGAAGGCACTTCATCTGTTTGGTGCTTTAACCTAAGTCCTCCTGTAGTCCATGTTGGTCCAGAGCTCAGGTGTGTGTTGTTTGCCAAATACTTGGTGAAATCAGTACTTTAATACCTGTCTAGGTGTTTTTCATGACTGTTTGTCACTTCATTGTCAAGAAAGACATAATATTTATGAGGAGATACATTTTCTCAGATAATTTCTTTAACAAACAATCAGTTGTGTGTGAGAGCTTCTGCTTGTACTTGTGCTCCAGTAGGACTTGCAGGACTGGGTTATGACTTTTCAGTACATTGAGCTGAGGGGGGAGCAGTGCTGTACACAGCCTCAGTTCTCTTGATAGGAGTAGCTGTAGAGACAAGTCTTGCACAGTTCTTCCTGCATCTCTGTAATGTTTTTGAATGGCATTGCTGCAGTACAGGTACTGGAATTAAAATACTGAGGATCACTTAGTCGGATTTGAGTAGACATAAACATAAAATTACTTCTTCTTCCATTATCCAAGCTGAAGAAAAAAAACCCAGGATAACCTAGTTGGTTGATCTGTGTGTCTGGATTTGCATCTGTGATGGTTTGTGTGTACGAACAACTGCCATAAAAGAAAAGCAAATGTGGCAGTGGTATGCATACAGCATCCCATGGTCTTCTGAGGGGCAGTAGGGTTCAGAAGTACCTTTTGAGCTTATCACTGAAATAGCATGAATGTAGAAAATAACAGAACTTTCCTCTTTATCAGTTTAATCTCTTGAAGACTGGGCCTTGGTCTCTAACAAAAAAAAACAATAGTCCATTAAGGAAACTTTAGCCACAAGCAAGGCTGCAGTATATCATATTTCCAATGTTGCAAAGACCTCACTTCAGGGTATTTTTGGAGAAAACCTTTCAGACTCATTTAAGGTGGTAAGTTTATTTACTGTAGTGAATGTATCATGAGAGTGACTATAGCAGCTTCTATGTGACTTTATTCAACAAAATCATGCCGATTGCCAAGTAGAGGTCAGGATGCCGGAGACAGGGACAGGAGGGAATCGCTCCTAGCAGTAGGAAAAGGGATTTCCTTTCAGTCAGGCTAAAAGGTAATAATAAAAATAAAAAAGGCAAAGCTACAGATTCTCTCTGATAGCTGCTTCTGGACTTGACAGGTAGAGTCAAATGCCAGCAATGGATATAAAAAACAAATTCAAGATTTGCAGGGGAATGAGTGCAGGGGAATGCCATGACGTGCTGTCCATCAGCTCCTCTGGGAGGAGGGGTGGGAGGTTCAAAGGCTGTCATCCTATTTATGCTAATTGAGTTTGAGCTAAGCTCTTCCCAAAGAAAAAAGCCTCTTATTGAATTAGTTATTCAGTTCCTCAGGGTGCAAGTGGAATGGCGGTAATGCTGTCGTAGAGTCTGCTTGGTTGGCCCTTGAAGAGTGCAACCAAAAGATTTCTTTTCATTTAAGCATCCCTCAGATGCAAAGCAACCAGGAGACCTGAGAGACTTGTGTGCCTTTTGCTATTTGTCTGTCTACAAAAGGGGCCAAACATGTTCAGGTACACAGCACCCTGGCAGGTCCTCTGCTTGTCCATGGAGCAGGGTCTGAGGGTAAGAACAGTTTATTTTCATAATATTGCTAAACAATCATAATTTGTAATTGTAAGAATGTGCAGTAAATGGTGGGCAATGTTAGATCTACCTACACAGAAGTCAAGGATCTGTAGGAATGTGTTGTGTTCGTTCCTTTATTGTGTATTTCCATATTGCTGTTACTTGAGGGAACAAGTCAGAAGTAGTTAATGTGAAAACATGTTGGGAATCTTTATGTGCCTCTGCATTTATATTCATACAGCAAGCATATATCACTGTGTACCTCTGTATGTAGGAAAATATTGTTAATAATTTTGATTTCCATAGCCCCTTCTATCCTTAAGCTTTTGAAAGGTTTATAGACATGGATTATTGAATTAAACCTCATAGCAGTCTTAGGAGATGCTCGTTAAGGTAGGATTGCAGCTTGGATAAGTTAAGTATTTTGTTCAAGGTCATTCATAAAGTCAGCAGCAGACAGGAAAATGAAATCCAGAACTTTTGATTCTTAGTCACTCTAGTTGTGTAATAATTGTTAGCTGTCTTCTAAATTGGATTTTCTTCAAAACCTTTAGCCTTGAGGACTCATGAATTAACTGTAGCAGTAGAACAACTGTGGGCAAGATTGACCTCTGAAAATGTAAACTTAAATCAGCTTGGCCTGTCATTATTTGTACACTTATTCACACAGTACATTTGTTTCCGTGAAACCAGTCTACTAGTCTCTGATGGCATTTAATATGAAAGAGTTCGTTTGCAATTCAAAAATAGCTATTGTGTTTCCTCAGCTCTCCTGATTTTATCACAACTCTTGAAATATTGGTATGGTTTTTCTTTCCAAAAGTGCCAAATGACAGAAATACCTTTAAACTCTGAAAATAGGATGATAGCCTTGGAAGTTGCGATGAAATACTGAAAATTATGGTTTCTAAATAGTACTCTGATTTCTCTTTTTCTGTCCTCCTCCTTGAAAGAAGCAAATCAGAATTAAAATGCTATTTGCACTGTTTCGTTCTTAAAACTAGCAATATTTTTATCTCTCTAACTTTCATGGGTTTTGAAGACTGTATTTTTTTACCAGTCTCTCTAGAAATCACATACTTGGAAACAGAATGAGCAAGCTCTATGTGCACAGTTGTACAAGGACAGTTTTCTGTACAAGGACAGTTTGCATTTGTTGTTGCTGAGTCCATTTTGACTATTCCCTTTCAAATCATGTTATCTTAAAGGATCCCAACTACACAGATTGTATAGATCTCTTATCAGTCATTATGTAATCTTCTTTGGGATGGAGGTGGGATTTTGTGCTGTAAAAAGGATGGCACCAGGGCTTCCAAAGTGCTGGTATTTGTGCACATTGCTCCCCTGGAATGGGCTCTTAGATGGCTGTGGAATCTCCTTCAGCAGAGGTTTTAGTTTTTTAACTGTTCCTTACTATACCATAAAAGCTTACTGCTGGATAAATGCAGGTCTGCAATGTATGGCTTTCACAATTAGCAATTACCTAACCACTTTTTCTGCAGAAGTTTCTCCCTTCTTTTTCCCTCTGGTTTCCTACTGAAGCGTTACTGAAAAATAGAAAGTCCATGAAGTGCTTTTTTGTCCTGTTTCTATTTTAACATAGACAGCTCTGGAGTCATAGGTTACAGCATATCTGAGACACCCAGTATATTATCAGAAACCATAGATGGAAAGAAAATTTGGCCATGTATCCAGTGGGTCCCTAAAGGTATTCTTCACTGAATTCTATGCGGTTCAGAGCTGTTCACGTACTAGAGCAGTGATAATAAGTTTTAGATGTTTGTATCCAAATGCATTAAGGTGTCAGAAAGCAAAATGCCAGCTGCCAGCATTGGCTGCAGTTCAGTCTCTGGGCTTCAGTTCATGGTATTGCCTAAGCCAAAAATTAAACAGAGTGCCTAGGGAGCACTCACATGAGATGAAATCAAGTGCCCACTTGCTGTCAGAAAAAGGTTAAAAGATTAAATATATTTACTGTTCTTGCAGTACAATATTGCAGTTGTGACACCAACTCAAATACAAATACGTGTATTTCTGTTCTAAAGGAAACCCAGCAGGCAGACGGCCACTTCATTGAAATAAGTGATGTCCTCAGTTTTCTTTCCATCATTGCTTACTCAAAACCAGGCAGAGATGGTTTCTCCCAAAAAAGGGATACTGCATCCCCATATGGATGAAGTCATGCATGCTATGACTATGCCAGGCTATGAAGTCTTAGTCTGCCATCCAGATACCATGCATTCATTACACATGTGCATGGTCAACTATCCAGGATCAAGCTGGAAAGTGTTATGTAGAACTGTGCTCAGAAGGTCTGAATTCCACAGGACTTTGTCTCTGGGTGATGCTAGGATGTGAAACTTCAGCTATGGCAAGGATGTGGAAGCTGTCCATAGCCCCTCATTTACAAATCTGCCTTGTACATGTTTAAAACAAACAATACAGTTTAATATAAATATTTAGGTTTGTTACTTATTTCAATTTCTCTATTGCAATGAGATAATCTAGTCAAGACAGTGCTAAGTTTCACATTTCCTTTTGCCTATGCGCAGGTACTGTTTTACATTAATATTTATTAAATAATATTAAATAGACAGCTGAGGAGAGTATACTGTTGACCTTGCTGGAAGAAGGCTGCAGTATTTCTTCTCCACTCTTAGGAAAGCCTGTAGTCCAGCCAAAATCACCATTTAGCATTTCATGCTTGCAAGACTGTCCAGCTCACCTTTGACTTGCATGAAAGCTGTAGTCAGCATTCAGACTTACAGCCTGCCCCTGCTGAAGTCCACAGTAAAACTGTCCTTAATTTGAACTAGTGCAGGGCTGTTTGTACAAAGATAATGTGACCGTAGTTTGAAGGTAATATTTATAGTGATACCGGAAGTGGAGAAGTTTCGCCAAAACATTATTGCTGAGGGCTTTGGAGTTAGCACAGGTATGATTACCGAAAAGGCAGGGCTGCCTCTAGTCTCGTGGAGTATAGCAAAACTGCTCTAAGACTCATTAGGGGCATATCCAGGCAGTGCAGCAGTACTGGTAATGTGATTTAATAAATGCTGCTCATTTAAAAAGCTGTGATTTGTGCTAAGCCCTTCGGAAGTAAGGAGGAATTGCAGGAACATAAATTCCCTAAAGCAGAGGCACAGACTTTCTAGGGGTACGTCTAAACAATATCATAAGCCATACCAGAAACAAATAAAGACTATAAAACATTGGAGCTCTGCAGTTTCTCTGTCAGGTTTGGTATTCTAAATTTTACTGAGCTATTGAATGCTGTACGTTTGCACTAAATTGTTTTGAATTAGATCAGAAAAAAACTGGAAAGGTCGGCAAAGGTAGATGTGATCCTTTAATACCTTTGAGGTTCATTTTGCTGGGCTGGGTAGTGCTTTTATTTTACACATATAGCTGCTAATTCTAGCATCTCTAGATTTTAGTATTTTATTATGTGGTGTAGTAAAGGCAAAATTTGGAAGAAAGACTTGTTACTTTTACATGCAAATAGTATGTTTCTAGCTGATGGTTCCCAGATTCCAACTACCATGCATTAAGTCTGGCTCTGAAAGCCAGTAAATTTTCATACTTAACCAAAAGTGTTTTCATTATGTCTTCAGTGACTCAGATGAATTAACTCGTAGCTGCTTCTCTTCAGACTAAAGAGCTGATACAATTTCCTGACATTTTTCTGGAAGGAGGTGCTTCAGAGTAGTATCTAACATAACTCTCTAGTTCTTACGTGAACCTGTGTTCTCAGGCAAATAAGTAGCACTGCACAGTGAGAAATAATCATCTTATCTTACAACTGAAGTGGTGTTTTTAGACTGGTAATTTGTCTTAGTAGCAAGTAAATACAAAAGCATTCTAGGAGGAGCTGACTTAGACTGAACATTATGTGCTAACAGAAGATGACTCCAGTTGCGTAGGTTTGGATCAATTACTGCCAGCCCTCTTCTCAGCATAAAAGGTCCTAGCAAAGAACCTTAGTGTCTTACTAGGTAAATAGAATGAGCAGTGAATGCCTAGCATATAACTTGCTTGTGCAGAAATGGTTCTGTCCTCTCTGTACTGCCAGTTTTTTTTTGAGTTGAAAAGTTAGCATTGTTGGAAAGTTAGCATTTCTTGAAAGTGAGTTCATGTGACTGAAGAAGAGTTTCAGCTTTCTTTAAAAGTAAAGAAAATATTCTAGTGTCTTCTGGCAGCAAAGAAAAGCTGGAAAAAAAGGTCAGGCGCCTCTGAGAGGAAAATAAAAAGGGCTATATAGCCACATTTTTATGCTGGCATTTCTTGGCTTCCTAGGACTTTAATAATGACATCTGAGCAAAAGGAATTATTTGTGTTGCTGTATGATTAGGCAGATTTAGTTCCATCAAGTGCCAGAAATACCTGTTTGTGCACATTATTACAGTAACATGGGGTATTTAATCTCTGCTGCTGGTAGTCATGCTGCTATATGCTACACTCAAACCACTTTTAGGTTGTTGTTGCTGTTGCTACGTGATGCCCTGTGACTTTCACAAGTGCTTCCAGTTCTCTTCAACTTCCTTTTCCCATCTCGGTTTTTGGTCTTTTAATGCTAACCTGATGTGACACAGGCCTGCCCAAGGTATAGAAGCACTCACTGACCTTTGTTGTTCATACAACCAGGAGGCTGGAGATGCCAGAAGAAAGGAAGTATTGAGATAAATTGGGGAAAGAAGGCATGATGATATCAGCAGATTCTCTGACCTGTAGCAACAAGCTGTCGAGCAGAAGTGTCTCAAATCTGTTTTGACCTGTCCACCATGTTCACTGTCCTCATTCAGTGAGAAAGACTTTCAGGGCCCTTTTTCAACACAATTAAAACTGTGTGTTCAGGTATGCTGCTGTGTACCTTCACTGCCATTTTCTGGCAGTAATAAGAACTAGATTCCAGTGATGTGTTCGTAAATTTATTCTTGGCCATTTTGGTACAAATTCTAAATAATTAAAACTTGTCTCCAGTTCCCATTAGAATATCCTTGTTTGGTGCTAGGAAAGCATATCTGGATATAAATTAAAAAAAAAAAAAAAAAGGAGCTTTTGCTGAAGTCCATTTTTTATCGTAATTCCTGGAAGAACAAGTTGTCCAAGCCATGGCAATCATCAGGGAAAAAAGTTCTTGAGCAAAGTCACAGTAAAATATATCCTTAATCATAACCCACCCACATCTAGGCATCATATCATCAGACACTTCACTGGAGGAAGGAACAGTACTCTTGGTATTCATGACTCATTATGTTCAAGGGTTATAAAGTTTAAAGCTGGGATCACATTATGACTGGCATTGTGACATAGACGACTGGATTTCCGTAAATTGATTTTTGTTTGTATTACAGTTTATCTTTTAGAAAAACATCCAGTTTTTATTCCACATGTCCTGCAAGGCAGCATTAATCACAGCCTTTATTAAATTGTTCCCTTCATTAATTATATTCACTGCTAAGATCTTCCTGTTAGAAGATACAAATTATTTTACTCATGGTCTCCCTTAACGCTCCCCAGTGCAGGCAGAGATTTCTTGTGCTACTTTCTTCTCTGAGGAATTGGCTTTGTCTGGAGATTGCTGGGTGATTGGGTTTTTTTTTTGTTTTTCACCTTGCATAACCTATGAGGTTGGAAGAAGTTCTGGCTTATTATGGCTTTAATTATAGTCTGTCTAATTATCTAAAAAACCTTCTCACTCTCTTCCTTCAAGTCTCACCCTTGTGATGCCAGCACACATCTGTGGCTAAGAATAGTAATGTTGATGGCATGTGCATGGCCTCCACTTTTCACTGATACTACTCTCACCTTGTTGTCACCTGATATTGCAGTCTGTCTTCATGTGCCCACCTCTTTGCTTAGCTCTCCCTGGAGGCTGTGATTGGGTTATTATTGCTGTTTCAAAAATAGCATAGTGTCTAGTATGTTGAGGTCCACATCTGGGCTGTGCCAAGAGTTTCTGGGCATTAATCAGATTTCCTGATGAAATAGTCAAGGTGAAATGTCTTGGTTAAGAGTTATACTTACAGTTTCAGCACAGTTTGTGGCTGTGCTTATATTATTACCATTTCCACTAAAAAATTGGCATGTGTGTTGATGTCAGAGACATGCATTCTCATACTTTGGGTCGGATTGAGGACCACTGGCAGTCACATGCATCCCTTGCAGCAGAATGGGTAGGTTCTGAGGCAAACCCAGTAGCCACATGGACTTCAGCCTGTTACTTGCCCAGAACGGTACTTCTCCCAAACCCAGGAATGAGGTGTCCATGTACAAGCCTGGGTGGTGATGTGGAATGCAGCATAGAGGCGTGTGAGTCTGGGTGAGCTCAGCTGTGCCCTTAATTATACTGCAGGTTTTAGCAGTCCTTCTGTAATAGCTGACTGTTGCATCACCTCACAAAGCTATGATCTTTTCTTTATCCTTTTTGAGAAGCTAATTGGTAAGAAGAGATGTCAGTGCTAACGCACTGATAAGCACATTAAGGATGTTGTTACCTAGCTGCTGAGATGTTCACAGTTCCCTAATTGAAGGCATATATTACCTTTGTGTAATTTCTGCTTAGCTGACTTATTCAGCAAAGCTCTGTCCAGATGTGTTTGTTTCTTGAAATTATCAGCTGACAAAATTCAAAATACTGCTTTATGCGTGTCTATACAGAGTCCAAAGTTGGAAAGTGTAGGAAAGCATGATGGTTTCCACTGAGCAGAGTACCAGGATGCTGTGAAGGGCATTTCTGGGTGGAAGAACAGTATGGTTTTTCTATGCCCTGAGAGAACAACCCAGAGGTCCCACTCAAGTCCTGCCTAGATCGAGTTGAATTATATTTTGCAAGCTGGGTATTTCCCCTCATAGTCAACAACGTGAATAATAATGGTCCTTGGTTAGGAGAAATGTCAGCCCGCGGACTGTAGTGTGTGTGTTTTAAACTCAGACATCAGCAAACTTCTGGAGTAGTGTGGGTAACTTTCCAATACAGTTTCAGATGAAAATTAAGTAGCACTCTAACTCTTTTCAGAATCTGAGATTCTCAAGCATTAGATGATAAGTTAGTGATGCAACTGGTCTTCTGGTGTATATTCTGTTTTTCCTCTTGATGGGACCTTGACAATCCCAAATTTCCCAAGTTGAATGCTTGAAATTCAGTATTTAAATATGACTGTGTACACATCACTAACATCTAGATCTATCTGTCCTAGAAACCACTTTTTAATGTGTCAAGGACTGATTCTGGGAGTTTCGCTTTAAGCATCAGGATTCTAGCATTTTTGTTTTAAGGCCCTGGCTTGCAGTGTTTGTCGTTCCAAAAAACAATAAGCTATGCTTTCAATACATCTGGAGCTGTTCCAGATCTCTGCTGCTGTCCGTGTGGAAACTGCCACTCACCATTCCAGAAGAGAGACCAATTCCCACGTTCATCCCACTTGCAAACAGCTAAACAGCTTGTTTTTCTTCAACTTGCTTTCTTTCAGTGAGTGACTTTTTGATCGTACGCAATTGTTAAAAGTTCATGGTGATTTTGAAGTAGTTGAAGCTGTGATTATTAGTTTAATTTTATTTGCCTTTTAATACTGCTAAGAGGATTTTTTTTTCACCTGTGATGTAAGAAATGTTAAATGCTATCTGATGAAAATACATTTGTTATTTATAGGTAAATCCAATTATTTAGTTAGTTAATAGATCTTAAAAATAGCTATAAGAAATAGTCATTCATATATTTGTCAGCGGCTGATGGCTCTTTTCCCCCCTGAAAAACATCCATTCTGATGGATTTGTGAGTATTGAGCTTTGGGAAAGGAAAACCAGACCTGTTGGCATAGCTTTATCTTGCATGTCATAGAGAACAGACAAATCAGTGCTTATTGAGCCACCCTATAATTGCATTAGTCTGTAAACTTCTGGTGGCCTGGTTTCCTCTCTTATTAAGTGGAATGAGAAGGGTTGGAGACATGCTTGGATACTTGCACTTGTAGATTAGAGATTTCCTTTTTTGGAGGTCTGCTTTACTGACTTGTTTTTTTTTCCTTAAAAATGAGACATGGTTTTGGTCTAGTGTTATTTTTTGTTCTGCCAGAAAACTGTAATGCATTAAGTCCTGCATGTAAAAAATGTTCATTTGTTCTAAGCTAAGATTATTTATAGCTCAGAGGTCTCACATGATGAGTACTGCCAGCTTTAGGTCATCGTAAGGAATACAAATTGAGTTTTGAGATTAGCTGTTGTATTTATTTTTCTAGTTATGTTAACTAATTTAGATCCCAGCCTTATTTTGAATGTGTCAAATTTGATAAATGATATTCGTCTCATAGAGTACACACAGCTCTGCTGACTGTCATTTTGTGAGTTACAAAGTGCATAGAGAGAAAATTAAAATACATTTTTATCCTCCTCATGAAAGTTCTTTTTGAACACCAAGTTTTTGTTAACCTGTCAGTCAGAAGGGGAAACCACCAAAACAAACATGTCAGTTGGGTGGGGAGAGGGCAGAGGGGCAGGCAGGGAATTGCGGTGAAGTTTTTGTTCTGTGAAAGTCAGCTTGAGATTGTTCCCAGCATCCTGAGTTTCTAAGCTCCTGCGTCACAAACAGAGAAGCCACCTGGGAGCAATGAAGTTAGACAGGTGCTTAAGCATGTTTTAGGAGCCTGTAGCAAGGGGAAGGAGTTTAGAATGGGATACCGCAGACATATGTGGCTGCTTCAGCTGGCAGCTGCCACTGTCCCAGTCGCCTCCCCTGCCCTTGCAGCTGCTCCCCAGAAAGTACACAGCTAAGGTTTGTCCCAAATCTGCTGTATGACCAGAGAATGCTGTTCAGACCAGAGCTAGGCAAACACCAAACAAATGTACAGTTTGTACTCCAAACGTCAGGCTTTCAGCCTAAAATTACAGTCCTTTTACAGTATTTGTTATTGATGCAAAACAAATCTTGATGTTAGCTTCTCCTGCAAGCTAAACATGTTTACTCGTCGGTCAGTCAAAGAAGTGACAATGAGAAATAAAAGTGATGCTAATACTTGGTCTAATGCTGTGACCCTAAAAAGGCAGATGGTACTAGGGACTCCTCTTGTTACACTGTTGACCTTTTCCAAGGCTATCTGTTCAGTTATGAAAGAGGAGGGATCAATATAAAATCCCAAAGAAAGGCTGATTGCAGCATGGGTGTTTAGTTTGGTGGACAGAAGACAGCTGTCATAGGAAATGTCTCATGAGCCCCACACTGCGTCTTGTTGACAGCTGTCTTTGCCCTCCCTGTGGTTTTGTTTGTGCAGAAAGGTGGAAGGAGGTTTCAAAATGGACAAACTTGTCAGAATTTCATGCTGCAGTGATAATCATAGAACAGAGGTGTGAGTCATGTGCTTTCCCCTTTTGATGGCTACCTTTCACTTGCTGATGGTCCTCAAGTAATACATAGGGTGGTAATCCAGCCCTTCCTACCGGAGTTTGAAGCTGCTCTGCCTCTCCCCCTGAACCATGTTACAGTTTTGTGGTGAGATTTTGGGCCAGTTTACTCTATGTATTGCTGGAAAAGGATATCTGCACTGGAGAGAGAGGATGTGGTGTCACAGAACCAGCAGCTCACTCGTAAAATCTCAGAGCCTTTATAACATCTTAAGTGCAATGCTACACCAAAAGCATTTATGCCCCAGCATCTAATTTACAAGTTTGGTTCCTTGACATGCTGCTTATGCTGGTTATTTTTTCAAGCATTTCCCTAGCTGTGGATTGTCCCAGTTTCATGAACATCAGTGACTGAACCTCCACACTTTTGTAAAATGTACTCGGAAGGTGGTCTGCTAAGGAAGATGTTTTAAAAAATACTGATTTAGATCATTCTGTGAAATGAAGGTAATGTCCTGGCATGTTGTGAAGCCACTTGGGTGCGTACAGCGTGGTTTGAGGTATAAGTGGATGGGACTATAGGCAAGGTGTTGCTCTGCCCATCATCCCTATAGCAGGAAAAGAAAGACGGGCTTTATGGATTTCTTCATGTGCCTGCACTTTCCAGATTGCATCCGTTAATAGATGAAATTGCTGTGACATCCCATGTTTCTTCAGCTGCCTCTGTGCAGATTGTTAGATTTTTCATACAGGACTACAGGTTGGGAAAACACTCGGAGCTGATCAGCTTCTCCCAGTCTTAAGAATTTGCCATGAGATAGCATATATTGTCATGTGCATAGATGCAAGAGATGAAGCTCAGCATAGAGTCATCCTCTGGCCCCACAGTGATTTACCATAGTGGGGGCTGCTCTGTTTCCCTCTGGATATATAGATTTAGATGTATATATGCCAGGAAGAAGAAGGGATTAGCTCCTTCTCCATGCAAGTGTGATTACTGCAATCCCCAAGTGTATTGCTGTTGGAAACAGCTTCTCACTGCTCCTAAAGACAGCTGTAGACAGGGGACACAGGCTAATACAACATTTGCTATTCCTTTCTAAAACACTACATTCTTGTCATTGTTAGAGCCCTAATTTGGTGAGCAGTTGATTTGAGCCGAAGAAATCATTATGGGTTGATTTTATTGTTACTATTATTGTAATAGGAGGAAGGAATTGAAAACAGATGCCTCAGTGGTGATGTTTGACTGGAGTGAGAGACAGTGTGTTCGTCTGGAGACTGATACCTGACCCTGCATTGTAGTGGAACACTTGAAAATGCCAAGCAGGAGGTCTTTTAGACAGTTGGTGAGCCATGTTTCAGTTTTGTGTTCAGAGTGGGATCCATACACAGACCTTCAGGGGAAATCAGCTTGGGCAGAGGCAGGATGAATGGGCTTGAACCACAGGGATGTTGCTATTACAAGATGCTAGATGGAAGGAACGTACACTTCAAGATGTGAGCAGGTAGTGGACAGAAGAAGCCAGAGGAGGAAGAGGGACAGTAGACGTTGAAGGGAAAGCTTGAGGTAAACCAAAGATCAGTAAAAGAAAGAGAAAACATTCTGGAAAAAATTCAGAAATTTCGGAGGCACAAGTTAATGTGTGTTGCCAGTTCTCCAGTCTCCCAAGGGGCAGCAGCTCTTGTTGGTCTCTCAGCAGTGATGGAGCAGAAAAGGCCTCTTCCAGATGTCCCCCCCGGAGCAGCTGTGATGGATGCTCAAGGCTGGCTGAGGGCAATTTCCTTTTAAGTGACAGAAATGGTGGGAGGGCTCATGTCACTGACTGTTGTCTAAGGGTCTGGCACATAGCTGGCAAGTCTGTCAGTGGTGAACATCTGCGTTCATAAACTTGAATATGTAGCTTAGAGCAGTGCACCCAGCACTCGCGCCCACATGGATGGGGCAGAGCACTTGGAGGGTAGACTCCAGCAGCTTCTAGCAGTGCGGACTGCTGCAACTGCATGTGCTGTATTTTACAAATGGAGGTAATGAGGATTAGCAATACAGAGAAAGGTTCAGAATGAACACTGTGTATTGACAGTGTGTTTACAATTACTGCAATGTCTTTTTGTCGTGATAAAGAGATGTAGGTAAGTGTTAATGTGAAGAAAAATCAATCTTGTTGAGAAGAAGGGAAAAAAAAAGGACAAAAGCAGTTGCTCCAGATAATTTTGAGGTACTAAACTTTAAACCAACAGCACAGTCTTTGTGGAGTAAGATTTGAGGTCTGTCAATACCTAATAGGTTGTACTTTCTGTGTGAAGGGCCTAATTCATGCTGTCTGTGTTAAATCTCTAATGATAAGAATCTGACAAATATGGCAACACAGCCTAGTGGGTATCAGGAACAGTTCTGAAAGTTTTCTGTGTTTCAGAGCTGCAGAAACTTAGAGAGCTCTTCGCCATCCATTCATAAATGAGGAAAAATAAATTCACAGGAGAATAATTTTTAAAAAATGAAAACTATGTCATTAAGAAATCCCATTGCAATGGTCTTAACACAATAAAAATAGGCTCTCCCACAAATTTTAACTGTAGCCCTCACTTTAACAAGGTTTTGGTATTGCACATCTCCTACTGAAATTGATTTTTCCTTTAAAGCACACGTGAGTTTCATTGTCTCGGGTAGACTTCAGGATTAAATATTTGCAAACATATATGCACATGTGTTGACTTTCAGAGTGCCTTACCTATTCTTCTGATTATGTGAGCTTGAGCATCTGCCTTGACCTAGGGCAGGTTGTGCTGCTTGGAAATTTCTTGTCTTTGTGAGAGTTTTCTGCCCCATTATGGTAAAGCTCCTTCAGCATTCTCCTTCACCTCTCTTTCCAAAGTGTGAGAGTTCAGATGTTTCCAACCCAGCATTTTTTTAATAAGAAAATATTACTGCATCAGGAAGAATACGCTTATAGTGGAACATGGGGCCTGTTTCAGTGCATTTACTGTTGGCAAGCTGATTCCTGTTTTCTCCTGTTCAGTTTTATAGTTGAATATTGTGTCTCAGAAAGCCGTGAAGTTTCAGGGGAGATACTGAATTTCAGCGGAATTGATGTTGTATCACAGTTTCACCTGCTTGGAGAGAAATTGATAAATTGCACTGAATAATTACTTGAAGAATGAGATAAGTTTTAATGCTGAATTTATGTGAGGTGTTACGCTGCAATCATATCTACAGTTCTTTGCACACTGCCATCAATTCAGTGAAGCTTAGTTTTATAGCAGGGAGCATTAGAAGAAATTCATAATGGCT
Organism: Margarornis squamiger; assembly: GCA_035222235.1. Classification (NCBI taxonomy): domain Eukaryota; kingdom Metazoa; phylum Chordata; class Aves; order Passeriformes; family Furnariidae; genus Margarornis; species Margarornis squamiger. The sequence goes on from JAWWTY010000088.1 coordinate 21,626,394, forward strand.
GGGAACATAAGCCAGTGCTGTTACACAAGCTTCTCCGTAGGACACTACTAGAAAAATTTAAATAATTGCCCCTAAATGCTAGAACAGCACTGTGATCAGGGAATACGTTTGTGTTTCTTTTGTAGTTAAAGATGCATTAACATTTCCTGATATGCCTTTGCTCATTCGATTTAAGCAGCACAGTGCTTTTTGTGCTTTTTACAGTTTGTGTGGAGTCTTGCTTAACGGCATCATCCTCTGTTGGCATTAGATGTATGTCTAAGACTTACACTAGGACCAGCAGACATCTTACTTGTGTTTGCTTTTCCCACACCTTTCTGGAGTCATAGGGGAAAGCAAGATTATGGATTTCTTCTGGGTTTTTATGACATGAACTTAAGCTGTGTTTTTAGACCAGAAATGGCCTGCTTGCACCTCCTAAACTGTGTGCAGCTGTTCTTCAAGAAAAATGTAATTCTTTGAATCCTGGGCTCTTGTGAAGTTTAGCTACTCTATTAATCAAAAGCAGTTACCCTACTAATGAAACAAATCTATTCTAATAGAACAAAATTGGGTGTGTTATGACCAGTTTGCCAGTAGTAAATATAGAAGAAATAACTGCGGAGTAATTACAGCAAAAGAAGCATTAAATGCAACTTGAAATGTTCACATCTTTTCTAAGCTTGGGGCTGTTGTCATTTTGTAATGTTAATTCTTGTTTTGTAATGGACTAGTCATATGTAGTTTATGTTGATAAGTTGTCCTGTGCTTCTTACTGGTCTCCTTTAGGTAGACGGCAGATAACAATGGGTGCTGTTATTGCAATCAGGTGTTCTTTTTTCCTAGGCTGTTGTGATCTCTCCTTTCTAATTTTCTCTGTGTATGTTTAGTTAAAGTACTGTGTCTGTTCAAAGCTACAGCAACTCTGCATCTGGAAGAACCCCATATATCCTCAGGTTATGTTAGGAGGAACTTACTGTAAGTCTTTTTTTTTGGTGTGTTTTATTTAACATACTCAACAGAGGGTAATGAGAGGCTCTCCTGATGCTGCCTGACTTTCTTCTGAAACCCCATGTAAACTGCAAACAGCCTAAAAGATTTTCGCTGTGACTTCAGACCTCTAGCTCCCTCAAAATTCAATAGGTTTTCTGTAAATACAGGAACAAGTTTGACTCAGTGAAGAAATTATGTCTCCCATAAACCTGAACATTCCTCTCTCTTTGCCCGTGCAGGACACGTGACTGTACAAGATGGCACCATAGTTAAGAACCTCAGATTTTGTCTGAATTAATAGAAACTCACAAGCATAACTCCAGCTTGCACATCTGGGAGTTACCTAAACATTTTGTTCTGTCTTAAAACAAACATTTTTCTATCAGCTTTTTCAAAATTCCTGAGGATCTTTGTTTCCAGCCACCTTATCTAAACAAATCAAAACAAACACCATGCACAGATTCTTTGCTACCACAATAACTTGCTTGTTTAAACTCAGGTGGTTGTGGAGTGGTTTGGGTTTGGGGTTTTTTGTCTTGTCTTTTGTGTTTGCCTGAGAAACAGCCTCAGCACATAGGATGACGGGTCATTTCAAGTGCTAACAACATTTAAAATCAGTCCAGGGGAAGCTTCTTCAAGTCACCTTGCATTTAGGGAGAGGCAAGAGCCTGCACAGGACCATTCCCGTTGAGCAGCTGATAGAGGACTGCTCAGGTACCCTTTGGTGCCCATGCACACTTCACACATGGGAGCATGAAGCAGCTGAAGTTGGCTTGCAGCAGGGCAAAGGGGCTTCCTACTCTTACTGTGAGTGCAGATCAGGCCGACTGGGGTTACCTCACATTTCACACTAAGGAGTTGTGCATCTGCTTGCATACCTCTCAGAGGAGAGATACTTAAATGAGCTTTACACTTTTAAACCTCAGAAGAGTGAAGGTGAGGAGTTTACTGCAAAGTGACTGTAGCACATGACCACATGAATCACAGTGGGTAGCAGTGGCCAAATCTGCTATCACAGGATGTGGAATTTTCACCCACCTCAGTACCCACAAAAAAAAAAGTGTGGGGGTAAGCTTGTGCTTTTCTGAGGTACTGAAAAGGTGAAGAAAAGACTATAGAGGCTTGCAACAAACATAAGTCATTTGTCATTTCAGATTCCTTGCTTGTTTGCAAGAGTAGGTAAGATGAACAATTCAATATTAACTGTAAGTATCTGAGGAAAACAAGTAAGTGGGATGCTATATGACCTTTCTCACTTATTTTTCCAGCCATCATCTTTTCGTGATATGTAGCACTGTTGGCTGCTTGGCATTTATGACTCCAGCCCTGGTAATTTTGACAAGGTATTTTACGTTTGCTGTACTGGGAGTACTAAACATGCCATGTGCCACTTCCTGAATGGAAAATGCTCCCAAAGCCCCAGTTTTCAGAGCAGTCAAGTGTGAACTTATCTTTTGAGAAGTTCTACCTGTTCAGCATGGAATAAGAATGAAGACCAGTTTCAGCACTGGAAATTAATTTCAATCTAAACAGCATCAAAGAGGGCATCCAGGTATTCTTTGAGTTGGGTTGAACGTTTCCTGTATATGTAACCCAACCCAGCTGTCAGTGTGAGTAGACATTAATGTAAGTACAAGTACATGTTAAAGGGATTTTCTTTCCAAAGAAGCTGTAGTCCTTTTCTGTCATAAGAAGACACAGTCCTGACGGCAAGCAGTGCCAGAGCCTGGCACTGGACCATTCCTCTGTGAAAGTGGGCAGCAACAAGCAACTGCATTGCACCTCCCTGCTGCAAATCACACAGAAAATGCAAAGCACTAGTGAAATGTAAAGCGCTGTCTTCCCCAGTGAAGGTTTAATGTGACAATTTCCTATTGGAATTTATTTTGGTGGCTGTCCTTGTGTAATTCATGCTGAGCAGTTGTTCTCCTGCTGCTACAGCGGCAGTCAAGACTTTGTCTGAAACACGGGTGTCAGGTGGGGGGTCTGCTCTGGAAAAGAGAGGTTTGAGATGTGAATGCAAGCTGTCCATGCAGCATATCTCAGAAATTGGTTTTATTTCTGTCTCATGCCGGTTGGCTTTATAAGAAGAACAGCAGGTCTGGTTACAGCACCAGGGGAAATTAAACTGACAGAGCCAATTTGTACTCTTAAAATAAATAGAAGTGCCCTTTGGGTTTAAAGCTGTGATTTCCCTGAATAGTGGAGGAAGAACAATTAAGATGCTCACCAGATTAAATTCTTTGGAATTGCTTGTTATCAAATAGCCCCTTAAACATGAGGAAATATCCAAGAAAACTATTTATTTTTAAAAAGTATTTGTTGCAAGAAGGAATTTTGTCAGATTGGCTCCTTTGGCTACTGTGGTCTATCTGCCAAAAATTGAAAATCTGCTTGTGAGCAGGCATGATCAGACAGGTATCATGAATGGATGGGCATCTGCTCAGAAAAGTGTCTCCTGGCCTCTGCTCCCTGCATCTCCCCATGCGGGTGAGGCCAGGCTCAGAAGTCAGAAATATTTTTCCTGGAGAGAAGGCTGAAGAATAGAGCAATTCAATTAAAAGCCAAAAGGCAGCAAACCAGCCAGTGACAGGCTGGCATTAAAAGCCTTACTCTACATCCTGTATCTTTGTTGTTTTACTCTGGTTCCTTGCATAGGATGTCCTCTGATGTTCACCACTCGTATTGAATTCTCTGCTGGTTTGGTAGGGGTAGATTTGTGGAGGAGGTAGTAAAAATGAGAAGGAGATCCTTAAAATGTTTAGTAAACTTTAGCAGTTGCATGCTTAAGCACCAGTTTTGCTTCAAGCAGCCAGCCTTCTGGAGCACTTTTCATTTTGCTGTCCCAGACAGAGCTGTCTGTGGACATAATGTACTTTGAAGATAAAGAGCTGCAATGACTCTGGTCCCATAAAACCTTCCTTCATGTGCACACAACTTTGCTATGATACAGAGCACAGGGATAACACTTTCTCCAGTGAGGTATGTGTCATGAAGACTGTTGATACAGAAGGAGGTAAGGGAATAGTTGTGATATTTGTTTTTTCTTCTGTTTTGCACATCTTAAATATAGTAGTCATAGAAGGGTGCTAGTCTGACGGAAAGTCAGTCAGGTTACTTACTCCCTGAACAGGAAAGGGATGCACAAGAGGATTTGTGTGGTTTATGTTAAGCTTGTGTATACTTTCCATAAAGAGAAACCCATCTTTTTCCCTCCCCTCCCCTCTCTTTCTCTTTTCTTTCTCCCAACCACACATTAACAGAATCAGCCCTTTACAACAGGTTGTAATACTGACCCTGTGTTCTAAGTCTTGCAATTACCTTCAGGGGGGGAAGGTCTTTGGGCTGATAGGGAAGCATCTATGTCCTGAGGTAGCTGAAAGAGCTTTGTGATGGCTGTAATTTTTGTTACTGCTTAATAAGGAGATATAACACTGCAAATCACTCCTTCTGCATATATTTATGTTTCTACACATATTTAGTTATGAATCCCAGCATCCTTTTGTTTAATATGCGTCTGTGCTGCAAATTTGGAAGATTAGGGCTTGAAGCAAGGAAATCACTTCATGATGGTCCTTTTTTATTCAGATACTGAGGCCAACACTCTTGTCTTTTACAATCTTGCCCTTCATGTCTGCAGAAGTTAATACTTGCAGATTGTCCAGTGGATCTGTGATACTAATACAGGCTCTCCACTACGTTTCAATCTTCATCCACTGACTGCGTTTTGGTATGGCATTATGTAGAGGATCCAGGGACTTATAGTCATGCAGAAGAGTTGGTTTAAAACTCAGACATGTCAAGAATCTTTGCGCTTCAAGAAGTTAGGAGGAATCATTTTAAATTTTTCTTAGAACACTTTGAGTTAAATTTCTGCATTTTTATTTGTTTCTTGATCATTCAGCCGTTTCAGGTTTCTGTTCAAGCTCTTTGCTTCAACCAAGAGCACTACAATTTTTTTTAATGAACTTGAGGTTCTTTTGAGAGGCACTAAGGCTTTAAGAAAATGAAACAACAAAACCAAGAAAAAACCCAGCTTATTTAAGGCTGATGGTAATGGTGGGTCTGAATTCCTGAGGGGAATAAAGGTTGTTTGTTTATCTGAGGCCAGCTCTAGCAGAAGACAGCTTAACAGGGTGTATCTGCTGCCTTTGCTACTAAGCTACATTGCTATACTGTACACACATCATTACCAATAGCCTAGTTAATTCTTGCACTGTGTTAAGGACAAGTTATTCCTGTTTCTCAAAACTGGTTGGTATGAGAAACAGGTATTTTTTGGAAAAAAAAATAATTATATATGTATTTTCTAGTGCAAGACTTGTAGCGCTCAGTGAAAACAGAGCATTTGCACGTCAAGTGGACAATTCCTGAGTCTGTGTCAAATAAGGGTCTTGAGCTCCATCTCCTGCATACCTGGGAAGTGCTCCAGTAACAGCTCTGTCCTCCAGTGACCTCCCAGGCTTGTGGGGCTTTAGACAGCTGGTGTCAGGGAGAGTGTGGAAGATAAATATCGTGTGACCTTCCGCTTCTTCAGTGACCACAGGTGAAGCAGGGTTACTTAAAATTCGTATTTAATCAATAAGCAGCTGTAGAAATTGCATTTTAAATCCATACACTTTCATTCAGTATTTTATTCCTCTGTGGGACACCTATCTGACTTCATAGTGTAGAATTCTGGGATGATCCAAGGGAATAAAAATAGCTAATATTGTAAAATCTATAATAATATCTGCCCCTTGTGCAGACAGTATAGGAGGTGGCATATGAAAGCACAAGCATTTCCTGTCACTTTAGGCTCACCAAAGTCCCTCTTAGTTTTATTTTAGGACAGGGATTTTGAGTGCCTTGTCATCTTTTTTTTTTTTTTTTTTCTGGTGAGACCATTCTGTTTTCAAAGATTCTTTCAACAGCTGACAGAGTTTCTTACCTGCCCATTTAACACTGTAAAAGCTTGACTTGCCTCCTTTAATGCAGCTCAGATGGTGAAGCATCTGGTGAAGTGATCTACCACTTCAAGGGTTCTCCTGTTAAAAATATCACTGCTGTTCATTTTCATCATTGCTGGTAAAGAATGCTGTGCCTTCCCTTTGCTGATGCCCTAGAACTAGTAAGAAAGCAAATCAATATCTTATGTAATTCTTCAGGTGAGTAAAATTTGCTATTTGAGTGCTTAAGCTATGTCATCTATAGCAACATGTACGACACTAAATTCAAGCCATTTTAACCCCAAGTCCAGAGGGCCTTTGCAGGGGATATCTGGTCAGCATAGCTCATGTGTTTAGCTTTAACTATCAAGCCTCCGGGAAACCTAATCCAGGGGTACTCAAATGTCACTAGCCAAGAGGCAGCAGTAATGAACAAGTACTGTGCTTTAGAAAACATTTTCCCTTTTTTCTTTACCACCCTCCCTTCTAAATTTGGGTGGGGGTTTTTTGCATTCCTTGTATTCAGTTGTTTTCCATTTGGTTGATACTTTTCATACAGGCTGCTTTTGATAGGACTGCTCTGACCTAAGTCTTCTGAAGCATGTTACCAAAGGTGCCCTGAGCACTTCAATTAACATTTCAGCCTCTCCTGTGGAAAGAATATAAGTCGAGCAGTTTTTTTGTTTCCTGGTAGGTAAAAATTACTTCTAGTTACAGCTTGGTGTCTGTGTCTTTCACAGCAGCCCTTCATGTAATTGCTCCTTCCTAGCACTAAGCCAGCCAGATGCTGTGCTGTTGGGTTGTGGTCCTCCCCACTGCCACCCACCCCCAACCAAAAAAAACAAAAAAAAAACCCCAGCAATAAACCCGATCCTACAGCAGTAAACCCCAGCTTATGTTAGCTGAAAACACCTTACAGTCTGTTGCCAACTTGGTGCTTTTTGGAAGTATCTCTGAGGAGGTGGCTCCCTTGCAGGTTAAGTGAAGTCATGCTCTTTCTGAGTAATGTGAACTGGCATTTTCTTTTAAAAGAGGCTCTGTGTGAATGGGCTGAGGGTGTGGGCTTCCTCTTTTTTTTCCTTTTTCTTTTCTTTTCTTTTTTTCTTTTTTTAAACCAGCCCTCCCTTAGCCTATGACATCACAGTCCTGTAACGAGCTGGGGAAGGAATTTGACTTAATGAGACAAAAAAACTGAAGGCCTTTGTGAGAAACGAAGTATTTGGGTTTTGCCTCAGAGTTGACAGAAACAAAGAGTAAGGGTAAGCTAAGATTTCTGACCTGTGCTGTGTATCTTCATTGAGCCTTTATCATTCAGTATCAGGAGGGGTATTTAAAATACCATTTTCCCCGATGATGTTTGTGGACTTCTGCGTAGCTGGTTTGTTCATTGTGAGCAGTAGGCAGAGCTTTGTGAAATTTACAACTTTCTACGTAGGTGTAATACAGAAGAATGTTGATTCTAAGGAGAAAGGCTACTTTTGTATTTCCTGTGCATGTGATAACTAGGAAAACCACCCAGTACGTTCACTGTGTATATTCTTTAGGCAGCACTTGCAGTCTTCACGCTGAATTTTCAGTTGCTGTGGAGAGGTATGTTTCCCACTGGTCGATTGTATTATCCTTCTTGACACTGTAAAGCAAACTTCAGCTCATAAAGACACTTTCAGGGTGTCTGTTCAGCTTCATCTTATAGTTATTTGGCATTGAGAGAAATTAATCATATTACTGTGAGCAGTCACATTTAGCAACAACAGCATTCCTCGTTTCTATGGCGTTTGATGCATGGTGTGACACTTGGTTGATACCTCAGTGCATGCACCAGGATAGCACATTCTTTAACTCCTGTGAAATGAGGAAGGATATTTTAGGGGAAAGTATCTGAAAGCCAGGATGACAGGATCTTTCTTTCTAGCTTGTGCTTTTATTTTTATGTACACAGACTCCATAACTGAGGTCTCATTCAGTCACCTCAAATACTGAAACTGGAGTTATTGGTTGTGTGATGTGCTAGTAAACAATACTCATTTGAGAAGGTCTGGTTAAGGCATTTTTGTCTCTTCACCCCTGTCCTCTAAAGCGATTTGATCTGGAATGTGTCAAACTTCTGTTTTTACAGAAATGTGAGTTGTTGCTTGCAGTTTAATGCTGAGCCTTTTTATCACTGTTTAAAAGACCTCTAAGCAAACATTTCCTATCAGGTAGCAAATTGTCTGAGAAATACAACAACCCTTAATGTAACAGCATAATTGGCTTTAATGATCTTGCCAACATTAAATGAATTAACTGCTATTTATCTAATTTTTATTTAATTTATATAATATTTATATAGTTTTTCTTTAATCAGGTGAAAAAGGGACTGAAGGACTGGACAATCTGAGGGATATTGCACACAGAGCAGCTTGAGTGGGAATTGCCACTTCAGTTTACACCATTTTCCTCCATCATTATCTTAATTCTCCACTTGCTGAAAGAGCAAGTGATGAATGCCTTAATCAAATAATAGCCTAATGTAGTCCAGATGCGCTGTAGGTCATTTAATCAGTGACTTTTCAGCAGGAAAAGAAGGAATAATGAGTTTTTGCTTGGAAGAGGGGAGTGGAGCAGAGGCAGAGGGACAGGAAGCAGTAGGTGCTGAAAGGAGATGTCTTACTCCCAGGAATTTCTCAACTGCCTTTTTCCCAAATAAGGAATTAGAAAAAAAATCCTATCCAAGTCTCACTTTCAATGAAATACTCTCCTGCAGGAGACAGTGAGATGACTGCAATGTTTAGCTGGTGTTACAAGCAAAGCTTGGATGAAGTTGCTAGCTGTTCACAGCACCGCACTCACATGGTAGGTCATATTTATAGCCTAGGGACAGCAATGGCATGTGGAGAATTTAGCAACATCCTCCTTCTTACAGACTGTACACACTGCTTCTTACTAGCAAAACCTGTAGATCTTGTAATAGTTTCAATTTTTTTTTTCTTTCTAACTTTTCTGTTAAGTACTGTTTATTTTCTGGATGTTTGTTGAAGTGGTGTGGCAAAGTCCCCTGATCATTCTGGCTACATTGGCTTAATGGTTTAATGACAGCAGGTTTCATTTTGTGGATGTGTATCTTTGATTGGGTGTTTTACTACGTGCACCACAGAGAAAGTTAAATTACATTCAAGCCCTTAGAGAAAGAACACTGTGAATTGCACTCCACTAGAGTTAAAAGATTTTGGCTCTTTTGTAAAATCTCCAGTTTGTACCCCAAATGCTGGTTTCTCCGTGGTGCATTTCTGGAAAAAGAGACTAGAGTGGAAACATCTTTGTGTGGTAGTTCCCTGATGAACTTTGGGCATGGTGACACACTGGAGAGCATGACTCAGGGGAGGTGGTGTGCCAGGCTCTTGTTGGAAGCACCTTCTCTCCCCACTTGTGTAACAGCTGTTGGCAGAAGCTTCACTTACATACTTTGATCACCATCATATTTTCCCCCTCTTCATTTACATAAAGGAAGTGAATTTGGAGCTAGGACTAGGCTAGATATCCTTTCTTCATGTCCTTTCAGTTTTCTTTTTATAATGTTCCGGTGATCTGCCTTTGCCTGACTCTGGAGTTAACAGCCTAAAATACATTTTGAGTTAAGCTGATTATAGACTGGGACTTTTCTAAGTCAGTACATGCACTCTTTTAATAGAGAGTTTTAGGGGTCCCTAGCTTTAAAATAACATCATTTCCTTGAAAAACTGTGAAGAAAGCAACCCATAGAGTGCTCAAGCCAGCTGGCTGGTCGAGCTCTCAGACCCTAACCCTCCCAAGGCTCACTGCCTGCAGTGAATAAACATTGTCCTGCTCCTTGTGCTCCCGGCAGAGCAGGCTACCATTGAGTGAGACGCACTTCACTGTGCACAGTTACATTGGCATACCTTCATTTAAGGAGATTTTGTTGTGATGGGTCTTAATCTAATGGATGAGAGCAGCTGTAGCAAGTGCTCCTGATAAAGACATAGCATCAATAATAATTCTTAACCTGCTTCAGTTGTCAAACAGGTGGTTAGCCTTATGTTTCTGAGCATAATTTGTTCCTTTAACCCAACATAGCTTCTGTGGCAGCACTCCTGTTAAACTCCAGTTGGTGTTGAACAGCCATGCATTTCAGAAGTGCAGCAAGTATTAATTAGGCTTTAGGAAATGGTCAAAAGCAGTATGATCTCCTAAAGTTGGCATTTGTGACGCAATGAAGTGAATGAAGGTGGACAATTATCTTAGTCTTTATTTGAAAAGGTCTGTAAGTATTTGCTTCTGTTAAAGCACTTCAGTTCCTACTATATTGTCCTTGAAAGTAAGTGAAAGAGCTGCAGCATAGAAATCACGTATCTTTGTTCAGAAAATGCAGTTTAGGCTGCCATTTATGACAGATTTACAGAATTGTATAAACCAGTGAAAAAATCTGTATCATTAGAAGCCTTTAATACTAAAATATCTCGGAAAACCTATTTGTATGTTTACAGCAGGTTTATCTCTGTTCCTCACATCTGTTAGTGATGCTCTGAGACCAAGTGAACTGTGTGGCCTTTTTTCTCAGTTTACTGCCTTCTTTCTGCCCCTGTCTAAACCAAATTCCTTCCTCCGGAGGTCCCTTTCTCATGCACCAAAATGATTAACATGCCATTATTTTTCTCTAGATCTGTCATTTACATAGGAGGGTTGTAGATGGATTCTTTAGAGGGAACAGGAACCCCCTTGCCCCCAGTGAAAAGACTAAGGAATTTTGGAAATCCCCTTGTCTCATTGTTTTTTCGTGCAAGCAACCGTAAAGGTCACTCTTTCCTTGTGCTGACATTATCTAGATGGGTTAGAGAGTATTAAGAGCAAGGCTTAGTTTAGCGTCCTTTCCCCTCCCTGCTGGGATTAGATCATGGTTTGTCGGAGCAATTGTTCCATCCTTGACATGTGCTGTGCAGATTTCAACTGCAGGATTTTGTGAAACTGATTTTTGATGCATACCTTCAAAAGTTGTGTTCTGCTCAACTCAGTATCTGTATTGGACACTCTGTTAAGCTGAACATTTTCCTGTCCTTACTCCATTGGGGCTTCTCCTCTTTTATTTAACATCAAACCAGAGGCTGGGTGTGAGGAAGTGCTACTGACAACAGAGCTCTTAGCTCAGGCCCACCAGCACTAGCTAAGTCCAGGTGGACTCTGCAAGTGTGACAGTTCATAGTACAGGACCTCATCTGGGACCATCAGCTGTGAAGAAGAAATTCTCCTTCTATTCCTTAAGGATTGTATCATGAATTGTATTCCCTGCCAGGTAGTAGGACAATTTTCTAATTGCATTTACACACAGTTAGTGTGAACACATTAGTTGGATGCAGTGCTCTTATTTCCCCAGCAAACCATTGCACTTCTTTAATAGCACTGGAGGCGGCTTCAGCAGATCGTATTAGCCATTTTAAGTGACTTGGCACCACAACCTTTTTAAATCAAGTATCCCAGCTGTTGGAAGTGTTCAATCTTGTTTCAGCAAAGGCAGATTTTCAAGACAAACTCAGAAAAGTAAGCCTTAGGAAAAACACGTAACAAAGTTAAAAAGTACTAACCATCTGTAGTGGTGTGGTTGATTAGCACGCTAACATGGTTTGTATTGACCTTGAGTCTAGTGCTGTCCCTCTGCAGCCCTGGTTTTTTTCCCATGCCTGCACACAGGGTGCACTGTCTCCTCATTCCATCCCAGGGAAGGGAGTGAGGCAATATGGAAAATACTTGGTGGCACATTTTTCTTTTGAGGTAGAAATCGTTTTGGAACTGAAAGCACCATCACAAGTGGGATTTGAACTGATGAGCGTGATAAAAATACATTCTTCTGGATGAAATGCATTCTTATGTATGCATTTACTGCTCTAATTCAGTTGTACTGTCAGGATCACCTACATTACAAGAAGCCAGCAGTGTAGAGAACATGAGAATGGCCCTTTGAATTTCAGGTACTAGTACCTGAAATCATCACCAGTATCTTGGATGCTTGAAGCTCCACTGGTTCTCCCTGTGTGTGGCTGATAGAAAGGGGACCATGGGTGTGAGTGTACACTGTGGCAGTACCAAACAGTGCTGCACTTTCTGAAGGAAAGTTTAATCACAGCTTTCTGTAATTTCAGAGTTGTATCTCAATTACTGTAGAACTGAACAGAGCTTTCATCACAAAGCTAACCAGCCCCACACAGAGTAGTAGCCAAGTCTATACCACTTGGATATATATTGCTTTCCATTCTACCAGCTATGTAACCATCATATTCTGATAAACTCTATGATCTTTTTTCTTTATCAGAGGTGATAGTCCCTTTCATTTAGAAGTTAGCAGCCTTTTGTCCTAATTATCAACTTCTGCGTAAATAACTTTGTCCATACAGGTGTTTCATGCAATTACAGTTCTTTGCAGGAATCAAAATATTTCATAAAAAGTAGTTAGCCTTTTATTGTTGCTTTTTTACAACAGCTGCACAAAAATTAAAGAAGGAAGATAGTTGTTTTTCTTGATACTGTAGCAATAGTTGAAATCCAGTCATTAGGGCTGTAAATTCTTAATGGAGAGACTAGATCTATATTTTCAGGAAACGAGAGAAAATAACTGGCATACAGGATCAGGTGGTTTCCTTACTGTAGAAAACTGGTGCCCATTCACATACCTTGGAGTTACTGGGAAGTAGTAAAGTTTATTCCAAATTTGGATCATGACTTGCCCAAGAAAAACTTAAGCTATTTGTCATTGAGGACACAGAAAATACTGGAGCTATAGAGGCATGTTTGGAAAAATACAGTGTCAAATGATTATGTGCTCATCATTAAAATATCCTACCATACAATATATGTTTATCATTAAAGCATTCATTTTTGAGCTGTGTTTATCCATCTTTATTACAGCAGCAAAAGAAGATGGGAGTTTGATTTGATAAAAGACCTTTATAGTGTATCACATGGGGAAGCTGAAGCCTGTGGCTCAGATGGAATGAAAAAGACTATTGCAAAGCCTTTCATGTGTTTTCTGAACACGTGCAATCACAACGTCTTCTCTAAAACAGATTTTTTTTAAAAAAGGAAATAAGAAAACCACTTAGAAAATGTCACACAGCAAGCTCTTCAAGTAACCACTTTCTTGGGCATTGTATCCCCACATCTCTTATTAGTGTCTGTATTCCAGAAGAGCTCCTCACTGCATCTTCGGGAGAGGTAGTAAGTATGAAGTTGCACTGATGTTTAGAGCGTACCCTTGTGATTTCTGAAGTGCTTAGGAGACAAGCCAGCATTCCATAAAGCAAAGATTGTACTGTCTGGCTACCTCCGAATAGTCACTGAGGAGCATAAATAGCTGCTTATGGAGAGTGTCGTTGTGACACTCAACACTTAACACATTTTAGTAATCAGAAATTGTTTTGGTCTGTGTATTGAAGACACTGTGTAATGCACTGTGAGAGGAACAGACCTGCTTTTTGTGTGCAAGTAGGATTATGACTGGAACTATTTAAGGAAGTGCCAACATGTCTTAAATTCCAAATCTGATGACAGGGTTTGGAGATTTATTTTTTTCTGAAACTTGAATTTTATTTCATTAAGTGAAAAATTGTAATGTTTTTGAACAGCACTTTGCATAATAGTTTTAAAACCCTCAGGCATCAGTATAAAATACTGTGTGATAAAAAGGAGACCTTTTTACACAGGAGCAAGACAACACTTTGGGTTTGAATGTGGTTTTGGTTTTCTTTTAATGAAGATACATGGTTTATGTAGGTAATGTGAGTAGAAATCCCCTTTCTTTTCTTGAACTCCACATCATCATCTGCATCCCTGTTTTTGTGTCCCAGTTCTGGGACTTTTTGAAGGTGTTTTTTTTTAGCTACTGCTTTCTCTTACCTCACCCGAACAGGAAATTTCCAAAACACAAACTGTTTGGCCCATTTCTTCAGACTGCTTTCTGCAAAGGTTTCCTCTGGTGCATTGTCCCTCCAGTGATGAGAGATCACCATGTTTTTGGAGGTGAATGGGATGGCAGCTGCCCCATGAGAGCCTGGCATGGGAGGGACGAAGGCAGTGCATGGAAGCCACCACAGTGGTTTGGGCTGCCATTCCCATCTGGGATGGGGTGGGATGGTGGCGCCTGTCTGAGCACCTATTGTGTGGTAGGGAACATGAGCTGTGAGGGACAGGTGCTAGCACATTATACAACTCTAGCTTTTCTTGCTCATTATGAACACCAACACTTCACGTCATACCATCCTTTCCCAGAAAATGACTTCTCTAAAGACATATTTGCTATGGCTAAGCAAGCATGGTGCAATACCTGTGCTGACCAGGGGTTTTGTCACTGGACAGGGGACTGGCTGGAAGCACAGACGTGCAGTTGACTTTTCTATCTTTGTAGTGTTTGGGATTGGCTCCATCTGTTGTTACACAGGTGGCAACTGGTGACCAAAGGGTGATATGAATGAAAGCAGCTGCTCTCTTGAAGGTTTGCCAGATTCAGCCTCATAACAAATCCATCATTTGGTTCCTTCTCATTTGCAAAGAGACATAAAAGAGGCAGGCCAAGACAGTAGCTGAAGAAGGAGAAGATGGTTGATATCAGCAAGGAGGTATACATTAGCCAGTCAACCACGTGCAAATGTGTGTTTAGTACTAAAACTGCTTGAGTTATGGTGGGCCCAAGGTCAGATCCAAGAGCAGAGGGGAAAGGGTTGAACAAAACACTGGTTTAGTGCCCAAGCAGTGGAGGAAAAGCAGATGTAGTACAGGACCATTTCCAAAAGAAGATGAAAGCTGAAGAAATGGAAGGTTGGCAATGGTAATGAAGCGAGGAGACCAACAAAATGATAAGCTGTCCTGAAACGTGGCTGGAGTGATTGTAGAAGCCTGTAATGAGGAAACCGTTTTAGATTTTTTTAAACCATAAAACTTTTTAGTTTTATATTTTCCCCACTAGTGCCACTGTTGCTTCAGAAGAATGTTGATGTGGTTCAGAAGGATTGCCTCCCACTTGTTCTGTAGGCATTTTGTGTTGCACCAAACAAAGGAAGGCACTGGCAGTATGTTTGCTGGGTCTTGCTAGTAGCACACCCACATTTTTTTTCCTTCTAAAAGAACTGATTGCCCAAACACTTACGCTTTTGTAGATGAAGAATTCAGCCAAAAAGAAAATATGCTAATAATTTTCTAAGCTGCTAATAACTAGTTTACTAAAGGGCAGCAGCATTGTAGAAGTGACACTAATTACCCAGTTGCATCTTGACTTAAACAGAAATGAATGCACATTCAGAGATTGGGTAAATGTAACAGCAACTTCTGGAAAATCTGGGTCTAGATCAGCAATATAAGGGAATCACTGTGAATGCTGTGTTGCTAACTACAATTAGGATTGAATGCAGCCCATTTCCCATTCACGGGTCTTTGTAATGGTGCAGGCTTTGAAAAACCTCCTCCCTGTAGGCAGCAAATACAAAGCTGTTGGTGCAGGTTTATCACTGAGGAGCAAAAGCAGCCCCCTGGAAAGCTTGCTTTCTTCTGCCAAACAGCTGAGGCAGGGGGTCTGTGTGTGTCCCACCACCCTCCTCCTCCGGGCCTCCTCCTACCCATGCTGTTGGCATCCTGACATGTGCCATTTCCCCACACCTAGCCAGTTATCCTGGGCAGGCTCTGTGGCCTGGACTGTCTTGAAAAGCATTTTTTTGTCAGCTGCTTCTATCCTTAGTGCTCTCAGTTCTCTTCCAAAGGTAATTCATTAGTACATTGACTTCTGCCCCTCACAGGAGCATCTGGAACATACTTCCATTGCCATGACCTCATAAAGCTGTCCCCAGATTCTGCCAGAATGTGTTGAGGAAGAAGACTGCAAGGGTTCCTCACTAGCTTCTCTGTCATTCCAGGAGCCGTCTTTGTGCTCAGTTACTAATCCCTAGCAAAGAAAACCTCCTCTAATAAGTAGCAAATATTTCCTCAGAGTTTTTACTGCATAATTGTCTGTTTTGCTACATAATTACATGTGCCACACTAATTGTAGAGACACATGCACTTCCAGAGTTACGTGCTGTCACAAATGCATGCCCTGATTAGACATTTCTGTGCATGTGGCTTAATTGTGAGCTATGGATGACAGCTGTGGTGAGAGGATGGGCTCTTACTCACCAAGAGATTTAGGTAAAACACTGCACCTGTGGTTCTGTTATGTAACTTGAATATCCAAATATAGTGTGATCCAAAATGGTTCGTACATTAAAGCAGTGATGGAAGTAGACATGCATTAGTGAATGCGGTCTCTGGGACCATCCAGGGTTTGTTCCCAGCTCCATGGTGTGGAGGTACTAGGAGCACAGGAGACAGAGACCTCAGATAGCACGTTTCTGTTTTAAAAGGTTAATCAAAGCGAATAGATGGGTCACTTTTGGTTTTCATGATGTAGGAAGTTAGCAAGAGTTAGCAAGTTCTTTTTTTGAAGAACAATGTTTAAAATGTCCTTTTCTTTGGGTATTTTCTTATTTTCATTTTTCCCCTTTAGCAGTATAGAATTATTGAGAAATCGATAACCTAATCAGAGGTTCCTTCAGACTTTACTCACAAAAAAGTTCATTAAGCTGCTTGACCAGTAAAATCTGCCTGTACCTGAACATAAATAATGTTTCTTTCACTAACCTCCTTGCAAGCAGAGGCAACATATCAGGGGGAAATGTGAATACAGTGCATCTGCACTGCAGATCAAAGAAGTGGGAGGGAGGAGACTGTGACTCTAGTCCCTGTCATGCTGCTTGTGGTGGTCTTCATGCCACGGGAATTGCAGATGCTTCCTGTCTCCCAGGTCCAGTTGTGTGTGGGTTTCCGTGTGGGCTGGAGAAAGATACCCATGTCTTCTCAACACCATGTAATTCTACCCTCTGTTTGATGACCAGTATTGAGCCCACTGAGAAATGAGCATTCCTTTCCACATCCTTTTCCCAAACTTGATATGAATCACTTTCCTGCACATTAGCATCTATTTCTGCGAAGCAGGGGCAGTAATAGTTTTCATCTGTAGAAGGATTATGAGGTTTCCTTTAGGTGTGGAAAGCATTTTTAAAATACCGAGATCATAGGTGTGTTTTGTACTGCATGTGTAAGTCTTTGAAGAATCTAAACTGCCAAGTCAGTATGAACTTGGGAACCCAGCGCTCATTCCTAGATGCAGACCAAGACATAGGCATGAAATAATGGCAAAGTGAGGGTGGTAAGCAGATGGGAGATCCTTAAATCAAAGGTTGTTGTTTTAATACCTTTTCCAGCTTACAGTGAGGTAATTTCCTACTTTTTGTTTTAATGGTTTGCCTTGCTTTTTCACACTCTGAGGGAATGCTTTAATCTCAAGTTTAAGAAGTGCTAGGATTTGTTTTTCAGATGGTGTTTACTCTGAAAAAAATTGAGTGGGGTTTTTTTAGGACTTCATTGTAGTTTTGTTCTTTTATTTTAGAAATCTTCCAGAATCCCTGAGGATGACATCCGGTTGAGAAAAAACAGAGACCAAAACTGTGCCAATTTCTTGGAGCCAGCTGCTGTGCTTGCTACAAAGGAAGAGAAAATGGAAATTGAAGTTCCAGTTTCTGAACACAAAAGCATCACCACAGTGGCTTCAACACATCCCATAGACAATCCAACCCACTTTTTTTCCCCTGCTGCCAGCCGCAATGGACTTAAGGAAAGGCATGAATCTCTGGACAGTGAAGTTGCTAAAGAGATCAGATACCTAGATGAAGTGCTGGAGGCAAATTGCTGTGATTCTGCTGCAGATAGTACCTTTAATGGGACATCCTCCCCTGAGCCAAGTGCAGTCTCCATTATGGATGGCTCAGGAACGTCTGCTAATGTCAGTAAAGATTCAGTACCCAGTGAAAGGGAAGAAGGTGTAGCCGACAAGCAGGCACCCTTGGAAATTGAGCCATGTGAAGTTAGCATAACAGATGAGAACGTGAAATCTAATGGCCATTCCTTGAGTGGGGTGAAAGAAGACACTAGGGAGAGTCTGAAGGTGCCAGGAAGTCCCAGTTCTTCAAACAGTTCTAGAAGATCCTCTAAGGATGGAGAAACAACTTTTACAACCCTTAAAAAGGAGGCAAAGTTTGAACTGCGAGCATTTCATGAAGACAAAAAGCCCTCAAAGCTCTTTGAAGATGAGGAAGAGAAGGAAAAATACAGAGTCCGCAAAGTGAGACCATCAGAAGAAATGATGGAACTTGAAAAGGAAAGAAGGGAACTCATTAAAAGTCAGGCTGTCAAGAAGAACCCCAACATTGCCGTCAAATGGTGGAACCCTCCCCAAGAGAAGCCCCTGGAGGATCAACTGGATGAAGATCACCTGGAGTCTCACAAGAAGTACAAGGAGCGCAAGGAGAGACAGCAGCAGCAAAGTGCAACACCAACATCCCCCAAACAGGTCAGCTGCTCCTTTGTACCCCCAGAGCCAGTCAATATAAAGAAAGAGGATATTGTCACAGAGCAAATTGACTTCTCGGCTGCCAGAAAGCAGTTCCAGCTGATGGAGCATTCAGGTCCATCTCAGGGTCAGGCCCCACCAAGGCGGTCGGGAACACCCAAGATGTTCTCCATCAAACCCTTCTACAAAAGCCTCAATTCTCCGTATGTGGAGAAGCCGGTGTCCTCTGTGACAAGACCTGTTTCAGCGTGCAGGCAAACAGGACAGCTTGAGGGTAACAATGCCCCTGTTGTCAAAGCACAGAAAGTCTCCTGTACCTCAGAAGATGACAAAAGCGCCCAGACTACCACTGCTGACACAGCAAGAGAGCTACCATTCAGTGATAGCCCCAAAGCTGGACCAGCCTCAAAACTGTGGGCAGAAGATGGAGAATTCATGAGTGCGAGAGCGGTCTTCACAATGGTGAAGGATGATGGACAGGGAATTTTAGACCACTTTCCAAAGTCAGGCAGCGCCTCTTCCCCTCCAGAGGAGCTTGACTCCGGTTTGGATGACTTGTCTGTTAGGTCTCAGGATACCACCGTCTTAGAGACCCTTTCCAATGACTTCAGCATGGATAACATAAGTGACAGTGGTGCCTCGAATGAGACCATGAGCGCCCTGCAGGAAAGCTCGCTGGCAGATTTCTCCCTGCCGCAGACCCCGCAGGCCGACACTCCAGGAGACAGCAAAGGTGAAGGCATCTCCAAGTCTTTCAGTGACCCAGGCTGTGATTCGCCCTCCTCTGCCTTGGCAGACTCCATGCTGATGGATGACCAGCTGGAGTACCACGCTGGCCTGCTGGTTCAAAACGCCATCCAACAAGCCATAGCTGAGCAGGTGGATAAGGGAGACTCTAAGGAAGAAGAAATCCCAGCAGAGAAAGATATGTCAGTCAAAGAGCAGCCAGCCACCACTGGGCCAGCTCCAGCCTCCAAGGAGCACCAGAACCCAGTGTTTGAGCCACCCCAGGTGTCTTCACCAGTTCAAGAAAAAAGGGACACCATACCAAAGACATCAAAAGAGGAAGAGTCAGAACTCAGGGAAGGGAAGAGTTTGCAGCAGTCACCCATGTACTCAGCCAGCCAGCCATTCCTTGTGGAGGAAGGCAAGCATGAAGTCAGCTATTTCAGCAAGTATTCAGAGGCAGCTGAGCTTAGGAGCACTGCCTCCATCCTGGCCACACAGGAGCCTGAAGTGACCGTGGGCCCTTTCAAGTTACGGTCCAGGAAACAGAGAACTTTGTCAATGATAGAAGAAGAGATCAGAGCTGCCCAGGAACGAGAAGAGGAGCTGAAGAGACAGCGGCAAGGTCTGCAAATGGCACCGAGCCCTGTTACAAAGAGTGCACCACCCATGCCCACCAGAACTGTGTCTTACAAAACTGCACCAGGTAAGAGACCAAAGTGTCTGAGGGGAAGTGAAATGTGATTGAAGGGTGAGGTATGTTTTAGATTTATGTCATTTTTGAATGAAAACGTTGTTTTGCAGAGGGTGGGAGGGTCATGACTTGCCTGGAAACTGCAGTCAGGAAG
This sequence comes from Margarornis squamiger, assembly GCA_035222235.1. NCBI lineage: Eukaryota > Metazoa > Chordata > Aves > Passeriformes > Furnariidae > Margarornis > Margarornis squamiger. The sequence continues at coordinate 21,646,283 of JAWWTY010000088.1, forward strand.
ATCGCATGGGACAGCCATGCAGTTTGTGAGCAAACCTGTGGAAGGTTCTGGTTTTTCACAAATGAAGTGCAACAGTACCTTAAGATGCTGATCATCATTACTAAACCCTGGGCTCTATTCATCCCCTCCCATATTGTAGCATGACATGTCTGTCTCTGTGCTGCTCAGACCACCCACTGAAATCTGGGATTATCTCAAGGAAGGACAGCAGAAGTTTTTTCTGTTGGAAAGACAAACATACCCGGCTTTCGTTAGCAGCCTTTCTGTTCTCTTGCACATCCTTAAGGAAGGGAAAAGGTAGTGGAGATTTACAGATTTTGGGGTTTTGAATCAGATTTCTTTTTCTATATATTTTGCTTTCTGTTTTCAGGTCTTTCTTGGCCTTAATGAACTTTGTCTTGTAAAATGATCTTCAGAGCCCTGAGTTGCCATGTATTTCAGCTGGTGTCATTCACTACTAAATTAACAGGCAGCACAAGCAAAATCCGTAATAGATTCAGTAGAAGTCCTCTGACTGCAGTTTCTGGATTCTTGTGGTGACATTTATTCCAGTTGAGCATATTTCTCTCCCTCCTCCCCTTCTCAAGAAATAAAATCAAGCACTCATGCCTTTTTAATAGAACACAGAAAAAAAAAGTATAAACTAGAAACATATACCAGGCTTCTTTCTGTGTAACGATTTTTATAAGCATCCATCTACATATGCTTTGCAAGTACTTAAAAGGTTTATTAATAGTGATCGTTATGAAGAAGTAGTCATTTTACCCAGAGTACTTAGATTCTGCCCTTATTTCCACTGGTGTAGATGTGAGCTAGTGATGATCGTTTTCTTTTGAAAGTGATGACAAGCTTGAATAAGATCTAGATTTAGTCCATTACACAGTATGATTGTGAACTTGGAGTGTTGTGGAGCACATAAATAGGTAATACTTGGTTTTGTTTCTCATGCAAGGAGGATTATTTTAATCTGTGTTTTTTTGCCCAAAAATGTAGCAGATATCAATAATTTCTTTGAAGTACTATAGAACAGCATTTTTTATAGGGACCACTTCTAATCCAAGGTGTTTTGAGTAATATCAGACAAGATGTGAGACACAGAGCACCATAGACATCAGCTAGGAGGACTCATTGCATAAAGGTGTGCTCGTGACTGCTTTCAAAAACAGCATCATCTATAGCTGAAAGTGCTCAAAATGAGGCTGATTATGATTGCGTTTTACTCACAAGTGTTGGAAGTGCTGCTGGTGCTAATGCTTGTTTTAATGGAGCATTTGGGAAAACAGTGTACTTCTACTTTCTCGACGCAACAAGGCATTTACTTTGTGTCTGTAAAAATGTTTGTTCTAAGTTATGTTCTGGAGAAAATGATAAACTTCTGTTTATAATGAATCACTCCAGACAGTTTCCTTTAAATGCCCGACTGCCACATGTGCAAGAAAGAAAATTGGATCTATTAGCCAATGACTCAAGCTACTGCTTTTTGCAGCTGGTGACAAGGCAAAGAAATAATTTCTAGGAAAAGATGAGTATGTGGCAATGTTTAAGAACGTCATTGATCAAAAAAAACACAAAGAGCATTGCCAAAGTAATTCTTAAGTCTTCTACTTTTGGTGCTTTCTGAACAGGAGGTGTGCTCAGCATAGCTCTCAGCAGAGGATGTCAGCTGAGCATCCTTAGTGTTGCAGGGTGCATAACCTCAGCTCATCTCATCCTTGATGTCCCTTTTCCAGTTGTACTGCAGTTAAAGTTTGCAGGCATCCTTAAAATTAAGGCTGCAATCCCTTGCAAGATTGCAGAAGCTTTCCTTATAATATTTAGAGGATCTTTTAAATATTTGCAAAAACAGAAGCAAAATGTAATTCGTCAGAGGCAGTAAAGTCTAGTTGTAAAGCTTTATTGCAGCCAGTTACAGAGTGATTTACAGAGCACGGAAGAAAACCTCCTTCTGGTGGACACAGTAAGGAATATGCAGTAGAATGTATCTGGTACTGTAAAATGAATACATAGTTTCACAAAGAAAAATAATAGTAATCTACTAATAATAAAGAAGAAACAGAAGTACTTCTGTCAGCAAATGACTTTTCCCAAAGAAAGAATTGGCACTTCCAACATCAGGATACCTCAGCAGAAAGGGATTAAGGGGTCAAGTCTAAATTTGAAAAATCTGTTTCTAATCCTTAAGTGGAGAAGTGTAAACCCACCAGAACTCTTTTGAGGAGCTATAATTAACTTAATTAGCTATATCCTGACTCTCAGGTTGTTTTTAGGTGGTCTGAGCAGAGTAGCTGTATGAGGACTCCAGGTGTTCCCTGGTTGTTTATTACGCCTGCTCCTCTTTACTGCTTTGGACCATGTGGATACTTAGTTGGATAACAGAACCACAAACCAGAGAAAAGCACTGCAGTGAACTGCATTGTGATTTAACTGAAGTGTGGAAGATTATCACAATACATATGGACATATATGTGAAGTAACTGCTGATTATTTTAGATAGCACACAGACTGGTTTTACTCATCCTGACATAAAACTTTCGTACAGCTGACTGTAACACTCAGTTTGTCTGCCAACCACCCAGCACAATCCAAAAAGCTTTCTAGTAATAAACCTCTGTAGTACTAACAAGTATCCTTTAAAGTTGTTTGAGGTACTTTGGAGCAGCCTTTTAACCCATCTCAGATCATGGATCACTCCATCACTGACCACTGGACACAGCGTGATTTCACTGGAATGTGCACACAGGTCAAAGAGAGTACAGGGTACTTCTGTAAAGGTGAAGATGAAGAACTATGCAAACTCGTTTGCAAAAAGTTGGGTTTTCTATGTGAGGAAACTCAAGAAAGACCAAAAAAGTATCTGAGCACGGCTAAATGGATAATCATCATGGATCCCAAAATATTTGTGGGGCTCTATTTCAATTTGAGCATTTCCCGTGTCACTTGCAGCACCTTCTGCTGCACTTGGCATGGCATGAGCAGGTGCATAGCAAGCCTGTGGCTTCCTCCCACAGTGTGCAGGTGGTACACCATCTCTCCTGGGTAGAGCAGTTGGGGCTGTCTGATAGTTTATATGAGCAGGATGATGAGAGTGTGATACAAGAGGATCCAGCGTAAGTTTGGTGATGTAATTCCCGTGTTCCTTTTATTAGGAGTGACTTAAGACTCTGAAGGACTTGTATCTAACTTCTTATAGTGCCTAGCTTTAAGTAATCCTCTTCATCAGAGGAGGTGTGGAAATCATTACAGAAGAGGTTTTGGTCCAGTGAAGGCTTTTCAGTTGGAGAGAAACCCTCTGTGAGTACTTGCTGTCTCATAATGAGGCATGGGGATATCCCTAATACAAGAAGCTATGCCTGAGAGAAGGTTTGGGAAGCTGCCACGTCTGCCTTTTTGGTGCTTGTCAATAAAGCACTGTCAGGTGAGGCAGAAGACACGTTGCACTCCCTGCACCCATCTGGAGGCACTCAGACTGACTTGCACACCCATCAAGAAGAGCTGCCCACCAAGCAGTCATCTTCTGTTGTTCTCAGTTGATGTTGGTGTCCTCAGCTCTCACTACATGAGAGAATTTCAGGGGGTGGTATAAGCCCCATGTGGGAGTTGCAGCTTAGAGATGAAAGCAGTCAGATACCATTAAATTTTAGGTAACTGTTTACTCCAAATAGTGAGGAGGGGATGTGTGTGTGTGCTGTCTTTTCCTTTCTTCTCCGTACTTTGTTATCCTGAGTGGCAGCTGTGAAACTAAATCCTTTGTCAGAGAAGCCACTTCAGCCTGAAAAACATTTTCAACTTCTATTTTTCACTAATAAATACCTACAGTAAGGGAGCTTCTCAGGTTCAACTGTAGCCTGAAATTACTTTTTGCATGGTAGGAGAAGCAGACACTTTGGGGCAAGATATTTTTAGTATTTGTGGCCATCACAAAATTGTTAATGCCTTATATGCGTCTAAAGAATAAGGATCAAGTATAACACATATGCATGAAATCCTTTTTAAAATCCGAATTTTGAGAAAGACTAGAGCAAAAATTTTTATGGAAAATGCTGTTTCCTTATCCCTTTATAGGCACTGCTATGAAAAAAAGCAAAGTTCATTCTCCTCAAGGATTCCTCTGGAGTGCTCATCAGTCATCCCCTGAACTCTTCTTGTAGTGCCTTAACGGCTCATTTGTCATTTGATCCCTTTTTCCCTCTGCAGCGGAGAATGTCTCTGAAGTGAGAGGATATTTGAGAGGTTCTTTATTTAATGTTTGTTTGTTTGTGTTTTTGCATATTTGTGTTGCTCACCTGGTGTTTTAAGAAGAGCAAAGAAGCCCACCTAGCAGCTGAAGTGGTAATGAGGCTCCGTATTATCAGAAGGGACCTTTTTTTTTTTCTACCTCAGCTATCCCCTGACTCCAGCACAGGCTGGTTTCCTATCACAGTCTGTGTTGCTGAACTGTCTTAATTTGAATAGTTTTCTCTGCTATGCAGATATCTTAAAAAATGGCAACAGCATCAGTAAGTGAAAAGTAAATGTGTACATGTAGATTTGGCAGGCTATGGCCTTTTATACATGTATACATATATGTGTACATATACATAAAATGTATGCACATATGATTTATGTATACATACAATACAAAGGTTGGACTAAATCATTTTGGAGGTCTTTTCCAACACTAATGATTATGTGAATATATGAATACAACAATTGATGGGCCTTCCAACCAAGGGGAATGGATCTCTTTGAATATATCCCCTTCCTAAAATGTAGGTCCTCAAAAACCACAATTTAATTTGTGTTCCAGGGGAAGTGGAGTGGAAGGAGCTCTTTTTAGCCATTAGGTTTGTCTGTAGGTCTGAGCATCCTGTGATGTGTCTGCATCCATGAGGGAAAGCAGAAGTTGGGCAGACGTCTGAGAAGCCTCAGTCTTCCTTCATTACTTGCAAACATGTAAGACAACTGCTAGTGTAAGAATGCAGTAATACAGGAAGATATATGACCCTTAATCAGGCTTTTTATTTTTACCACTCTTTTTTACCCTCTAGACCTAATTGGCAAGGTGACAGTAGTTTTTACTCTCTCTGGCTAAGCAGTCACTCATGGGTACAGCTAGGCATCTCAGGACCTGCTGTTAGCCTTTGCTTTGGCAACATAACTCCTGGTCGTCTGTGGAGAGAAGAACTTGGACCCACAGAAACTTCCCTTTCAGTCTCTAGTAGAGTGAAATAAGGAGGATGAGTTCTCAGCCTCGTCCCTACACCGCCCAGCTTAAGTCAGGCCTTAACAAGAAACCAGTCATGCTGGGTTTTTCATCACTGATCAGAAATGAAACTAGCCTGGCCAGGGGATTTCTTGTAAAAACACCCCTTAAGTATCAACTCAGATTTCACTTCTTCCTTCAAGAATAAATCCTTTTGATTTTTGCAGGAGGTTTCAAGGCTGCTCCCTAGTGGCTGCCACTGTCATGATGCTTTTGGAAAGAGCAGCTATGGTTTTCATTTGTCTCAGCAACAAGTTTCATGAAAACCTGCATGATCCTTCTGATTACTTCACTTATTTTTAAGGGGTTGGCATAGGGTATTCTCACTTCCCCCC
>JAWWTY010000088.1:21651962-21676417 GCA_035222235.1 Margarornis squamiger
TGGGGGCGACTCCCCGCCAAGGGGGGTGTCCCTGCATGCAGGACTCTGTCCCCATCCCATCCTATTGCATCCCCCCCCACCCCACGCCTCATTTGTTGAAATGTCTTATTTCAAAGAGTTGATGGTGGTCCTGTGGAAAAGGAAATCTGGTTTTGGTTCAGTATTGCTTTCTCCTGTTGTAGCTGCACATTATTACCAAGACCTCATTCTTCCCACTAGGACAAAGTGGGTGGCTCACCCCAGATCAGTGCTCAGGGACCAGAAAGGGAGGCAGTTCTTCCCAAAGAAACACGATTTGTCCACCCCCTGAGCTCTCCTGTAGCTCACAGCAGTGGTTTCCTTTTTCTGATGTGACTTTTGCCCACCTCTGGGGTCGCTGTGCCTAAAACAGGCTTCCAGGGGGTGAAATGGGCTCAGTCAGAGAGAAACCTGACTTCTCTCTGACTTCCTCCATCCAGGAGACTGAGGGCCCTCTTTGAATGAATCGTTTATAGGACAGAGACCTGATCCTGTTCTGCCACACCTCTCCCTCCAGGAGTACCCTGTGCAACCTGCAGGAAACTGCAGCAGGGAAAAGCGGCACCACAGATCAACCCAAAGTCTTTCTTGCTTACAAAGCAGGTATAAAGCACTGGAAAAAGAGAAAAAGTCAGCAGTGCATAATAAGATGCCATCTTTGTATGTCTTGTGCATGGTCCCTGTGTGCTATATTGACTGAGCCAGAACAAAACCCATCTTGCAGTCTTCCAGAATCTTAAAAACACTTCCAAATCACTAAATTGTATCCTGTAGGAGGGAACAGAAGTAGTTCAAGTAGATACTACTGTAAAATAGCGGTGAGTAAAACTTGCATTGTGTCATTTGGTGACTGGTCTAGGTTTTGTAAAAAGATTTTATAGTGTTCTGGTGTAGTGGATTACAGGAAGAGGGAGGGTGTTTTTAAAGTCCATGGCCATCCTGATTTATCAGATTGTTTCATAGATTTCATTCCAAACTGTTTCTTCATTCAAACCATGCTGAAAATGCTTCTCTGGCTGTCATCTTTGGTAAAAAACTCGTGAATCCTCAGTTTAGAATGGGTCATCTTTTTCATATCATTGCAGGGAAGATAGAGAAGATCAAGCCGCCTCCATCCCCCACTGCAGAAGGCTCTGTCTCACCATCAGACCCTCCACCTGAGGAGTCTGCAGGAGCCCAGCGGCCCAAGAACCTGATGCAGACTCTCATGGAGGATTACGAAACACACAAAACTAAGAGACGAGAAAGGATGGACGACAGCAGTGTAAGTGCAGTTTTCCTTCTTGATTTTGCTCTGTGATACAGATTATGACTTGTGAGAATCAACAGATAACAGAAAAAATGACTTCACCAGAATTAGCTCAGAACACACTTGCAAGTGTGTAAGGAGTTTAGCACATTGTAAGAGCCAGGTGTTTGAAATGGAAGAATGCAGGCCAGTAGGGAGGAAGGGAGTGTCACTGCAAATATTAAAGGCAACTCAAATTTCATATTAGTTCATTAAATTAACTAATAAATAAGAGCAGTGGGTAGCTGCACTGCAACTGACAGATTCTGTAAATTGACCCATCACCAAGACTCTCCAGTGGGTTATTTTAGTGACTCTCTGAGCTTTTTGGATCAAGCATGTATTCACACCTCTGTTTATAGACCACAAAGTCCCATCCCAGTGTGCTCGGGATTCATTGTAAGTTAATAACTTCCCTAGAAACCACTCCTTGTGGAACTGGACTGGGAATGTCTCAGAAATAAACTTGGATCCTTCAACCTCCAGCTTGGTGTTTCCTGCTGGACTTGTTTTTCTTCCATGGGAACAGTAGTAGAGTTTAACCCAATTAAAGTGTTCTTTATTAGAAGCACTAATAAGAAGAGCTATGAATTTTGTAGCTGGAAGTGTCAAAATTCAGGAGAAACAATTATACAGTGTGTTTCCCAGCAAAGCATGAGCTGTCTTATTCAGACTCATTATTACTGTGGGCAGTGAGTGCAGGGGGTAGTGAGATATAAATGCAATATAGAACTTCTTTAATGGACACCATGTTTGGTGAAGCAGCCACAGTCCTCCAGGCATTTTCCAGAGATGTCAGAAGAATAACCTTAGTGCCAAGGAGCTCATGCTCCAGCAAACTGCTTTCTAGTAATGTTCATTAAGGGCAAGGTCTCATTTAGGGTTATAGAAGGGAAGGTTTGTAACATGAATACTGTACTAGTTTGGCAGCTTTTAATCATTACTGGTGAATATTGCACAGTAACATAAGATACTTAAAATCTAAAGGAATGCACTGTGAAAGGGTCCTGTTGCACTTCTGTTGGCTAACTAAAATGCAAGTAGATTCATTTCCAGTGCACGCCAGAAATTTTCTGATCCCTTATTCTACTGAGGCCATTGAAAAACAAGATTCCATTGTTCATCAAGCTCCTACAGCCACGCAGAAAGCCAGCTTTTGCACAGAAGCATGCCTTGTTCTGGCAGTGGCATCTTGGGGCCACATCTTAGGAAAGAGCCACTCTCTGGTTTCCATTCCCTCCCCAAAGCATCCAGTGAAATGAGGTAGCTCCACCTGCTCCAGTGAGTGCTGTTTTATGGCATCTCCCCAGAGGATATCTTCCTGAAGGGTTCTCAGAAGCCTGCAGGGCACGTATCACAACTCTCATGACCTTTGCAGAAGCTGTAAGGAACATTAAAAAAAGATGAGTATAAAACTCCCACCGTCCAAACTAGAACTAGTCCTTGGGAGTCCCACACCAAATGTCTGTCAGTCTGGTGGCTGGTAACTTCAGCTCAGCAGAGAAGGTGCTCTGCTTAAAGGGGTGACACTCAGCTCTCACTCACCCTGCGCTCTTCCTCCATCCCTGTGAAGAGCAAAGCTGACTTGCCCAGCCCATGAAGTGGTAGGTGCTGGCTGAAATCTTCTCCCAGAGCTGTGATGGTCACACAGTATTTGTCATGCATGTTGTAGCACACAAAAGATATGCAAGATGTCATTATATCTAACTCCTTCTGCTAGTTTACCCAAGTGCAGTTCCTCAGATGCTTGTAGAGTTGCACATGTGCCCCCTAGCAAGCAGGCTGGCCACAGTTGCCGGGTCTCCTCTGCAGTTTGAAGTGAGCCCTGATGTCCTTGCCAGATTGCTAGTCTGGGCAGTGTCTGACCAAAGATGTGTGCTGTGGATGGCAGCTCAGCTGTCTGCTGCTGCTAAAGCTGCCCAGGCCCTGACTGCCCAAAGATGTGCTGCCATAGCACTGGTGCCAATCAGACAGCCCTGTGGGATAGATCCTTTTGGGGGATGAACTGTCAAATGAATGTACAAAGCTCCAGTACACACTGAAGTCCCACAGTGTTAAGGTTTTTTATCACTCTCCTCTTCCGTAATCCCACATAAAACCAAACAAGATTTACATTCTTGCTGCTGCGCACCCAAAATCCTGTTAGAGGTCTGTGTCCTGTAGCAGCCAGGGAGAACTTCCTCAGACCAGCAGGAGTGTTTTGTTTTATTTCCCTGCCTTTTTGCACTCTCCTTTGGTAAACAACTCCCACCATTGACGGGGCAAAGATAATTTAAATAAGAAATGCTGCACTTGTACCACTGTCAGTTTGAGATAATATTTTACATGCCAGGCTAAACAATTACTGTTTAAACAACAAATAGCTTTGATTTGTCAGCAGAGAACATTTGACCAGTGTTCTCAGGAAAAAGGATTTCTGTAACTACAGAAACAAAAAGAGAAATCACTGGACTGTTTTTAAAAATACGTGAAATACAGTGGGGGAAGGAGCATAACTGACAACCAGACAGGCAGCTGCCACTTGGAGCATTACATCCAGAGAGCTGAGTGTGGCTCAGCATTGCTCTTTGTGAGTGAGGGGACCAGACACTTCAGGGTGCCATGACACAGCAGCCATGGTCTTCTGAATGGGACTGTGAAGAGGTTTGATGTCTGTGGAAGTCCATGTACTGAGCACACCAGCAGTACTGATGTATGGAGACTTACCTTCTCCCTACACAAGACACACCAAAAGACAGGAGAGTAGTTTCAGTAGAACATCTACCCTGTCTCTCCTTCAGGCATCACCATGTTCTGTTTTATGTCTGGCTTCAGTGGCTACAACATGGCCTCTCTGGCCAGGGCTTGTGGGTTTTGCCTTTCAGAAACAGAGGGCAAATCAAGCACATCAGTTCTTGGAAGAACTTCACTGCTCAGGAAAGGGGGCATTTTCTTCCAGAGGATGTGTTACAGTACAGGTTTCACCAGATGAGCAAAAGAGAAAAAGCAGCAAGAAAATGGGTCAAGCACTGATGGTAAACAAGACTGAGACTGGCCAAGCAACATCATTAAAATAACACTATTTATATTTTTTGTGACGCCCAAGTTGCTTGAAACCTTATACTATGGAATGTGCCAGTGCTTGCAATTTCTTTAATTTGTTCTTGTTTCCTAGTTATAACATGCTTGTTCAATGTACTAATGCTGGTCTTTTCCCTTTCTACCAGTACACCTGTAAATTACTGTCTAGCAAGGTTACTTCTGAGGTACTTTTCAACTGCTTATTTATTTTTTGCTTCCTCTTGCATGGTTATTCCAAGTGCATGTTGTTGCAGTTGGCGTTTTGATACTGTGTGCCAGTGCCATTTCATATCAAAATCGGGATGCCAATGTGTGTGTGTGATATTCCTCATATGTTGCATCCACAAATATTTGTGTGGCTGGTTTTCTAACACTTGGATTCTGGTTACAATTTCTGGCACAGGAGGGGTTGTATTTAAAGGATGGGAGCTGTTGCCCAGGACTTGAATGTTCCTGAGGCGAGAAATGAGAACTTCTCCTTAATCCTTCTTACCATTTAGCTAACAAAGCTAAAGCTGGGATCCAAGCACCCTCAGATGCTGAGTGAAAATGCTGTGGCTTTCCTTTGTCTCTGATTACAATGTATGTAGCACTGTAGAAATTTTTAGTATTTTGTAAAGAATCTGCACACCAACCTTTCATCTCTGGAAGAAGAGTCAGATCAAGTGCAGTTGTTGCAGTCTGTTGCATTTTGTGACCCTGTCCTTGTCCCTGTCTGTTGTGATGTGATGACTGACCACAGTCCCACAATCACTGTTGGCCTCAGGATAGAAGAAACCTAGACCTACCAAAGAAAGGGTATTTAGAGTGACATGTGGTATTTTAGCAAGGCAGAACTTGCACAGTCCTTATTCCTACAGAGCTGGATTTTGCCAGAGGCCATAATTTTAAGAACAGATAGTTGATACTAACTAGACTTTTGCAATGTTCATTAAGAACGAGGTGCTCAGAAATCTGGATATTTCGATTGCCTGTAGTTTTCTGTGCAGATTGTGGTAATGACTGACATTGATTTATCCAACATCAGCACTTTTTTATAAAACATGAACCTTCCCACTGTTTTCCTATCACATAACATATTTGACCACATCAGCTACCCCAAGACAAGTATATGAGTGTTTTCTGTCCTGGAGAGTAAAGCAAAGTCAAGTCTTTCCTGTCCATTAAATAATTTAGTGTAGGTTTTATCTCACTGATACAAGCCAGTGATTGATCTTTGTGTAAAGTATTTATAGAGAGTTAATCAGTATAGAAGCAGTAAGCTTTCAGATGGTTTTAAACACAGACTGGGTTTCTTCTCCATAATATCTGTACCATAATCTAAGTCAAGATTTATGAACAGCAAGTAGTGGTCAGAGTGTTTGATGTTGTGTGAAAGGCAGAAACTCAGCTATAGACTTCACATGCCCAGCCCAGTGCCTTCTGCTGGGAAGAGTTGTGTGTCCACCTTGTATAATTGTAATGACACAAGGCGTAAGAAGCTGGAAATGAATGTGTGTGACTGGAAAAGGTGTTAGAAATAAAAAAGGCTGTAGGACACAGCAATTCTGTGAAAGTATGTCTTCTGGCTAATCCCCAGCATCCAGCCTTAGACTGAAGAAACCATGTGGTTCTCAGTGGAAATCTTTAGCTGAAGCCAGGCAGTTGTTTCAGAAGGGACAGCAAGACTCAAGGCACGATATGCCCCTATTGACTACTGATCTCACAGCTGAGCTGTGTCTCCTGTTCACCAGAGCTTTCCAAAATCCGCTCTGGTGCAGGCAGGTGGCTCAATTTCAGTCATTGGTGTTAGCACTGGAGCTGTCCCAGCTGTGCTTGCACTGGCCAGGAGCAGGGCCTTCTGCACAGTCAGCCCGACATCCACTCCGGGAAGCAGCACACAACCCCCCAGCCCAGCATGGTACAGTAACTCCTGAAGTTAAGCCACATGCGGCAAAACCACATCCTGCTTCACTAGGGTGATGTGGTAGCATCACCCCCAAGCCTCTGGAGCCTGTTTTAAAAGCACATCCATCTGCTGTTTTAAAGAGACTTATGTGCGTGCCCATATATGGGATGTTTTTATCCTTGAAATCTGCCTTTGACCTTACAGCTCTACATATATTCAAATTTACAGGACATTAGCTTGAGCTTCCTAAATACCAGTCATGCTGTAGGAGGTAACTGCAGTCAGGTGAAATTTATGCAAAATTGAAGGCTACTGCTGAAAATTTTTATGTTACAAAATAGAAACCAATACACTAGATTTGATGTCATAGGACACACAGTTTATGTTTTAATACTGACCAGCAGCTATTTAATACTGTTACTGTCTTGTTTCAAGTAAACACATTTTAATCTCAGATACCCAGCTCCTGGTGTATTCAGTTCAGATTAAGTAGGTACAGTAAAGAAAATACCTTCATATTGGAGAAGTAGATGTTCTCTCAGTAGTTCCAGTTCTATTTAAAGCATTTAGTTTATCATGCCTGGGCAGAAATGCCTACATCTGCAGGGGCAAGTAGCCTGTTCCCTGCATTTGTGCTTCTGTGTCCATGGATGTGTGTTCTGCAGCAGATTTATGGTATTGATGGATTTTGGACATCCAGACCTTTGCATTTTCTTGGGTTGGTCTGTTGGTTTGTTTTGGTTTTTGGTTGGTTGGTTGGTTTGGGGTTGTTTGTGTGTTTGTTTGTTGTTTGGGTTTTCTGTTCTTCCTGGTCCAGATGAGAAGAATCAGTAAAATATTAAGCTCCAGAGAAATTGTTTTGCTTCCAGATCAGTTTTGCTACCACTGTTCCCTAAAAATTAGCCTGTAGTGTATAGTAGTCAGTTTTCTGACTACTCAGAAAACACCACTACTTCAGCAGTTGGGATCAATATCATTTGGGCTAAAGCATATATATTTTTTGCTTTTTTTGTTGTCAGAGGGCAATTATTGTTAAATCTGTTGGAGGGAAACTCAGGACAGGTTAGCCTCCATCTCTAGGATGGACAGAAAAATTAATCTTACACATAACAGTGGCAGCTGTTTCAATTTTATTTTTTTTTAGTCCTCAAAAGAATAAATCTGTGAGGAAAAAACCCAGTGCAATTCTTAGTGAGACCTCGAGCTGCAGTCACAGCAGTTTTTCTGCAGGGAGGTCAAGAGTGGTTCTTACAGCCCTTTGTACCATTTGTCTTTCCCTCACACCCACTTCTGCTCTCCAAATTCCTCCTCTCCTATCGTAGGTAGTATTCAAATCACCTCTCCCAAATAAGACATTTTATGTAACATTGTTCTTTTCATGTATGTGGCCTTATCATTAAAACATATTTCACAGGCTGAAGAAGCCTAAGCTTAAGTGAAGTGTCTGCTTCATGATCTTTCTGATTTTCAGTATATGCCTACTGCATGCAGTAATGACACCCTGAGCACCCAAGCCTGGCCCTGCCTGGGTTGCCCTGCCTGCACCCACTGAGCTGATTTGGGCATCATTAAGGAGGGCACTTACAAGGCATTAAGATGGCATTTTGTAACACGGCCAAAATACAGTGTGTTACAGACCCCCAAAATGGGCACAACAGTAAAAGCAAAGGACTTCCCTTCCTTTGACCTGCTCTGGAAAGCTTCCGGCTGCTGCACTCGGATGAAGAGTCAGCCCCAATACTTGCCAAAAAAACCCCTTAAAAATAAAGATCACTTGCTATTTTTAAGCGAGCAACTTCCTGGGTCATGAATTCAATGCTCTATTGAGGAGTCCCAATTCCCCACTCAGTCATTTCAGTTGCATGGTATAATTATGCCACTGTTTTCCTCTGGCGGGTCTAAAACTGACATAGCTTTGTAAAAACAAGGGTTGTTTTAGGTCAAACACTCATTTCAGTAGTTTAGAAGAATAATTTTGGAGTAACTACTCAAAAGGATCTTTAATTTATATGCTCTACCATTTAGAAGGCTTGTTGTTTTAATACTGAGCCAGACATCACTGCTTGTTTTCCTGCAAAGGCTGGGTCCACATTCAATGCCCACATGGTACCTCTGATACAAATCCGGATAGAGCTTTCCCTGGAGCAACCAGCAACCTTTGCAGAAGTAGACAAGCCTCTGGGCATGTTTGCAGACCAGGGATAAATGGAAAGAACTCTGTTGCCATCTTTTAAGACAAATACAAGCTGTCTGATCCAAAGGAATCTTCAATGTTTAAGGGTCCTGACTCTTGCAAGCCATCACTAGAGACATTCACAACATTGTGATGTTCCAGCAAAGAAGATACTGACTAGAAATTGTTGTAAATTCTGTAAAATCCATATTATTTTCAGCTGGTATATTTTTACACGGCAAATTCAGCAGACCTCATTAAAGTACGTAGTGGTAGTTTTGGTTTGAAATTTATGCTGAATGATGCATTGACACCCACTCCCAGTTTTGCTTCTCCATTGTTCGTTTTGGGTTGTCTTTTCTTGGTTCAGGGATCAGAATCCCAGACACGTAGTTTAAGCTGCTCATTCATATCCCTTTCAGTAGGAGTAACTCCAGTACAGTTTACAGGCTGATGTCTCAGACAGAAATTTTTTTCCTGATTTTTTTTTTTTTTTTTTTAAAAACTATATAAATTGTTAGGTTTATGTTTACATTTGTCCTCTACTGGGTAAAACAGAAACCACTCAGCCCTCATTCCCCCTTGTGGTGGTTGCCCTCCATAAAGAGGAGGCATGATTTTGGGAAAAATTTGAGAAAAAAGTATCTCTTGCAGACCTGAACTACCTTTGTAGACCTGGTCAGTGCTGAGAAGGAGATGGAGCTTTAGTTAAAATTTGTCTCTGTTGGCCAAATTTTGCCTTCAGTTCTTTGGCTTGTTCATAATCAAAACAAACTAGGAGGGCAAAGAAATAGTAACAGTGGCAAAACTCTGCCTTACCTTCAGCTCCTGAAAGGAGGTCTGGGACTTGGCTTAAATGCAGTAGTGCATTCTTACTCTCATAAGCAAAGTTACGATGGCTTATAATTTCAGCTGGCAGTTCAGACCTGATTTTCTGATACTGCCTGTACAGGAGCCTCATACCTCTATACTTTCCAACCACAGCTTGTCACACCTGAAAGAAGAGTTTCTTAAGTCTTAAATTATTTATTTTTATTCCAGTCAAGGCTTAAGTCCTCACTGCGTCTGATTTTCTACACAGAAGAGTAAAATGGCATCATCCTTTCTCAAAAGGTCTGCTACTCTTCTGCAGTCAAGGAGTGTGCAGAACAGCTTGCAGGAAGCACTAGGGACTGGGGATGGACGGGATTGTTTCAGTGAAGAATCATGTATTTATTGCGGGAATATTCTACTTTTTTTTTTTTAAACAGACTTTAAAAATTTCAAAACTTTTCTTCTTTGAGAGGACTCGTTTAAAGCACACTGAGGGCAGTGAACACTGGCAGCTTTGCAGATTGATCATGGAGCTGTTGCTCAGTATTGGTCAGAAAATAATACTGCCATGTGCTTCTGTAAGAAGGCTCCAGACCCCTTTATATCTCACTAGTGCATGGAGAACACCCACAGCCATGCTTTATTTGCTGACGAATACATCAGACACGTGTCACAATAATGCCTTTTGGTGTCATCTAATTTTCTTTTTGACTTTCTTAAAACACATACTAAAACTGTTTCTTACCTTTTTAGTTAATTGTTTATGTGTGTGCATATGTACAATACATACACAACGTGTGCATATATCTGTGTGTATGACAGTGTATATGAAACACATATAAATGTACTGAGGCCCATCTTGTACGAGGCTTTGTAGGTCTTGCATGTGTAAATCCCCTTTCCCATGTGCATGGAGTGATTTTTCACTCCAAGAGCACTTTGATCACAGTGCACAGTCCTTTCCATTGCCTTCACTGCAAGACAAAGACCACAAGAAAAAGATGCGGGGGCAGGAGGGCAGTGGGGTGTGCAGTTCTGACTGAGAGGGTGATGTGCCAAAATAGGCAAGTGGCTGCTTTCCAGGCTTCATGTGCAGCACCAAAACAGCCTCTGGACAAAGCTGCTGTGTGGTTTCTGGCTCCTGGTACTGAAGGTGTGCAGCTGCCTTTGGGGAGAGGACAAAGCCCCTGGGATTTGGCAATGTGCAGCTGGCCTGGTTAAGGGCAGCTGGGGCTCCCCTGAAGGGAGTTGGATGCCACCAGACAACTCCTACCACTTCTGTCCTCCCATGGTGTGGCTTTGCTTTTGTGTGCCATTCCCCCACTTTCACATCAGCAAGCGCTTCATCGCATGAGTCTTCCCATTTTGCACAAGGTGCGGCACTGGGAGCCCTGTGGGAAGGGCTGGCCTGGCTGGTCCCTGCCTACCTGGGTGCACAGTGTGGGACACCCCGACACGGGGGATGTGGGCAGCTGAGTGACATCCTGTGCTTTCTTTCCCTGTCTCTCCTGACCAGGTCCTCGAGGCGACCAGGGTGAACCGCAGGAAGAGCGCTCTGGCGTTGCGCTGGGAAGCTGGCATTTACGCCAACCGAGAGGAGGACGAATAACCACACTGCAGTGTGGAGACAGCAACCAGGCATGATGGAACCAAAAAAAGAGAAAGGAAGAAAGGAGAAAAAAAAAAAAACAACAAACCAACAACAAAAAACCAAACACAAAAACCGCCGTGAAAGCAGCAGCATTTTAGTCCAATATTTATTAAATACACAACAAACTTGATGCACATAGACACAGAAATGATCCAGCTCCTGGCAATCCTAAAACTACAGGAAAAATACACCTAGAAAATAGCCCCTTCTTCTTCCCTCCATCTCCCCTCTGAAATAATGCAGTGGAGAGGGTGCAGGGGGTGGGAGCTCTCAGGGGGTGGGCACCAAGGGGTGGTTGTCCCTCTGGACTAGATAGGCTGCAGGCATATGGCAGGAAGTTGTCATGGATGAGCCTGTGGCCAGGGCTCACACTTGTGCTTCCTGCTGACTGAATTGACAGCCCTGCCTTGCCCCCAGGATCACTGTCCACCCAGCAGCTCCTGTCAGAACCTCCTGCAGTTTCTTTGCCTCCCACAGCCACTGCACCAAGACTGTCGGCGTTAATTCGGCATACTCTTATCCCGCCACAAAACACACAGATACTGCCCTCTGTTCTTTTTCTTTGAGGAGACTGAAGGGTTGGGTTTGGGATTGGACTGGTTGTTTTGCAGTGAAGGGGGGGGAGCGGAATTGTCTGCTCCCCTTTCTAGTAATTTATCTGTTCAAAAGGAGAAAAACCCAACAAACAGGGTGGCAGTTTTTGCAAATGTACAATCCAGCAGACTCAGTCCAACAGTCCTTGTGTTGCAAACACAAGCCATCACAATTTAGGAGTGGAATAGATGGGGATGAGAGCTAAGCCAAATGGATTACCTTAGCTTTAGGATCCTATATGCTTGCAATATCACCTGAAGTCCAGGTTCTCAGAGCATATTTACACAACAAAGTTTCTAAGTAGAAAATCTGTATTTAGCGGATGACAACTATTTTTTGATGGTGGGGAGGGAAAAGAATGGTGTATGTGTAAAATCTTTGAAGATGGATAATTTGAAGTAGAAAGGTAGTGGGAAAGGGATACAAATAAAGGACATTTAATTTTTAAATGAGGCAATAATTGAACTAAGCCAGACTCTGGCCTAGAAAGAGGTGTGAAATAAAGAAAAAAGATAGTTATGTCTTCAACTATATTTATACAACGTAAAAAACCTTTGAAGTAGAGTGCTTTGTGGAAGTCTTCACGTTTCCAGGCAACAAAAAAGCTAAAGGGCATAATGAGTTGGAAGGAGTGAGCAAGGAAGAGCAGACAAGGGAAGAAAACATGATTTTTGCTGTTCAGCAGGTGTTTTCAGTGCTACAAGCAAACCATAGGGCCGTTAGTTATTGCTTAGGCTTGGGATCAGCAGTGAAGGATTAGTGTGGTTGTGTGTGTGCGTGTGGGCATGTGTGTGTGTGCGTGTGTGCGGGCGTGTGCGTGAGGCTGGCATACCAGGAAGTGTATGGCAGTGTGTGTACTGATTATTTTCTCCAAAGCTGTTTTACCAGCTATAGGGGTGAGTGCTAATTTTTTTTTTTTTTTCCGAAAGGGGATATAAAAATAAGGCACTGAGTTAATGCAGTATTTGTGATATTAAAATTTGACCCAACATGGTATTTGCATGAGTCACAATTGCAAAGTATTGACCAGTTTTGTAAGCTGACGATTAGGAAAAGAAATGTGGTATTTATTCTTGTGCTTTGTATTTGTATGTAGTATAGAGGCTGCGGGTTTACTCTTTCTTATCACCAAGCAATACAATAGGAATATTTTACAACTGGGAACCATAATTTCTGGACTAGAAACCAATAAGTTTGGGAGGGGATGGGAAAAAAAGACACCAAGCTTTTTTCTATACAAAATACTCTGTCTTTTTTACAGTCAGTTATTATTTTGACATCTTTTTAAGAAATCATCAGCCAGGACACTGTGTTCTCCCTAAGCCTTTCCTTGGTTTCATGACCTGCTGTGCTGTTTTATCCTGAATCAGTGAGCTCATTTAAAATGAGTACCGATACTGTGAACATACCTTTGGTGCTTTTCTTAAACACAGAGCTTGCAACCAAATTATTCACCACCCCTTCAGTTCCTCCAGCACATGATTTCTGACCATGAACACATATAATTTTGAGGCTTATTTTCAGGGAATTGTAGCAAATACAATTGTATATACCCATGTTCTCAGTTCCGTCAGTTGTATCCGTAAGTGCTATTGAAGAGAAGAAAACCCTGCTGAATGGAGAGTTCACTGTGATGAGGGCAGCAAGCTTATCTTAAGGAGGCACCATGGGGAGGCACCATTCCTATGAAGGAATCACATACCTAATGAAGTGGACCTGTTGTTCAGCCATGGCAATCAACACTGTGATTCATATCTGCAGGCGGGTCCTTACAGTGCCACTGTAGGAAAAGCAGTGGCACCAGGGCAGCACCAGTGAGACCATATGTCATGTAGCTGCATCTGTGAGCCCTGCACATCTGTATCAAGAAGATTCCTGGCTCCCTCCACCTTTGGGGAGAATTTAAGAGAGACTGGGAAAAAGGAGTTTCCTGAGAAGAGGATAAGGCCTCTGTACATATGGTGAGGTGGTGAGGTGGTGAGGTGGTCTTGCATTAAATGGCGCTCTTCAGAGTTTCCCCCAACATTTGACTCCTGAAAGCTGGGTCAGCCCTGGACTGCCTTCCTAGGAACTCGCATTTTTATTTTCCTTAGCCTGTAGGCCTGTTTTGCCCTCCTGCTCTCTCACTGGAAGCCAGTGACATTGATCACCCATCATCAGGCATCTTGTCATGCTTTGCCACATCCCCCCCATACCACTACAATTGGCCTGAAGTGAAAATTAAATTGTTCCTCTAGAAAGGGGGTGTGGTGGCAAGGAGATGCCAGGCAGGAATCCTGTGTGATAGAAGCATTTGTTTGCAGCCCCTGCAACAGAATTATTTGCATGTATCAGTCCAGGACAGACAGACTTTCTACCCAGCAGTTTTTCTCTTCCAGAAATTATGGACACTCATAGTCAGCAGCACATTCAGTGCTGTGGTAACAAGAGTGAGATGCAGTTTCCTTGCCTCTGTTATTTCATTTGCATGCTACCAAGCTTAGGTGTTTATAAGTATATGCCAGTAATACATATCTATCTATATATGACTATATCAAATGCAACAAAAAGAGCACTATTGCAGAGTTAACTTCGTCTCCACAAAAGAAATGCTCAGATCCTTTCCCGTGGCAAAGACTGGTTTTAATGAAACTGTGTATTGAGAAATAGTTAAGCATTAGCATTTGTGATTATAATCAGTTTGGAGTTACAGTGCAGGTTTTCTGAACAATTCGTTTTTAAAGCTGCCAATTTGGGCTTCATCTTGCTCTGTACTGACATCTGAAGGAAAATAGAATAGCATTGACATATTTGGCAATCAAAAGGCAGCATCCTTGTCATGACTTTTCAACCAGTTTCAACAATACCTGGCTTTCTGTATGTTAACCACTTAAATGTTATCCTGCTTCTGTTTTATAGTGACTGTGAGGCCTACAATGCAAGTATATAATTATTTTCTCATTAAAACAGAAACCTGTGTTGTGTTTCTATAAAGCTGCCTGTTTCTTCACATTACTGCAGGAAGGTGTGCCCCTACAAGCAGCATGTGGCTGCAAGAGAGTGGCCTGAGTCCCACTTCCCATGGCAGTCAGTCGGTCTCCCCCCCTGTTCTTCCTTCAGTGTCTGTCTGTCTAGAGGGAGGAGAGATCTTTCTCCTCTCAGTGGTGTCAATTGAGTGTATCTGTCCCATTGGCATGCTTGTGGAGGTTTGCAGAGACAAAGTCTGCTATGTGATGAATCTCATGATCTTTCTTACCTTGCTTCCTTCACAGCTGCAGGAACCCCTCTGTCCTGCATGGCAAAGCACACCGTGTCAGCCAGTTGTCCATTTCTCGCACAGCTGGCTGCAGCAGCCCCCTTCATGGTCACCTACACCAGGAGAAATACCAGCTCTAACCCCTGCTAGAAAGCTGCTCTCAACTTTTCCTTACAAGAGCTGGAAGGTGCCAGAGCACTGGGTGCACAGCAGCTGCAGCTCAGCTGCAGGGGCTTTTTGGGATCTAGAGAGGTTCACAGCAGCCTCTGCCCCTCCCTGTGCCAGGAATAGTCAGTCATTTAATTATAACCCTCCCATGAGAGGTGGCAGAGGACACCTGTGATTTTTGTGGGAGTTGGCCAAGTGCAGCCATCTAGTTCATGCTGTCCATAACACCAGCCCTCTTCTCCTTATGCAGATAGTATCAAAAATGCCTATAGAGAAAAGACTGTTGTGGATTTACTTTCCATTTAGTCAATAAAACTGGTAGTCAAGAAACAGGCTGAGAACAAGCCTGAAAATTTATCCAATTCTGATCCCTATGTGTTTGAAGAAGAAGGAGTTGCTCTTGAACAACACAGAAGAGGCTTTCTCTCTTCCTCTGCCTTGCCTTGCTCTGTTCTAAGAAGGATGGTGTATTGGACTTACTGGCACACAGTGGGAAAAGGGACTTCTGAACCTCTTTAGGTTTTACGTGAATTAAAAGTGGAAATTGGACATTTGCAGGGGACCATTTAGACATTGCAAAAGTGACGCAGTGACACCAGTGGGTGGCAGCAGCTCAGGAATTTTTGCAATGCGTTCTGCTGTTACCAGCTGTTGGTATCTGTTTCATAACACACACTTGGGACATTTAGAATCCTTGCTGCCCCATTGCGTACCCGAAATGGCATGTGCCAAACTTTAGAGTTGTTTTTTTTTTTACAAAGTAGGTAGGGGCTATAAAAGAGCCTCTTTATCAATAATTGCTGGCGTAGCTCCAGAGAAGGTGAAGATACTGCATCTCTGTTAGTTTTAGGTGGCTTTAAGAGGCCCCAGCACAAGAGGAAAGCAAGTGGAGAGCCAAAGGATCTCCTCTGCAGAGACTGGTGTGATTAAACTGGTTTCAAAGGAGGGATAGCACTCACTACAGTTTTTCAGTTGTGAGTGGGCACAAGAAATAAAATACCCTCAGAAACAGAGTCTGCAGTATAAGTCAGAGCACCACAGGCTGTAGCAGGGAGGAGTGACAGTGCTGGGTAGGACCAGATCCACAAACATAAGCATGAACTTTAGCACTAAAGATGACTTTCAATTATGTTCTAGTTAGTGAATTACTGAGATGGGCACTGCAGGAAACTGTTAGCAGCATGATGGTCCAGCCCCCCACTCCTTCCCAGGTTAAAGGCTGAACAGCATCCCAGTGTTCCACATGGTTCAAAACTGTGAGGGGCTGTCCTGTCACATGAGCAATAGCACAAAGGAAAAACAACCAACCACAACAGACCAACCAAAAACCAAATAAAAACTCTAAGCAGCCACAGCAGAAAAACCAGAATGCCATCCAGACCTCATGGTCTGCTGCTAGCTCTGGCTGAGCCCTGATTAACTGGCAATTTAACCCACTGTTTTAGCAATGGGGTCTTCAGGAAGAGAGATTTTACAGTAAGTGCTAAACAGGGCAAGCACTGTGAGAGCTCCTGTTCCCTTCCAGGCATGTGTAATCTCTGCAGTGGATGCAGGGTGGCAAATTGGAACAAGGCCACCAGGAGCTGGAAATTACTCAGGCCTTGTTCCAATCTAGAGTGTGGGAGCAATGGCAAAACAAATCAATGAAGAAAGAAAAATGTGCAAAGATACTTTATCACATTCTCTGTTACTGCAGACTGCATGGGGAGGATGGCATGGTGTGGATTTGTGTGGCAGTGGTGACATCTGGAGGACAGACTGCAGTGGCCATGGTTAAGACCTTCATTTCCAAGGATGGCCTCTGGAAGCCAGGTTCTGGAAACAGCCAATAGGCAGGACAGACATTTGACTGATGGACCGTCTCAGGGCCCCTGCAGTGCCAAGGGCACTACAATAGCACCTTTATTGGTAATGCAGCAGGCCCCCTTGGGAACAGCAAAGGATCAGGTAGAGAAGAGCCACAGCACATTTCACAAGCTTCACAGGGGGAGATAGAGGGGATGGGTATCCCAGAAAAAGCTGCTGTGCTTAGCATGCACAACCAGTACCCTGGTCAAGCGTCTTCCTATATGAGCTCCCAGGGTGCATCAGCCTTACCATTCAGCCCTTGCTGGGAGCAATTGCACACTCTTATGTTGCCTTAGTAAGCAGCTTGGCGCAGGACTGTGGCTGGACATACAAAACACTTGGCATGGGGCCCTGCTGCACTGAACTCTTGCAGTGGGAACTGCTGCTGTCTGGGAAGGTGTATGCAGGGCAGGGGTCAAGAGTAGGAGGCTGGAAAAAGCTCCGCAGAATCAGGAGGGTTTCATACTGAGCTGCAGCAGACACCAGGGCAAGACCTCCCTCTTGGAGTGTCACTCATAACAAGAGGCTGTGACTTAGAGTGAGATAGGATACTTATGTATAAATGGTACCCACAAGCACTTCTTCCTCCTGTAGTATCTGAGAAACCGGAACTCTTGTCTTACAATTAAAATGGGCATCAAGTCCTCAAGTTGCAACTGAAACACAAGAAACCAGGAAAATGTTAGCAAAAACACATGGGCAATGACACAACCTTGGTGAACAGCTCTTCACAGGACTCACATAGGGCTTCAAAAGCATTACAAATAGCCCGTCGTTAGGAGGAAAGAGATCTTTTCAAAGCATTATCTCCATGGAGAAAGGTGGAGTTTCCAGATACACAATGGGAATTGACTTGCTGGACAGCTTTGTCACCCCTACACTGTGGAGGTGGCAGAAAGTATTCAGCCCTATTTAATTGAAGGGAAAGAAGGTGCTAAAGTAGGGCGATTGCTCACTCTGTGATAAGGCTTGTTTGCTTCCAAGAGCATGGTTTTGGGGTACAGCACCAGTCCAAGATGGACCAGACTTTCAAAGTCTTACCCTTTCTCACTTCCTGCCATCTCCTTGCCCTCTGCTGTTCCCTTCTGCTTTCCACATGATGCTATCAACACCACTGGCTGTTTCCAGGCAGCAAGACTAGATGGTTTCCATGGACAGAGGTGTGTCTCACTTTGCTTCCACTGAGCCTCATGGGCTGGAGAAGACCCTTGGTCAGACCAAGTCCCCAGCCACAGGTCCGTCACTGACCACCTCTGCAAGGCTCCATCATCTTCCAGCAAGGCTCCCAGGCTGGTTTCCTCTCCTCAGGTATTTAACTGAATTTACACTTCTTTGCCAGAGCATCCCATTGTCCATCCCATGGAAGACAGAGAAACTGCGACCCATGAGATAAACCTTAAATGGACTAAATCCAAATGTACCAAAGCCCTTACATACCTGTATACCTCTAAGGACCTTGCTCTTTGAGGGCTACTTAGCTAGAAGCTCATGGACTGAGCTTGTTTAAATGCATTATAAAATAATGTAAGTTAATGGGGTTGACTTGAAAGGGTGTTGGGGGAAAGTCAGGTGAAACAAAAACTTCTCTTGGTTGCATTTTTCACACCAAAAGGGCATGATTTCAGCCTTTCTTTGATTTCAGCCTTTCTTTAATGCTGTGAGGAAAGCAACTGATGAAGAGAAGGCAGACTGAGCATGGATGAGGTGAAGAGGGTTGTTTTTAAAGAAAAAGCTAATTTCAAGTTGTGGGACTTGATGTATAAAGAAAGTGAGGATAAGTAATGCAGGTCAGAGTGGAGTGGAATGAACAGTGGAAAACAGAAAGATAAATAAAGGAAAATCTTGCTGATGGGAATTTTTCAAGAAGGAAGCCATTTCTGAAGCCAGCTGAAAGCATGATTAGGCAATGTTTGAGCAAGGGTGGAAAGTATATGGCAAAAAAAGCAAATTTACCCAAGCTCTCTGGAAACCAGAAAAAAAAAACCTCTGCCAGTTACAGCATAGGTCTCACCTGCTGGCAGGTCTGGACTGTGGTGGTACAGGACAAGATTCAGCTCAGCTGTCCTTCTTCGCCACTGTTTGCTGGGTCAGTCTTCAGCAGAAAGGAATCAGCAAATAGCTGAATGATATCACTCTTCATGAACCTCATAATTTATTGACACGCAGGATCTTTGAGTTTATAAATTAAAAGATATGTCAATATAGTCTAAGCTTTCCTGGATGTTTCCAAGGAATTTATTATCAAGATCTCCCAGCACTAAAGGATCAAAACAGCATTTCAGTGCCACAAAGGGCTTTAGTTTTCAAATCTTGATTATTCTGTTGTTTCCTTCCCATATAGGAATATTAAATCATTGTGACTTAAAATGTCAGGAGCTCAATTTACTCTCTAGACATCTGCCTGTGTCCTAGGCTGCCCTGGCTCTCTGTCCTTTGCAGAGGGTTCCTTAAAGCTCATGGCCAGACATGACTTGCTAGCTGCCGATAGTTCCCCCTGGCATCTTAGAAACGACCTCCAACATAAAATCCCTGAAGGTGATCGCTACTGACGCTTGGAAAGTGGTGGTGTGGAAGTGCATCCCACGTGGCAGTGAGAGGTACGAGCCCACATCACCTGTGCATGGTCCAAGCCTGGCAGCAGCAAAGCAAACTCATCTACAGCAGAGCACAAGCAGCACAGTCCTATGAAGAGAAGAGGGTCTTGTCATGACCCTCAGCTGTGTCCCTGTTGATTTTCAGTAAACAGGAGCGTCTTGGGTTCTGCAACAACTGGGAAGCTCATCAGGTGTTAGCGCAGTCTTTCCTGTCAGGAGGTGAGCACAGCTGGAAGTCCCCCTTTCAAGAGCATCACAGGCACTCAGACCAGGTGCACTGTGCAAAGCCATGCTGAAATGGGCAAAGTGTTTGGGAGATGTCTCCCCATTGCTCACACACAGTTAGCAGCAGATATGAGACCACTGCCAAGAAACACAGCTTGTAGTGGGAAAAAGCAGTGCTGCTCAACCAGTATGGCCAATTCAGCATCTACACTGTGAAACATAAAAGCAAAGTCTTAGCTCAGCAAAGGTTTGAATACTCTGGAGTGCTGAAATGAAGCGACAAGGGAATAGCAAACACCAGGAACAGCACCTGTCTTGCCACACAGATTAAAATTTACATTTGTGTGTATTTATTTATGCTTGTTAGACATTGAAGAAATGCAGCCTGGAAAAAAGCAGCAACAACATTCCTGGAAAGCTGCCTGAACTTTCTTTTTTCTCTGATGTCTTTTATCTGATACCCTTCTTCAAAATTTCTAGCAGATTACAACAGGACCCTACAAAGAAAAGGGGAAGAGGCGCAATATTTAAGTCCCTTAAATTTCTTTTACAATGTCTTTTTATACCTGTAGTGGCGTCCTAAGAACACACAAAATCTGCCACGTCTGTTCATTCACTAGCTCTCTGGGAAACTGCTAGCTAAAATTCTCCAAAGTAGCATGCACTATCTACATGAGCTTTCTCCAGAGCCTGCAGCCTCCTCCTGGAGCACTTTGATGCAGAGTTGTGGGCCTGAGGAGCCCTAGACACATCTTCTTTGTGTGTCAAGTGAGTGTGACACCTCTGCATGGTCTTGCAGAGCCTCAGCAGCCCCTGCTACTTTCCAGGTAGGACTTCTCCAGCACTGGGACTGCAGCTTGTCCACCCAGGAGCAACTCTGCCCTCTTGTCTGAAGATTACACCACTGGTGCCATTTTTCACTAGTGCCCTGCAGCAAAGTGAGTGTGGACCTGTTCCCCTGTAGCCTCCCAGCCACCCTCATGGAGGAGGTGCCTTTCCCTGCTGTCCCAGGGACTGCTCCACCCTGCCAGTTCAAAACAAGTGTCCCCACCCTCAAGGCTGCAAGCTTGATAATTAGCCAGGTGTGGCTACAGCACATGTTAAAAACAGGGTTATCCCTGTCATTTGCTGTGCCTTGTGATGCCAGGTTGCTCAGAAGTTCTCAGCTGGCACTGGGGACTGTTTACAGTGACACAGTGACATGGGCACTGCCATGCAACCTTGTTACCCCAAAACCACCTTGGGGTGGGTTCTGCACCCACCACCAGCTGTGCTGAGGGGCTTGTGAGTGGTCCACAGAGGACCCACCTGGCCTTGATAGGATGCTCTGTAATCAAGGAAGGGTTTGAGAGCTTGTTACTGAGCTTCCTGTGTTTTTAATTTCTGAGCTGCAGAGGTTGAGTAAACATCTCCTACTGGAGAGAGATGTCATATGGAAAAAGGAGGGTAGTGAGGTTTATAAGTGTCACTGGAGCGTGCCACAGCGGCTGCAGCTTTTGGGTTGTGTATGTAATTTCTTGGGTTTTGCTTTTTTTTTTTTAAACAAATGACTGAATGTGTTTGACAGGATGTTCTGCATAAAATATCCTGGAAAATGTGAACACACAAATGACTAAACCTACAGCTAATCTTTCTTGCCAATTTCTGTGCTCAGGACCTAGCCCAGCAGAGTAAACAGAGGGAGGTTGTGAGGAGTGAGTTACCATCTGCCTGCTCTGAGTGTCCAGGATAGATATCACTGAGGGCTTACTGCAGGTGATGGCTTTGTTGCTTGCTCTACCTGCCTGAAAAACAATTTATCCAGGCAAAGAGATAAT
This sequence comes from Margarornis squamiger, assembly GCA_035222235.1. Lineage (NCBI taxonomy): Eukaryota > Metazoa > Chordata > Aves > Passeriformes > Furnariidae > Margarornis > Margarornis squamiger. The sequence continues at coordinate 21,673,335 of JAWWTY010000088.1, forward strand.
GTGAGATCTCTCAGGATTGCCAGACAAGGGTGTCTCCAGAAGACTTAAGGAAATATTTTACCTTCCCTCCTCTTCTCAAAAAGCACTGTGCCTTACACAAAACACCAAGCACAGCCTATATCTTTAAACATTTACGATGCTTTTGATTGTTTCCACCTCTCAGGCATGAAAATGGGGTGGATTCAGCCCTTTAGTCTCCACTGTCCTGATGTCCTCTGCCAGCTGCTGTTCTTACATCTGTAGAGTCTCAGGCTTTTGGAGAGATACCCTTTCCTTCTAATGGCACCTGGCAAGGGCTGAGTTATCTAGCAAAGGCCCTACCAGACCAGAAAAATTAGCACTCCTCTTTTCTTTGCTCTTCTTTTCTTCTTTCTACCCCTCACTCCTAAGGATAGGTGACTTACTATTTCTTTTTCCTTCTTTATTCTGTTATATTAACCTTTCCAATATGCTCTGTGTATAGTCTTCCTCTAATTCACCTACCACCCAGATCCTCTCCAATCTTAAAAATGCCAAGTCAAAGTTACTTTTCTGCAGAGCTTTTATTCACACCTAATGTCTTTTTGCAAACATTATTATTTAATTGTGTTCGTAGGATTTTTGCCACCCATTCACCACTGCCATACAATTTTCCAGACCTAAATCATCTTTTTGCTATGGTTATTTCATTTTTCCAGACTATTCACTTTTATACAATAGGATTGCTTAAACTGTAGTCTAGGATAGTTTATTTAATCTCAATTCTCAATGCCACTCCTGACTGCACACTCTTAAACTTTGCAATGCTTCTGTGCCAAACATATATACCTTGACAACAATTTTAAAAATGAACATTAATTACAAGGGGGATGTGCATACCAAAAGAATTCATTTAGCACAACGATTATCTGGGGCTTATCTAAGAATTACAGCAAGATTTGTTCTGTGGTCCAGCTGATCAGGCAGACACTTGTACCACAAGAATGCTATTTTCCTGCTTCCATGGAGAAGATTAATGTTAAGGCACACAGTTAGCTGTCAGGACTATTAATGGTCTAAATTCCTCAGGTTAAAGAAAAAAAGGCATCTCAGCAAAAAGATCTGTCAAAGGATGGTCTGTTTTTTCTTTTCAGCAGAGGGATAAGCCCACTGGGGACCCAACCAGGTAAGCAGGAAACTCTGAATGGAAAAAAAAAAAGACAAAAAACATGATGTTGGGGAGTTAAAGCAAGGCAAGGTAGGTTCCTAGTGCTGCTTGGTCAATCAGTGTCTGTCCTGAAGGAAACGGGACAGTGTTGCCATTCCCACGCTCCTCGCTGCTCTCCTATGTTGTTCTCAAAATGGTGTTGAAGTGGTGAGGAGTGCCAGCATCTTCCAAGGGAGGGCTGATGGACCTTCCCTACCTCATGTGGGGTCACCCCTCCTTACCACGCTTCACATCAGTGCATCCCAAGAGATCTATCCATGGAGTAAATCCATTCTCCAGCTCTTTTGTAGCCTGCCCACTGCCCTGGACGGTGGGGCAATGGGTGAGGCCTCAAGGCATGGGGGAACAAGTCGCCATGTGCTCTACTGCCTGTGGCCTGGGCTTCCTTGTACCCCCATGAGCAGCTGAGGAGAGCACATCTGCAAGATGATCCCAACATATCTGATAGTGCTGCAACTCCCAAATGCCAGACTGCTGGCCCAGTGGTCACAGTGTCTGAGGCACCTCAAGATGCAGCTGTAGGGTCATGGTCCTGTGGTTCATTACAGCAAAAGTGGACTTACCAGCTGTTACACTACAGACACTGGCACCAGCATCATGAGTTTCCAAACAACCTTGATGTCATTTTTCAAAGGAACTGAAACAAGGCTGCTGGGTGGCCTTTCAAATCCAAGCTTTAGCTTTTACTGTCAGTGGCTCTGGATTCAACCACACAATTGCCCTGAATTAGGATGCCACATCCCTGTGGTGATGCAGCAGCTGCCAGGAGCTGCTGCCTCTGCCCCAACTCTCCATCCAGCCTCCACTCTCCCTCCACCTCCCCCAGCTCTGTGAGCAGAACCACACACCTTGTGAGGACACAGGCTATATACAATTAAATGACAGCCACCAAGGAAGCCAATCTCTGAAGCCACAGAGTCATTCGGTGTTACAGTCTGTGGTCATTTATGATGAACAAGTGTTTTCCAAAGGAAAACAGGCCTTTACTGAAATAACTGCTTCTCTCCAGTGTTTTCAACCAGTTCTCCCTCTCTCGGGGGCTGTAATGAAACTAGAGCTCCATCCAGGCTCAGACCCAGGCACTTTCCATTTCCTAGTCATGTTTCCCCACTTTGCCACTGTCACACAGCCACAGCACACATCAGAATGATCTGCACATACCAAATAGGAGGAGGAGGAGTTACAGAGCTGATTTACCACCTTGGAGTCAAAATGCCTTGCCAGACAGGGACTGTAAATCACAGATCCTATTAACAGGCTTAGGTGAGGCAGATGAAGGGGGCTTACTTGCCCACACTGGACTGCAGTCCTGGATGTCAAAAGGATCTTTTCAGATGAGGAGTGCAAAAGATCAATCCAGAATGCTGATACCTACCAAGCCTGGGTTCCTCAGAATCCTGAAATCCCTATAGCAACTCTGTTCAGAAAGACAGAGAGATGTAACTGCCATAAGTGGTTTTAAAAAAAGAAAATCAGTACTTCATAGGAATGTATAACATAACCACAGGGACACATTAAACACCTCTATTTGGCCAGACTGACAAATATTGAAGAGCTGGTGAAACGTGGTGCTGACCTGGCTTCTAGTGGGCCTCCAGACAAGATGATTTGAGAGACAAATGCCCTAAAACAATGTGTTCCTTTTCCAGCAGGCTACACCATCTGATTCTGTAGGTGCATTTTTCTTAAATGTCAAAAGTCGCTGTCTTATGCCTCCACTGCATTTATGGTGGTTGAATATATTGAATATATTCAATATATATTGAATATATATAATAGATGTGAATGTCCCTATAAATATTAGTAATATGAGAATGGGGTCCTGTCGTGGTTTGACCCTGGATAAACGCCTGGTGTCCAGCAAAACTCCTTCAGGGCCTTTTCACCCCCCTTCCCC
>JAWWTY010000088.1:21676517-21697140 GCA_035222235.1 Margarornis squamiger
CTTCCAGAGCCTGCAACAGAAGCCAATCTTCCTCTTAGGAGAAAAAAAAACTCCTAATCAGAGAAACCCACGACAGGTCCTAAGGAAAATTTTTAGATAATAGTAATTTTAAGATGTTGTAACATCAAATGAATACAGTTTTCATGTTTTGCAGTGGGAAATAGTTTGGAGTTTGGGTTAAACTCTTACTTTAGCACTTACTCTTTTGCAATTACTGACATGGAATTATATCCTTCCATAGGAACTAATTCTAAAAAGTATGTTTAATGTCAATGAATACATAGAATATCTTCGAAATATAGATGTAATTTATGAGATCACTAGTGGCATTTAGCACCTTTCATTAGCTATCTAGGCCTGAATAGTGTCAGCTGAATAAGCCAAGCAGCCTGTATATGCAACAAAGTGTGGAGGAAAAATATCCCTTATGTAGGAATTGAGCAGATCCCCAGTCTCTCAGGCACACTGCCTGTAACATACCTCTGCAGCCCAAGATGTCCCAAACTGAAGCTCAAATGAGACAAAGACATATATTTTTCCCTGTAATTCTGGTGGGAGATACAGGACTCCTGGGTGAAGCAAAATATGGCCATTCCTCTGGTTCCATTTGTTGCTTAAATTGGTCACAGGCTAATGCTTTGGGGTTTTCAGTAAGGCTGTCTGGAATTTCCATCCTCTGGAAATACTCCAAGGTTTGCAGAAAACTATTTGTCCCACTTCTGAATAAAAACTAAAGAAACTAGACACCTTTTGCAGCTAATCTGGGGAAAACAGTTAATTGTTGGAACAATGCACATTGTATTTTACAGCTGGCTAGGAATCTTTGGGTCTGACAAAAACCAAAATTCTTTGGTGAAGCTGAAATTGTCTAGCAGCAAATCATTCTAGCAGACAATTCCCCACTCTCTCCTCTGTTAGATCTTGGGACTTCTTTCCTTGAATAGAAATATAAGCCAAAAATTATTGCACAACCAAACAAGGAGTGAAAAAAGAAACTCTTGAGCCATGGCATTAAGTAAATGTCACCTGAATCAATAGAGAGTGCAACAGGTGGAGCTCTGACCATTATTTTTTCAAATTAATCATTAATTTACTTTTTTAAAGTAGTGACCGTAACTCTTCCTAGAACAGACTGTTATCCTGCCTGTTATGATTCACTAAACCAGCACAGAATGAGATCATTATCATTTGAGTAAGCATTTTTGAGACTGCCAAATATCCTCCAAGTATTTCCTGCAGCTGGGACTGCAAGCATCTTCCTTGGAGCTGGCAGTCTGCTTGCACCGCATCCTGCTCCAGGAGCTTCTTGTGCCTCTGGCTTGCATCACTGTCATGGCCACAAGAGCCCCGCTTGAGTAGGTCGTGTCACTTGCCCCTCAGGCAACAGCAAGATTGGAAGCTGACTTCAAGCTGCAAAGCTGATTGTGGAATCAGCACCTGCAGAGACGCATGGCCATCTCCATGGATGGGGCCAGCTCCAAGGAGCTGGGGCTTGAAAATGCTTCCTCAGAGGTAGACTCTCACCCATCCAAGCCTCCAGCTCAGCTGGCTGTTTACTGGGGCACAGCAGTCACCAAGGCTTTTGGATAAATTGGGATTTGTCTACTCCTCCTGGAAACTGCCACATTGTAAAGCCAAAGAACGCAGCAGGCAGAGTCAGCTACAGGAAAAAGGTTACAAAAAGTAGAAGTTTTCCCTTCTAATTTCTTTTTGGTGTAATTTCCTGACTGCATTATTGAAAAAAAACCTACATAAGGGGCAAGATGCAGCTACAGGAAAGACGGAAGCAGGTACAAGCAAAAAAAAGCCAAGGACATATTTGTGTAGAAGAAAGGAAAATGAGCAGTAAGGGGAATTCACAAATTACCTGACAAACAGGCACACAGCCATCCCCTGCCCCCACAGCCACTCTGAGAGTCCTCTGACAAAGGAAGGATGCCAAAAGGGGAAAAACAAACAAACAAACAAACAAAAAAACAACACACCAAACCAAAACAGAACAACCCAAAAAACCCCCGACAAACCACCACCCCAAACTACAGCAATTACTTGATCAGGGCATTTTCACTTCCTAATCTGTGAGAGAAAAATTCCCCTGGGTCATCTGACCTCTGTTGAAACTACACCAGGAAGAGGATCCGTAGCAGTCATCGAGTGCAGGGTGTTCTCCAGCTGTACAAAAGCCTCTCCTGTGTGAGCCAGAGCTCAGAGCAGTTCAGGGATGTGCACAGGTGTGTATACATAGCAAGGCGAGGTGCAAATATCCTCCCAGTCAGATCATCTCTTGCACCACTCTCCAATCCTGTGCAGCTCTGCAGACCTTTTGTTTTTCCCTCTCCTGCTTGTCTCCAAACATGCTTCTAGAGCAGCACTTCTGAAGAGCTGGTTCCTCCTGTGCATGTCCCCGAAAACAGCTCTCTCCAAGAAGAGGCAGTGACTAGCAGTATGGTGGGAATACCAGAAATGAGGACATGGATTGAGCCGGTGGTCGCAAGCTCCCAAGTGGCCAGTGCCTTCTATGACACAGCACTGCTGCTGGTGGTGAAGAACTACTACAACCAGACTAACAGCACCGCTCCTTCCCATGCACTGGAAGATGCTCAGCAGAAGTCTGTCTCTAATTTTTATATCATCTACAACCTTGTTCTGGGCCTGAGCCCACTGGTGTCAGCCTACAGCTTGTCCAAGCTTGGGGACAGGATACATCGGAAGATCCCCATCTGCTTCCCTCTTCTTGGTTACTTAGGCTCCAAATCTCTCCTGCTCCTCTTGATCCTCCTGGGCTGGCCCATCGAGGTGATGTACGGGGCTGCTGCCCTCAATGGGCTGACAGGGGGCTTCACCACGCTTTGGGTAGGCATCATGGCTCTGGGATCCCTGGGGTCCTCGGAGAGCAGAAGGTCTCTGCGGCTCATCATTATTGAACTGGTGTATGGCCTCGCTGGCTTTCTGGGAAGCATGGCATCTGGCTACCTCTTTGTTGGCTTCAGTGACCACTATCGAGAAGGCACTGTGCTGGTGTGCTGCAGCATTGCTTGCTATGCTTTCTGCCTCCTCTACAGTATTTTTGTCCTGACAGTCCCCAAGCCAGGAGCTTCCTGCCCATCCAAAGCCAAGAGTGCAGAAGAAGTGGGTGGTCAGCTACCAACCCACACAGGAGCAGCAGCAGCAGCAGCAGTTGGGAGTTCCCAACCTTCAGAGGGCAGCAGCTCTACTCCGGTATCCCCCTCAAAACTCATCATCATCCTGCTCTTTGTGGCAGCAATCCTCTATGACTTTGCTGTGGTTGGTGCAATGAATGTACTCCCACTGTTCTTGCTCAGGGAGCCTTTAAGCTGGAATGCTGTGGAGATTGGACATGGCAATGCTGCTGGGTATGTGATCTTCATCACCAGCTTCCTAGGGGTATTTGTGTTCTCCAGATACCTCAGGGACATTACCATGATCATGATTGGAGCAGTATCGTTCAGCACCGGCATCCTCATCATGGCCTTCGTGCAGTGGACATTCCTGTTCTATGTCGGTAAGTCAAACAGCCCCTTACATAAGCAAATGTGCCCTGAGAAAGGGGCATCCCAGTACCACCAGAAGGGCTTTTTGCCCTGCCTCACCACAGGTTTCCAAGCAGGGAGTTAGTCAGACCATCACATGAGCAATTTGCAAGAGAACTTTATTATTCCACTCGGCACCCTACAACATCCAGAGGAGGCATATACTCCTGCCAAGGCTTAGCTTACATTCAGTTGACTTGTAATTTGTCACTTGATCATAGACCAGATCTGAGCAGGGGAACAATGTTCAGACTCCAGGGGAATGTGAATTGCTGCTGACTCGCTGTACTAGTTGGACCACATCACCATATCAATGGGAAGCACTTGCTTCTTGTGAGGTAAGGCTAAAACAGAAACAAAATGGCAAAGGCTTCCTATTAAGCAAACATCTTAAGATGGGATTTATATTTGTTATATGGATTCTTATGGCCAGTGGCAAACTCAATGAAACACTGGAGCTGCTTTAGCAAGTAAAATACAACGGTAATGTAGTTTACAAATCTCACACTATATATAAATGACTAAAGGACTGGTAATAATAGATGGGGTGGCATCCCATGATAAAGGAAAGCTTATTTTTGGGAGGTAACATCTGATGGAACACAGAAAATAAAACCCAAGAACTGCATTCATTGTGGCAGAAATATCTGACAGGGTATTGTGTATTGCATGGGTTTGAGGTTTTGCTTCTGAAAGTGAGAAAAAGATTGAAGATACGTGGCCTGAAGTGATTTTTTTTTTTGTCTGCTCCCACAGGGAATGAGAAATTGAAAATAAAGTTACTCTAAAGGAAAAGATGAGATATTGTATTTGAGTACTAAGCCAAACACTGAGTAAAATTTTTAAAAGATTTTGTCTGTTTAGGCAATCAGGCTGGGGAAGAAAAGATAAAAAAAGAAAGTTAAAAAGAAAAAAGAAAAGAAAAAAGCTTGTTTAATAATTAAACTCATCCTCATGAACATGCTGCTATACAGTGTGTAGGATGTTTATTCCCCGCATTGCAGAAGCATCTTGGTACACTACACATGGACCCAGTCTTCACTGAAGTTGGTTCTGCTGACAGGAAGGTAATTCCAGCTCCCTATAAATTTCCACACTAGAGAAAGCCTAAAATACTGCAAGCCAGAAGTACCAAGTTAAAAGACAATTGTAGTGTTATAAAGATACTATTCCTGTCAAGGCTGTGTAGCACTGGGGGGCTCTGTCTGCTGGTTAGGCTGAAATCATCGTCCTTACTGTCTGAAAGAACAGTGCTATATTCCATCTCTGCTGGGATGTCTGGCTGAGACCAACAGACTACGTGTAGTTTGAGCAAAGTACCTCCGCTAATGTGAGCAAGAGGTGGCTTATCCACCCTGACTTGGATGAAGTGAGGACCTACTTCTTTCTGACACTCAGGGGACAAAAAAAGGTGAAGCAAAGTGCCTGCACAAGCCAGAGGCATGTAGTCTTCAAAAGCACTGGTTGTGCTGGGTGACAAAGAGCAGGCACTAATGATAATTACATATTGATTGCATTACAGCACGGGCAGTGATGCTTTTTGCCCTCATCCCCTTACCAACCATCAGGTCCATGTTGTCCAAGCATGTCGAAGGATCATCCTATGGTAAGTATTTTAGTTCCCTTACTGATCAAAAAACCTTCAAAACCCTTCACCCAGCTTAGAGCACAAAGAGAAAGATAAGTTATTGCTGCAATCTATGCTTTGGACGATAATAACAGATGATACCACAAATGGGAAGGGAGGAGCAGAGAAACTTGCAGAACAAGATTGTCACGTCCAATCTTCTCGTTCTTGGTTGCATCATCGTTTATCCACAGAATTTCCAGTGCATGCTTCAAAAGATTACTTTCAGTGTGTAGGTCAAAGGCAGGGAAAGCAATCGAGGTGCTGCTCAAAAACACAGTTCTCCAGGGAAAACCAAAAGAAGCAGGATGCTGAGTTGCAGCACTGTGATATTCACACCATTTATATTTGGCTTCTTCCAGTTTTGGGAAGGATGGATTTCTTTCATCTCTTTTCAGTTACATTCTCTAAATATTTCACCAAGTGTTTGGCATTTTTTTCCTGTCAAATCATGATTTAACTACAAAGAATAATCTTTGCTTAAAAATTGACCCTTTTTGGAACATACCTGCAGGAATTCTTTTCTATTAGAAAATTTACTACAAAACGGTAAAATGTATTTTACAACACTATATTGAAAGCTACTCTTTTTACACCAATGAGCTAGAATTACATTTGTTCACATAGCACTACAGGCCCACAACTTGTTTGTATGTCCTCCAAAAATATTCCCACAGCCATCCTTCACATCCTTTTCCTTTCTGCCATAGAAACACGACACTTCTCCGTAACCAGCTCATTCCTACTGCTTGTGTTTCCTCAATATGCACAGTAGCAAAATCATCTACCTGCCACAAATAGCACAGCTCACACCCCAATTAATCATTATTATTAATCATAACATTACTTTTAACCTCCACCACGAGCCATACAGGCTGTACCTCATTACAGGGCAGCCCTTGCCTTCTGGTAGCAGTCTCGTCTCCTTAGGTGGAGGTTGGTGGTGCTGTGTGGCTGGAGAAGGCTACCAGGGCAGCAAGCTCAGCACACAGCCCTGACCTTGTTCCCAGTCTGCACATCCCAGCAGGGCTGGGTTACTTCCCCTTCATCCATTTACCATGACAGAAACACTTCAGAAAAAGCTGTTTCAACTAGAATTCAGTCTCGGCTTTTCTTCCACACGAAACATCACCCCATTTCAGGCATTATTATCATTTCAACCCTGTGGAGCACCCTTCTGGCCTAGGGCAGAAGCACACCATGACTAAAATCTCTCCTGTCCTGAAGATGTTTCTATCTCTTAGGTAGAAGAGAGCACTTACTGCCCAGTTTATTGCTGCTCTTCTAAGCAGCAACCTTTACATCTAGACTGTATAAGCAGTTTTCCAGTTGGATCTTTTGTCCTAGGCCTAAAGAAGGAAAAATCATTTAATTTTGGTCTAGAAATGAAGCAGATACAAGCTCATGCCATCTGGTGTTTGTGAAGCAATGACCACATTGCTCTTCCACACAGCTGTGATCCTGGATTTGTCAGGGGGGGACCACAGCTGTTTTTTTAATCCTCAGTAACAAACTATGTTCTTGTTTTACAGGTAAGGTGTTTGTCCTGCTGCAGCTGTCTTTAGTCACCACGGGAGTAGTGACATCTACAGTCTACAACAAGATCTATCAAAACACACTGAACTGGTACAGTGGCTTCTGCTTCATTTTGTCTTTTCTAGTTGGCTGCCTGAGTCTCCTCCCTTTAAGGTAAGAAATAGGAAAGGCTTTGTTCAAAAGGACATGCTGTATTTTTTTCCATGCTTCCTGATTCTAGCTCTAAAGTGTATAATATAGGTGGGAAAAAAAATTTAAAAAATTGAATTTAAAAAGAAAAAAAATGGGACAAACAAAGAAACTTACAGAAATGAATTGACAAATATCCAGGAAATTCAAAGAATGAAAGCTGAAACATCTAGCCAGTGTTTTTTTTTTAAATCTTGTTTTTGTTTAATGTAATATGAATAGCTGTAGGAGGAATATCTGGCAGAGTTTAAGACCTGATAATCCCAGGAGACAAACCTTACATACAAATGTAAGTGCTTGATGCTGTGAAAATAGTGTCAAGAAGACAGGAATAATCCTACACAAAGTAAAGTGTTTTTTTAAAAAATTCCATTACAGGTTACTCATTGTGATAGAAAAGAGTAATTTGAGTCTCCCTCAGGTTTTTCTTTCAAAAAGAAACCATTACCACAGTGAAGGAAGTGGTTACTTTTCTGATCCACTGAATTCGCCCAACTGTATGGCTACAGAATGACTGAGAGGCACAATTTCAAGAACAAGGTTTAAGCACAAAACCAGCTTAATTTGAAGAGAAAGCTAAAATAGCATCTTCATCTACTCTTCCAGAATTTTAGAAGGATGTTTCTCCAAATCTCACCTTGTCCGTCATCCCCTCCCCAGAGTCCTCATTTGTCGCATTACTAGAAACAGCAAGATTATTTCAGTATGAAGTGCATTGTGATAATGCCAATATTTAATCCATGCAACAACCATATTTTCATTCAGTTATGAGGCAGGTGCTGGATTGCCTAATGTCTGATCCCAGGAACAATTCTTGCCCAGCTTTGCTGTCATTTAAAAAAAACATAGTAGTAGAAACTCTAAAGGCACTATGTATACCCACTTCAGTGGTATCACTTAAAGAAAAGAAAAAGCAACATTGAGGAAATCTCTTACATCACTACCTCTGTTTTATCCAGAATACCAAAGGCTTTCTGGGCTTGTGAACACATTTGACAACTGGTGTCAGCAGGACTACCAGTGTGGGGAAGACTACTTCATACTCATCATTCCACTGGCTCTGCTTTCCTCCTTGTATTTTCCAGACACAAGACTTGTTTCTTATGTGCATCCCTCTGTTTAACAGGGAATCACTGCTTGCTACTCGAATGTTTTTTAACACAGGTTCTGAATACAATACCATTATCAGTCCAAATATGGGTTATTAGGACTTGAAGTCTGAAATGTGACAAATGGTACCAATGTCATTGCTTGTACACAGGAGAGGCTGGTAGATCATGGAGAGAAATCACATTAGCCAGCTTCAGACACGCCAGAAGAATTTAACATAAAGATGCAGAGAAAGCAAACTGAAGTTTGAGAAAAGTAGTTTGCTAACTTTCTTATACCCTGCATTTTTCTTTTTCTTTACAGCTTTGTAGCAATCAAACAGCGTTCAACCACTGGCTCCCTTCAGATTCTGACTGAGTGAGAGAGGCATCTTTTGGTCTTTATCAATTCTTTGAGCTACCGAAGTGGAAGGTTTGCCAAGCATTAGTCCCCACAGTTACCAACATTACAGGACGCATGTAATTTGTACTTCCATTTCACAGCATGCCACAGCCTCTCAGCCACTAAGTTCACCCAGGAAAAGAAACTTTCCTTGTTATTTCTGCAGTACCTCATCTTACAGAGTACGCACATTGGCTATTGCACACGAGCAGTCCTCAGAGCATTCTGCTTTTCTGCAAGGCTGGTTAGCAACAGTGCAGAGACAACAGTATAGGGCAGAAATGAAAACTGTGTATCTAGACACATCATTCAGTATGGAAAACAGAGGATCAGTTTTCCATTAGTTCCTTCTTGTCTGTTCATTAAGAAACCTTGGGGCAGTTCTTTGACTGCGGCTGATGAAACAGGTCTGCAAGTCACATGCCATGAGCACATAGCCATCAGTAGGACACACCAGCTCTCTGAGTGCTACAGAACATGCAATTAGCACAATTAATGTTATGTAGAAGACCATTAAATACAGAAATATGACCATAAAAAGATGGAATATTAAGACACTTTTAGTAATTTCTACAATAAAACACTCCTGAACAGATGTTCATGCCTCTGCCTTCTGGGAGACTGTTCCACTGTCCCTGGACAGTGCTTCAACAGAGCTCACAGGACTAAGACTCAAGCGCCAGTGCTGGTGTTTCAGCTCACACCACCAGGATGTGCTACTCTTGTAACATGTTAAGAACACGTAAGCACAGCACACTACTCCTACAGACCTTATAGAGGTGTAGGGACACTGATATCAGATCAATCCAAACATGAATCAAAGTCTGGCATATCTCACAAGGATGTGTCTGCTTACATGCTAACTGAACTAACAAGGATTATGTGGCTTCCGAGGTCCTGGACTAAGTAAAGGGAAGTTAAAAGCCCTTCAGTAACTGAAATAATCAAATGAGGCAGCTTCAGTTCAAGCTAAGGATGCGGCAAACAGAAGCTGGTTGTTCACTATGCAACCCCATGCTGTGAGGAAGTTGCTGCTGCCTGCCCAGTTCCTACACACACACACACACACACACACACATGCACGCAATCTTTCCTCACCTTCATGCATCACTTTCAGTACCAGAAGTAATGCAGCAACAGATGACTTCTAGTTAAATCAATTGTGGAACAAGATTTAAGGGGAAACATATTTCTGCAGTAAGACAGTGAGCTGCTCAACAAAATAAACACACATATAATTTCAATGGTGAAGGCTGCAAAAAATGAAACTTTATTCTAAGTAAAGGAGTCCTCTTTCAATACATTTATTGGTCCATTCCATTAAATTAATTGAGGTAAACAAATGGTGCATTTTAAAAAAATGTACACACTAATAGAGAATTACAAACAGTTTTACCTCAAAACGTTTTTCTCCATCAATACTAGTTCCATAGTAAACAATGCACAAAGTATATTCATACAGAGATATATGAAAGGGTATAGAAACATGCCAGCACCAGAAGGCAAGACAACATTTCCTAGCCTGCAGGTCTGAACAAGAGTACAGTTGCCAGATTTGGTCAAGTGCAGGAAACAAAAACCTCCTTCCCATTTTTACGTTGTATACTAGCTAATTCACACAGGGACAAATCTTTTCACAGCTTTCATTTTGTTTTTTCAATGATATGAACAGTGACTCTAGTTCTGGTGAACAGATTTACAGAGGTTGAAATCAGAAGAGTCTGGACAATGAGCCAGCACCATTTTGGTCCCCAGCACTGACACCTTCAGCACAATGTGTGAGGCTCACAGCCAGCTTACCTTCATCTGCATGGCCCAAATCTCCAGACCTTAAGGAGAGATAGAGGGATGCAGGCACAGAGGAAACAAGAACAAGGGCGGTGCTTCTTTATTTTTGTGTACTACAGACAAAAGCCCTTTGGCTCTTTGTTATTGTAAGACTGTCAGCAACCTGTCTTGCTTTGCAGGGCGAAAGGAGCACTGGCCCCAACCCTGCTGCTTGATCTGAAGGTATGGATACATATCCCAGCAGCAGCAGACCTGGCTTCAAAGCATAGAGTACCAAAACCTTCAAAGTAGTCTAGGACAGCCACTAGCCTTTATTGTTTCAGCATGCCACTTACGTAAGAGTGATCTACTTCTACTTCTTTGGAAAGTGCATTATTTTCTGCACAAATACTGTGCCTTATGCATGCAACCTTAAAACTACTCCAGTTCATTGCTAAGTACTCGTACGAGTCAGATATCTCAGCAAGACTTCAAAGTGCTAAGCACAGAATTAAGCATTGCCACTCTAGTCTGTAAAATTGGTTAAACAGCACTCCCAAAAAGTTTTCCATGCAACATTCAGTCTGCCAGAAGGCAAGTTTGTTCCTGTGATCCCCAATTTTACTTCATAAACCAAACAAAAATAATCTGACAAGTGGTAGCAACTTCCCTATCTTAAAAAAAAAAGTCCCCATTTCCCCATGTATTGGTTGTTGTAGTAAAAGTTAATATACCAGAGGAAAGACTGTTCTACCTTCAGAATTTAAGACGACTGAACATCTACAGGGCTAGTTTAGTCTATACAATTTTGCTCAAGGGTTATCAGCACCAGGATTTTAAACAGTATGCAACATTAATCATAACCATATCCAGTTAAATTGTACAAGTTTTAACAAAAGCATGGCTCCTGTTAAAACACTGAACAGTCCCTGCTGGTCTGGGAGGAATTCTTTTGTATGCTGGCATCTGCAGGACTGACACCTGAAGCAAAACAGCAAAAATCATGAACAGGCTATGCAGAGCTACTCCTGCAAGGCTACTACACAGTACCTCCACAGAACTCTCCGCCACTCATGCTTTGTGGATGTTTCTTTCTACCACTTATCCCACTACTTTATCCTTAGCACAAGTGTTAGTGCAAGAAAAATCCAAGTAGACTTCAGTGAAGAATCCATAGTTTATTCTTTAATAGAATTCACATCAGAGTATTTTGTGTCTTTAGGGCTACACCTATTACCTTTTCATTTTTCAATATGTACCTGAAAAAGCCATGATGTTGTAACATCTGTATTTATTGCAAGATTTAGAGCCTGGTAAAGATACACATGAACACATGGTCTGTAACTGAGCACAGAAACAAGTGCTTGCTTAATTGTGCTGATGCCACTTAAGAGAAGAAACAAAATCCCCAAAATTACACAAAAATAACTAGGACAGCAGTGAATTATGTATCCTCTGAGAGGAACTTTGGCCTGGCTATGGATTACGAGGAAAACTGGGTTGATTTAAGGACTGGTGAAGAAATTATATGTTAGACAGACTCGCAAAAAGGGTGCCGACTACTTTTGATGTCATTTTGGTGCATGTGCAGAGGGTGATCTAATTGACTTAACACTCAAGAAGTTATTCAAAGATGAAGCTCCTGCACTACTTCTTCCCTTTACCAACGCTTCTTCTCTCACAAATGTTTGGACCACCCAAAGTAAAGACTCATATCCTGTAATAATTACAGGATAACATGTCAGGAGTTTCACTAGCAGTTCACGTCTCAACCTCCAACTAACAGCAGTTATGTGATGCTTTACAAGGGCTGCTAGGTACATTTTACAGGAATTTCCTGCAACTTTTGTTGTTCTTCCAACTGGCATGTTTGGCTACCCCAAACATCACAGTCAGGATCCTGCCCACACCTCACAGCCTCTCCCACAGTTACCTAGTGACTTATAACAACTCTTCTTAAAAAGAGACCGCTCTGTAGCTCACAGGAGCTGAGACCCACCACCACACACCCTTCTTACATTGTGGCAATTCTTCCAGAGGATTTCTCCTTTGAATGTGAAGTTTTACTTCCCTTGTATAAGCTTAAGAGGTTTTTGGTGTTTCAGACCACATAATATATTCTGCTAATGGCCACTGCCTGAGGTGCATGTTCCAGCATTTCCTCCAAATTAATGTGTAGTTGCCACACAGCCACATCCTCCAACAGGGAAGCGCAAAGTGTGCCTGCCTTTTCATCAGCTTCACCAGAAAGGGATTTGTCTGAAAACATGCTTTGGATGAGGACTAGTTAAAAACCATACCACAGAATCAGTGGCATCAGATGGAATAAAAAGCTGATCTTCAACAGCTCCTGCCTCAACAGTTACACATTGATTTGATTTTCACGTCACTTGGTACTCTCCACTGTCCATTATGCTTCTCATGAACAGCTGTGACGTTAACTGCTAAATTTCCCAGAACCAACATTCACTTCAGTCTGACATAAAACTAAGTGGGAACAGGACCTCACTGTCGTAAGGCATCAGATGAAACCACCCGTACGAAAAACCCACCATCCTTTCTACTCATCTTTTGCTGGTTGGATTTTTTTGGTTTCTTAAATGAGATGGAGGGAAGACTGACTAAATATTAGTTCAAATTATATTTTTCTTGACTCCCAGTGATGTTGTAGAGTCAACTACGAAATTGCATTTACCACACAGAAACCAACTCCAAAAGCGTGTTGATCTCTGTGGAAAACAGGGAAGACTGTAACCCTGAAGGTCAGATGGCTAGATAGTATGCAAGTGCTTATTCTAGAAGGAAAGATTGCTTCAAGATGATCCCCTTAAGTACTTCCCTTGCACAACAAGAGTAGTCTGCTATTCTGAACTTAACAACAACTTAAAGCAGAGTTCTCATTTACACCAAGTAAGCGTATGTTGACAAACAGAGTTTAAAAGAAGCATAGTTTTTTAGTACCAAAGTTGTCAGTGAAGGCTGAATCAAAAAGGAAGACCTCTTAAAATGTCTTAAACTTGACTTTTTCACACAGAGAGCACCATGTCATTAGCTTGATAGCTACCACAGTACTGCAATAACTCATCTTGAGAGTTGCTATAAAGCCACCAAGCTGAGTAGGGTGGCTGCAGCTTCACTTGGTGTTTATGTTGGGACAAATTCCAAACCAGACTAGTACCTGGTAGGTTGTCACAGGAGAACATAGAAGTTGCACATAATCAATTACTGCTCAGATTCTTTGAAAGAATGTTGCCAGAGATCAAGCAGTCACTCAAATTTAGCATAAGCACTGAGTTATTTATTCCCCCAAATCCCAATGTTACAC
The DNA here is from genome assembly GCA_035222235.1 of Margarornis squamiger. NCBI lineage: Eukaryota > Metazoa > Chordata > Aves > Passeriformes > Furnariidae > Margarornis > Margarornis squamiger. The sequence continues at coordinate 21,690,004 of JAWWTY010000088.1, forward strand.
TGATATAAGCCCCATCCCCCCCCCCCCCCCATTTAGGATGGTTAAAAAGGATTTATCTGCATGCTGTTAAACCAAGATTCTAGGACCCTGGGAATCACACTAGCATTCCTAAGGCCACTAACACCAAATAGGCATCTACTTGCGGTTGGACTGCAAGAGAAGGGAGAAAAAAGGGATTTGCAGAAGCAGTTACATTTCTAAAGGCCAATAAAAACTACTAAGAAAATAGATCTGTACCAAAAGTAGTCTTAAAAGACTTGCCACATGGTTCAGCAGAGACAGATATGAACACTATATGTACCTAATAGGGTACCCATCTACCCCTCACCAACCCATTTAAGGCAAGTTTCACACACACTGATGCTTGGTGGAAGCAAGCATGTGACACCTTTTTGGCTGCTGCATAAAAAACATGTGGAGAGAGGAAGCAGAGTTCTGCCTTTACTACAGCAGGCATCTTAAGTGACCAAGCCTGAAGTGGCTCTAGTAAAACCCATGTTTAAAGCATGGCCTAAGAGAATTGCACCATGCAGCTTCTGAAGTTAGCTTTAGAAAAGTTAAAGACTCTTACTTCCTCCACCATTCCCATAACCCTTGAAAGGCCGCTGTTCAGCTCGTTCCCACAGCTAGGCTGACTGATCCCCAGGTCAGTCACAAGTACACTTCAGCCAACTGACATTACTTCATAATCACCAAGGTAAACAAAGATACTCAGTATGAACCAACAGCATGCCACACTCACAAAAACCACAGTTCATGCACCACAGGCTATCTGCAGGTGGTGTTGGTATGTTCTAAGACCAGACCAACTCCCAGACAGAAAAGTCTCCAGAGACCATTTTATCCAGACAGAGCATATGGGTGGTAGCAAAACAGAAAATATTCTTTCCCAGCCTTTCCCTGTCCATTCAAAAAAAAAGGATAAGGATCGGTTAGGGAGTACTGTATCACAGAAATTATTTTTTTTTCTTTTAGCAAACAAAACAGAATGGTAATAAAGATGTCATTTGGCACCTTGCAGTAGAGTTTTATTTTCATCTTTTTAGTGTTCCACTCATCAGTTCCTTCCAGACTAGAGAGGTAAGTTTTATCAAGATCCCCATGCACTTTCGCTACAAAACCCCAATCACTCCATAGGATAATGAAGGAACCATTCAAGATAACTCAAAAAGATGAAACATACCCCAGTTTAAACACAAAAATAGAGGGGAAAAAATTCAAATAGTTTTTCAGAGTGTCTGTTCCAGCCTAAGTGCAGCTGTCATTTCAGTTAATTTGACAGAAAGAGTCCTTCATACAGTTCCAGTATGTCTAGTGGTACTGAGCATAGAAGTGCTAGACTGTCCATGAAGGTACTTCTTATTTGGTCTCCGGCTTGTCTTGCAATAGTGGTATAATTGACTCCCACGCCGTAAGGCACTGAAGAAAGAAATAAAGATTTAAAAAATGGGGTTTATATCAGTTCTTGTAAATTCAGAATGACCCTTCCAGATCAACAGAATGTACGTTGAAGAAAAGCTATCTGGGTCTTCACAGATTAGTACAGAAGTGAAAAAAAACCCCACCAAAATCTCAAACAGTGAAAAAAACATTAGGAGAGCTGCATCTTCCAAATAAATTAAACAAATTCATGTTTTCCAAAGTCATCATCTGGCCTAAGCCATTAAAAATCATCAGAACACCCAGGATTTTAAAATACCAATGTAGATTCTTCAATACCACAGCTTTCAGTTAGGCAGACAAAACTGTGGCTAGTAAAAATGTACATCTTTGTAGTGTGACTGTGGGGCAGGGCTGATTGGGAGACCATGGCAGACATTACAGACTACCTCCAGGAAACTGATTTGAAAAAAAAACGTGCATTTAGAGAAGGTGGTTCTGAGACACAGTGTATTCCAGTAGAGCTCTGGGACTTGACTCCACTGAAAGATGAACTGATAGTGCCTGGTATAGTAAACTATAAGCAGTTATGAGAAAGTCACTCCAGACTTTGGAGTCTTTTGCCCAGACATGTGTACTTAACTCCAGTCCTCGTACTGGGAGTCATTACTGTCTTTCAACCTCAAAGCCCAGAAGTCAAACTGGACAAATACAGATCATGGAATCCATATTATTAAATGCTAGGAATGGGTAAACTCATCACCAGCTGTTATATCCACAAATCCCTGTTGTGAGACATCTTCCTTCTAACCTTGCTGACTGTATTGCAGGTGAATAATTACTTCTAGCTGTGTACCCTGAAGTAAATACACGCCTTCCTACCAAAAAGGCTTCCTTGCTAAGAGCAAAACTAACAGATTTAACTGTCAATTGCAGAGGCACTGTTGGATGCTCAGGGGAGTCTTTAATATCCCCCTCCACAGCAGCCTTAGAGACCAGGGTGAAGGAAGTTCTGAGGGACCAGTTATTAACTGCTGACATGACAGACATTGGAAAGGGAAAAGGTACTGCACTCTACTACACAGAGAGAAAACCTAGCACAAGAAGAAGTTTGTAAAGTAGATGTGGAAAAAATGAAAGGCAAGATGAAGTATATTGCTATGCATAAGCCTAGTAGCATTTAATATGTCCTAAACATTTTATATACCTGAAGGGGACTTACAAAAGAGCTGCAGAGGGACTTTTTATACGGGCTTGTAGTGATAGGATAAGGGGCAATTGTTTTAAATTGAAAGAGAGCAGGTTTAAATTAGATAATTAGGAAGAAATTCTTTACTATTAGGATGAGGAAACACTGGAGCAGGTTGCCCAGAGAAGTTGTGGATGTTCCATCTCTGCAAGTGTTTTAGTTCAGGTTCGATGGGGCTCTGAGCCATCTATCTATGGGAAGGCACCCCCGCCTGTCGCAGGGGGTTGAAACTAGATGATCTCTAAGGTCCCTTCAAAATCATTTTATGATTTTATGGTATCAGCCACTGCATTGGGCTGCACTGTTCCAGCATGAAGGGAAAACTAGGCTGGTAGTATCTGTATCTAGTTAAATGTCAAGGCCCTTTTACTTAAAAATAAAAAGATCTGAGACCAAATCTCAGGTACACATGCACCAACAGGAAAAAAAGGCAGAGGCACCTGACTAGGTATTTTCAGGACTAGCCTACAGGGACTGAACTACGCACAAAGGGACAGATGAGAATAACATATATACCAGTTGTAACCTATACACGAGTCAATGGATGTGCATTAACTCATGTAGTTTTGTTCATAAAAGGCAGAATCAAGAGATTTTTCTACTCCAATAGTATTACTAGAACATGCAGTTTTGGACTTTTTCATCACCACTACTGTTGCTCAGTAATTTGTTCAATTCAAGAGTGCAAAACATATAAGCATGTACAATGAAATGCTGTTAGAGGGCTGACTTGCAAAAGACCACTAGTCCCATAGAGATGACTTAACCATGACTAGCAACTCATTAGATTACACTAAGCTGATGACAAAGAGCAGTTTCCACAGCACCAGAGAACTCATTTAGATCTCTAATATTCTTCAAGATAGCGTGAAGATTTCCTGAAAAATTATTACCGCCTCAGAGGAAAATAAACTACTCTTATTCATGCCAATGCTCCAACAGTGACACATACCTTCTCATAGTACTGGATGTTTTTATCTGCCATCCCCATGAGTAGATGCCTAAAGTCTTGTCTTTTGTTGTTCTGCCATCTCTCCATATCTGCTTTCAGGTCAGCATTGAAGCATTCTACTCGGTCTTGACATTTCTCAACATCTGTGGGTACCTGCAGCAAAAAAAATGAAGATTAAAACTGTCACTGAGAGTGCTAGATTTATGAATTAGCTCAAACCTTACTGAGCAAAACCACAGAAGTTCACAGGGAGTTAGTGGGAGTTACTCTGAATAAACTGAGTTATGGCTGCAGGGAGACAAGCCACATTTCTGACCTAGACAGGATATGAGATTGCTTAATTTGTTATTTGCTGTTTGAGGTGGTAAGAGTTTGTGCTTGTCCATCTCCATGCCTGATATGGAGGCAGATGGAGGAAGTGCTTGCTGGAGTACATGAAGAGGAAAAACATTTTGGTGTAAGTGCTGGGTACCTAGGCTCAGTTCCAAGTGCTCAGAATGAGCAGCTTGGCTACATCTCTACAGCAAACCTTACTCCTTCCCATTTACAGCTACACTAGGCATTTCACAATTTACATTGGTGTGTATAATATAACAAACATTTAGGTTTGTCCAAAAAGCTGGATAAGAGACTTCTGTGTTCTCTCTCAACAGCTGGAGAATAAAATTTCTAAGCCTCTAGTTTCTAGCTTCCACTTTTAACCTTATAGGCTGCCTGAACAAAATTTAACTGGAAATCACTCATGATCATCACTCTGGATTGGTTAATAGACCTTTGGGCTACACACTGGGCATGCAATCATACAAAAGCACGTTGTGAGGCATGTTGAAGAACAGCCTACTGCAAGCTGGGTAGAGATTTAAACAGCACAGATTTATGACAGCAGTCACTGGACCAAGTTGTATGTACCAACTAAATTGGTGTTCTTTGCTTGTGTTTTAACTAACATGCTGCATAACACCAGGCGAATACAGGAACAATTTACAACTGCTTCTTCAAGCATGAAAGCCATAAACACCTTTCTCTCTCTTCTCCTTATGTTGCATGGTCCACACAGAAAGGAATCTTGTAAGGACATGCAGACTAAGCCCATGACCTCAGAAGAGGAAACCGCTAAATACCTGGCAGAAATGAGTACCAGTATTACTGCTACTGCAAGCTGTGATTTGCACAAAAGCAAAAGGCAGAATGAACATTTGCAGAACATTGTAGTGATTCCTGTCATACCTGATACCTTCAGTAAATTCCCTTTTTCTCTGAGTGGCATTAGAGAAGAGGACAAGCAGACTATGTAAGAAGCTTTTCATAGGAACTACAGGAAGCTAGAGGTGTGCTACTACCTTGAAGTTTGACAAGGTAGTCAATTTAGGTAAAAACAAAACAACTGCGCTTCTCCAGGATGTGAATCAGGGCTGATCACTGAAGTATCACATTGACTCAGAGAAGGTCTTACATCTGTTCTCCAATAAAGCTGTTTGAGAGACAGGAGTTCTTCATACTCAGGGGATTTGAGTTTCCCTTTATTCACACAACTGAATACAGACTACAGGCAGCTCGAGGGTTCAGCAGATAGTCTTTTCTCCTACCCTATCTGAGTACTACTGGCTACAGAATTCGCTCTGCTGCAACTCCAAAGTTCTCCTGTAGGCTGCAGAGAACTACTCAGCCTGTGGCTGGAAGATTTAGAAGATGTGCCCCTCAAGGCAAGTATGCCTTGCATCTTAAGTACTCTGCTATCTTAATTAGAAAGGCTAGGCTATCAAGAGAAAGATTCATGAAGTCTAGAAGCAAAACCACGTAAGATTTCTGAACCAAATCAAGTTCACTTCTAAGCACTCCCAAGCTTGCTGCTGCTTCTTCCAGGATCTGAAACAAAAATGAAGCTATACAAAAATCTGTCTTCTCACAGCTGGTTCTCCTGCAGGTCAGGCTGAGAGTGCTCTAGAAGTTTAGAGCTACAGGGACAACCCAGCGGTCAGCAAATGGGCCACATATGTTGTTGTAAAGGAACAACAGCAATTAATTCCAGCAAGTCTCTACAGGCATCCTCATGATCCTCCTCATGCGCTCTACATTAAAGTAGCATTAAAGTACATTAAAGCACATGCAGCAGTCCTATCCAGGAGTGCCTTTCCTTACAAAACTTAATTTGCAACTCAGTAGCTGAAACAAAATTTTAAGTTAATTAACAGCTTTTAAGCACTTTATATCTCATGCAAAGCCATCAATGCTAATGCTTTTATCTGCTTTTACCAGTAGAGACACTAAATAATAGCTAGCAACTAAGAACTGAGCAGAAAGCAGACTGAACTTTGGGGGAAGTTGCTACTTTCTTACTGCTATCTGTTCTCAGATACTGGAATATCTCAAAAACCCCTCAAACCACAAAACCAAAGTGAAAACCAGTTCAAACTCCAATATGCTCTTGAATGGCTCAGGACTATTTTATGGAATCAATTCAACTTCTGAGATATATATATATATATATGCAGGCAAGAGCTGAACATAAAAATGTATATTCAGCAGTCTTGTCACCTTGCTATATGATAAGAAGTTGTGCACATAAATCTAAATCTCTTCACACTGATTCTGTTCTCTTAAAAAACTAACTATAATTTAATGTGGTCATGTACAGATGGCATGTCCACTTTAAAATTCCTCTAGAGCATCATTACTAAGTAACAAATGGTCCTGAAGCAGAACAAATCCAGCATTTACCTAATCTAATTTTTGCATAGGCTATTTCTACCTTCCTAATTCTCCAGAAACAGATACTGCTACAAGGCCTTTTTTCCCCTTGCAAATACATATAGTCACCTTCTACTTCAAGTTCTGCTCTGCCATATTTACTGTTCCCACAGACCACCACACCTCAAAGCCCTGAGGCAGACAGAATGTATTAGGTCATCAGAAGCAAACTTCATTTCACCAAGAGGAAATCACACCTGTCCTTCACTGCACCAGTTGGACTACTGCAAAATCAGCTCCAGCATGGGTTAGAAGTGGGTGAGCACCATTTCACCACTGTACTTGCTAGAAACTGAACAGCTGGAGACGCCGCACTAATATCGTGATGCTGCCATTAAACACCACACACCCCACACTTTTGGTGTGAGCTCCAGTGTTCTGAGCAGTACTTCCTCACAGACATTTACAGTAGCCCTGCAAGCCTTCTGCATTTATAGGCCACCAAGCTCTAAGCAGATGATTTCAATGCAAGAATGACCCAATGCTTTGTGATGCCAAACTGGGTATGTGCACAGCGAGGCCCTGAATGCCCTCTAGTGGAAGAGATTATCAAGTAGCCATAGGTCCTTCTTTCAGAATCCAAACAGGCTTTTTTTCCCTTAAGGTTTCCTCTGGGTTTTTGTTATGTAATTTCTATCAAATCAGCAAGTATGCCACAAGGAACACAAACACCATTCCACAATTGCAGCTCATGACCCTCTGCCTGCGTCTAGTTTCCAGCAAATCATAGGCAGGACACCCCATTGAATGGAAGATACACTGCTAGGCCCAGCTCAGAGCTATCGGCTCCTACAGACAAGGATAATTC
>JAWWTY010000088.1:21713294-21735901 GCA_035222235.1 Margarornis squamiger
TGACTATATGAGCGTGGGGGGTGTACCAGGGAAGGTGCCTTGGTCCCAGTTCAGCTGGATCAAGTGTGACTGACCTAGTGGCTCCTGGATGGTCAGACAAGCATGAGAAATGCCTGGTTTTAACAGAGTTAAATTCCTCCTGCTTCCTCAGTAAGATTCATAAATCTCATCTCACAAGGACATATGTCTCTGCCAAAGGAAGCTGAGAAACTTACATGGCAGATCTCACCTTCCCAAAATATAATGTGCAAGACATTTCCAGGAATTCATTGAGGATTCCAGCACAGTTCCACTAAGTCAGCACTGAAGCATTCTGGGCTCAGTTTTACTTGCTGGAAATTAGGCAGGCTTGCAGACAGTTTTACTTCTATTGCTGGAATAGTTTTGAGTTGAGGCAGTATTAAGGCAATCACCAAGTCTTGGTCTTGTGTAAGATTCTTGTCTTTCTTGAAAGGCGTTAGCAGCCAAACCTAAAGCTAGCCCGTGATGACTATATGGAAGTATTTTTGTACCTTAGTTCTAGTCCCTTACTCACTAGACTTGATTGAGGATTCCCCTCCATGCTACTATTTAAGTTTGGGGCAAAATCTTCAACTAGAAAAAGAGGAGAATGGCAGAGGGGGGAAGGAAGCAAGGCTTGTGTTCTTAGCACTTCAGCATTTCTTTTGCCTCAAACAGTTTAGCATTGTTTGAAAAAGAGAACCTATCACTTTCACCTGCTCCTTTCTAGGGAATCAAGCTGTTTCATGTGCCCAAGTAATCTACCCAATGCATGCACTGGAAGCATCAGGAAAAGGACAGGAAAGTGAAAACAAGATTCCAGTATTGACTGATTTGAAAGACTCTCCCTTCAAGCCTGCAGAGCAACTGCATGACCCTGAGGAACAGCACTCAGCCATTCAGACCTCCATGAGAAAAGGCACAGATGAAGGCCCTGCCATCCTAAAAGTACAACAGAAGTGAAGTTAGAAATACACCTACTTATGTTTCCCTCAAGACGTATGACTACACAACATAAGGGGATGCTTTATTTTCTCTCTTCCTCGTCACAAAGATCTGCTTGATAAAATTCCCCTAGAATGCACATCAGTCTGTCTGAAGAACACAAAGATGAATCATCAGGAACAGCTAAGACACTTCAATCATCACAGTCAAGACCAGTTAGGTTCCAGCACAAGTTTCACCCACCTTTATTCACTTCACTAGCCTCTCTGTATAAGGAAACTGCTGTAGACAAGAAGAAAATGGGATAAAAAAGCATCAAGAGTCAGTTCTGAATCACTGTCCTTGTGGATTCCCATTATATTTTTTAAATGTGTTTGTCCAGAAGACAGGCTGGGAAATGCTACCTGGCTCTTACTAGCAAGTTGTGAAAACAAGGACACAAGCAAGATTGAGTAAACTCTTAAGTTTTCTTCTCAGTTTCCCTGCATGTCACTGTTTTGTCCCCTCCTCAGTTACCACTACCTGCCGACAAAGGTATCAGTAGATGAAAACTCTGGGGCATACTGCAAGACTTTTTTTTTTTTTTTCTGTTACAATGAAGGACCTGTATAAAGAAAGAGAAAAAAAAAACCACACAAAACAACAAAGACTGTGGTCAGACAACATTCTTCCCCACATTGGTGTCCTATGTCACAACCACAAGTGCACACTACAGCATTAGCAATTGCCCTCTTGCACCTAATGCTGCTGCTTTTCAGTCTTCAGAATAACTCATTTTATGACTTATGTTTATCCAAACCTTTGAGGTTCCAGAAGCATTCTTAAGTGGAGAAAGAAAACCAAAACAGCTACCCCTGCCTCCTCATTCAGAGACATCAAAGAGACTCTTTAGAGGTCTCAAACCTCTTGCCTGCAAGGCTGCAAAAGAGGTGTAGGGAAAGTTGTCATTGCTCTCCACGGATTACTTCTGTGCAGCTTTTTTGCCATGTTTAATTACTGCTTTCAGCTACAATGGCTAATTGGGCAATTAGCTGGCATTGAAGAGGCCTTGTTTGTAGGACAAGAACAAGTTATGCCATTAATACTGTTACTCTCCTTGAATAATGGTAGATAGTGCTAGAGGTTGTAACCCTAAAGATTAGCCAGAAGTTTACAAAAATAATAAAATCAAAGAGGTGAGAATTTCATGCTTATTGAGAAGACTAAATCATGCACAGTTTCATAGTAATATTGCAATGTTACAATATAGCAGATTTATGTGCTACAGATCCAAAATAAAACAAGTATTAACAGACAAATAAGTAGATATGCAAAATCAGAAGTACAGGATGAATTTTTTTTTTTCAATTAAAAAACCAAAGACACTCTTGGGAAATAAATTTGATCTAAATATAGTAAATACCTGAGCCACATTCCAAAGTTCTGCTTTAAAAAGGAAGGGAACCCTTGAACACAGGTTCCCAACCACAGGAACGTTATTAGGGTGCCACTACATAGAGCTATTTTATATTGATGGAATAATGTATTCTTAATATAAGGGAGAAGAGTCAGACAGTTTTAGCCATTTGCCTGTGGAAAGCTGCATCTCATTTTGTGCTTCCTATTCCTTCTGATCAAGTAATAGCTAAAGGCCAAGTTGCTCTAAATTAAAGACAAAAATCCCAAGACTTTCCTACAATACCTCTTAGCATTTTTAGTAGTTAAGATACAGTCTTTCTTGCAATTAGGACTCTTAGAGCAAGAATGAATGACAGGACTACGTTAAGCATGCAGCAAGAGGTATCTACTATTTTAGAGAAACTATATGTTCTCATGTGCTGCCTGAAAATGGAACTTTGGAGCAGACATTTTGAAAAAAATTATCTGCAGCCTGTAAAGGCTTCCTCATCTCAAACGAAAATACCATCTCCAGCATATACTGTCATCTAACTAGGCCAGAGGAATGTTAATCTTTTTTGACAAGTGGATCAAGTATATTACTAGTGAAGTTAGTGAACACTTTTTGCTTTAGGTAACTACAAGTGCCCAAAACAGATGTCAACATTATCTGGGAGCTGTTGATAATGAGTTAATTAATAGAAATGAACATTTCAGATGTGAAGGCAGTGGACTTTTTAGATCACATTTTTTATTAATATAATTAGATTGCATTAATGACTGAACTACAACAGATGCTGAAAAAATCTCTAGCATATTTCTTTTGGTAGGCATTAGCATCCTTCAGATACTTCAGTTTAACTATCAGCTGTAAAGCCTTCTGAACCAGCAATAACATGGAAACCAGTTTACACATGAGGATCAAGATCATGATATAGTTAAGTGGCTGATAGAGAAAGTGTGGTAAACACTTAAGCAACAAGCTTAAAGCATTCAAAAAAGGATAGACACAAAAAGTGAGGTGATTAACAGTGAATCAACAACCAGACACATTCCCTGTAAGGGAACTCTAACCAAATGGGTGTCAGATTACTTAAATGAATAAACTTTCAAGTTAATGAAAGAAACTGGCCTTGCAAGTTTACAAACGGTTCTATTTAGAACTCAGAGACAAAAAAAATCTAAACCAACATGTTCAAGGTTTTTTCACGGTTGCATACACTGAACTAACCATTTTGCTAAGAGAAGTCACATCTTCAACATATTCACAAGCTACTAAAAGACACAAAGTTAAGAAAATACAGTGCAAGATGTAAATGTCCAGAACAGGCCCTCAAATGATTCTTCAAAGAAGGAAATACTAGGAAAGAGAACGTTGTTTTGTACCTTTGTTGTAACCCTGTAGGTGATATATGTCTCCATTGTGCACACGTGTTTTTTGGGATCATCAACAGTAACAAAGAGGTCTCTAGTTTCCACATCCAACTCATCATCCAGCTGCAGTCTGTTAAGGAGAGATGAGGAGGAGGCTGGGCTAGAAGTGTCCACAGGTGTGCCATTGGGCAGACTAAGATCCTGTATTGGAGAGAAAAAAACAGGAAGTTTTTAATAAGATTAACAGATTCAAGGTAAAGTATTTTCAAAGATGCCACTGACAAGCTTCAGTGATATAATACAAGGGCTATTAATTGCAGCAGCTCCAAGGATCACCCTTTTCCAGGACACATGAGCAACTGCCTAAGGCCTGAGCTTTGAACATTAGGTCGTTCTGCAAGTTGAAGAGAAAGCAAATTACCACCACACCTCCACTTAGTATGGCGCAACCTGCCTTCTAGTCATAAGGAAGTAGAAATATCGCTGAGCCAACAGCTCCTGGTAGGACTCAACTAACTTAGACTCTGGAAACAAGACAGCTAGGCAAATCAAGTGACCTACTAGTAAAACAACCTTCAGGCAAAGTGGCAACAATTCAGTTGTCTAGAATGCAGTCAGAATTCACCTCTGGAGATTCCTGTAGCAAAGGAAGGAGGGCAAACTCGCATCAGAGGCTTCCCATCCAGTCCACTAACTTCCAGGCATGTTGACAGCAGTCAGACCCTGAACTGCCATCATTGCACTACAGGACAGTCACAGACCATACCCTTCTGCACCAGTGTCTAGGGATACCTCCCTTTTGGATTCCTAAGGCCAATGAAAACACTACTTTTTCCTCAGAGAGGTCCTCATTCCCATCCTCCCAACTCCAAGACTATCATCCAATGCCTAAGGAAGACAAAAGCTAAAAGATTCAGCAAGTGGCTATTTTAGGAAGAAACATATAAAGGTTTAAGAAGTCTGCAATTTCTTGAAACAGACTTAGCAGCAGGGAAAAGAAAAAAGATACCAAAACCCAAACCAACCAAACAAAAAAACCTTTATTGCCAACTTGGTACATTCATACACCTTCAACTCTCACACTTGAATACAGACCAACTACTCCATAATAGCAGTTACTCCACTTGCATAAATATCCCAGCAACTTCACATGTTCTCTGCTCTGGTTTCATGGCAAACAGAGCTGACAGTATGTGACAAGTTGCACAACATATAGGACAGGAACACCTGACAACAGTATTAGAAATTCCTAAAGATTCATGCCTCTTCTTTTCAGAGAAGAGGGATTTTTTGTTCGCATCTTTTAACTAGTAGCACAGGAATAGATTTATCCAAAGAGTGACTTCCTTTGCTGCTAGACAGAGAAACATCACTTCAAGTAAGAACCACATTAACTAGAAGTGTTTTAGTTATACAATTACTCCTTAGCCCCAGCCTCCTGGAGTCTTTAAGTGGCTAAGCAAAATATGTAAAGCATGTTTTAGTAAAGCAATCATGTTTGGTTGAGACCGTCTCTGTTCATTAGTCCTCCTTTGTTCAAAGATTCAGAATTACAGAAGAGCACTTCACAGTAAAGCTACTTACAAAGGTCTGCCTTTGACAATGACTAAGAACACAGCTAAGTTCCTACTAGTCACTGTCAAAAAACCATCACGGGAGTACTGGGATTTCCCAGATAGCCACCTGTCTGTTGCAGCACTGCAGAACTGTGGTAGCATTGCTCTTCACCTTGAGGGCTGTACTACGAAGTAGAGAAAATAATGCTTTAGACTAAACATTTTGAGGTGATCTAAACTACTGTCTAGTAACAGAGAGGTTAGATGCATTCTCTTGACTAATGTACAGAAGTGGCTGCCAACAGATGAAAGGTTTCAAGTTTGCCTGGCAAGTGCACAAGAGTAGGAAGGTAGGTGCTTAAATGCTCTCCTAAGAGCAAAAGAGCAGGATGAGCATGGCACAGCTTGCCAGCTCAGACATGAGGTAGACAGCTCAAACCACACAAGAATCTGGCTCAGACTCAGCATAGCAGAAGCATGTGAAACAGGAAGAAGAAATGGTACAATACCTCTGCAGATAAGGAGAGCTGCTGAAGTTACACAAACAGAATGAGCACAGGACAGGAAAAGATAGCAAGGAGATGGCTTCAGAAAAGCTGCCATTCAGCTAGACAGGAAAATTTGGCTGAGCAGAGTGAAAGGCAAAGCAAACCTGGGACACCACAGTAGATGTAGACAAATTCATTTCTGTTTCCAAAAGGAAAAAGCAGCTCATCATTGCCCATGTGCAATAAGCATTAGCATATGGCAAGTTGTGCCAGAACTGCAGCTAGTCAAATTCTAAGCTTCCAGTATGGAAACGAATTAACTTGCAGAAACAGCTTAGGTCTGGTTGCACAGGAGATCACAAAATTCTTTCAAAAGAGAGCTTAAAGAATATCATGGAATCCACTTAAAATACAAGAACTCTACATCACCTGGAGAAAGGACCAAAGACACGAGATTGCAGCCACTTGCATGAAGTTAGCAACCTTCCTCACCAGTTCTGTTGGGAAATAACAATATGATACTAGCATGTCTTGCACATTTTATGCAGGACAGAAGTCTGCGAAGGCTTGAATTCACTTCATTGTACTCCAGTGTGTTCTTGCAGTCATGGGTCCTGTGGAATGTTTCAGGTCTTCAAGGCTGTGATAGTTTTACCTTGGATGAAACATCCCAGCTCCAGATCAAGTAGAACTTCATTATGAGCTGTGGTTCAGATCAGGAGAGCTGCTAGCTGTGGTGGTGGGGAAAGGACAGATGACGTGTACACTGAAATTACTGTGCTATAGTGCCTCATCCACAACAGCAGGATTCTCTCCTGGTAGTCACAGCTGGCATCATACCCTGCTGATTTGCTAGTTTTCAGTAGACAAAGGCCAAGTTAGAAGCTAACTGTTTCTCCTTCTTAATGGGTGGAACCTCCTAGCTAAGTGAACTAGGAACATTACTTCTTGCTGCTGAAGCCTTGTTTAACAGGAGGCAGGATTGATTGGCTGAAGTCTTATGCTACTGCTAGAAAGAGGTAGGCTTTGAAGTGTCACCACAGAATACCCAGCAACCTAAGATGTCTCAAACTGTAACCCTACCAGCAGAATACCTCCTTGTCATGTTAATTAGCACTGGCTTTTTTTCATGGGATTTTTATTTTTGCAGCTTGGGAAGAAAGACTGCATCATCTGTGTTGGTCTGCTTTTACCACAGAAAGAAGAGTACATCCTGCTGTGCCTAGAGGGAAAGATCTGCAACCAACTGTATTTCTACCTGTTGGTATAGCTATTATTCTTGCAAGTATCAGAAATACTGGCAAGTATTATCTGTTTTATATAACAGTCTGACTTCAGTGCCAGGGACTCAATCATTAGCTTCACCTTTAGTGCACCAAGCAACTGCCCACTGACTGTTTTAAGTATCTATCTACATTACTAGAAATCAGCATAGTCCAAGTCACAGCAGGTACCTACAGCTTACAAAGCCTTTTTGTCATAGCACATGTTAGTCATAGTAAAGTCAGCCTCCCATAAATCTGAGCAGTTGCATAGCAGACAGAAGTAGAAGCTGCTTCTGGCAGCCAGGCAGATGGCATGGAGGACACGTTTTGTCAAGGCATTCTTCACTTCTTAGACAGCATCCATAAAGACGTCCTCAAGTTTCAAAACTCTTTCTAAAGTAAAGAGCAAAGATCCTGAGCTTTGGTCCCTCACTTTCTCAGGACAGTCACCTCCTCAGGACAGACTCAGAGCTTTGTCACCTGCTGAAGCAGGTCAGGTGCAGATCCAGCAAGGCCTGAATCACAACCTACAGCAGAAACAGTGTGCCATTCAGACCTTCAGCTTAAGTAGTAGGCTTGTGTCTGCAGCTGTAAAACCACCACAAGACAAGCTCTTCATGCATTCCTTAGAGGTTTCTAGAATCCCTCAAGACACCCAACTTTATGGATACATGAGATCAGACAATTCTAGCAGCATATGTTTGGCATCCTACAGTGCAAGGCAAGTAGGAACTAACTGCCTGTGCTGGAAATGTGTAAGACCTGCCAACTATGCAGACTGCTATCTGGTAAGGCTGTTATATTATTTTGTTGTCTTACGACGTCCAAACACCTTGACCAGTTAGTCTCCCTAGAAACAGATACTAAATCTATCAAAAAGTTCACTTCATCCAAGTTTAAAATTCAACTGAATTTTATAAACTAGAAGTCTGCATGTGAGATTCAAAATTACTTGGGAGGTTTCCAGCAGTTGTCATCTTCTCCCAGGAGATTTTCCAAGACTCCATTTACAGAGCAGCTTGGATCCACATAAAGTAAAACTTCAGGACCTTGGTATCCACTATTCTGGATGGCAGCCTCCCCCAGTGGAGCAGTATGCCAGAGAAAGCAACCAGTACTCAACCCTCAAAGACTAAAACAAGGACTAAAATTCTATAGGTATTTATTGTCAAGTGAAGACAACACAGTTTCCTGCTGAGTTACATGTAGCTAGTCAATATTGCAGCTAGTCAATATTGCAGCTTCCACAAACTGAATGTTAGTTTTCACTTATCCTGCCTTAGCAAGTGTACAGCTTAACCATACAGCTTTGTTGTCTAAAGCAGCAGTCGATGAAGGAGGCAGAAGATGTGGTTCAGCTAGGTCTTCCAAGCACACATAAGCTCATGTCTGGAAAGGGTTTGCCTGAAACCACGTGATGCTGCATGCCCACTGCTCCCATTCAACAAGTATTATATGACAGTAACAGACATTTAGAAATGGCGCTGTTTAGAGGCCAGTGGTGCACTTAACCCTGACTAAGTTAGGGGACCTTAGTGCCAGGCCTGTACTGCTCCTAGAACCTCACTACTTCACTTCTGAAGTTCAGAGTGCTGTATATTTTGTCCTTGTGTCTCAAGGTGTTCCATTGCTTTTGCCGTTCAGTTCCCAGAAACATGACCACAGACAAAGTCATGTTAAGGAGACAACAATTCCACACAACAGCAGGTTTCTGGAACACTCTTATCTCCATACCTTCAGTGCATAACAAATCATAGCAGGATGGCAGCCAGTGACTGGAAAACTGAAGTGGTTTAGATGTAAATATTTCCAAGGACCCTATAAAAGCCTACATTAACTTGGCTTTCACAGACCTGTTCATAACACTGCTTGTCTCATCACAGCAAATTCTGAAAACAGGCATTTTTTGTTTATAGAGCTCTCTTTCACTGGCTATACAGGTCAGCTCTGTGTAGAAAGGAAAAGCACTTTTCTATGCTCCACTACATCTAGAGCAGCTCATTTGTGTCTGTCAGTACAGTATTCTATTAGAAGATCTCACTGAGCACCCGTATAGTGAAATCCTAGTCTACATGAGACTTTATCCAATACCAGCTAGATAGAGACCAAGGGAAGAAAAGGCATTTGCTCTCCCTTTTTACATATGTCCAGTTTCATTCTCTATCAGGCAGCAGCATTACACTTTGTTTATTAGAGGTCATTTTTGTTTCCTCACACATCTGAGGTAGATCTGAGATACTGCATGTCCCTGCCTCTTGCACTTGATTTTGGGTAGCTATTTTAAGGCACTGAAGTGGGGATACAAAACTGCAGAGAGGGGAGAACACTGTGGACACAGTAGGGATGGGAAGATAAGAAGGCAGTCATGCTCTACAGGAGTTGACAAAAAAAAAAAAAAAAAAAGCCAAACACCACAAAATCCCCACAGTTAAACTCCAAAAATACTATTCATTCAGGAGGAAGGACCACATTTCTACAGTGATCCACAAGCAAGATAATACTTAGTGCAACAAGAACACCTGTGAGAATCAACTTCTAAGGCTAAACCTACCCCCCAGGGAAAGGTTAAGTGGGTACACGTACACCAGTTCCTGATACCCTTCTCCAATAATTTGAAAGGGAGTACAGTTTGTGTGGATGTACTCACAAGGCCTAAGATGATACTTTCAGAAGAGGTTAGTGTTTTCCATTATGTCATCTAGAATCGCACTGCAAGTTTGAGGCTGTTTTAAGAGCAATGCAGACTAAGCTCAAATCAGAAGTAATTTCTCTTGCTCTTATCTGAAAATATGTCAGCAGAGGAAGAATAATGCTGGGTGCTGAGGACCCAAGCCCAATTTTTCACTTCTTAGCCCTGAAGGGTGCTATGCACTAAGTCTGTGGGCTTTGCAGTGTTGGGCAGAAAGCCCCCAACTCTAAGAGGGCCAAGCCTCACCTCAAAAGTTCTAGCAGTACCACTGGTATTTTGCCCATCTAACCAAAAAGCCACTAAAGACTGGATCAGTTTGCCCTCAGGGTATTTTAAATAGCTGTCCAAGTACAGAATGCTTCCAAGCCCTGAGTCTGATGACTTTGTTCTGGTGTTCATCATTTGAATTACTGTTTCTGCTCTGTAGGTCAGAGTTGCCCAGAGACAGCCTCCTCAGCATCCCTGAAAAAAAATAAGAGTTTAAAATGACGCAGCTAATCATGATGGCATTCAGTTTGATATGACTCAAAACCTGGGAGCATTCTTGCTCATACAGGTATCATACTTGGAACAGTGCTTCTTCGCACTTTGACTGGACAAATAAACACTGGAACAAGCTTCACAGGCACCACATGCTTGACACAAGCACTTTCCAAGTCTTCTCACGTAAATCACGGGATCCTCACCTCATTTCTGAGGTCAACAGCCAAGTTTTATAGGGTGGATTATTTTACTCTGTGGTTTATTTTCCCCTAAGTTCTCAGTTTAGCTAAACAGAGCAAGAATGTGGGCACAGAAGCATTCTGGCAAACAGTATTTGCAGCAAGAGCAGTAAGATTATCTCCTACCTCTGTTCCTGGAGTCTTCAGGGACTCAGCTACAATATGGCTTAGTTTCAGTCTTCCTGTGCACCAGGGTAAAGACAAGTGTCACAGGAAGGTGTCAAGTACCACATCAGACCAACTGTTCATACAGTCTGGCCACAAGTCTGTCTTCTCATAGTCCTTAAGAGGGTAACCTCTCTTCCTAGTCCAAAAGGGGAACTGTGCAGTACCACACTAAAGCTAAATATGGTTCAGGTTAGACTCTAAAAGTGAGGAACGTGAGTGGCATCTCATAGATGTCTTATGGAAGTTAAGCCCTTTGATATTAGTGGTAAGACATACTACTGTGCTACTTTGTGCATAAAAGGCCAGAAGCCTTTGGAGGACAGGGATTTGGAAGATGAAATGGGTTGTTTATTTGCAGCAGACATTAATTATGCAAAATGTAAAGGTGTAAGACATACTTTTGCCTTATTGTCACTAAGCCGACATGTACTTCCCTATATCCTTTGAGCAGGAAAAGTAACTGCATGCTTGCCACATCTTACACCTCTCCTACTGCGGTAAATGTCAAAAGGTATTTTAACACATCCAGAGGATGAGCTGCTCCCTTGAAATAAACAGTCTCAGATTCAAGGTTAGCTTCCACATCTGTTTTCAAAGCACTTGAGTCCTTGCAGAAAGCTTTATCTATCTTCCTAAGCAAAATGCCAGGCTGGCAACTGTTCAGCAAAATTAGTTCTGTTATGTTTAAGCTGTAGAAAGTAGCAGAAAAGTGCCTGTGACCTGATGGAAAGCAAAAGAGTTTAAGATTTGAGCAGACTTGGATTTGCATCCTTTAGCAAATGTATAGGTTCTTTCTACAGTTCTCAATAGAAAGCAACAGGCACCAACTCCACTATATCTTCAGAGCTCAAAGGCCTCCACAAATGGCAGAAGCTGCATATTCTCAGAAATATATAGAAAAGAATAGACCTTTTGAATCAAGTCTCCAGTTACTCTCCTCTCTAGCTTTGTTAAGTTCCATGTCTGTCTGCAAGGAGTTTATTTTAATAATACTGTTTGTTATAAGGATTCCGCAGTTGTGTGCACAGAAACACCACAACGCATTTTAACATAAGCACCTTGTTAACAAACAAGCCTAACACACCTAGTGTTTTGTTTAAAGCTTCATTTTCAGAACCTGAGCTCTGACATTCTAAACAGCAAAGCAGCAGCCAGGATTTCAGGCCATGAGCAGGAAAACTTGAATCCACCATATGACTAGGAGTCATTCCCAAGCCAAGAAACCAGATTTATACCTGATTACAGACGGTTTATTAAGCTTGTCCAAACTAAACTGCTTTCTAAATTGCTTTCTCCTGCAGATACACTATGCAGAAGTTTTTTCTTCAGTTCACCCTCTATAAACAGGTTTAGTTGCATCAGTTATCTAGGTACCCAGTGTCAGCAAACTGCCAACGTGGCTGAGAGCCTTTTGAGAACAAACCACAGTTATCTTTTTTTTAATGTATAAAGATGTAAAGAATTGGGGAGAAACAAAGAAGCAGGAGGGAAAGATGACAGAGGGCTGGAAATTACTGTAGCATGCTGGTGAATACTTCATTTAAAAAAGAAAGAATATGCATACTCTACGATGTGTATCTCCTCATGCTCACTGTTTCAGATGAGTTGCGTTAACATTTCCTGTCAAGACCAGAGGAGGTTTCATGAGAACAAGTCAGACTGACAAGATACCACTGTGCAAGTAAAGGAAGCAAAGATATTCAAAGGGAAGGATTTAAGTTTACATCTCAAACCCTGCGAGAGCTGGAGGAGAGTGCTCTTGGATAAGCTCTCAGAGTTAGTTTATGCAGGTGCATATATCCCTCTATCACATTTGCTGATACACAAGACATTTTCCAGAAGAAAGGCATTTGCTCCCAAAGAGATAAAATAAACAAAGTGCTTACCTGTTGAAAGAAAAAAAAACAAAACACCTAAACAAAAAACCACACAGTATGACTGCTTCAAGAGAGCAACTGAGGAAAAGCAGTATTGCAGTCATGCAGTATTTGCTCACAGTATCCAAACTATCTATAGAGACTGATGAACAGAAGAAAAAAGGCGTGAGATCTACAGACTAATTTACCTGGAGAAATATCCTTTATTTAATAGTCTAGGCTTATAACAGCCACCGAGGCATACAGAGGTATTTAGCACACATGGCTTCAAGTGAAGTATACTGATCCAGTAATGGGACAGTCAGCATACTGGAAGTCAGCACGCAAATCCTGAAGAGGTCAAGCTGATCACTGTCAATAAAATGGTACTGATTAAAAATGTCCACGGATTTTCTGGGCAACAATCCAAAACACAGCTTTATCTTGGAAGTATTCAAGATTTTCAATTTGCCTTATACTAGTATCTAAAAAGTTACAGCAAAGGCATCACTTTTACCCAAAAAAGCATGGGTTTGAATATTGTCTGGGGTAGTCTATCACTTAGCATTCCCAGATGTCAGTGCTTTCACCACCAAGTTAGCTGAGAGTGCCTGCCGCTGAGACCATCTGCAGCACTACAGGGAAGAGGCTCCTCTGTCCTTGGGCAACACCTGCTGTGCAACGTATTCCTTTTCAAGGAACGCATCACATCAAGCTTACTGGAAAGGTGAGGCAAATTATGCAGACAAACTGTAACACAAGGGAGTTTATAACCCATACAGGCCATTGAGAAGGGCACAACAAGTTTCATTCAAGCAGTATAAGGCAACACTTGCCCATAAGGACAGGGCATTTTATCAGTATAGTAACAGATTTCCTGGCAGATTTCTGTTGATAGCATTTTTGGGTTTAAGAGGCGACTAGCAACCCTCAACAGACATGCAGAATTAGGGTGGTTTGAAAGAGCTTGTTTTTTTCAGACTTAAATTCAGCATGAGGTCAGAGCACAGACTAATAATCAGAAAAATGAATATTATGAAAATAATCAGAACATGTCCTTCAGTGCTGTAAGCCAACCCATCTCTAATAACACTATAGACCACTGCACTAGTAATATTACTGACCACTCCAGGACAGGCAGAGGTTGTTACTCTTACAGTAGAGCCTGCACTCTGTATTTTGAGGTATAATCTAGAAGCAAGTTTATGTTTGACATTTTGCACATTTTCCAGCAAACTATACTACATGTTTCTGCAATATCTTTGCTCCCACATGCTTGTATAGTAGTTGTCTTCAACCAAGATACCTAAAACTACAAACCTGAGTCCAGCAGAAACCCATCTTTAAGAGTCATAGACACCACCACTTGTACCATGTCACCTATTACTTAACACTTCATAGAAGCAGCAGCATAGAAGCAGCTCTGAACGTGATTGTAAGACAGCAATGGTCTCTACAGAATTTATCCTTTGAAGACCACTCTGAATACAGCTCTTGGCTAAGCTCTTTTCTTGCCTGTTGGATGAACTTTGGATTATTGCCTTTATTTTCAGAACAATTTCAGGTAGCTCTGCTAATGCATGTCACCTAAATGCTTATTCAGACAGGTACTTCTTGATTTCAATAAAATATCTGGTGGAGAATCAACAGTTTTGGCATTATAACATTACCTACAGCTGAAGGCAACACCTCTTTCCATCTCCTGACACACCCAATTTAGAAAATAAAATTTGCCCCATAAGTTCATCTGTCAAAAAGCAGAATCACAGAATGGGTAAGGTTCGAAGGGTCACCTGGTCCAACCTCCCTGCTTCAGTCATCCTAGAGCACATGGCACAGAATTGCATCCAGACAGTTCTTGAATATCTTCAGTGAGGGAGACCACGTCTCTGGGCAACCTGTTCCAGTGCATGATCACCCCCACAGTAAAGAAATTCTTTTCATATTCAGCTGGAACTTCTTGTGCATCAGTCTCTGTCCACTGCCTCTTGTCCTACTGCTTGGCATCACTGAGAAGAGCCTCCAACTACACCCTGTGCCACTGGTTACAACCCTCTGGGATCGACCATTCAGCCAGTTCTCAATCCACCTCACTCTTCACACAACCAGTCCACACTTCCTGAGTTGCCTAAGAGGATGTTGTGAGAGACAGTGTCAGAAGCCTTGCTGAAGTCAGGGTAGACAATATCCACTGTTCTCCCCTCATCCATCCAGGTAGTTGTTCCATTTTAGAAGGCACACAGGTTGGTCAAGCATGATGTACCTTCAGTGAATCTGCGCTGACTCCTGATCACCTTCTTGTTATCCCTGTGGATTGAAATGGCCTCCTGAATGAGGCATTCCATCACCTTTCCAGGGATTGAGGTGAGGCTGCCTGGTCAGTAGTTCCCCAGGTCCTCCTTCCTGCACTTTTTGAAGGCCATTTAAGTTGGATTGGCATTGGAAATACTAACTCATTAAAATAATTGCAGCTCACTGGATTTGTTTTCCATCTTCAGTTGGTCACTGCACTGTTGCTAGTACCTACCTTGCTATTAGATATTGCCCTTAGTAACTGCAAAAATTTACTAAGAGTAACTTACAGCTTTTACTTCACAGTTGCATAGGCCACCAGCTACAAGGTGGAGTTTGGATCTTTCTTCGTCATTACATTCTAGTGATGGGAGCAGTTTTGCCCAGTCACAAGAACATGAGAGTCTCAGCTGCCCTGCAACCCAGGCTCAAGCAGTCAAGTCAGTCACAGCTTAAGGAGTCAGCACAGCTCAGCATTTAAGATCTTGCTCAAGGACAACAAAAAACAAGGCTCAGTGATTTTGAGAAACACACAAGATCAAATGCCATTTTCAATCAGTTTATTGTCTTCTGCAGACTGAAAGCACATGCAAGTTATAATCTCTAAGACGTAATTCAGGTATTGCAAGTAGATTTTTATGTAGCAGCACTAAGTTAAGTCCCACTGGACTGTACGACCTCTGTCTTGTCTTCTGATCTACTTTACAGAGACCAGCCTCTCCACTCCAAGAAGGAGCAGACTGGCTCGTGTGACAGCCAGACCACAAGAGTAGACCACAATGCTAGAGGACACCAAGACAATAGTTTGCGCATTAATCTAGGAACCAATGTCTCCCAGAGCAGTGTGTCAACAGAAAAATTTCATTCTTTTATTCTCTGCTTCTCCCACTGTTAATTACAGGAACATGCTGCCTAAGGCACTGGTAGAATAAGGAGATGCCAACATAAATGTAGTAAAAGAACTTCCTTATCAATCTGGTTATCCCTTTCTACCCCAAAGAAGCTCAGAATGTGTTCAGCTACTTGTGTAAGTTCAAAGCACTCTAGCACAGGCAGCCCAGAGGATTCCTTCCGACCACCAAGCATAACTTTTTCCACAGTGGCTGACAAGTTATTGCCAAGACTCATCCTTCTGAAAGCCATTTGAAGAACCAAGTTCCTCTACATATGCTCTGAATATCTGTTTCCAATACTCTGTCTCATTATGCATGAAGCAATCCTGTTGAAAAGATTATGAAAGCTGTGCAAGACTGAATTCAACCTCAAAGTATACACCCCTCCCTCCATTAAGCTGAAGTAAGAACCACAAAGCAGTAATACTATTTAATAATATAATTATACAGTAGAAGCTATGTTTAGCTTTACCAGAGAGATGAAAAAAGTAATGGTACTAAGTTATGCTGATGCAACTGTTTGTCCCAACTTGTTAGCTATCCTTCATCTTGCTCAGAAGTGAAGTCAATTGCCAATTTCAGAGAAACTCACTGGGAAGTTATGTTTCAGAAAGAGACCACTAAGTTTTACAACAGTACCAGAGTACCTGTGTTGTAAGATACCATTAAAGCACCCTTATACATTCCTGTAAACGAAGGCAATTGTAAGCCCACCAATGTGTGCTTCTACAGTATCAAGCTCCAGAGCGACTACAAGCAAAAAAGGGTACAAGCACTCTATCTCTGCAATAAGACACCATGGTATTAACCTATCAAGTGGTATCACAAGTTTGAAAGATGAAAAAGCTACAAAAGCAGTTCTAGTTACCATTACTATGAAAGACAGGAAAATGGATTCAGCCAGCAGCTTAACTGTGAATAGAGCAGTGATGGCATGACAAAAGCCATGCTAGGTTTAAGTAAGTTCTTTTAACCAGGAAACTACAAAAGAGCTGCCTGACGTGCACACAGTGTAACAGAAGAAGAGACAGCAGTTCCCTTAAACAAGATGACAACTAAGCTCAGTCTTCAAGGGCTGATGGCCCACCTAAGAACCACAGGGCAGACAACTGTACCTAAAAGCTACCTGGCCCAAAAAATATAGTTTACTCCTGGCTTCAAAAGTCAGTTACAGTGAACTACAGGACAGTCAGCCTCACCTCAATCCCTGGAAAGGTGATCAAGTAAGTATTAGAAGCCATTTCCAAACACACAAAGGACATGGCAATGAGAAGCCAGCAAGGACTCAAGGAAATTCATGCTTAATCAACTGAACACCTGCTATGAAGGTATCCCTGAGCTGGTCTACAAGGGGAAAACTTTAACATGGTTCATCTCAACTCTAAGAAGGCTTTTAACATCTCCCATAACGTTCTCTTAGACATGCTGGTGGTGCACAAGGTAGACAGATGCACAGCAAAGCAGACTGAGAACAGGCTGAACTGCTGGGCTGAAAGGATTGTGACCCCAAAAATTCCACCTGGCAAGCAGTCGTTATTGGAGTACGCTAGCAGACAGTACTACGGCCACTACTGTTTTAACACCTTCATTAATGACCTAAATGATGGAACAAGGGTACATCCTCAGCAAGTGTACAGATAGTACACAGCTGTGTAGAGTGCTTGACAGATCAAATGTTTGTGCCCTCATTCAGAGGGATCTCAACAGGCTGGAGAAATGGGCTGCTGAGTACCTCATGAAATTCAACACGAAGAAACAAAAAGTACTGCACTTGGCAAAAACAATCTCATACAGCAGTACGTGATGGAGGCTGACTCATTGAAAAGCAGCTTGGTAGAATGCAAAAAAAAAAAAACCAAAAAAAAACAACACAAACACAGACACTGAGGAAAAGGTTGACCAAGAGCCAACAATATGCCTCAAAGCAAAGAAAGAAGGCAAACAGCCTGGAGATAATAATGCTCAGGGGATCTTACCAATATGGATAAATACCTGATTGGTGTACAGAATGAGAAGACAGACTCTTTTTGGTGGATTCAACAACAGAACAGGAGAAAATGGGCACAAATTGAAATATTGGAAGTTTCACTTAGACATGAAAAAGCTATTTTACTTTGTGGGTGACTGGATGCAGGAGCAGGATACCCAAAGAGATGTTCAAAAAACAACTTCACAGCATTCTGAGCAGACTGCTCTACCTGAGCCAAGACACTGGACTAGAAGATATGCAGAGATGCCTTCCAGCCTCAATTTCTCTGTGACTATCAGTTTTGCATTCCTGTAGATGTAGATATCAATGCATCCATACTGACATTGTTTCACAAGTTCACCAACTTCAGTTTGACTTTCTGCAGTCTTCAGTCTTTCCCAAAACTGAGAATTTACCTCCAGCTTCCTCTAAGAACAATACACAATTTAAGTTCTCAACTAGTCAGAGAAGGAAGGGGTTTGTAGAAGCTCAAGCAGATCTATTTTAAGTTTTCAGATTATTCTGCAAATTGGTTTCATCTGTGGGTGGATAAAGTTAAGAGCAATAATTATAAGATAGCAACCAAGGAGGCTGGAAGTAGAGCTTCAGACTCTCAATATATTTTCTGGCGTTGGAGAGGTGCCAGGCTCCCTTTCAGAATGACTGTTAAGTAACAGCACTCCACCAAACACACAAAGTATTTATACTTGATCAGGTGCTAGTAAGAAGTCCAGGAATTCACCAGGGTGGTACCTTGGAAGCAGATGAGCATGCAAGAAATAGTTTTCAGTTAGTAACCAGAAGTTTGCAGTAGGAGTTTTAATGTCCATCTCCACGAACTAGCAAAATCCAGGCTATGCACTCACTGCAAGCCTGATATTCCATCAGCTCTGATATCTCCTTGATGTACTATCTGTAAAACAGCCTTGAAGCTCACACCAGCAGCCTAGAGTCAGCAGAGGCAAATGCAAGGTATGCAGAGTTCCCAAGAAGAAAAGCTGAGAAAGTTACAGGTAACTGCCCACATGTACAGTATCAAGTAGTCACAGATGTTTGAAAAAGGACAAGGAATCTGAGTCCTAGGACATGTGGGATCTAAAAGATTTTGGACTGCTAGGCAAGAACCCAGTACCGTGAGTCAGGACTCTTATCAGATGGCTGCCAGTCTCAAGGCAGGCCATAGCAAGAACAGCCAGCACCACCATGTTAGGAAGATACTTTCATGATACAACTCTAAAGGGACAACAGCTAGAGGACAGTGGAAGTAAGCCTACAGAATACTCTTTCTAACTATGTACAGCTTGGAACTTCCAATACTTAGAAGCAGGCTATTAAATTTTCACAGCCACAGTGGGGCTGAATCCACACACACAGAAAAATACCATCTACTTATCACCTCTGCTCCGAACTCAGTGGCTTGTTAATAATAATGCCTTTTCTCCTCAGTGTCAAAGCGTTTGTTCTAGTGCACAGAGCAGAGTTGCTATTGAAAGTGACAAACAAGTGCAATGGAGTCAAGTAGTCATATGGATGCAGAGCTTCCTATTTTTTGAAAAAAGTAAAAAGAGGAGAGAAATTCACAGACACTTCCCCATTTGTCTTACCCTCCTCAGCAGAGAGTAGACTTGTTATCTGAAGTAGCATTGAAGCACTGCTTTATACGCAGACAATCTTCCTTTCTTTCCAAACTTTCTCCACTCAAAGGATTTCAGTCTTAGGTACTTTTAGCTTGCAGCAGCGTTTAGGAAGTATTTGCTCAGAGAAGGCATCAGGAACCCAGAAAAGAAAATCATCCACTTCATGGTGCTGGGCCAGCTATTGTCACCAGCCTTCTTGCCAGAGGGATGTCCTAATACAGGCCTGGATAAGGAGAGTAGTCCTTAAAGACTCTAACCGACCCAGAGCCACTTTGAAGCAGGAGACTTCAATCAAAACTTATGCAGTACCAGTCTCCAGCAGACTATCCAGCAAGACCCTTGGAAAGGCCAAGACAGCAGATGAGCGCAGCTCCTACTCATGAATCAATAAATAGCACCTGCAAAGTTTTAAGCCTAAATCAGACTCGAATGCTGACTTCCCTCTGTTATTCAACTATTGAAGTTATTCAACATTGTTAGATGATTAGTAGGCCAGCCTTTCAAAGTATTAATAACCTATCATCAGAGATTAAGACTTCTAAGATTACAGGATGTGGATGCCCCGTCCCTGAAAGTGTTCAAGGCCAGGCTCGATGGAGCTCTAAGCAACCTTGTCTAGTGAAAGGTGTCCTTGTTCACAGCAGGGGGGTTGGACTAGATTATCTCTGAGGCCCTTTCCAACCCAAACCAATCTATGACTCTAAGACTAAGAGACATACTAACCACCTAAAGGTAGTTTTACCTCCACTTACCATATTCACTCTCTAGACTACTCAATACACAGAGCAAGCAGTGGAAGTTTACTATGGTCTTAAAGTTAGGAACACCTGTTTGCTTGCTTAAGTTTTTTCTGAGGTGTGAAAAAAGTTAACACATTTTTTTTTCTTGCCATTGCATGAGGTATTAAGCAGAAGAAGGGATGTCCCATACACAACAGAACTGTTGGAATCCTTCCATCAGGAGGATAAGACATTTGGCTTTTTCTGCTAATTCATCTAGAGGGGAAAAAAAGACTGCTCTTCTCTTCCTACTGGAAATCCTTTTATTCTCCAAGGGTCATTAGCCTAGTGCCATTCTCAGGTCAACCACTAAACTACTCTGAAGTCTAAACATTGCCTACCACAGCCCTTTTTTGCTCTCCCCTTTAGAGTACTTCCAAGCTATTAGTAGGGCAGTACTACACAGAGGTCCTGGAAGACTGACTTCACTCCTACTGCTGATGGAATAACTGGGCAAGAACCTTCCTGCTGGTAAGTTAGCTGACCATAACCCTGAAGCTAGAGAGGTTTTTCTGATTCTAGGTTGTCAGGGATACTGATACACTTCTCAAGACACCTCAAAGTAATAAAGCAGAAAGAAGCTGGCTTGCACTCCAAAATCTAAAAAAGTTCTTTAATACAACTGAGGAAAGAAGTTGCAGGGTGTGAGTTACTCCTCAGAACACTGCTTCTCACCAGCTACACAGCAGTGTTGGTGGACAGTGAGTACAGTACCACCGCTGCAACCCTCAGCTGACAGAAGACCTGTAAAGGCAGCTGACAATTTCTACTGTTAGAGATTGGTCAGACAGCAATGTAGTTACATGAGTAAATCCAATCCATCACAGACAAAATCCTTCACAATTTCTATACCCACCTTAGTCACGTACCCTTATCTCAGCCTTATCAACTCTGACAGATTTCTTAGATGAAGGCATATGTTCACAGAGAGAAGGCAAGCCTGGCTTCTCACTAGAGAAACAGTGGGCAAATGTTCAAGAAGGTTCCTTACACGAGCAGGAAGAAGTGCTGAATCCATACATGACAGATGCAGGCAGCAGAAGGTCAAACATCGAAGAAGTCAGGCTACCTTGTCTCACTCTCCTATAGCATGGGACTGTATCAGGCCAGATACTGCTGACAGCCCTAAGGCTGATCCATCCTGCCCAGAAGCAGCCCCATGCTCCGCAGGACACCAGCCACAGAGGACACACCTCTTGACACCAGCACCTCAGTGACACCTTATATGCACAAACCAGCTGGCCTAACTAAAACTACTTAGTATAAAGTTTTGAGCCAGTATCATGCCTTGCAGTTCTTGCTCCCAGGAAATCCTACCTTGCACGTTTCAGGAAGTCTGTCTACAGAGGTACCAAGTCCCTGCAAGTGTAGCTAATGCATCAGCATTGCTGTACTGCCACTACCGCTTTCAATGCTGCCACTACTAAATTATCACATCCAGGCCCACATACACGGGGAAGGCACTTCACAAAGTCCATTACTGCCCTGTGGACACGTGCAAGAGGTAGGGAAGTGAAGGGAAAGCGGGCACACATACTCCTGCAACAGCATCCTGTCAGTATTACAGAGCTGTGAAGAGTAAGCAGGTGTTCAGCCTGGAAAGGACACCACAGACAATCTGATGGTCAATGGCAAGGAAACAACGACAGCTTCCAGCTTTCCCTGTGAGGGCTACAGGAAGGAGACAGGCAGCAAAGGAGCCGCAGCAATTCCTGAAGTATTTACACTCATCTGTACAGGGTATGAGCCACAGGCAAATACAAGCAGTAAAATACTGCCCCTCGCAACCACCCCGGTGACAGTGGGAGCACCCGGTGTCCCAGCTGGTCCCTCCCAGCGAGGGACACGATGCCTTCAGCCCCTACAAAGGGTGCCTTCCGCCCCCTCGAGCGGCGCCGGGCTCCTGCAATGGATGCCAGCAGCGCCCGGGGCTTCATCTCCCCGCGGGGAGGCGAGCCCGGGGAAAGGGATGTGGCGTGGAAAGGCACACACCCAACACCGCGTCCCCCTCCTCTCCGTGCCCCCCTCCATGGGCAGAACCCCTGCCGCAGCAGCCGCAGCAGCCGCAGCAGCAGCAGCGGCACCCGCAATCGCCGCGCCGCTTCCCCGGGCCGTACCTTGTCGGCGATGCTGCGGGGCAGCAGCAGGTCGGGGCTGGGCGTGAGCGCCGGCCCCATCTCCTCGCTGCTGGACGTGGCCAGGGGATGCGGCATCTCCCGCAGCGACTTGGGCCCGGAGGACGGGAGGGGCTTGGGGGCGCCGGCCGCGCCGCCCGACATCGCGGCGGGGCCGGGCGGTCACGGAGGCACCGCGGGCAGCGCAGGCCGCGCCGCCTCGGCCGGGACTGCGGGGCCGCGGCCGGAGCCTGCCCGCACCGCCGCGCGGAGGGGAGCGGCAGGAGGCGGCGGCTGCGGCGGCGGCGGGGGCGGAGGGGGAGGAGGCGGAGGAGGAGGAGGAGGAGGAGGACGGGGAGGCGACGGCGGAGGAGAAGGAGGAGGAGGAGCGAGCGCCGCGCCCGCCTGCGCCGCCGCCCGCCCCTGCCCAGGCGGAGTCCGCGCCCCCTGCCGGCCCGCCCCGCAGCGCCCGGGCACCGCCCC
>JAWWTY010000088.1:21744781-21771255 GCA_035222235.1 Margarornis squamiger
CTACCTTCCTTCCTTGATCCCCAGCCAAGGACTAGTGTTGACTAATTCATTGTTCTTACGAGCATTAGCTGTGCCCAGGAAGACCCCAGCAGCTCAGCCTGTCTGTCTCAAACTGCAGCTTTTTAGGATCACTTACATCCTCAGCCCTGTCATGACAACGCAGAGAAATGCACCAGGTAGGATTATTGGCTTGGGTGCTGCACTGGTCTTCACTCAAAATTCTCAGCAGTTAAGGATAACAAGCAAGATGCCTAGATAAAATGTACTGCAGATCATCCAAGAGAGAATAATTAAAAGGGAAAAAAACCCAGCACATATGATAGTTCTCAGGGCACAATGAGAAACTACAAAAGGAAACAAAAATTCAAACACAAAAATCAGGAGGGAAGGTGCTCAGTCAAATGTACATGCAAAGAGAATACTTGAAAATAATACTCATATGCGGGAATGGCAGCAATGTTTGCTTTCCACAGTATTAATTATCACAGCTTTAAAGCAAACAGTAAACTCCCTGAGACTGTCTGCTGGTTTGGGCAGACACAGACACAGACACACAGAGACACACACACACACACACACGCACTGGTTTTACTGGGCAAACAATCCAGGCAAATAAATTCTGCATCTGGTACATACAAGTTTTCAGACATAAATTTGTTCAGTTTTACAAACTTCACACTTAGTGAGTCTTTGGTTGGCAGAATATTGCCTATGTCACGTAGTATTATGTGTATAATATTAAATATGTAATACTAAATATACTAAATATATAATGTATAATACTAAAGCACACTATTTTAAGACAAATTAATCAATTAATATAGATATTGACAGGATGTTTATACATTCTGTACACTTTCAAAAATGTAATTTATTTCTTCATCTAGTATAACTAGCTGCAGCAGATCTTAAGAAATTGTTAATTGCCTTCAACATTTATATATATATTTGGTTGTCCAAGCTAATGCAGTAGTGTGGCATTTACCACCATGTACACCCTGTGTATGTTTTTACCAGTATAAATAATTCCATTGTAACTAAACCGTTTTTTAATAAGCCCTTTTTCCACTTTAGGCCTGGAGAGTGATGAGGTTATGGACTTCTAATACTTGATGAAAGAGGAAGCAGATGAAATTAAATGCCCTGCAGTGTACAGAAGGTTTGACTACCAGATCAAATATCACCCTTGCCACAGAGATGTGTAATTTGCTCAGAAATGCCTGTTACGTATACCATCAAAACCTTAATATTGAAAGGTTTAACTGCAGTAAAAGTGTGTCTGTGCAGAGACACTTTGAACTAGATAATAATAAACAGTAGCTGATGTCCTGTACTTATTTTGAAATTTGGTTTAAAAAAGAAAAAAGGGCCCTTGTTTAACAAAATTGTTTACTGCCTTAAAAAAAAACAAACCACAGCATATAAAACTGAAGTAAGCAATTTGGCTGATTTCTGGCTATCAAAAAGTCAGTATTGGCCCCATCTGTATGCAGTCTTTTATTTACTTGTTTATTGAAGTTCTTAGTAATTGATTTTATTTATGTACCATCAGAGCTACAGATACTACGGGCGACAGTTCAAACCACTAATCAGCCTGGTTTGATTCAAACTGATTTTAACCACAAGGACATTTAAAAAGTCACATTTTGCTATTACAAGTCCAAGGCTAATCCTCCAGACAAGACCAGATGACTCAATTAAAGATATTCTATAAACCTGTTACTTCACGTTTCAAAAGCAAAGCATGGATTAGTTCCGTGAACAAACCTTTCTGAAATTCACGCCAAATATTCCTGCTGTGTTCGAACAGAAACTGCGTGATCGTGATGAAGAAAAAGGCGTGTGGTGGGGGGCTAGGGGTGCCGGGGTTGTTTTCCCTGGGGAGGAGGAGGAGGCTCAGGGGAGACCTTTTCACCCTACAACTCCCTGAAAGCAGACTGTAGCCAGGTGGCGGTAAGTCTCTTCTTCCCGGCAACCAGCACAGCATGAGAGGACATAGTCTTTAATCTGTGCCAGGGGAGGTTCAGGTTGGACATCTGGAAGGATTTATTCTCAGAAAGCGTCATTAGATGTTGGAATGGGCTGTCCAGGGAGGTGGCGGAGTCACCGTCCCCGGGGGTGTTCTAGGGTGGATGTGGCACTTGGTGCCGCGGTCTAATTGACCAGGTGGAGTTGGGCCATAGGCTGGACTCAGAGTCTCAGAGGCTTCTGCGGTTTTGTGACCCTTTCCCTTCCACTTGTGTTTTTTTCCCATTTCGGCGCGCTGCTGCCCCGCAGGGTGACCCGCGGGTGAGGCCCTCCCGTCGCTCCCATATCCATGGGGCGGGACAGCACGGCCCGAAGGAGGCAAGGCCGGCTCCCTGCGCCACGGCCCGGCCGCGGAGGGAAAGGCCCGGGGGAGCGGGCAGGAGGGCCGGGCCTGGGAGGGGGGACGGCAGCGAGGGAGGGAGGGAGAGGCCCGGGGGAGCGGGCAGGAGGGCCGGGCCTGGGAGGGCCGGGCCCGTCGCGCCGGGATGGCGTCATCAGCACGCGCGTGCGGCGCGGGCGGGCCGGGCCGGGCAGGGTGGGGAGAGGGTCGGCGGGCTCGCCGCGCTGACGGTGCGGGCGAGCGGGGCAGCGAAGGAGCCACAGCCCCGAGGCTCGAGCAGGTGAGTGTCGCAGGGTGGATCCCCCCCGCCCCGGGGCGAGCCCTGGCCGGCCGTGGCTCCCGGCCCGAGTCCCCCGCTGGGCTCTCGCCGTCCCGCAGGCAGGCGCTGCCCCGGGCCCGCCGGCGGCTCCTGTGCTGCTCTGACGGAGAGTCCCCTTCGGTTCCCGCAGGATTCGCAGCTCCCGGCGCTCCCCCCGCCTGGTCGAGCCCCAGCGCCACCGCTCTTCCCAGCCGAGCTCCTGGATGGAAGCAGAAGCGGATGGTGGCTCCAGGTGAGCTGTGTGTGGCCCAGGAAGAGGCTTCTCTTTCACTTGGCCGGATTGGCAGCCGCCCTCGGCTGGCCCCGTGTGTGGGGTTTCGGTGGCCCCGTATATGGGGTTTAGATGGCCCCGTATCTGGGGCTTAAATGGCCTCAAACAGTTTTTCTTGAGTTAGAGCCTAAACCGAGGTCTTCAAAGGCTTTGGCGTTTAAAGACTACAGTGGTTTGATGTGATTCTTGAGTGTAGCCTGACATACCTTGTCAGGGAAAAGTTCAGGCCGGAAAAAGGTGTATGTAACTCCAGAATGACTCTAAAGGTTGTTCTTACTAGCATAGAAATGACTAGAAGTTACTATTGCTACTGATGGAAAATACTAGAATCTGAAGAAGAATTGATCACAGCTCATGATACTTGAAGCTAAAAGTTTAAATCAGAACAATATATAAACTGTATAATACATTTTAAGCAAGGTGCATGCTGTGTTTGGATTATGCTTTCTAACAGTTCCCATATTTATGAGATCTCTAACAGAATGAAATTCAAGCCCTTCTTTTAAAGGACCATGTTTATCTCATATTGTGCCTGTTTTGCAGATATTTGTGGGGGTTAAAAGATTTGAACTACAGTTGAATAAAACAAGGGCTGAAAATTGAAGGATGGCAGCAAATCCTTCAGGACAAGGTAGGTTTTAGTTTAAGTATTCAAGGGAGAAGTCTGTGCAATATGTAAGTAAAGTCACCATAACTGTAAGTTTATTTTATGGAAGGATCAAGACCGGGAAGAGAAGTGGGACTGAAAGCAGAATGGGAGCAGTCCTTCTGGGTGAAGGCATACACACATCAAATGATTGAAAAAGACCACTGATGGCTGAGGAGCTCTGAATTACTGAGCATACCCTCATGCTCGGGTTAGGAAGTATCTGCTCTGCCTGTGATGCTGTGATCATTTTCTGAAGCTTATTTCAGATGCTTACGATGCTGGGCATAGAACATGGCTTGTACTCAACATCAGGGAATAGCGAGAAGTCAGATGTATTTCGTCTTGTGATAGGTACAGCAAGACCCAGGCAGTAATAATATCTGTCAAAGTTGCCAGGCCTAGGAGGAAAAGCCAATTAAAATCATAATGCTGTGATGAAGTGTTCCTTTGTACAAAGATGCATCTGAATTGTATCATTAAAATCGTGAAAAACAAGTAAATGGTCCATCTATCCAGGCAAGGCAGCTGTGTTGGAGCTGATGGTCTGGGGGTGTCACACAGTAAGTTGAAGGAGGGCCTTAAATCGCCCTCTGGAGGTGTTCTCTGAAAACGTTAGTGGGACTCTGAGGCTTGTCTTCTATGGAAGAGCTGACCAAAGAGGAGCTTATTAGGTATGGCTCTCCACTTATTTGATTATGAGAAATGAATTCTGGGTTCAGTTTCCCGACAACCAGAGAATTCTTCATGCATATTTATGTGTGAATCCTTATCTGGAAAAGCAGTCCTGAAAACTAGGTGTTGCTGGATGATACTTTGAGGAGTACCGGATGACTTGTGTGGGTCCAAAAGACACATTTGACTTGCTACTTGACAAAAAGGGGGTAAAAAGAGGGTAGTTTTTGGAATGCTTATTGAACTTTTGTGGAGTGGTGGAAGGGAATACTGCAGATTGCAGACAGCTGTCTGCTAGCAGATTTTAACTCTGAGAAGTTTTTAGTACATAGTGGTAAACTTGCTTTATTCTGTGAATAACAAGTCAGCATTGTTGCAAGGAATAGAATGTTGTCATAGAGAATTAAAAGCTGATTTTTCTTAAATATGTTTATGTACTGAGAAGTAGGATGGGATTTTAGTCCCAGAATACCTTTGCTTCCTTCCACATTCTAGAATCCTATAATTTAATAGAGCCTTGGAATCTGGTTTTGTATTTGAGATATCCTTTAGAATCTCACTAAAGGAACTATAATTATCATATGAAAATTGATTGTACTAAGCAGGTAGGAAGCACTATCAAATTTAATTACCAAAGAAGCCTATGAATGGTACACCCAGGAAAATTGGAAAGGAACAGGTAAATGTAAACAACAGTTCAAGTCTTCTGTCTTGGCCAGATGCAGTCTAGTAGTGAAAATGATTAATACAAACACCACATTTTTAGCTTGCTTCATGGCATATATTTTAGTACTGTTCAAGCAATTCGTTCTGCTGTTTCTCTCGGGCCAAAGGAATTTACGGAAACACTCACTGGAAGGATTATGAATGGTAGCACTTACTCAGGCAGAACTGTGGGGATGTGCCTTCTGCACAGGTAGACTGTGTTAGTTATTTTTTGTACCAAGTTACTGTTTTCCCTTTAATCAAGTACTGGCTGTTTTCTTGGGAGCTACTTTGCATTTTCTGTTGATTACAGGCTTGGACTATAAAGGTTAAGTTTTGTGGACTGGACTTTTTTTATTCATTGATCTCCTAGGAAAGCACTCTTGGGGAGAAGCTGCACATCAGTGCAGCAAAACCAAGCAGAATTAAATGAAAAACCTTACTTCAGGCCGTTAATGCCACATGGTACTGATTGCATGAGATTTGACTACAGCATTTGAAAGAAATGCAAAAGCTTCTAACATGCTGTGTGTTGTCCAGACCAGAGCTCACAGACTCTGAGTGGTACACTTCGTGGCGTGGAAGTCAGCTTCTGAATTACAGAAATCACTTGGAGGTGCTAAGGAGTACTCTGCTACTGTAGCAATACTTCCCAGTATTTGTGCTGTTACATGTCCGTTCCCAAATGATAAATGATGCATCTTAGAAAAAACTTAGACATGCTATGAATTTGAAGCAATCAGCAGATGAAGAAAAAGATAAGCAATGAAAAGCAAGAACTTTACAAGGCAAGGAAGAGTATCACCTTTATCTTTTTTAAAATTAGTTAGTAGAACTATATGGCGTAGGTATTGGTGAGATAGGGTGGTAAGAGTAGATGTTAGGATTAGGTTAAAGAGTGAAGCTTGCTGTGAGCTCTTAAAGCTGCCATTATCACTCAGCAGGGCTTCAGCTTTCTCAGATTTTCTGCCCTTCATGTGCAGAACATCAGTGCAAATAATCTTTTAGCTCCTTCACAGATACAGTGGTTCATGTCAGATGTGTCAGAAAGGCTTAAATTTTAAATTACCTGATTCGTCTACATTAGAGAGTAACTGGAAGATCTAGGTGCTCGGTTTGACATTTGACACTCCCAATGTGTCTAGTTAGCTGCCTTGAACGGGTCATTTTGTGTCAGGACTCTTGTATCTGCAAAGCAGAGAAGAATATTAATGAACTGCAATATTCATTAACTGTTCAAATTCAGAGTTTAGTAGTAGTGCAACTTAGCCCAGTCAAGGGAAGTCAAAACTTAAAGCTTTTTTGTTTTTTTAGAAGTTCCTGTGTTTTAAAATCTACACTTGCTTTCACAGATTAGAATCTGGCCTGTACTAGGGATGGCTTTTGTTTTTTATATGTCCACATCTTTAGTGCTAGAAAGCAGAACAGACAAATCTACACGTGAAAAATTACTCTATTTATAATTGAAGTGGGAAATTTCTGTAGGTGTTTCAAGTTGGTCTTTATGGAAGCACTTTGGGTTCCTGGGAGGGGAAGAATCTGAATGAGAGTCGTGTTTATATATTGCCAGATAAGATTAATTATTTTGTAAGGATGCCAGATTCTCTCTGGGAAATGGCTTTTTCATGTTCCACTCCCTCTATTGTTAACTTTTAAATGAACAGATTTTGCTATGCATTTTGAAAAAAATTAAAATACCTGTAGGAACTTGACATTGCTGACCTGAGAAGCGCTAACATGCACATGTTCAATGTGTTTCTCCACTTTCTCAATCAGGGTTTTTTTCTCCCTACCATTAACAAATTCTTTTAAACAAGTGACTTTTTCAGCACAGTAGATTGCTGATGGTCACTGTCTGAATTCTAGAGCAAAATACCACTTAGAAAAAAGAAAGAACAAAAAGCCCCACCACAAAGCTCTTAGTAGAGAGATAAGAAAGGAAGAAAAAGTACTTGGATTTATTCTGAATTCTTCTAGAGGTTTTGCCACAAGGTACTGTAATGACATTCTTATTAAAATTGAAGACAGCCAGAATCTTCTGCAGTTTCTGATCACAGTTTAAAAACAGCATTCAAAATGTCTCAACCCTTTCTGAATCATACCATCTGCTTCATGATAAATTTAAGCATATTTAATCTTTCTTTTTTTAGGTCACAGCAACTTATATTAAAAAGTGGTCTGTACTTTCCTTCCTCAATCACTATCATGTGAATTCCAAGCATGCCTTTGGATTCATGCAGTTCAGTATAGGCAAGCAGTAGCAGAAGGCTGCTGAGTAATATGTCAGGTATTTAGCTTTTTGGCTGAAAACTGTGTGGAATGAGCAATAAATACACTTACAAAATAGTTTAAGTGAAGCTAATGCCATGTGGGAAGGAGAGATTAGTGGACAGAAAAAATAGCAGTTAATTAAATGTAATTAAAAAATCTATTAACAAATGTAAAAATTATTATGGATGACCTTGTATAAAACCACTGTAACATGTAATCAAAAGACTCTGCTCACTTTATTTAAGAACTCTTGAGACCCTGGGGCTCATGGATGTATGTTAAGACATGGTTAAAGAAAAAGGTCAGGGTTTGATAGCAAGGCAGTATGGATGCAAGTTGTTATTGAGAGTTGAAGGTTTCTGTCTGGTAAATGTCTCTTTCATTGAGCCATTCACATGAAAGGAGTACTGGGTTATGTAATTGAACAGAAGGTCTCTCAAAGGGAATGAATATCGAGTGCAGCTACTGAAAATAAATCACTTTACCTTGACATGCTAATGCTCTCCTTACATGTCTGGCCTTCCAAACAGCTTGTGGGCTACCATGTTTTAGTGCTGTCACTACAACAGTACTCGGGGCGGGGCATAACGCACAGCAGTTTCCACTGGGAATGACTTTCACTTCTAATGTGGAGGAGATCAAGGAGATAACGTCACTGCAATGAGATCCTTTATTATATAAGTGTCCTATGTAAGTACAGGAGTTTTGCCACATTTTAATTTAGAAGGCAGCTTAGAAAAAACCATAGACTGCAGCAATTTTGAGCATTTTTGAATGCTCTACTTCCTGACCCCTTCTGTAGTATACAGGGTCCCTTTGGGAGAATGATATAGAAAGCAAATGAAGGCCACATCTTTCTATTGTGTACTGACGGTTTAATTTTACTTATCTAATCCAGCATTATGATTATCCTCAGAAAAAGGGTAGTGTCTAAACGTAAGGATATGAGTATATATAAACTAAAACCTTTCCGCATAGATTGAATGAAAGACAGTAACTCTCTGTATAAGAACATGTGCAAGCTTAGTGATGGGCTCATTCTTACCTGTTACATAAATAGTACTTGGGTTATAATTTGAGTTCACTGACATGAGAAATTAGGCCCCATGAGTATATTACTTCATTGTTACCATTGAGTTGAACATTCAGTGACTGCATTTTGAATCTAGAACCTGGTAAGTTTACCTTTTTTTGATTGTGTGTCACAATTGTAGCTCCAGAGCTGGCTTGCAAAGGAGTAGGATCTAATTTGAGTTAGAAGCCTCTATTTTAAAATTTATTAATATGCATGACAGCATATGGAATCTATTGTATGTTGTAAAATGAGAAAAGAAAAAATGAAGCCTTTTTATTAATAACCTTTTCAAAAGGGTACAAAGCTTTGCAGACTAGTGTACTCATCTTAAAGTAATTTTGTACAGGAGCTTTTAATTCCTCAAGGTTAGAGTTGGGCCACAGAAATCAAATAAATATCTCTAATATTTTTCTGTCATTCCCACCAGGTTTCCAGAATAAAAATAGGGTTGCAATCCTGGCAGAACTAGACAAGGAGAAGAGAAAGTTACTTATGCAAAACCAGTCTTCCACAAATCACCCTGGAGCCAGGTATTTTATGTTCTTAGATCTGTTTGGACATCACTGATTACATCAAAGGAAAAGAA
Organism: Margarornis squamiger; assembly: GCA_035222235.1. NCBI lineage: Eukaryota > Metazoa > Chordata > Aves > Passeriformes > Furnariidae > Margarornis > Margarornis squamiger. The sequence continues at coordinate 21,753,698 of JAWWTY010000088.1, forward strand.
CCAAACAGCAAGTGAGCTGTAAACTTACATAAACACTTATCAGAAGTGTTTTCTGACCAGCCTTAATAAAAAGGCAGAGGGACATGGCTCTTTAGGAACATACTAGTATTTAAAATTGTTTACACACCCTGAATTTTTTTTTACATAATTTCCATTTGAGAATGGGAGAAGCAGATATGCTTACTCAAGTGTACTACCATAAAGCAAAATCAGGAAGCTGGCACTGAGACAGCATTTAATTATTAAGCTAAAATGCTCTAGGGAATGGAACTAACAAACCATTAGGTTCAGGGTACTGTGTGTTTAGAGAAGACCAATTACAGCTGGAGTGAGTTCTTGAAACTCCCTATGTGCAAGACAAAGCCAGTTTATGTTACTGCAGATAATCTCATAAAGGATGCTATGTTGGAAGGATCATTCCACACCATAAGGTTTAATAAACTAACCTGAGTTCAAGGGCTGTTACTGGGATTTCTCCCATACAAGGCAAAAAGATCAGATTTATGTCATCAATCAGTAACTAGAAAATCAGTAATTTATGTAGAGAAACGGATACTTAAACTTCTGGGTTAGCATGAAGTGAGTGCAATGCCATATTCTAGACACAGTGTAATATACGACATCTGTGCAAGAGTCAAATAATCTGAATAGAGTCTGAGTGCTGCCTGTATCTTTTTTTCGAAGAGATTCTAAGTCACTTTCAATTCCTTTATGATGTCAAAAAGAGTGCAGTGTACCTGAAATCACCTCAGTTATATCTCTTGAGTGAGATATGCAGTTATAATAATCATGCAGTTATTATTCAAGCAAAATTGTTCATATGAAAATGGGAATATTGTGCTGTTAGGTACAACCCCTGACTCCTGTCAACAGTGTTTCTGTACTTCATTACAAGTTTGATGCAGTTTCAGGGAGTGCTTGTTTATTTGCTTTTTTCTTTAGGAAAAAATAACACTGTATTCTAGTAAGTATAGTTAGAATTTACTGATTTTGAAGGTGGGGATAAGGGGAACCTACAATGCAGCAGTTGAACTCTCTGCTTTGGCATAGTGGGCTGATGTGTGATTTTCGAGAAGCTGACAGTTTTTTGATGTTGTGCCAAAGGTCCTGGACCACAGAGTTGTCAGAAACGAGACCATAAAATTTCTGCAAACTGGACCAAAAGAGCACGATGTACCTAAAGCATGGACAGCATAAGAGTGAATGAGTTAATTTGATTTCCAGCCTTGGCATGAGAATCCTCTATCCCAGAACAGATGACCTCTCTTGAGAAGTGTCACCTTATGATGAAGCCTAAAGACAATCTACAGAAATCATATTGCATATTAAGAGGGTACAGATAAAATACCTTCAAAATAACTGAAGATACTGTTCTAAATAAACTGAATAGTACTTCCATTCATGAAGCTTATCTTAGTATTTGTCATAAGCAACAATCCTCTGAATAGTTTAGCTTTTGTTATGCATTTAGGAGTAGATTTGGCTAAAGATCTATTCATGAACATGGCTGCTTTTCAAAAACTGATTTACTAAATCAGCTGTTGACATTTTTACTGCTGGGGAAGTTGATGAGTTTGCTTGGATGCCTTGTCATTTGTTCTTTTTTCTCAATGATTGAGGAGAGCTGGGCTTTCAGCACCAGCCTCCAGAGGTAGTTGTGAATTGTCTTGCAATACAGTCCTAATGGCAATCCTCACTGATCTCCATCCATTACTTACATAGTGTTGGGGATGCTTTTAATGTCATCTTCTTTGATTAAGAAGGTGGACAAGTCTAAAGATCTAAAGGACAAGAAAAACAGTTTATAAATTTTATGTTGAAACCTTACATGTTCTGCGCTGAGATAGATGAGCCTAAATCAGTGTCAGATACTCCAAGCTATCATCAGGGGATCATTATATTTCAGTTAACGAAAAGGAGGAAACGCCTTTGCCATAAGCAGTGAACCGGTGCCCACCTGCTCGAGAGCTACTCTTCTACTGAAGTCTGCAGAACTCTTTTTAGTGCTTCTGTTTATCACAGTTGTTTAGTACAGTCACTCTGTAACTGAGTAGTGGTGAAAACACTGACCTGTTTTAAAATGTGCTGATGTTGTCTAGCACTGCACCCCAGTGGTTTCCCTGACTTCAGTGAGACTCAACCCATGAGCAAAATCCACAATAGGCTTCAGGTGTAGTTTGGCATGAGTTGTTAATGATGACTCAAATGATACAGCTATGGTCACTCCATTTACCTTTTTAACTCTTATATTAACAAATAGTAATTCCAAACAGTAATTAACAATTGTCAAGCCATGAGTTGAATAAATCAGGAGTTGAGGAAGTCATGGAAATCTATGGCTAGAATGTTTTGTCTGTGGTCTGTGTCATACCATCTTGTTCTTTTTTGCAGCATTTCACTTGCAAGATCACCTCTGAACAAGGATTTCCGTGATCATGCTGAGCAACAGCACATTGCAGCACAGCAGAAGGCTGCACTGCAGGTAAGCTGATACAGTCAGTTAGGGTTTAGCTTGTTTTAGATGTGCAGCTTGGCACCCAGATATTGAAAAGCCCCTTTTAGAGATGAGGTTTCACACATTTCTGTATTTGTCATAAGTGAAGTCTCTTCTTTTGTGACGATGATGCATCTCTTTGGATACCAAGAGCTCCATCCAGCCTCATAGCCATCTCTTTGTGTCTCTGTTGAACCCCTCTAGTTTATATCGCAAACTGAACTCAAATAGCTTCTCTTGGCCTGTTAGTCTTTCTGTTGCTGATGCAGCCCACTCTGCAGGTTAGTCTTGATCACTGCAAGGGCACTCTGCTGGCTCAAGCTAAATTTGATATCCAGGAGGGCTTTTCCCTAGTGGTGGAAGGAAGGAATATGCAGGCCATCTAACTTGTCCAGCAAATGGGCAAGCTAACTGCAAAGGGGTGTGTAGGATTTCACGAAGGTTGTCCAGAGCAATACACAGTTGCTGCCCCCCCTCAGGTGCGCAAGCATATATACATCACATGAGCAGAATGCTGCTGTCCCATGTTCTATAGGAGTGTGTCTGGTCATGTGTCATTTGTACATGCAGCCTCAGGTTGTGGAATAGTCATGCACAGTTCTGGCAATTTCTGTGGTAGCTGTCACAAACCAAGACATCTAAGTTTGTAATAGATGGGAGTAGAAACATGGCGTCTAGGTCAAGGAGAGAAATCAGGAGTTGATTTACCACTTGCCCCATCTCCACAGGATTTGCTGAAATGAACAGCAGGGGATGTCAAGTTAATTGCCTTGATGGGCCCTGTTTAGATCACCTTGATGTGGCTGATCTAAAATGCTGGGTTTGAATTTGACTATCAGAACTGAGGAGCAGATTGGGAGAAATAAATAATTAATGCTGCAGAAGCCATGAAGTCTTAAATTATGTCAGTCCTGCAGGGAGTTATGCATTAACAAATGCTTTTCTCTTTCCAGCACGCACACGCGCATTCCTCAGGATACTTCATAACTCAAGACTCTGCTTTTGGAAATCTTATTCTTCCTGTCTTACCCCGACTTGAGGCAGAATGAGGAATTTTGCTTTTCAGAACTGCAAAATCTGATTTTTGTCCATAGCAGGAGTTGTCTGACCTTTTAATTTCATTTCATATCTTAAAATCTATTTTTTTTCTGTATTTTTGCATTTGCCTTTCAGGAGTGTGAGCTCTAATGATGGGGAAGTAGTGTTGTTGAACAACAATTTTTATCCTGTATTTCTGTTCCTCTGTCAGGTCAAAGTCAAATGTAAGACTTCCTTCGTGTTCGAAGTGCACAGGGCTTGCTCCTCCCTGTTTCAGTGCTTCCTTTAAATAAATGTCCAAACCAGAGTCATCAAGAGATGCAAACTCTGTCAGCATTTGTGTTTCTTGTTATTGTGTACAGGTACAATATTTGACTGTAATGCACAAAAGTTACTTTTGTCCATCAAAACAGATGTGAATTTATCGAATGCATCAGTCAGTCTTCCTCCCCCCTCCCAGCGCCTCATATGCAGGGACATTTCTAGTGTGCTGTTTGCTGTTGTTGTAGCATCTGGTCTCAAGTCCTTAGTTACAGTATGCCTGCCTCTTACCTTGCCTTGTGAAGTATGAAAGTGGATTAAAGTGGGGAAAAAAGCAATTGTTTTAAACAGTCTTTTTACAGGCAAAATAAAAGAACTTGTAAGTTCTCTTGACATCTCAGATGGAAGGTGTTGTCTGCAAAGACAATTCAGTTTAAAAGGTCAATTTTTTCTAATCATGCCTTTTTCAATGCTCGGTGTGTTTCATTTTTGTTTGCTTTTTTCCGTGGTGTTTTTATCTGTGGTAAACAGTTCCAGCTTCTTGCGAAAACCTGTTGATCTAAGGTAAATTATTTTAAGATTTTGGTCATATTACCAGGATAAAGTAACTTAGAGTAAAAATAGTCCTTACACAGATGTTCTTTTATCTCTTTTGTAAGCTTTACTTACACAATTATGTTAGTACATTAATTGCTTACGGAAGCAAGTTTTAGAAAACAAAAAGGAACAAGAAAAATGAGAATGATAAATCAGAAAGTATCTGTTAAACTGGTGGCCATTTGAAGCAGCTCCATCCTTTGCAAAAACTTAGCTGTCCCATGAAGTTTCTAGGGTTGTAGTCTGCAGTTTTCCTTAGGGACATCTAGGGTAGGGTATCCTGTTTCCCTTTGTAGGGGATTGCCTAAACCCAGTAAACACTACTGAACTGTGAGCACTGTTACAACACTTCTATTACTCATGAGTACAGAACAAGTACCAAGAGAGGGTGTAGATATGAGGAAAATGTGACTGTTTTCATATACCACAGCTAAGTTTTATAGACCTTTGCAGAAACTGGAGCTTACTGAAGCATTTTATAGGAGAATCTTGTGGAGCTGGTCTGATAGAGCTTAAAGATGTGCATTTTTAGCATGAATATTCATACCATGTGCTTTTTTGAGGGCTCTGATGTGGTGAGTCATGGGAACGCTGTTGGGTTTTGTGGGCTATGGAGAAAGAAGTCCCTGGTTTCAGTGGTTGACTCTGTACCTTTTCCTTTTAATTACGAAGAGTAACTACTCTATGAAATTGTCCTCACTACTCATTATTCTGTAGCGTGACCTGAGTGTCTTAGATGTTTGAAAAAAAAGATCTGCAAAGCTCAGTGTAGAAGAGGCAGCTATGAATCAGCCCAAGCCTGGAAACATACAAAGACAAAGAAGTTTAACCAGATACAGCAGAAAGTTCAGATTTTATATTTTAGTTGAACTTAAAGGAGCTCTGTGCTAACAATTTGAACTGTAGAGTCTGTCAGTGTTGCTGTACAGACTGCATAGGATCCAGGCAAGAAGTAAAGATCCTTCTTTGGAAAGTTTTATAGTCGCCCCACTGAAGGAATTAACACTTGTTGGCTATGTTGTTTTCACTTTGGGTATTGAAGGATCTGCTTTTGGAAATTCAGGGCCTGAGCCTAAGGATGAAGGTATTTGAAAGAAGGAGAAAATTGCTTTAATATTTTTAAGTTATAATGCCTGAAATTATTCTGTGTAATTGTGAGGGTCTTGATGGTATATGTAGATATAATTAACTGTCAAATACACAAAATACATATATGGAAGGTTCTATCTTAGAAACCACAGAGTAACCATTAGTGTAAGATGGATCATTTTGTCTTGCCATTCTTATTTTTTTTCCCACTATCAATCAGTATTAAACCCATTAATCTGTCCCTATACAGCAATTCCAGCAAAACTTTTTCTCCTGTTGGAATTAGCTGTTCAAATCATTATTAGTTAGAATATGGATGAACCAGGAAGTGTCTGGGATGTCTTGCTTCTGGCAGTAACTACTCACTTGATTACATGAAAACAGAAGACTTGTAATCTAGTGCTAACCTGTGTACTTAAAGGTATCTTAACATACATGACTCAAGAGTCATTTTATTTCATTTGGTAGAGTAGTAATTGGCCTTTCCACTCAACAGGTGGTTGAAGTAGAGTCTATATCAGAGCAGGATAGTGAGGTGGGAGCAGGTCACAGTACTGGGCTAACAGTGAGGTCAGATTTTCAAGTGATGGCGGAGTCATTATCTGTCAAGAACAGATGATATAAAGAGGCCAAAGATGTTGCACTGGAGCACGGAAGAATGGAACCACAGTTTTTTGTGCTCCTTGTCTTCCACTAGACACGTTTTCTCTCCACATTCTTATTTTCCAAAGTAACTCACCATTTCCCCACCACTTAACACTGGTAAATGCTCTGATTTAACCCAAAGAGCTTGGCCTGTAGAACCACATGTGTTTCCCAGCACTACAGGCTTTTAATCTCCATTTTTCCTTTGTATTTTCATTCTCCCAAGGTCAAAGAAGCACTGGTATGAAACTGAACTGATTATACATTTGCACTTTACATCAGAACACAAAATACTCCATGAAACTCACTGTTGGAAAGGAATCACACCCCCTGATATCACTTGCCTAGAACTCCCTAATTGCTTTGATGTGTTCAATCAGTTGAAGTTGACAAATGCTGCATAAGACAACCCAAGCCTTGTAGAAATGCATGAAGAGGCCGGGGTTTTCCCAGTCTTTTTATAAAGAAGGGGAAGGTATCGAATATCAACCAGGTAATGGGGAATATGAGCTTGGACTGATGGAAGAAAATACAGACCACTATATCCTAAGAATGCACAATTTTTTGTGGCTTTGCTTACAGAATTTGCAGTATTTCAGGGACAGAACACAAGGGCTGAAGGAAGGCAATGAGCCTAGAACAGTGTGGTATGCAGTCACAGACATTTGAGCAGGCAGCGACTATCTAAAAGCACCCCCTTAAGCATTAGAATGGTTAAAACAGAGCTTGGCATATTCACCAGGAAGAAGTATTGCTAAGAATAGTTGTCTTATGCAGGTGATGTTCTTTCACATTGTGTCTGCTTAAACTTACATTCAGAATCAGGAGGATGCTTGAGAAAGCAGATGGATGATTCCTGTTGGTCAAATCTATAGCAGTGGTGATTTCTCCTGGCACCTCAAATAGCAAGTTTTCTTGAAGGAAAGTCTGTTAGTCCTTCTGCTGAAAGGACTTCTCCTGAAATTGAAGCTGATTCCCATGTTTAAGGGAACATACGGTAACCAAAAAGATACATGAATCAGAAGGGAAAAGCTAAGAGAAGGCAGCTACTCTACTGGGTGATCTGTGTGTACAGACACCTCTGAAAGGGGAGGTGGAGAGAAAGGGGAGGATTGTCTGGCACCCAGCTAGAAGAGCCTACCTATCCAGAGCTTTATGTTTTGCTAATAATGATTTATGTTTTGCTAACACACATGGAAAATCCTGTAGCACTTGCTAGTAACACCCATGTGTCTGATAAGCCTGGTAATCAAATGTGTTCTGAAACACTTTTGGAGGCTGTAGGGAATTCTTCTTAGGCTAAAGTATGCTCTACTGAGCTTTCTGTAGTGAATGGTAACTTTAAAGACTAGTCAGCAAAGTGGGTTTCATGTGCTGTTGTAACCTCAGAGCTTGCCTCAGGCATTTAACAAGGACAACACCTTCTCCTTGTTTCGTAGTTCTTGCTCTTCATAGAAGGAACCAAATTACATACGTTCCTGCAGAAATGATCTTTACACTTCTTCCTTGAATACAGGTTTTTCAGAGAGGAAGAGAGGCTAAATGCACTAAATAAAGCTTGATTAGTGTAGTGGAACATAATGAAAAATTAACTACTCTTGAGGAAATTACTCCCCTCAGGTACTCCACTGCCAGGTTCGTTCAGGCATTGAATTAGGAGAGGTAGTGATGCAGTTCTCAATCTTTTCTTAATTATGGCCTCTAGTCGGGATACTTTAGTGTCAAGTGGATGTTACTTTTTGCATGAAGGTTTTGTTGTAGATGGTGTCTGGAAGTTTTTCAAAATCTACCTTAAAATTGCAAATCACAACGTAACATGCCACCTTCACTATGCACATATGTTGCACTGTACATTAGCATGTGGGTAGTACATGTATTAGTCCATGAGTTTCAGTAGGGAAAGATGTCTCTTTGTAAGAAATATATGTAGATTTACAGACATATTTACATCTTTGCAGGCTTTTTCAGTGTGTAAACTGAATCCTCAGATGAGGCAAACTAAGTTACTGTTATCTTCATTTTTGCAGATGGAGAAAAATACAAAGGGGTTCCAATACCTGCAGGTAACAGAAAGCCCATGCAGTTGTCAGGATTAATTCCTGGTTAGTCAGCTGGTGTGATGCATCATCTGGAGACTATTGCTCTAAATCCAACAGCAGCTGGCTCATCACCCCAACTAGGAGGCACTGAGCTTTTTGGTGTCTGGTTTTTCTTTGCTTTTATGCTTATCTTTGGTTTGGGTTTTTTTCAGATGGTGAAGACAACAAAGTAGATCAGAGTTTGGGCTTTTTATGTTTAAAATTTTTGGCAGGAAGGATGGTGATAAAAAGACAACAATATTATACTCGGTGTTTGGAAAGGGCTCTCTTTCTTTCATTTTCTTCTTTGCAACAGTGACCAGAGAAACTTGCCCATTATGCTGGGGTTTAGCCATCATTACATGCCCCAAGTAAAAGTACATTAGAGCATCAGTCCACCTGGATTACTATAGGCTTTTTCCATCTGTCAGTCAGCAGCCACTTGTGGAACTGGGAACGGCCAGATGTGGGCCCAAGCCAAAGCTGCTATCTCCGTGTTTCTCTCCCAGCAAGAGCTGTGCACAGCTGACTGAAACTGGGATGGGTCAGAAGGACTTTGTGTTTGCAGCTGTGGGATCACTACAGCCTGTCAAGAAGAGTCATATGTTCTCAAACTCTGCACAGCAGATGGCCTGTTAGTCCAAATAAAGCAAAGTGGCTGTGCACTGGGCTGTGTACAACTAGATGACATCCATGCTGCAGTGCCAGCACCCCTGGCAGCCCCTGCAAGGACCAGGTGGTGTATGTCCCGTCCAAATGACAGCGTGGTTTGAAGTTACTTGATTCTGAGCATAGTCGGCTTCCTCAGACTTTGAGGTTTTCAAAGGCTAAGTTACTGTCTCAGCTGAGCCTGGAAATGTGTCCCAGTGTGTTACACACACGCACACACGCACACATGCACACACACACACACACACACACATTGTTTTTGGCAAATGCAGGCCTAATCAGTTTCAGTTTAATATCTTGAACTGTTCAGTCTGCTCTGTCAACAAACAAGCCTGATTATCATGTTTGTTTCATCTTTTTTTAATATGTTTGTTCATTACCTGGCACAGTGGCATCCTGACATAAGATGGGTTGCTAAGCAGAGGAAGTAATTTATAGTCACAAATACTTCTGGTTTAGCCACTTTTACAATCTTCGTTTCAGCTGAGCATTGCTAGGGCAGGCACAAAAACATTATTCCCATTTATACTAATATCCTCCATGCTACTTTGCATCTTTTTCCAACCATAAACTCAAGAGATAGGGTTTCAGAGACCTGTCAGTTTGATGTCCCAATCCCTGTGGTACAGAAGAAGAGAGCACGAGGTCAGCAACACTCAGAAGAGTTTTCTGATGATACAGTTGATTCACATATGTTAAGGGTAGCAGGTGATATTCAACCAAGTCTCAAATTTAATAAATTACTACTTATCCAAAACCCCAGCTCAGTGATCCAGATCTTAAGTCAGCCAATTTTTTGCCTCAGCACGAGACAAAAGACAATTCAATATGGCAACAGAACCCTAAAGCAAATGGGAAACATGGTGTTTCTTTTTTCTGTCGTTATTACTTTTTAGAGCCTTTCCACACTAATGTGGTCTGTGATTCTAGCTGACCTGTTTATTACACCCTTTTGGTCCTTTGAAAGTCTTGTCAGCATTTTCTTAAGACCTTTTAGGGTTACCCCTGTCAGTGCTACCATTTCTTCCTCTGCTGCACACATTCACCTCTCTCAGTTATGCTGTGTTGCTCTCCAACTCTACTTCTTCCTTCCCATCAGCCTCTTCCTTGCAATATCCCTTACCTCAGTTACCTGGTTATACTGTAACAAGTGTGCTTTAATGAAGTTCTATTTCAGTACTGCTGAGATGTAATTGTATGCCTTGACAGATGCAAGCAAGACTGGGATCAGAAAGTTACTTTTGGGGAACACTCAGAGTGCATTCAAATGCAGAAAGGTCTTGACACTCCTGGGTAGCTCAGCATCACTCTAAGGTACTCAGGTTCATTGATGTGGAAGTTGCAGGGGGGGGTTTTCAGCACTTAGTTATTATTGGAGAGTGACATTGATTGGCCAGAGTTTGTCAGACCAAGTCAAACGGGATGCTGGCTGATTCCAGCCCGAGCACAAGCCTAGTCACATGAGTGAGGCATGATACCTGATTTTGGTGAAATTTTGATTAAGTAAGCACTAACAGCACCTGATAAAGCTCATATCAAGCCATCTCAGTCCAGAGCTCTCTGGGGGACAGGTTGAAGCAAGGGGATGTAAAGTTCCCCTTCTCTAACCCATGTTAGAGAGCACGTGCAGCCCTCATGTGGGCAGTTTGCCTCATCCTCTGGCTCTGACCCAGTGGAAGGCAACTGACACAGTCCTCACAGAACCTTATTTTTGCCACTGGCTTGTAAGGATCAATAAAAACGGGGCCAAGCAGGTGAGTGGTGATTGGATGAAGGTTTCTCTTGTGGACCACGGGGCTGCAAGATGTGCCAGTGTTGTCTTGAAACAGGTTTGCACTGTGCATGTGGGAGCACCTCCATCCTTTTAGCCCTGGAGAGATCTCCATCCCTGTTTGCTCCTCATAGGTAGCCGCAAACTCCAACTCTATGCTGGGAAGTGCAAATTTCACCTTAAATGCAAAATGATTATTAGAGCTGAGTGAGAGATAGTTCTCCCTTCCTGAGGGAGCTCTTGGAACTTCAAAATATTATTCTATGATGGTTCTTCTCAGACCATCTGAGAAGGCAACAAGAAACCCCAGAGGTAAAAGTTCACCACACAGGAGCAGTCTGTGCTCTGCTCTGTCCAGGCCTGGAATATCATCCTGATCTCCATAGCACAGGAGATTCATGCTTGCAAAGGCAGTGTGCTCTCAGTCTGATCAGAGCTCCTACCCTTTGGGTAAATGGTGAAATAATAATTGGAACAAGGACCTGACCCAGGCTTTAATGTTGGCCAGGCGAGAGCCTGACCTCAGGATAACAAGTTTGGTTTTGCTCCAAGCCAGTGAATTCATTTTCTGTCTAAACTGGACCAGGTTCAAAGAGGGAAGTTGAGAATGGTGGGTCAGGGAAACACCTATCCCATGCCTGTGAATAATTTTATGCATGGTCAGGACAAGCATAATGCCAGACTGGAGGAGGCTTTATCTCCTCTCAGTAATTCACATTCAAATAGCATTAATACAGACAGGGCTTTTTCCCTTCTCAGAAGACACAAATCTCCATCAGACAACAATTCACTGCTGCCCAGTTCTGCAGTATGTGTTCAGTATGCACTGTGCATTCCACGTAGACATGGCATTATAGATTCATGTAGATATGTCACTGTAGATTTCTTGCTTGCTTTTGATACTTACAGAAATGAAAGCCAATGCCTGGTATTCCTTACCCTCCCCAACTCTACGTGTTTTTCTTTTCTGTCAGCTATTTCCTACAATACTGACTTCAAGTGGCAGAAGGAAATCTACTGATGTGATTTCCTAATGCATACAGTGTAATGTAAACTATAGGCTTCTATCTGACAGCCAAATTGAATTCAGAAATATCCCCATAGGTAATATTTATAGCAAGTAACAAAATATACCTTCCAGTCCCCTATAAATATGAAAGCTTTTCAAAACCGAGACCACTTTCATGAGGAACAAAGCAAAATGCTGCATCACGGCTGGGGGTCTTACCAGTCTGACATACAATGCATTATTTACGAGCAAATGTTAGCTTTCCTGCATCTCATAATGTTGGTAATTGGTTGGGGATTGTGTCTTTAATTCTTTTGTATTCAGTGACTGTGAAAGTGAAAACAATTCAAAACTCAGATGAAGCAGGAATGATCCTTTGGTGACTTAGGGATTCCAGTTGCAGGCAAATCTACTGACATAATTTTGCCTCATACGCTAGATGGTGAACAATTATGCCATACTGTTCTGCTTTATTCTGACATGGCAGGGGAAAGTGGCAATGTCTAATTTCACAGTAGAGCACTCCTTGCAGTGACAGTGTTTATTCCAAGTGCAGAGCAGCTCTTTCATGCTTTTCTGTCCCCAGGTTTGTGGAATACCCTTATCAAGCAGTATCTGTGGTTTTCCTCATTGAACAGAAACATCAACTGAGTCAGAGAAGGGGAAGTTCCTTGTTGAAATCCTCTAGTTATGTGTTGGCAGAGTACAGGTGAGAACCTAAACCTCCATATACTAATGGCCCATCAGTTGCTTTCTCTTCTCTTCAGTATCTGCTGAGGCTGCCCATCTTGTCATCAAATTGTACCCATTCTCTGGGCCTAGCAGTTCTCAGTGGTGAGGTACCTCAAAAAGAAAGAACAATATCCTCATTACCCCTTGTCCCCCCCCATCTTGCATTATAGAAAGATGTGCATGTTTTTACAGTTGATAGGTTCTCTATGTCTGTGGCAGAGTGAGCTTTTAGATACGCTTTCTAGATAAACTGTAAAGCATTTGATACAGTCTCTCCCAGGATCCTTCTGGACAAAGTGTCCAGCACACACAGCTGGATAAACACATCATGTGGTGGGTGAACAATTGGCTCATGGGTCAAACAGAGAGGGTAATAGTGAATGGGGTGACATCAGACTGGTGACCTGTCACTAGTGGGGTTCCGCAGGGCTCCATCCTTGGCCCAGTTCTCTTTAACATCTTCATTAATGACTTGAATGCAGGACTTGAAGGAATACTAACTTTTCCCACAACACTAAATTGGGAGGAGCTGTCAACTCCCTCACAGGCAGAGAGGCTCTGCAAGAGTCACCTTGACAAATCTGAGAGATGGGCGATCACTAACTGTATGAAATTTAATAAGAGGAAGTGTTGGATTCTGCACCTGGGAGAGGACAGTCCTGGTTGTGTGTAGAGACAGGGAACGAGAAGCTGTAGAGCAGCGCTGTGGAAGAGAACATGGGGATCCTGGTTGATGGCAAGAACATCAGTACTGAGGAGGAAGTTTAGCTAATAGGCAAATATTCCATGACAAAAACTGGCATTTAAACACCACAGGTTTTTTGTCATATTCAAGCAATTTCTGTAACAGTACAGTTCATAATGGTTCCACAGTTTACAGAGGTGATACTGCTTTTATTTCAGAGCAACCAAGAGATCAAATCCTCAAGGACATCACACAGTGGAATAATATATGCTTTGAGAAAAAATCCAGATCAACTCTTCTTCTCGAAAGCCCTTAGTAGCAATTTTTTCTTGATCACTTTATGTCACTATGAAGAAACCCCACCACATAGTACTTTTGCACTGTATTTCCTCTGTGGGATTAGATGCCACTGCAGGAGAAAATGAACAGGGCCACACACTGAAGAACTCAAAGTCACTCTGCCTACTGACCCTGGGGATTGACTCAGTTTTCACATAAAGAATATCCAGTCTTTTGCAAAGCATGGAAAACCACAGCAGTCCCTATCACAGTGCCTGAGAGCCACCAGTCCTACAGTTCTATATGTTCCCTTTGGTAATGTATGGAACAAGATGTTTGTTTTGCAGAGGTCTGAACCCAGGCAAATGCCCACCTCTCATGCAATGTCAGGTTTCCCCTGGGCACATGGGCAGAGAAGAGAGCTGAGATCTTCTCTAGGAAACCCTCCAGCCTGTGCTGTCACAGGGCCAGGCCTCTGGAGTCCACCAGACAGCATTCCTGAACCACCAAATACAGCCATATCAACTAAGCAATGAAATTAAGGAAAAAGACTTTTAGAGATTAGAGGAAGAGTCATTGGGATTTTGTACTTCCTATTAATGCCTAAGAAAACCACACCATGACAACTTCTACTGCCAGTCCAGAAGGTCCCAACTCGCTCAGTGGCAGTGACTGCAGATGGAGCTCCAGCACCTCTAAAGGAGGTTCCTCAATCAGTTACCAAACAAAAAATGTGATTTCCTGGGTGCACTCAGACTTCAAAGTGGTTTATGTTAAAACAGCTTTTTCTGCTCCTTTCAAAGATAAATAAGCCTTATCCTAGCCCAGCTTCTGCTCTTCCTTGGACTTAACTGGTGATTTGCTCTTCAGGACTCAGAATAGTATTTTTCAACAAGGAATGCCCTTTACCATCAACCATGAAACAAAAGAAAGTTATGTCAAAGATCATTTCTCCTCTGTGAGCAATGCCCGTGATGCACACCTGAAGCTCATAGAAGCTTCTTCATGTGTGTCTTCAGCAAGTTTGGATATCCTGAAAATTCTCTACCTCCTCCAGCAAAGGCTGCCAAGGCTTCTCAGGATCAGACTCTTAAAAACACTCTAACAGTGCAAAATAATGTTCACAGCCTTTAAGGGTTGTACGTAGCAGCTTTTCCTAGCAGATGTTTCCCTTTCTAAGACTGATGCTACTCAGTGTTTCAATATCCAGTGAATTGCTTTTTTAAAAATCAAATAATGCTATGCAAAATCATTCAAAAGAAAGAAGGAATATTGCATATTACAACATACAGAGCCTACAAATCAAACTAATTTTAAATAAAGAGCCTTTAAGCAAACTGAGGGAAGGAGAAGCTATCTTTCAAAAAAAAAAAAATAGTACAACTAAATGTCATTATTTTATCTTTGCAATTGTATACCTATTGGACTGAAGTTGTTATTTCAAGGTATTATACAGTACTGGAAAAATTAGTGTCTGTATAGTGGGCTTGGTAAACCTCAATCCTCCTACAGCATTGCAACACAGTAGGAAAAAAACAGCCATAACTTTCCATTAGAATAGAAGCTGACTGTACATCATCAAATTTCACATCTCCAACTCTGTTTCAAGTCTCCCAGGTTTTCTTTGTTTGTCACTTAAAGGCTCATCAGAGCTCCAGCTGAAATTAAGTTTTCCTCTCAATAGAAAGTTGTATCAAGCCATAGTTGTAAAAGTTAAAGGCAATTATTTTTGTGACTGATCACCAATTTTTGCAAATTACATCATTTGGGTGCCAGATTTGAGACACCTTAGAATGCTTTCATTTGCAAAAGATGGCTGAGCGTTTGACTTTTCATATAAGCCCATTTTAAGATGTCTCAAAACCTGGTTAGCCCCAAATTGCTGATTTCTGATTTAAGTGCTCACCATTTATAAATGCATGACTGAAAATTCTGTCCTTTGGGGATGCTATTTTTTAATTAATTTCATCTGTTTATTTGTAAAGCCAATAGTAATTTCTAGCGGTACCTGTAGATCCAATGTAAATGACCAGGTATTGAAAAATTATTTACAATGCATCAAAGAAGTGGACAAAGCTATGAACCATTAAAAAATATGATTCACAAGGAAGAAACTTCTGTAAAGTAGCTCTGAAAGCATAGGCACTTCTGCTTCAGGAGTTCTTCATCCCCAAAACTCAGTCTTCTTTCTCCCAGCTATGCTTGCTGAGGAGGAAAATTCATCATATACATAGTACTGCCTCCAGCGAGGAAAAAACTCTCCACCATCACTTTACTTGGAAGACCTGGTAGTGGTGCAGCAGACCACTTCCCTGCTGTTTTCACCCATAAAATGGGACCACACCATGTTCAGTCCTCCTCAGGAAGATTTTAATGTCCCGTCGTTCCACTCTTTGCTGTTGTTTGAAAGCAGCTCAACTTGTTCACATTGTCACAGAGCGACTGGACTAAGCACTTCTTGGGATGCTGAACATGAGAGCAGACAGAGGACAGAGTTGCTCTGTCTTAAATGCTAAGAGGGACAAAAGTACTGGAAGCCTGAGTGAAGGTGACAAAAGTAAAATTTTTACAATGTTCCAGCTTCACTTTCTTCACCAGGTTGGGGATGACATCCCTGAGAGTGCCGATCTCCACCCTTGGCTCCTTGTACCAGATGTTTCCCATGCCACTGGCCTCATTCCAGGCCAGCAGGTAGAAGGGAGACTTGGCCTCTGTTTATGTCAGGGGCCAGTGTATGTACATGTACTTATGGAGAAGGCAGTATGTGCAGAACTTGTGCCCTTTTGAGTACTCATGCCCATCTGTTTCCTTCACGGTGATGTAAAAGTCTTCCAGGAGTTCACTGAGCTTCACTGCTGGGATCTGAAACAAGAGGAAGGGGAAAGATGTGTCAAGGTACTTATGGGAAGGAAATGCTTTGCAGATGGGGAAAACATATTTAGGGCTTCTCCATGCTCTGTCTGAAGAAACCTGCAGCAGCTTCCATGCTTCCCTAGAAGTTTGTTTCTTGGCAGCCTTAGTTTTGGGAAGAGACAGCATGTTTATCTAAGCAAAAGAGATGCAATTAAACCCTGTGGTGTAAAAGGTGCTCAGACAAATCAGATGCATTTCACTTGCTGGCACCACTTTTGCACCAGCTGAAGAAATCCAGATTCAGAAGAAAGGAGCCAGATTCCTGGCTTTTTTTAAGGGAATGAAGGTTCCAGTCACACTGAAGTGTGACTGTGCACAGATATGTTACCTACCACTGGGGTGTAATACTCTGCACCTTCTCACAGTAGCATCATACATACTGAAATGGATACTTTTCAGGTGAATAAGAAGTAGGTGGAGGAGGAGTAAGAGGAGAAAAAGGAGAAGCAGTAGCAGCTGCTTCTTTTAGCCATGAGATGTCAGTATTGCAATCAGTCTGGCAGTCAGGCTGCTTTTTTGCCAAACCTAACAGAGAAACTTAATTATAAAAGTTTGAGTGGGGCTTATATACTTTGGACCTTAGCCATAGTCCTTACTTTTGGGATGGGGTGAGCACTTTTTTGAAGAAAAGTCCTCAATGCTCTAGAAGCAGAAATCGTGCAAACACTGTGTCCCTTAGGGTAACAGTGGGAAATTTTTTCACATGGAGCATGACACTAAGGTTGTGCAAAGTGTTATGTGCAAGGCAATCTTTAGCATCACCCTGGGTTTCCAAGCTACTGGCCCAACCATAAAGGAACAGGGTGTGAATTAGAAAAGGTTACAGGTTTATTAAGAGAGACTTGGAAAGTCCCCAAGACCACAAGGACATAAAGAAGGCCGAAATCCCATCTCTTTTTAAACTTCATTGGACCAGAGGGGCTGGCTCCCAGCACTGAAAAAACCAGCATTTTGCTAAATTTTCTGACCTTAGTGATGTCCATGTGATCTCTGAGTCCTTTGGTCATGCACCAGTATCTCCACGTGTTGAGAGCAGAGCGGGTGGCCTAGGTGGTGTTGGGGCTCACAGGAGCCTCAACTCATACACAGGAACTCAAAGTCATCATCAAAATTAAAGGCAGGAAACTTTCTGAGTTTAGTTGAATATTCTAGAAAATAAAGAGGATAAAAGCAGCTTGTCCAATGACATGCTGCCACCATTTCTAATAGTGTGTTTTTCACAAAATGTGAAGAACTTAAGAAAGATGAACTTCCCTGATGATTTCTCATGAATTTGTGCTTTGAAAACTCAGATGTGG
>JAWWTY010000088.1:21772670-21831272 GCA_035222235.1 Margarornis squamiger
ACACAGAGTCAGTAATAGAGAAGGAGTAATGCAGCATCTTGGCTTTACACAGAAACAGTGGAAGGATGGCAAAGGTTTTTCCTTTGTTGATTGACACTGAAGCTGAGGAAAAACTCACTCTACTCTTACACAGCCTCACATGGTGCTGCCAGTGCATCTCTCCACTACAGGTGTCTGTGTAAACTGGACAGACTATGCTAGTCAAGTAGGATTTTAAGCTCATAGCCACTTTCTCTTCCCAGTCAGGCACAACAAAACCAGACCCTGTTGCTTCAGTGGACCAAGGGCAGGTCACATCTTGATGAATATCAGGAGTTAAGTGAAGATATGCAGTGTGCATTTCCTGAAAGGAGACTTTAAGCCCTACAGGCAGGAACTGAAAATAGAGGATTGATGGAATATCTTTTTATAGATGTTCAGACACTTAATATCCTTTATGAAAGAGTAATGCATTTTTATGATACCACTATAATTTTATTATACCTACTATAGGTCTACTTTTTACAGGGATAAAGCTAATGGGATTTTGCAGCCCAATGAATTTAGTTGTGAAAGGTTGTTTTGAACATCCATGCACTGAGCTAGTGATCCCCACGTGATGATCTGAGTGTGGCAGGAAAAGAGAAGAGGTGGTACACTTGAGAGTCAAGAGGAGGGAGATGTTGGATTTCTCCTTGTAACCTTTGATTTTTCAGCCACTCCTGACTGTTACTGCAGTGCCAGAGGTGTAACTCTGGGAAGATGTAATTTTAAAAAGAAGTTTCTATTATTGCAGATTTTGCCCAATTGATGGATTAGTAACATTCAGGCCCACATTTCCCTACAAGCTGCTTGCCATGTCATAAACTCTGACTGGCTCAGAGTAATTTCACCCAAGGACTTCTGAGAGCACCCAAGAGCATTTTGGAAAACAGCCTGCTAAAATCAAGAGCCTAACCATACAAGGTTAGGCTGAAAGGTCCTGAAAGGTACAACAGCACCAGCCTCACTGAAATTACCAGACTGCAATTAACCCCACAGGGATTAATTAATTTCTGACAGGTCTGGGTGTGAAAATTATGGTGATTGTTTCTTGAATCACAGTATCACAAAGGCAATTTATTGAACAGCAACAGTGGACACAGACTTATATTGCTTCTGGCTTCCCAAGGCAGGGTTTATCATGTGCTGGGAAATTAAGTAACACTTCCCATTTTCTCCATATTCCAGATTTTCAAAATTGGTGTACCTGGTTTCAGCTGAGCTCCGATACTTGATAGTGTTAAGAGTTACAGCTTCTTATTAATGTTACTTCAGTTCTGAACAGGGACAGTGAATGGTGTGCTGCAAGAGAACAGGGTACCATGGATGGCCATTCTGGGATGTTTCATACCATGTGCATGGTGATGCCCATTAAAGTCTGTATCACTTTTTTCTTTTCCTCCAACTAGATACCTTGTCCTCATAAACTACAAAAAATGGCATGAGTTGCTCTAAGGCTTGAAAATGTAGCTAGATCAAAAGTGATGGCTGCTGTGAGCAGTGTGCAGCTCTAATACTTGCAGAAAAGGACTCAGCATAACAAAATAAAAATGAAATTAAACTATCATTTTGTGATGGCAGTCAGGTATCACCTACTATCTGTAAAGGTGTTGAATCACTGGAAGGCTGGAACAAGAATTACTCTGCCTTCCTGCAGAAAATACAGCATCCTTGCTCCTTTTCTTTTTTTTTTTTTTTAATCAGCATAATTTGCTTTCTTTTGTCTGAAAGGAAACAGTTTATCCCTTTCATTCTTGGACAGTATGGAGGAGTCCTGGAAAAGTTTGGAATCTTGGTTCAATACCACACCAGTGCAGGAGCTCTGTTTAAAGATAAGGGTGTTCCCATCCTGCCTTCATTACTGACTTCAGTGACTGCATAGCAAACCACAGAGCTCTTTGCCCAACATTGTCTGTCAGCAGTTAGATGATGCTCTAAGAGTTATGTCTGAACACCTCATGAAATACATAGACTACTGTTGGGTCATCACCAGGAGACACTAACAAAACCTACACCCTTACCAAATATGGTCAGGAGTTCTCATCGGGATCTGTCAGACAGAATTTGGAAAAGCATTAAGTGGCCAGGAACACACATCCCATATCCAGAAGGGCCCTAACAAGCACTGGGATATAATCACAACACTAGAAGGTTCTGGATCAAGTGCCACGAGTATGTGTGTAACTGTGGCTGCCTGTCCAGACTCAGTGCTGCTGTAGGTACATGAATAACTGGTAAACATAGAGATCTTGCACCTAAATCTGAGAGTCCTGCTCCCTCACCTGTAATAAGCCTTTTATCTCCCTCTTTCTAGAGCTTACTGGAGGGTTTATTTTCTAGACACAGTCAGGGGATGCAGGCTAGCTATGTGAACATGCAGCACTTAAGCACCTCAGCAATGAAGGTTCCTTTCAAAAAGTCATCTTTGTATTCAGTTCACCTGATGCCACAGTCACAGCAGAAACCCTGCAAAATCACACAAAACAGCCATCTGTGCAGGCACAAGCCCTCTTGCCAGACTTCTGTCACTGAGATGATACAGGAAGAAAACAGTTACATTTTCTTGCCAAAACATGCACACACCCTTCATCTATGCAGACAACTGTGCTATTATCTGAGGGTTTGTGGGCGCTCCATGCCAGACCATTTAAGCTGAAGTGCACATGGTAAATGTCTAGACACCTAGTGCTCTGCTCCATGCTGATGCTGAGAGTTGCACTATGTGTGTGTGTTTCCTGAGGAACGAATAGGAATGTTGCCAGACGAGCTAATAAGATGCCATCAAAACTGGTGAGATGTCAGCTCTGATATCTCTTTCGATCTCTGCATGCTTCCCCTAAAGCAAAGGCAGTTCCTTCCGCAGTGCCTGTTGCTGTTCATACTGCAAATTAGCAGTCACCTTCTCAGTGGCACTACATCAGACAAGCCAGGGGTCTGTATTCATCCTTCCTCTGTGGAAACAAACATACTAATCCCCCCTGCAACTACTCTAAATAAAGAGGATAAAGGTATCTGCAATATCTGGATGTTCCTAAAATCCCCAGATTCTACTCATCTTTAATTGTGGGTCCCTTCCACCTCAGAATATTCTGTGATAAGAGTCAGGAATTTGTCCTGGGGCTTTCTCTGTATTCAAACAATACTAGTCTTTTACTCATTTTTTGTGCTAGCCCATGCAGCAAAAACACAGACACATACCACAGGCTCCTGGTATGTACCACTGTTGTCCAGAAGGAACAGGAATTTTAGATACTGTTTAGAGGCCAGTCAGCTCTCATGGAGTGAGGCAGGGGATATTCCTGTGCTCCCTACTGGCTTTCAAGCACCAGGTGCCTGACACAGCAGCAATGTAACCTGTCCAATTTCTGGTCTGCTGAGTAGTTTGATGACCATGGTTTACAACTGTGTAAACAGACCCTCCTCCAGAAGGGGCTCCAGACCCAGAAGCTTGAAGGACACAGAAGTTCTGAAGAGGATCCCCACAGCAGATGCCGTTGCAGAGGAGGATACAGCTTAGCTGTCTGTGTTTTAGAATGGGCAGTGCTACTCAAGCATTTCCTTGCACAACCCACTGCGTATGAGAACATCTGGCCACCCTGAGCCCCCAGGAACATTTCTGAGTGTCCCTCACTAAGGTCCAGATACACAGAAATCTCCTTCCAAATGCAGATGAATGGCATCATCTTGTATTACAGGGCTAATGGTTCTATGGTTAGCAGTATCCTATCTCCTCAGTACTCAATGCTTCTGCCTGCCTTTCCCTGGGTATACATTTGAAGCAGGTTTTTTCTCCAGTCCTGTTTCATTTGCCATTTTCCATGGGGACAAGAATAATTAAAAGTTATTGCAAGTACGTAAGGAGCTTTGAGGTGAATAATCATATTCATGATTTTGGTTGGAAGGGATCTTAAAAATCACCTAGTTTCAATGCCCCTGCCATGGGCAGGGACATCTTCCACTAGACCAGGTTGCTCAAAGCCTGATCCAACTTGGCCTTGAAAACTAGCAAGGATGGAGGATCCATGACTCCTCACACAACCTGCACCAGCAAGTGAACCCTCACAATAAAGAATTTCTTCCTAATATCTAACCTAAATCCACTCTCTTTCTAAAACTATTTCCCCTTGCCCTATCACTCCATGCCCTTGTAAAAAGTTCCTCTCCAGCTCTCTTTTAGAACTCCTTTAGGTACTGTAAAGTACTATAAGGTTTCCCCAGAGCTTTCTCCTCTCCAGGCTTGTGACACACAGATAATATAGAAATGCCATAAATAATGTTTTGCCATTTTTTCTGCCTGTCAAAACTTCCCACCAAAAAACTTCTCTATCAGCCTTCTGCCAGAAGTTCTCACAAGAAACTTCCTGCTTCTTCCCAGAAGATCCTGCTATTGTTTCATCTAAATAGGGCAATACCCCAAGAAACAACATATACCCTCCTTTGAATATTATAAAAGTGAGGAGAAATTCTGGAAAATCAGGGAAGAGGAAAGAGAGAGAGAACCAATTATATTAGCTGAGAATCATTCCCCAACTCCCCCTCACCTTCTCACTTTTTCTCCACCACTGCGTGCTGCCCACTCGCACTGGACACTGAAACTCTGCCTGTCTGGAGAGAACAGAGACCCACCATGCCACATGCGTGAGTTATATCCTATCCTTCTACCTGTACTATATTTTTGAGGAACAAAAGGTGCTGCTGAATTGGGACCCTGCATGGTCTGCGGCACAGCTCCGTGTGAGCCACACATCCTGGCTGCATTCCAGAGAAGTAAAGTAGCTAAGACCCTCTGCAGCTAAAGAGGTAATATGGAAAAGCAGCAGAGACAGAAAAAAAGTAAGGGAGAAACTGCTTCTCTCCCCCACCTCCCCACACCAACTTGGCAAAAAAAGTAGGTTTTGGTGCTATCTGTTCTTTGCTTCTAGAAGTAATCTTAGCCTTTTCCAGCCTTTTCTTATTGCTTGTCTTTGCATCTCTTAGCAATTAATAAAATCAGTTTTAGTATCAACAGATAACTTATGTGAGTTTTCATTTTGCTCAGAGGAATATTCAAATCTGAAGTTCTTTCTGCAACATTTAAGCAGATTGTAACAAGGCTGAACAACCCCAACTCTCCCAGCCTGTCCTTGTCAGAGAGGTGCTCCAGCCCCCCGACCATTGTCATGGCCCTCCTCCGGACTTGCTCCACCAGGTCGATGTCTTCCTTGGGTGTCTCAGAGCTGGACACAGTACTCAGATGGGATCTCACAAGAGCAGAATAGAGGGTTGGAATCACCTCCCTTCCCCTGTTGGCCACAATGCTTTTGATCAGCCCAGGATAACACTGACTTCCTGGGCTGCAAGTGCACATTGCCAGCTCATGTTGGACCTCTTGTCCACCAGCACTCTCAAGTTCTTCTCCTCCTTCTGGTCAGGGCTGCCCTCAATCTGTTCTCTGCCCAGTCTGTGTTTGTGCTCTGGATTGCCCCAGCCCAAGTGCAGAACTTTGCACTTGGCCTTGTTGAACATCATGAGGTTTGCACAGGCCCACCTCTCAAGCCCGTCCAGGTCCCCCTGGATGGCATCCCTTCCCTCCAGCATGTCAACCACACCAAACAGCTTGGTGTCAGCAAACTTGCTGAGGGTGCATTCAGTCCCACTGTCCATGTCACTGACAAAGATGTTAAAGTGCACTGGTTCTAATGCCAATGCCTGAGGTGCTCCCTTTGTCTCATGCTGCATGCAAGATTTTGTCTTCAAGCTCCTATGGGTGTCATTTCCTTACAATTTTTAAAGAAGCAATAATAAGCATGTCTCATGTGCTGCCAGTCTTGTGTGTGCATTCTCTTCCTGTAGGAATTTGGACCTTAGAACAGTGCCCATGCACAAATAGCATGCGTCTTCTTATACATACCATTTTACACAGGCATCTTTTTTGTTGTTGTTTCTTCGTGATTAGTTTCTTGGAGAGGTATCAGTAGAGAAAGTTGTAACATAGTAAGCCATCAGGCTAGATTGCAAAGAAATCTTGTGCATCTTTCTAGGGATAGAAAGATGCCTACTTCCATTTCTCTTTGGTGTGTATTACAAAGCAAACCACCAGTGAATTACAGACCCCACTTTGCTACCTTCAAAACCTCCCTGAAGGAGCAATGTGCCATAGCATTCCTCACTAACTTTAGCAAAAGTTGCAGTCGTGATATTCTTCAGCAATGTTGTGAATGCAATGCGCAGATACATTCAGCTACAACTGAGCTCAGAAGATTCTATTACTTCTCTGAGATCATCCTGGGGAAACACTCCAGATTGCCTGAGCCAAATTCCTCAGTGCTGTTTGTCCAGCTACCCAGAAGATCAGGACAGTGCAAGATGGCACCCAGCATGTACACACTGCTGCTGGTTATCCTTGTGTGTGAGAGGAGGAGGAAAGGACATGCAGGCATCTCACAGGCTAGGGAGCACAGCAGTTCTTAAAGTGGCAATCTGAACTAATCAGTGTAGAAAGGGAAAAGTGAAAGCAACTGAGTTACCAGAACTTCACCAATTTGCTTAGCTGAATCTGCAATAAACGCATGAACCACCAGCTGCATAACTCACTTTTAGACCAAAAGTAAGCTCATTAACCTCAGCCTCTGTGAAGACAGTTTAATCCAAGCTACAGAGTTTTATCCCACAGGTTTACTGTGCATGCGCAACAGACAGTGAAAGCACCTGTCCATCACCTGTCCATACCTCACTTCTCTGTCTCTCTTCATCCAAAGGCATCTGATTTTAATTTCCACTTGTCACTGGGACAACAGCAGGATCCTGGACAGGATGCCTTTTATATGTTGCTGTGCCGAGCACAGTCCAGCTGCTAACACCAATCATCAGCAAGGGAACTTAGCAGAATTTGCCAGACGATGGAAATGCAGTCCCCGAATACCTGATGAAAAGCATATTCCTCTATACCTTCCCCATAGTGTCACTTAGCTCTTACTTATCCTGCACTTATGTCCTAACAACATACATTGCTGTTCCCTAGATGGCAGTTCCCTGAGGGATTTGGCTTTTTCCTTTTTCTCATGTTCCTTTGGCAGAACCTAAGACACCCTGACCTTCGCCAACACAGTTATCATTCCATAAACTGCAGCTCTGTGGAATTTCTTAAGGCATTTTTTAGTTTGGGATGTTTCACTTTCACAATATAGGGGCTTCATGAGCTTTAGTTTTCTGGCCCTTTCATTTTAAAACCTCTTGAGCAGAGAAAATTCAGACCTGACAAGCAACTGTCTTAAAAGATTTGTATTTTTGGATGCACATTTAATTATTCTAGATGAGCATTAAAACAAAGCCATGTGGAGAGCAGACTCTACTGCTGAAAATCTGAGTGCAAAATAAATACTTTCAAGCCAAACTATGCCTTGGAATTGATATAACCATATGAGGTTTGGAAAAATCATTTCCAAAAGGCTCTCCAAAATGGCTCTCAGGATGTAGGCTTTCAGTCCTAGTAAACTGAGGTTAAACGAGCACATGTCAAGCTTGCTTTCAAGTACATTCCTGGGTAGGGAAGGACTCAAGCAATTTCTTAAATGTTTTCCTGAAGCACAGCCACAGAAGTTAAGGAGAGTATGACAGCAACTATTTCTTGGTGAGCCTATTTGCACTCTGGTAATAAAAATGCATCATTGGTCAAGCTATGCTGATACTCATACTTGAAAAGCATGAGACACAGCTTGTGCTTTTTTTATACAACATGCTTCGAAATGTCAAGTAAATTGTTTTCACTTGATTAAAAACAGCAGTCAAATTTGCAGAAAACAATTTATTAAATACATGAGACTTGGTTGCTACACGTAATAACAGACAAAATACTGTGAGTAAAGCATGCACTTATTACAGACATCAATGACTATTTTGATTAATTTTTAAATGGTCTTTAATTCTGTAAGTTAAGGCTGTACCAATACAAATTTTAAAAATCAAAAATAAGAAGTCACACTACAATAGTAGCAAACATTGTACAGACACTGAAAGCAACCTCTAATGCAGCAGAACCAGACTTGTTAAAGACTAGCATAAGGGAATAAAAATGGAGGTGAAGTGCAATGAATATCAGAGTATCTCTGAAATTTACAGATCAGTAACAGTGAATGTCATACTCCAATTAGCACAAACATTCTTTTCAAAAGCCTAATTATCTGACAACTAAGCAAGGAAGGAAACTCATAAACGCCATTTAAAAAAAAAAAAAAGACTTCTTGGTTTTATTTTATTTTTATTGAGGGCACTTCTGTACTCAACACTAAAAGAACATTTGTCAAGGAGACAATGTGGCAGACAACAGTACAACACACGTTTGTTTATTCTATCCCCATTAAAGAATAGTGAAATGTCTTGAAGACTTAAAATATGTCAAACCAGAAAAAACAGTTCTCAACTAACACAAGTGACCGACAACTTTGTTGACCATATTGGTCTTCACCTGTGAAGGACCTTACCCTGTATGAAGCTTGCTTCTTAAAAATACACTGTGGATATGGCAATATGACATTTATATGCACCAAACTTCTCCTGCTAATGAGTAGAAAAATTACCAGCCCTGGAAACCCATTGGGGATCTGAGGCTCAAAGTAGGTTATGAAATCTTCCTCCATTTACAGCAACAAATCCTTTTTCCTTGTTTTTTTGATGTTGCTGTATAAGTACAGAAATAGGGTAATTTGAGGACCATGGGGTTAAACAGGTAACTCTGAAAATAGACTGATTAACAAAATTACGTTTTCAGAAAATGATCCAGTAATGTCTCCCTTCTCCCGAGATATTCTAGATTTGCAGAGTCTAATGCATTAAAATGCATCAAAATATTACTTCTCCCTAACAGATAAGTACATATAATCTGCTCTATATATAATCTCCCAAATGCAGGAGCAAGAGATCTGTGTAAGAAGGTGCCCTGTGTACAGAAAACTGCATTTGGAGTGGAAGATCTGTAGCACTCCTCACACTAAAATCTCTGCCTTAAATAGCTGATTACAGCTGGGGCTTGCAAAGGGGTCTAAAAAAAGCTAAGTCCCCAAATTCCACTGAGATTTGGATGGATAACTCTTTCCTGGATCTTTTCAGCAGCACAGACTAAGCTATTTAAAATAAAAAATAAAAAAATAATAAACCCCCCCATATATATATTAGAAGAAAAAAAAAAAAAAAGCTGATCCTGAAATATAATGCACTTCAGACAAAATGCAATTACAAAAGCAATTACAGAACTGACAGTATAGATAATATGTACACTGAAGGAATCACTGTGATTGGAAGGTGGTATCTAAAGCAGCACACACTGGTATCACCCTGTTTGTGTCTTGAAACTGATGAACTGTGGTGAAAAGTGAACAAATGCAACTAAATACTTTGACATGACACAGGCAGCAGGCAAAATCCTAATGCCAGGTCTGCACCTGTAGAACCATAACCACATTTTCGGCATGCAAAGTAAGAATAAAGAATATTGATGGCCTTTCTGACTCAAATCTAAGCTGAAAATAATGTAGATATACCTAGCTTCACAATGGAAGAGAATACTGGGGAAAAAACAGCTGCTGTGCTGCTGGAATCTGACTTTTATAGACATTTTTCATTGAAGAAGTTAGAAAGATCAGTTGGTAAGACAATTAGTGCAATTGATGGGACCACAGAGACTCAGACCTAGCTATAAATAGAAGAAATGCAGGTATAAGACCGTGCCTTGAATATTTAATCCTGGGACCACAGAGGCAGGAGTTCTGTGGAGTCAAAGCTCTTCACTCATACTAGCAGCATATGTTCACGTGTAAATAGCTACTAGACACTCTAACCAAAGGAGGACCACATTGTAACTGGTCTCAGCCGACCTCTAGTCTGGTAAAATGAGGCTGAAGAAGCTTCCAGTTTTTAAAGGACAATTAAAGGACCTAACATTTCTGAAGAGCGTCTTATTCCCTTTAATAGATGGGAACTGAGGTTCTGCAAAAGGCTTCTAAGCATTCTAATCCTTTGTGGAAGGTTTTAGTCTTCCGGTGGGGTTTTCAAATTCATCAGTTTGTGGGGGACTGGCTTGCAACCTACTACACAGGATGATTTTCAGTGTGTTCTGTGTCCTTCAGTATTGCTTTTTGTAAATGTCCTGGGTATCATAGAAAGGAACAACTACATCGAAAATTTTGGCATAGGGGTTTTGTTTGTTTGGTTTTTTTTGAAGTATTTTGCATCACAAGGGCTGTAAATTTTCCTGCTTGGAGACAGAGATTACTTTAGACCAATACCACTAAGGATTAATTCAACGTACTCTTATTTTCCCAATCACGCATTTTCTTCTGATAACCTGTTATTTTGATTTGAACATGTCTTTTCAAGACATGTAACAGGCTTTCATCTCTCAGTAGAGACAGAAAACTGATGGTCAGTCTTTCCTTTTTTCCATATAAAACACTATTTTAAAGACCAGCCCAGGTACAGTGAACCATGCCTGGTGGTTGGGAAATGCACCAGAGAAGTGAATATCTCACATATTCCTCCTGCCTGTTTCTGTTGTATTTTCAGTATGATACAATTTCAGCCTGTCAAAAGCTTATCAAAACAAAAGCCTATGCATGTGCATATTTGTTATACTGCCAGATTCTAGGCAAAGGGTAGAAGAACTGAAAATGCAATGTCAGAATTTTGATAGACAGGGCTTGTCTGCCATGGAAAGAACAAGACCAAAAATCCTGGGCTTGAATTTCATCCAAGTCTCATTTGGCAGCAATGTGTGGTTTCAGCAGAGGCAGAACAGGCTGGAATCTACCACTTGACCAGGCTGACTCTTGTCAGCTCACAACTGCTACAAGAGCTAACAGTCTCTTATGGTAATCAGAGGGCTGCTTTCATTAATCAGCACTTTAGCATGCTCTGCAATGACTTGAACAGGCTTGGCTATTTACTGGATCCATTACCAACAGGAGAATTTGGGTGCTACATGTTCCCTCCTACTCACAGTTGGCAGACTGCAGCTGCAGGAGGTGAGGTGGGAGGAGATTGCTTCTCTTCAGTTCTGTTAAAGGGTTTTTTTTTTTTTCAAAATAAAAATCAATGAGAACATAGTTTAAAGAAAGATGGAGAGTTAAAAATTATTTTTTTTCTTTTTACTTTTTTTTTTTAAGCTTCAAGCTGGTAAGTGATCATCTGTGCAGAACAAGATATTAGAAGTTTGGCACCTCCCATCTACCACAACATATTAATTCCTTCTACAGAAGGCACTAAATACTGGCATAGAAAAAGAAATGATCATCAGAATGCAGAGTTTTAGCATGACACACAAAAATCCTGCTAACTGGCACAGTTTCACTGTACAGTTGTCACTTACCCAAAATGGTGGTGATTATAGCAGCAATGGTTAGGATTTTTACAAGTACCACATAAACACACAAATGTGAGAACATCAAGAAAACATGCAAAACTTCAACAGCAACATCACTGAATTACACAGTGCATAGAATTATTATTATTATTAGACAAGACAGTGAAATCTTTTCAATAAAACAAAAGATTTAACAAATATCTACTTTCTTACAAACTATTCTCAAAAAAAAAAAAAAAAGTTATTAGTGAGTGAGCATTAGCCTTAGAGGTTTAACCTCTAAGAATTAATTGGTCACTATGGAAAATTCACATTGTTAGGTGGAAATTTGGTTATGTTTAAGCATATTTTTCAACTGCTATTTTGAAAGAAACAGTGCTAATCTTGCCACTTTACAAAGTGGGAGAAAATACATTCATATTAAAAGATTAGAAAGATTAAACATTGCATGCAGGGAAAGATAAAAGCCTTGTTTTAGCTGTTCCTCCTAGCACTGCTCACCATGAGACCAAGGGCTGTCATAGCAAAAATGCTTTTCAAAGGCAGAGTTAAATCCTGCAGATAATTAAAACAAATGGAAAAGATTTTCTAATTCCAGTAAAACAAAGTAGGATATTAAAGGATAAGGATTATGCTTGCTTTTTTTAGAAAAAAAGACAAAAACTTCCATTGTGTTTGCCAGGCTTTCCCACTGCCTTTCCACTAACTTCACTGCACTAGGATATTCTGCCACTTATTTTTTTCCACTCTGGAATACTTGGTCTACCCTGAGAGGTCTCAAAATGACCCTGAGATAGATGGGTCACATGGACAAAAACAAGCACTGACAACACAACAATGGCCAAGGGATGTTCTTTCCTGCCTACCTTGGACCCATCGGTTTGAGTGGGGCTAGTTACGTGCTTGGGGGGAGTGCAGTAACTGCCCAAGCTGAGTGAGAGCAGAGGGCATGGGCATCCATTTCCCACAGTGCTCCGCAGAACGGGCAGCACATTCTCTCTGGCAGCAGCACCACCCAGCTTGTAGGTACTGCCAAAAATAGGTGCAAAATCAGGTTCTCAACATTTCCTCCGCTGACAGATATCAGACTCCTTTAAGATGTTTCATTTCACATTTTGCCTGCACATCCCCTAATGCTCTGGATACTTCTGCACCTGCATCTTACATCCATGCACCCAGCCTTGTGCAGAGGAACCCTGCCTTTCAAGTGACCCATAAAGAAAGCTCCTGAAGAAGGAAAAGCTTTACCAGATCTGAACCAAAAGCACAAGGTGGAAAACAAAGGTCTTCACAAAGCAGTTTACACTGCAGTCATCGTTCAGCGCACTTTCAGCCTCAGAGTCACTAGAATATTCGTCTCCCTACCAAAATCAGTTTGAAGCCATTTACTAATGCCTTGCCTTCTATATCCACCACTGAAGATACTGAGGCAGTGTCTCCTGCATTGGCTTGTTTTTAGGCTGGAAATTTACATATAGTAAGTGTATTAAATGCTTGATAATAGAAGAGAAGGAGGAATCCTGGTAGAAGCGATGTGGGCCAGGGACTACTTAAGGCTATACATGATGTAGGCCAGCTGAGAACATGCTATAATGGTAAGGAGGGCAGTCTCAGCAAGACTACAGCCTTCAGAGAGCGGATCAAATGCCAGGCATGAGTAATGTCAGAAAGTTTTCTTTGCAAAAAAGTAATAAACCCCCCCCACTTAAAGTGGCAAAGTATATGTAGAATTCATTTTTAAGAGTTTAGTTTTCCACTGTAGGATTAATACAATAATTTTGTCCCAAACATTTTGCTTTTTCTTGATGTTTTTCTCTTCATTTGTTATTTTCTTGACACTTACAGACTGTATAAAACAGTACTAAAAAAAAAGAACTCATAGATGGATTCCCAAAGCATTGTAAAAAAGAGCTAAACATCTCTTCTTATTCCCACTGAAACTTTATCCCACTGAATGTCAAAGATAGCACCTACCTCACCAGTATCTTACATGCTGTGAAAGAAACCTCTATTAATTACAACAGATCAAATTGAAATTTGAAAAGGTTCTGCTTTTTTCATATACTAGTAACCGCTGTGCAGTGAATGCTGAGCACAAGAATGAAAGATTAGCCAAAAGCATCCTAATCCCTTAGAAACACTATGTCCATTTCCAATGCACAGACAACTCATTTAGTGGTATTTGGATAATAAAATAAATAGAATTTTGTCTGCATTATCAACTAACATTAACCAATTCAGTCAGAAATCAGAGGAAATAAATTAATTGATTGAGACAGAGATTCATCAGTTCACGTAAGGAGAAAATGATATGCCAAACCAGTCTTCCTCCCATCACATTAGGAATTAAAGCTTTAGACATCACCACTACTGCAAATATATTCCAATTAGTGGATAGTGTCAAACCTTTCACAAGCTCACAGGTGTCTCTAGGCTGTGGGGCTTTATGGTATTTCGCTGCTGTAAATGCCTCTCAGCTGCTTTCAGGAAGAGTCAAGGTGCAGGAGAACAATGTCAGCAGAGCTTCGCAGGGCATCATCCAGTGCACAGTGGGGAGGAACAGGCTGCAACCTGGTTTGCATGAGGGAAGTGGAAAGCAGTGCAACCATGCAACTCACTGGGGGCTCAGAGAGCCCCAAAACCACCATTGTCTTGCCAGCTGAGGTTATGCTTCTGTGAAGGAGGTGGAGCACTGATGTCCCAGGTGGTCCTTAGCCTTCCAAAACTGTTGAGGAGATACAGCACAGTCTCATGTGTTTGTCATATGCTGTCCACAGGAAAGCACCATTCAGTTGTGCTTAGAGCCTTCCCCCTTCTTGGACTGCAGATGCCCAGCTGATAGGAGTGTCCTTGGCAAGCTGCCCCTGTGCTCTGTTTTTGGAGAATGGTGCAGTGACATTCACACTGGCTCTGCACAGAGAACACAGACTGTGCTGGTAGACATCAGCTGATGCATTACTGCCCCCAACCACCAAGGCATGACAGCACATGGGGACCATCACCAGAAAGTATAGTTCAAGTTTTCTGGGTAGGAATATAAGCCATACTTTATGCCGGATGACCTCCTTCCTCCACTGCTCCTCAGCACTGAATGCAGACTCAGCACACACAGGAAAGAACAGGAAGAAGATATATCCTGTCCCTTAAGAACAAGGATAGCAAAGAAGCCATCTCTTCATGCTGACATTTAGCAAAGAACCCTCATTAAGAAGTGTGGACCCACCTCCTGCCGTGTTTCAAAGTGAACAGCCAAGTCCTTTTCTTCCCTAAACCAGAGGCATGAAGTGGGTCATTTCAGGCAAATCAAATGATACTTCTGTGTCCTGTAAGTTCTCTTTTTTAACACATTCGCACTGCCTCTGGAAGTTCAGGGAGTTTGGATGCATTCCAATGCCCTGTTGTCTGCAAGTGTGAGATGAACTCCTCTCCATGACAGAGCGAGCCCAAAAGTTGCATACTGTCAAGGATTCAGTTGTCTCAGTCCTATTTAACGAGGTCAGTGGAGGACCAAACAGCACACAGATGTGGGCCGGGTCCTCTACACAGGAGCAAATTTAATCTCATGTTATGACTTGAAAGCTCCTAACAAAAATCAGAAGAGGGAAGGAGAGTGCTTCCAGCATGAGACACGCGAGCCTCCAGAGTGATCGCATGTAGTATCCCACAAAACCCGTGTACACAACACGAGGTGGTCCACCCTGAGCACGTTATCCCCAAAGCACAAGGTCACTTGATAGGCAGGGAAGGAGCTCTCTGCCAAGAGCATCCCTCACAAAGCTGTCCCCCTGCCCCACAGTGCAGACACCAGGAAAGGGGAATATTAGAGGATCAGGGATGGTGAGAGGAGCAGGGATGTTGGGGATGTGGAAGACCAGTCAGTCAATCACAGTCACTTGCACCTTATTGTCAGAAGGAATGATCAGCCCATGCACTGCATGTGCTAGTCAGGTCACTCAGTGCACTTACAGGATGTACTCAGACATGGTGACAAGAAAGGGTAAATATGAGCTGGACTGGGAGGAAACCTAGTGCAACTGGAACCTCAGTTTCCTTGAAGGCTGTTTCAGTCCTCAGGGCAGCCCAGGCTCTAGAGTGTCACAGCACCTGCTCTTTCTGATCCCCACCTCATCACCCCACATCGCTTGTGCAAACAACAGACCAAGATCGGGTCATAGACATCTGAGACACAGACAATACAACAGTACAACACTGCTTGCATCTTAGTCTCTAC
This sequence comes from Margarornis squamiger, assembly GCA_035222235.1. Taxonomy (NCBI): domain Eukaryota; kingdom Metazoa; phylum Chordata; class Aves; order Passeriformes; family Furnariidae; genus Margarornis; species Margarornis squamiger. The sequence goes on from JAWWTY010000088.1 coordinate 21,788,255, forward strand.
ACAGCTTTCTAACATGGCAACAATGCTGTAGCCTGAATATCAGCACACAGCTGCTTCTATAACCAAAACAGCTTGAAAGTGTTGATATTCACAAAGGAGAATGTGCAACACGGACACTGATTCCATTGTTAGATTGTCAGTAGTCCTGATGCTCCTATCACAGAATTATTGCACTATGCAAACAAACAAGGTATGTGCTGTTATTTTAGGTATCTCTTGGAATTTAGTTTACAATATAGTTCATGACAGTATTTCATTCTCCTGCACTTAAAAATACATTTTGTTGCATAAATACATTTTAGAAAATAAAACAGGCAGTTTGCAACACCCAGATATCAAAGACTTCAGTTTCAACTACATGCATGAAGACATGTAATATTGTGCAAACCCACAATATCATAAATACATGCATGCGTGACTAATAAAACAGAGCTTAAGCCATCCAAAGTGCTCACAGCTCTGCCCATCTACATGTGCAATCACATGAACAGATCCAAATGCATGTATTGTGCACAGCTGCATCCAGATCAATCCAGTGACATCCATGTATAATCCCCATGTGTTATCCTTGTTTTGGTGTCCTGAAAAGGCCACATAAGAAAGCCAGCACTAACACTGCTGCAGACTCCTTTGCACTGTGTGCAGACCTGTGCTTTGGCACTTCACCTCTTTAAGTTCAAGGCCAAATTTGCTCTTGGTAGCACTGAGTAAATCTCCCAAAAGCTTGTAAATAGTTCTGAAGGCATCCAATACATCAGTAAATGATTCAGAAGAGTCTCAATCTGCAGTATCTTTTTGATGGGCTTCCAGTGGGATGCAGTAACTGAGCCATGCCAATGACTTTGTGACGCTGGTAGGGGAACACCATCCTCTGCCTCCCTGACTGGCTCTGCACCTCAGTTTTTTACTAGATTCAACTCAGTATGTTGGCAAAAAGTTATCTGACTTCCCCCTTTTTTTGCTGTATTTTCTGCTGTGCTACTGAATTGAAATCACTCACTGAAGAAGTCTAACATCAGATCAAAGAAAGGTGAGTGGCAGGAAAAAAAGAAGGGAAAAAGAAAGAAGACAAGCAAGCCCCATCCTGGAGTCAGCTACCCCCATCTTAAGGAAATCACAGCCTTACTGTGGGGCAAAAGCTGAGCTTTTACATCGGAGTACAATGTAGCCAGGAGCACAGCCAGCCACCTGCAGTGCCTCACCGTAGCCACAGCACCAAACCACCATCAACAGCCTGTGCTGGACAGGCCCTTGAATTCATGGTAAAAGGTACTCAGTATCAAGAGCCATGGCAGGAGACCCCAGTCCTTCCTTTAGGCAGGTGGGAAGGCTGGTAGGAGTTGGCAGCAACAGCCCCTGGCCACACTGTTCTGTTTTAGCACCAGGGAAGCTGCACAACATTGTTGTGAGCTTGCAACTTGCTGCTGGAGCAGGTGCGATACCCTCAGTTGGACTACTAGGAGATAACTACAGGCAACTGGCTTGTTCCCTGTCAGCTAAGCTGCGGCACCCAGGACATCTACTCTCCTACCATGAGAGTGGTTTAAATCTGAAGTCTCCCTCCCACTGAGTTAACAAACCTTCAGGACCTTAATACAAATCGTAATCAAATAAACTGTAGTCACTCAATTCCTTGTAACTGTCTGCAAATGAAGACTGATCATATCTCGTATTAAAGGCCCTTCAAATCTAATAAATTTATTTATTTATGTGCTTGGATATCATATTCTGGCCATATATGTTTTAACTCCTTCAACAAGTAGTCTGTGTGGGGCTGCCCCATCTGAATTTGCCAGGCAATCTGCCATCAGCACTAACTGGAAGCTGGAGTTACTAGAGACATCACAAAGCAGAAAAAACTGTTTCTATAATCACTGAATGGGTAAGGTTAGAAGGCACCACAGATCTGATCCAATCTCTCTGCTCCAGCAGGGTCATCCTAAAGCACATGTCACCGGATTGCATCCAGACAGTTCTTGAATATCTCCAGTGAGGGAGAACCCACAATCCGTCTGGGCAATCTGTTCCCATGTGTGGTCAGAGACATACTCCAGTCCCTTAACCATTTTTGTTGCACTCCACTGGTCTCACTCCAGGGTCTCCATGTCTCTCTTGTACTGAGGAGGCCAGAACTGGACACAGCACTCCAGGTGAGGCCTCACCAGGGCTGAGTAGAGGGGCAGGATCACCTTCCTCAACCTGCTGGCAGTGCTCTTCCTAATGCTCCCCATGATACCGCTGGCCTGTTTGGCCACAAGGACACACTGCTGGCTCATGGACAGCTTGTTGTCCACCAGGACCCCCAGGTCCTTCTCCATAAAGCTGCTTCCCAGCAGGTCAGCCCCTGGCCTGTGCTGGTGCCTGGGGTTATTCTTCCCCAGGTGTAGGATCCTGCACTTGCCTTTGTTGCATTTCAGACAGTTCATCTTTGCCCATCTCCCCAGCCTGTTGAGGTCCTTCAGAAGCGCTGCACAGAGAGGTCTCTTAGCACTCATGGATGTATCTCTTTGGGGCCCATGGACTTTGGGATGTCAAGTTTGCCTTGGTGTTCTCTAACCCAATCGTCCTTTACCAAAGGAAAGTCTTTCTCCCAACATCCCTTTACCCTGGTCTCCTGAGTCAGAGATTCCCAAGGGTTGGTCTTGTCAGTGAAGACCGATGCAAAGGTGGCGTTCAGTAACTTCTCTGTGTCCTCTGTTACCAGGGTGACCCCTCTATTTAGTAAAGGGCCCACATTATCCTTAGTTTTCCTTTTGTTATCAATGTATTTGAAGAAGCCCCTCTTGTCCTTGACATTCTTGGCCAGATTTAATTCCAGTTGGGCCTTGCCCTCCTTGTGATAATACTGAGGCTATCACAATAAGCACAGATACTCCACAAACTATCCCCCAGCCGGACAAACAAAGGTTGCTGGTATGCCCTGCTAAGTCAAGGATATCAGAGACACTGCCTCACCCAGTGAGTGTGCTGGACATCAGCACAAATCATCCTAATACTCAACATCCTAATAACCAACAACTTAGGAAGCATGTGGAATCATGAAATGCTTCTTATGACCTTTCAGTTCAAAACTCAACAGTGCCAGTCTTCTTTCTTCTGAGGTCTTCACTGGGGCTGAACTATAGCACTGATGTGAAGCGGCACTTCAAAGATGTGCTTGTAGCACAGCCCATGCACAGACAGTGATCTGCTCCTTGGAGTGAAAGAGGGTGGTTGGGCAGGGGAGAAGTGGGAAGCAGAGATCTGCTGTCCATCTAACGCCAGCTGATATCCATCCCTGTGTTGCAGAACAGGAAAGGAAATGTAGGGAAGTAGGTCAGATCCTGCAATAGCTGCCACTGGGAAGTGTTGAAATGAGTGCCAATGTGGGAGAAACAGAGACCAAAGACTTTCATGGAGGTTGGCTCCATGGCTGAGCTTTTACCTGGCACACTAGAGAGCATCTTGGCATGGGACTTCCTGCACTCCAGCATATACTAAGAGCAGCTGTGAGAGTCCTCAGTGGAAGACAGCAAAGAAATTCCACAGAGAGCAGCACTGGCCTTGCTAGATTATTTTTATCTGTATCACATTAAAAGCACTGCTGTGAAAAGGCAAGACAGTACAAACAGAAATCAGATGTCTCACCTCATCTGGAAACTGGGCCGCTGTCCTGGTTTCACCTTAAGTCTTTTTCTGCTTCTGTCTCTTTCACCTACAAGTCACATTTGCCATGGCACTGAAAGTCAGTCCTTGCAGTCACTTCAGTAGTATCATGATTTGGTCTCAAGCTCCAAAACTAAGTTATAAAAGGATGGTTCTGCAATATGAGTGACTGCTTGTGCCCACCAATTCACTGCCTAACCTACAGCCTCAAGAGACAGCTGACACTAAATGGGAGCCTGTAGAGCTGGAGGTTATGCTGCCATGGGCTGCAAGATTCTGGGTCATAGCTGGCACATAGGAAACCCAGACTTTGTACCAGTCTTTTGCTACCTGTGGAAAACAAAGAGAAAAGAGCCAGGTTGTGTTCCCTGCACAAAGATTCCTGGGAGGACAGGTATTTATTATAGTGGAAATCTCTGCTCTTAGACTTTCCAGCGGCACATCTGCTACCTATTTCATCCCCAAATCAGACCTTCAGTAAGGCTTAAGTGAGGTGCAGACATTCTGCCACCTCTCTCACACACAGGAGCATTTCATCCTAGCAACACAGAAAACAGGTTTTAGGTGCCAGGTGGGTTACTTCTATTTCCTACTTTTGTTTCCCCTTTTCTTTGGAATTAGTGATGATTGAAGTCATTGCACAGTTGCAGATCTAAAAACTATGAAGGATATGCAGGAATGTGAAGAAATAAAGATAAACAAACATAAAGAAACACAACAATTAAGAATCTCAAAACAAGAAAGCCCCTCAGTAACACTCTGATCCAGCACCCAGGGGAAGTCAGCTGAGGTTGACTCTTTCATTGACTTCAGCAGGCAGATCAACCCGGCAGACTTGTCTAAAGCCTCATCATAGCCCTAGCACATCCTTGTGTAACTTAAACTAAGCTTGATTACTTGAAAAGTACCGCTCATAATTTTCAAGGTCAAGAATAATAATCGTTCACTGAAATAGTGAATTTCCTAGTGTGTTCCCCCTACTTGGAGAAGAACAATCGCATTGCAAAGTCAGATGCTGAAACAGCAGCGCTCACTATTTCAAGGCTTTAAGGACCAAATTCTGCCTTCGGGTTCACATGCACATTTTCCATTGTCTGCACTGGAAATAAAAAATAAACAGATGATGTGTAGCTAACTTAAGTTTGTATTCCAGCACTTAAAACTATCCAACTTCTTAATTTTCTATAGATTTTTATTAAACTTCCATAGAAATTTTCCACTCTCGACTGTTCTGTGGATTTCAAATGATGCCTTAAGACATCATTGATGCAATTTTTCTGTACAGTTTGGGATAAGAGTGTGGATTGCCTGCACTCTTTCATTTCCTAGAATACTGAAAGAGTGCTCTGAGTCTGTAGATTTTACATTACATACACAGAGTGACAAAATACTAACAACCTATGCCTAAAGAGGTAAAATTATGTGTATGACAGTGGTTTTGCCATTATACTTTTGCATATTGTTGAGAACAATACTTTTTTAGTCTAAAGACCAGCAATATTTCTGATCCCAGAACACCAACAACACCAAAAGTTAAAAATAGCTTTTCGCTGACTTCAGGATTTTTTTAGCATAAAGAAGCCTCAGGAAACATAAAAAAACAGACAAAAAATGCTGTAAATGGTTTTGTGAACTTACATTGATGTATTTCTTATTTCTTGGTCTTTCTGATCAAGAATAAGCCAGCAGGTAAGAAGCAGCAGCCAGTGTTAAGTTTGTCTCCTCCACTGTGGGAGGTTGTGTTAAAATACTAGAGTTGAAAAAATGCTTTCAAACAGAACGGCTACGTAAGCCTCCCTGGGGATTTACACTCACTAATGTGTGCATGTTAAAAATGGTAATTTCAGATGGTATTTTCAGTCTATCTTGTGTTGCCTGAGAACCATTTTTATCCTTTTAAAATCTGCATTTATATTATAACCCATAAGTACCTTTCATTTTTGTATTAACACTATAAATACTATGTTAGTAATACTAAACTATTTCTGTTGACTTATTTGCAAAAAGAAAAATATATTATATATTTAAATATTCTTATAAAGTGAATTAACACTGGAGAGAGGGCTGTGGGGGGGAATAGTGTACAATCACAGTTGATGTGTATTATTGAGCACAAATTCAATGCTTGAAACAAAAAGGAAAAGAAAAAGTGTTCAGGCAATATCCCTCTTTCAAGCTGTGTCAGATGAAGAGTCATAAGATGCTGACACTATGAAGTTGCCGGTATTGGAGTGGTTTGCCATGGACTGGGCAGCTTGCTGGCTCAAGTTATTGCAGATCAGCACCAGCTGGTTGCTCTGCGCTTCTGAGAGAGTGCTACAGCTCTGGTAGACGCTGAAGTTGGTCTTCCGGCCGGGGATGTTGCCTTTCTCACACATCGTCTTTACCATTTTGGCAAGCTTGTTTTTCCCCAGGGCTTGGCAGTTGTACCAATGAAGCGCGGCCAGGTTGACGACAGGTTTGATGGACAGGTAAAAAGGTGCATCCTCGTAGCGCATGGCTGGAGGGCGCCTCTGGGCATACTCCTTGTAGTCCTGCACGGGGCAGGTCTGTGGGGAGTGCTGGGTGGCGTACACCCGGGAGTCTGTCCCGCCTCTCTTGCTCTTGGCACTGACGTCTCCATTGTCAGGCCCCATCCACTCCAGGTACTCCAACCCAGTCTCTGTCACCCGCAGCCGGATGTCTCCCCACTTGAGGGTGGACCCGTGGAAACCCGTGCAGTGTCCAAACGCCTTCGTGTTGTTCAGCCACACCAGGTTTAGAAGCCCTTCGGGATTGTACCGGCTCAATAAGCCTCTCTTGCGCAGGATAAGCTCATCAGCAAAGGTGAGCTTCATGGATTTGTGTGGCTTGTTTCCTTTTCCTTTACACCTCAGCTCTATCTGCTTTTGCTTTAGAGCTTCCTGGGACCTCTTGAACTCCTTATCCCTCGTAATACTGTATCCATACCTGTGCTCTTTGAGATACCGCTCCAGCCCACACTGATAGTTGGCGAGACTGTTTGGCTCGTATTCAGACCCATCCTTTTGTCTGGCATCCACAAAGAAGGAAGCAAGGTAGGCATCAAGCTCTTTGCAGGGAATGACATAGATCTCACGGGTCTCAGAGGGGTACTTGGAGATGAGGAACTCCCGGAAATTGCGGAGAGCTGTCTGCGTGCTGCGAATGGTCTTCTCATTCTGCTCCCTGCTGAGCTCTGCTGCTCTCTCATCCTGGTCTGGAAGAGGAAGAATAGGACAAACAAAAGAAAGCAGAAGCAGTGAGTTTGTGTGGTGTGCTTTTCTCTAAAATAAATTTCCTTAAAAAGGAAAAAAAATCAATTTCACAAAGAGCACTGGAAAACACCTTTACATACCTGTCACATGACTGAAAAGCCAACTTCAGTTTCACAAATGATGTACTAGAGTACGACACAAAACTGAAGTGAGCTCCTTATGACACTGGAGCACAGTTTCATGCATGGAGATTTGTGGAAAACATTGGATTAGAGGCAATCTGCTTTTTAGAACAAATACAAGGTAGAAGGATTTTCTGTGGATCCCAACGTTGTGTGCAGGACCCAATCTCAGTAATAAACCCATTCTGAATTGCTTCATTTGTGAAACCAGAGGTTGCACTGGTTTCATTTTCTTCTACAAAAAATAACTAGAGCATCATATTTGTGACAGTAATATTTATCTTTAATCAGGCACATTTTTAAAGAGCTAAAGAGATATAATCAGAAATGTACAGTACAAAATAATTCAACACATCCTAAGGAAGGAGTTGACAGGTAAAATTACTACAGAGCAATGTGTAATTTACAAATGTACACAAATAAAAAAAATATAGTTACTATGTTCACATCAGAAAATATGGAACAAAAACATTATTATAGAGTGTCTCTGTGTAATCAAACTGTACTGTGACAGTGGAAGTACAGTTACAATAATTGCTTTTCATTTTGCAGAAAAATCAAATTCTGGAAACAATGCAATACTGCTCTACACCTATACTCAAAGATCCTTATAATCAATGGCATATCAAAACACAATATTCAGATGCTACCACTATGTTACTGACAGCTGATTTCCAGGCTGATTTTAAGATAAGCATAAAAAGGTAAAGCTTTTTACGTATAAGTGATGTGTGTTCTTAAGAGCTGTTTTCTTGGCATATGCAAACTATCTGTTTGCACAAGGATGCAGGTTACAATCACACAGGTGGAACTGTCACTCTGAATGTGACAAACCTTAATAGTTTTAGAAAATTAACAGCAAATGCTAAAAAGGAAAAATTCAGTTATCAACTTTTCTCTGTAATTGTGTGTGGAACACTTTTTTTTTCTCTCTTCCATAATAAGCAGAAAAAAGCAAGTTCCTTTTTGTTCTGTCTTATTGCAAACCCCACACATGTCAGTGTCCTGTTAACAGTGCCATAGTAACACTCACCAGGTGTTTGCCACCCAAGATACACACCACGAAGTGGTATGAGACCAGGTGAAGTTCCCCTTGCCTCTCTGTCATTCAGGCCAAGCTTATGCCAGGCTGTATAGCACACCCATGGCTTTGCACCTGTGCTCAGACACTTGCTCCTCTTCCCTGCAAGCCTATTAACAGGGGAGGAGGCAGCAGGGAAAGGAAGGTAGTTCTATCTCCTTCCCTAGCCCCCCTGCAATGTTTCATGCAGTGCAGAAACACTGGTGCACGCTGGGCAGCTTCCACTCCCACCCATCTACAGGGTGACTCTCAAAAAAATTCATTCCATCACCTCCATACCACAACTGCAGAGAGAGGCATGGAGAGTGACTTGTCCCAGAACTTCCCAACAAGACAGAAACAGGACCCAGTTTATAACCTTCAGCACCAAGTCCTATGTCTTCACCAAAAAGCACCTGCCACACCTGCAGCACTCAGTGAAACCTATTGAGAGGGGGTCCTCAAATCCTCTGTGAAGCAGAGAGAAGCGGGCATTGCAGCCGAGGCCTTTGGGGGCTTCTGCAGCCATGAAAAAATGCTGCCACCAAGCACTGAGGTTTACTTGACCTGTGCCCAAGGGGAAAAACAAAGGCCACCAGCCTGATTCAGAAACTCATTCAGTACTGAATGTCAGTATCAAAAAGACCTCCCAGAATCCTTCAGTGAAGTCTCATGCTTTAGGCAATGTAGAGAATAGGTCCTTTTAGTATCACTAGATGCGGGCTGGAAACAAAGAGACAAGCCTGTTTAAAGCTCCAAAACAAACATTTACTCTGCTATGTTGTTCACTGCACCCACCATCACTTATTATAGAACTGTGTAAGTAATCAGTGCTTTGACTGACAGCCCACATCTTTAAGTACTATTTCAATATAAACAGCACATATAATGGCTCAGTTTTATACATGTCATCAATCACTACTTCTTAGAGGATAGGCTGTCACAACACAGCAGTGACACCCAGTCAGTCATTTATGTTACAGCATCTTTCCTTAATCTGCAAAGGAAATTGCCCTATCTGCAGCTAACAGTTTTAAAACTCAGGCTGAATTAAAGATCCCCCACAAGTGAAACAGTACCCCAGAAACACTGCATTCCTGCAGAGCTGTGGTGTGGTGTGTGTTACTCCACAAGGCAGGTGGGAAATGTTAAAAAATAACGGGTCAGCTTCTCATGCAGCCACATCAGGAGAGCGACCTATACTTTCACAGTGAAGCCAGGTTGCAGTGGTAGTAGTGAACTCTTCTCTTCCTATGAGACCACTCAAGCATTGGTGATATATCATAGCATGGCACAAGTGCAGGGAGTTTCCAGTGTAACAGTTCCCAGATGTTTGCTTTGTCTCACTTCGCTGCATCTTGATGAATAGAGACCAAAAGCTCTTTTGTAATTTTTTTCTTGTTCTGTGGACATGGTGAAAACTACTGAAAACACTGGTGGGGACCTACATTAGTTCCTTGACTACTGCAAATATAAACTGATATGCTTGTGGGCCTCTACTGCTCACCATCAACTGCATCATTGTCAGTGTGCATGGGTTCCAAAACTGGGTAAAAAGCACAGAAAACAAATCATAAAGTGCTCCTCAATACAAGGGAACACCTCTGCATCAGAAAGGCCTGAGCTGCAAATTCACGGAGGACAGGAGAATGGGGAGGTGTTAAATATATATGCTTGCACCTTTCTTATAGTCTTTTGTAGGTGTCTGTATTAGGCTTTAGGAATACCAATACTCTCATGTTATGGTCTAATTTCTCTTAGCTAGTAAAACGGTCAGAACCAACCAACCAAAAATTTTTGTCATCATTGATCTACCAAGCCCAGCTATCCTTAATGCCTTTTCCTTGTCATAATGCAGCCTTGGGAGCTGGTAGTGCTGTTACCCATTTTACAGACTACAAGCAGAAACATGAAGAAATAAATTGACTTGGAGACGCATTTCCTGAAGTCCTCCCCCCTCAGCTGCATCACTGCACAAAGGAGCTGGTTGGACCTTTTGTGCTTCCTATCTGATCCCATGTCAGAGTTTCATTTCCAAGAAAACCAGAACATGGTAGAAAAAGCCAGTATAACCCACCCTACTGTGGGATTCAGGGTAAACTCCCAAATATGAGTTTCAAAATGTGCCGAGTATTTAAGATGTTCCAGTTTAAATGTAGACAAAGTGACTTGGCAGAGATTAAACAGGCAACCTAGTGGGAGCCAAGTGTCCCAGGCTAGTCCACAACCATCAGGTGATCTCTCCCACAGGGAAACAGCAGTTTTCTGATCTTTTCATAATCTGATTTTAACACAGCCAAGACTTAACATTATTAGCAGAGTTATCAAACTTGTGCCAATTTCAGCTCTCACACATACACACACTTGGACTCCCTGAAAAGAACATAACATGTCTAATTACAAGGGGTAGAAGAAACGCACTTGCTTTCATGAGAGACACATGCAGATTATTAATGTTCAGAGATTTGTAAGATTAGTAGGAATCACAATCCTGGGTTATTATTGCAAACAGTCTCAAACTGCATACGGTAATCATGTCTCACAGATGTACATTAAAAGTAAGGTGTGTTTTTTGGTGGTAATCACATTACCAGCCAAAGTCTTCTCTGCCAAATTTGTGTCCACACTAGCAGAATGCTTCTGCAGCAGGCCTGCTTCCACCAATATGCTCTCATTCAAGTGAAAAAACCTAGTTAATCACACACATAGCACTATGTACCCCCATGCTGGAGCTTAGTGCTCTCTCTCTATTCCCCAGCACTTTGCAGGTTGCCTGTTGCCCCTGTTCTGCAATTACTGAAAAGCAGCAACAGCCAAGCTCTTGGCCATGGCCATATGCAGCCCAATAAAACAGTTCCAGTAATCCACAGCCTGCTCCCACCTTTCTTTTCTCCTGTCCCTCCTGTTTCAATAAGGTATCTGCAGATACTCGAGTCCACAATCGCAGTGAGCAGAGGTCAGGCTGTTGTGTGAGGGAGGCACGGTCAAGTCACAGTGGGGAAAAGCTGTGTGACCTCTCACAAATGTGCCCTCCTGAAAGCAGTGCTACTGCTTCCCTGACAGAAGCAGCTGAATGCCACTGTCATACCATGGCATCCATGAGTATCAGTACTCTTTCTGCACACAAAACTTAGAGAGCCATATCACCATATCACAAGAATAACCCAGTGAAAACCATTCTCCTGCCTTGCTGCTAAAAATGAGGGTCAGGGTAAGAGCAGAAGGTCTCCCTAGCAAAAGTGCTTCTAAGCATTTGCAGAAACACCCTGAGATTAAGAGACAAGAAGAGCTAAGCATTTGGAGAATGACAGTTTTGGTGCTTTTACTGTGTGGTGCAGAATAACTTCCTTGGGGCAACCCCTGCACACAGGCAGTAGTCAAAGGCTTAAGTCAAAAATACGGATGTTTTAATACTATTATTTCAAATCCAATAATAACCAATTTAGGAAGTCCTAAGGCCAAATAAACCACAGTTCCTGTGCAATAATAACCATACTTATTTAAGCTTAAGCTCGGTGAGTTAGAGTTAAAAGAGAGGGGAAAACCCTGTGACTGCCAGGATACTTTCATCAGGTTTTGACACCTAACAGTTTATAAGCTGTGAAGAATCAAGGGATTACCTTGTTAAATGCATATTACTGAAGTAGAAGAAAGTGCTTCTGCTTTTTTTCTTGAATTTCTGCACCACCCATCTGATGTTGTCACTAAATTCTGTTTAACAGTTAAATTTCCCTGTTTCCACTACATTAAGTCAAACTCTATGTAGTTTAACTTTTCAGAAAAGGCTTTCACTAACATGTAAAATCTGTAGTATGAGAGAAATCTAGTAATTAATATCAACCTATGAAAATGTTATGGTTTTTTTTTGGAAAAAAAATAAAATTATACTTCTATTCAGTTGACCTCCAACAAAATAATCAGCAAAATTTTGTATTACTCTAGAATTAAAAAACTTTAGATTTTGTCACAGAAAGAATTTATATCCTCCTATGACTGACTGTATCACACTTTTTAGGTTGTGGATACTGGAAATTGACAATGGACAGTGTAAAACAGAAGTGCTCTAGGGGCTCCAATTTTTTTAAGACTCCCTTCCTTCTCCACCTGACTGTATGTGACATCTGAGCCATTTCAGCACACAGATTCTAAACACGCACGTTCTAAATAAGAAACTTTTCATTTGTTCAAAATATGATTTCCACGTCACCTAGTTGTCTGGTTTTGGTTTCATCAAGAATAGTGCAAAAAAGAAGTGTTGCATGCCAGTTTTACCCTTCATGCCACTTCTTCCACTGAATGCTTACAGCAGCATCTCTGGGGTATGAGACCATACAATTTCCTCTCTCCTTTTGAAGCTGTTCAGAGACGCACTAGCATAAATTGCTGCAATGCAAAATAGGATGCATTTCCTCTGTACCCAGCAGTAGGATATTTACCCAGATTCCAACTCCATTTGGCAGGAACAGATATACCAACTCCAGCTCTCCCAGGCTAACCCAACACTGCGGCATTGCACAGCAGGATGCTACAGCTGCTCCCTTGGGCACACCATGGAGAACAGAAGAAACAAAAGATATTTTGCAAGAGTACTGAAGAAACCCATACATCTGGTACTTAGGTGATATACAGGCAAAATAGCTCACAGCTGGCCAGGAGTCTGCCATTTTAACTGCCCTGTTCCAAGTCAGCCACCTGGATTATAACCAAGCCTGCAACCAACTTCAGGTCTATCTGCCCTGCCTTATGTCTCTCTTACTTCCATAGCTATTACCTTTAAGGGAGAGTTATAAAAACAAATTATTTGGACTTTTATATAATTGACATTCAGGGACTCAACTCTTCATAGAATGCAGGGTATAAAAGCCACACTTAAAGTTTTCAGTACTACAAACACAAAAACATTAGAAAACTTGAAAACAAAAAAGTGAACTCCCATTCCTTTCAAAATAACTGACTAAACTTTTTTCAACAACGTTCATTTCTAAGATATAATTGCTATTCTTTCAGAGTTCAAGTGAAACAAATCAGGTAGTTTGGCTGGAGTGCTGCTAGAGTTGGTAAGTGGTAAAATGTTACTTAGAATGTGAAGCAAATGCCGGATTTATGCGGAACAGGCATTTTTGTATTCAGCCATACAATGTTTTAATAATTCCCATATAATTCATAGCTAACATCATTAGAAAATTCTGGTTTCAGTACTGGTTTCAGTTTAAGGTTAAAGAAGAGAGACACCTTTTGCCAACTATTTTCTTCAGGTTAAATATTTAACTCTGAAAAATAGAATTCCTTTTTTGCTCAGGACTTTTTAGCAACATAGAGAAATGTTGCCCTTTCAAGGTATGTTAACTACTTCATGCTCTGTGGCAGAAAGAATGAAAGGAATTATTGTGATGCTCTAACCTACCCTGAGAATTGGAAGCTGGATGATGCATGGCAGGAGCAATACACTTGTTTTCCAAAAGGACTTGGCTTGGCACCACTCCAGAAAATGTTGCATACACATCCTCAGCAGAGTATTAGTTCTTCTTCCAAATAAATTTCCAATTCAACAAAGCATATTTAAAATGCATTCTGGATTGGGGTCTTTGTATTTAAGTATATGCTTATGAAAAAGTGTAGAAATCAACTGGACTAAGTCACTGTATGTTTTGAAGGTGGAAGAGGGGCACAGCTGAGCAACATTCATATGTATACAATGACTCAATTCAAAAGGTGCTGAGAGAAGAAAAAACAATAAGAAAAAAACAAAAATGAGAGAAAAACCACTAAAAACCTGAGACACACCTCCTTTGTTGAATTAAGCTTAAAATTTAAAAATTATACAGATTCTCGTGGCAACAACACATTTCTTACAGCACCAAACTAAGAGCTTAAATTTTCAGAAAGGTGTCCACCCTTACATATTCATGCAGAGAAAGCCAGATTTACAGACATGTAAACAGATCTCAGAAGCACTGATTGCTCAGCCAACAATTTAACTAGTGGGCTGGTTTGCACAAAATCACAGGTATAAATTTACACGGCACTTTGGAAAATGTGGCACAGTGGAATTTTGTGCCTCTCTGCAGCTGCAAGCCCTGTGGAAGAAGAATGAAGAACAGGCCCAAGCATGTATCCCCTTACAGTTTAGTCTTCTCTAAGAAGAATGTAAATGTAAAACATGCCACCCCGCAGCACCAGAGGCTTAGCATGTTCTCAGATACAGCCAGGCTTAATGTAATCGCATGTAAGAAATAACTTTAATAAGCACTTTCGAGAAAGCAATGCAAGAGGTCTTGAAGTGATGAGCCAGGGCTATGCGGTTTGCCTGCTTTTGATTCACTTTAGACAGCAGCTGAGATGCAGAGCTGGGAAATATCAGAGGGAAATATAGATGTGGGCGAGAGAACAGAGAATAAGAACAAAAGATGTGAAAAAAACATAACACCAAAGAGAGAGATTGAAACCAGATGAGGATCCTCATCTTTTGAAATCTAATTTATATCAGTGTTTCAAAATGAGGCATTCTAACTGGGGCAGCAAGAAGAGAAACAAGGAAGAGGAGAACGTAATAAATATTTTATTACATTAATCATAATAAACTGCACTTTAAGTCTTGGCCAAAGCGTATTCTTAAATCAAGCTGAGAATGTGAGCAGTTTCAGACTTTAGAGCATGAGGCCCACATGACTGTAATTAACATAATAAATCATACTGTGAAACTTTCTACACAGGCTGACAGCACTTGGTTAATATATTGCTTATTAGAGACTGCAGACATTTTCCCCTCTATTTTATTAAAGTGCCATTGGTAGTGAATCAAAAACTACCCTTCTTTGTTCTGGCTGAACTATCTATGGCAGGTGTAAAAGGAAATGTGTTGGCAGCTCATGCCATTTACTTCTGATAATACAGACTGCAGCATACACATCCCAAAGAATACATTTCAGTGTCTTTCCTCTCATTCCCATCTTTAATTTAGCAAAGTACTTCAACTGCCTTGTTACTGATCCTGCAGTTTTATTTCTGAAATTCTCTGTTGGTGACTTTGCCCAACCAGACCCATTTGCTTTTACCTTTCCTTTCATTGCATATTCTCCAGTATGAGTGAAGCAAGCTATGAGGGCACAAACCCTATGAAGAGCTCACAATTTGCAACCTTTTGTTAACTAATTTCCATGCACACTTTTAACATACTTATTTCTTTTGATTTCATGGGGTCAGAAAGCAGTATTTCAGGACCAGCTCTTTACACAGCTCTCCAGGGAGGATTCTAATACTTCAAGCGAAACAGCTTCTAAGGTGGACTTTTAGTATGCCTTTCTGTTTGGAGCCTGTGCTGAGAGTCCTCTCCTCCTCACACTCCTGAAAAATGACAACTTTGAACTTTACTTTAACCTTTGCAAACGCAGCTCTCATCATATTAGAAAGGGATGGAAATTCAAAGGTGTAAAGGTCCTAGAAGGTTGGGGGAGACTCAATAGCTGGGCAGAGGCCAGAGACATGAATACATCCCAGCTTGCAGAAAGACCACAGACCTCAGGCATTAGATACTCTGCTAGGCAGCTGCTCGCAAACTCTCGCTGACCAGAGTGCACACACTTTATTCCAGATTAGCCATGGCATGTCCAGGCATTTGCCAGGACAAGGAGTCCCAAGAGGTGCAGGAGCAGCTGGAAATTCTGCACAGAAAGGAGATAAACCTGTACAAAAAGCATATTCATCAGGAACCAGATAGTTGTGCATGGCACAACTAATATATTTCTGTCCCTGAATACATGTTTAAACCTAATTTATCACAGTTTTATTGAGTAAATATTTAGTTACATTTTGCAGCTCTAATTGAGTAAAGCCTCTTTAAATAAAATGAGGAGTTTCAAACGTTTCCTAGCTACTCAGAGAGCATACACACCTTGCATACCTCTCTGCAGCTAAGAATATTGTTATTATTTCTCTTCTGTACTTACACTGTCAAAAACTTCCTGCCAGGATACTATTGTTATTTTCATAAAAAAGGTTCTTCTATACAGGATATGAACAATCAGTTCCCCTGCTACTGAATGAGTTCATACCAAAACTGACAAAAAACAATTAATGTAAGAGGTGACACAGGGTATAGTTTAATGGATATAATTGTGGATGTGTGTTATACATATAGATGGCTATTTTATTATGTGCTAGCACAATAAAATGTCTGATGTATTTAACAATTGTGTAAGTGAATGGTAAATTGGACAAGTCATTTGTCTAACTGTAAGTCTCCAGAGGTCTACCTCAAATCACAGGAGAGGAAACAGAGGCAAAAAGCCACTTCTTTATACAGAGTGAAAAAATTAAATGTAAATCTCTGAGCAAAAAGCAAAATGTATATACATTTACATATACATTTACAATACATATACATATATACAGGCATGAATGGTGTGCTGTAATGCCAAGAATAGTCTTCCTGTCTGTTAATTTGTTTTCTTGGATTTATAGTCAATAAGAGAAATCAAGTCCTAAAGAAGTGGCAGTGCTCCATTTGCCAAGAGTAAAGGACAGGAAAAAACCCCATAACCTGGCACGTCAACATGACTAATGGACAGAGCCTTTAGTCACAATAGAAGAGTGCTCCAACTTGTGGACAAAATTAAGTTCTTCCCACAAAAAAACACTGATGCTTCTGTGGCTCACTCATACTGCTACCCTTGGTCAGCCACTGTAGTAAAGCAGAGATTATGCCAATACTCAGAGAAGTGAGTATAAACAGAAAATTGAAATAAGCTATTCAAGGATCAGAGATAACATTCTTATTTTTCACAGGCTTGATCTTTGCATACAGGTTTCCTGCTTGAAATAATTCAGTAATAAAGCACATTCAGTTTTTGCACTGGGGTGATGTGACCTCGAGTAGAATAGCTCACAGTAAAATTTTTTCTTCTCTGAACAGAACAAACAGCCAGCTTTTTTCTTTCATTTTTCCATTGTACATTTTCAAGTACAAAGCAGCAAGCAATTGATTAAATATTAATCTATTGCTTTACGGTTTCAAGTGATGTTTTCACCATGAGGACCTAGTTAATGAAAAGCCACAACAGACTACAGTGTCATTGACAGTCATTCTGAGTCTGATCAACAGGAATACATGCAGTATTTCTCTGTGTGTGTGCATTTACTGTTCAATTAAAGTTAATGGGATTGACAGGTATACTTTGAAAGTAATGCACTTAATGATCAATATATAATTAAGTACCTAACACAAAGTTTTAATCAGGCTCATCAGGATCCTCAGCACCATTTTTTACACAATATGCATGCAGGAAGCCCTGTTCCCAGCTCCCATGAGGGGCAGTATTTGGTGGGAGCCATGACCTGGGAACTGCTGAGTGTAACACATTTGTGTGATCAGCAGCATCCTGCCATTTTTGAAGAGCAGCACTGCTGACTCCAGACAAAAGATGACCCATTTGGGAAATGAAAACACAGCTCTGCTCACCCGTCCCACAGAGGCCACCAGCCACATTCATGCTATTCTGAACACCCAGTTCTGAAAGCAGCTGTTCTGTGACCAGTCTGTGGAGTGCTGTAGCAAGAAAGACTCATGAGGGAAAGCAGGCATTTCCATTTCTCTCTCTTGAGTCTTTAATAGCCTGGTTCAACATTTCCTGGAAATAGCATGGGCATATGCTTCATTCAAGTATATTTTATCAAAGGAAGATGGATTTCATCATGTTTCA
This sequence comes from Margarornis squamiger, assembly GCA_035222235.1. NCBI lineage: Eukaryota > Metazoa > Chordata > Aves > Passeriformes > Furnariidae > Margarornis > Margarornis squamiger. The sequence continues at coordinate 21,806,055 of JAWWTY010000088.1, forward strand.
GTGCTTGCAGGATCTGAATGTTTTAGCAAGCACTGCTCTGTGCTGTGCCAACCAAGATAAAATATCTAAAATATCACCATGCTTCTGTTTTCACTTCTGGAAAAAAATCAAAAAAGAATTCCTGTATTCCAAATTGTTATCTTGCTTAGAGACAGAAAATACACTCAGAAATTTTTACTGATCTGTTTCATGCTCAAGTGGGTTCTAGGTTCATTGCAAACACAAAAAAGATGACATGACAGAACAAGACTCACTAAGAGGGATACAATTTAGGTATGAAGACAGTGGGAGAAATGAATAGTCACTGTGAACCAGCTTCACAGAATAGCTTACACAAAAACGTCATGCTTCCATCACAAAGGCAGTTCTTCACAAGGTCCACCACAGCTATTAAAATTTTAGATCTTGAAAATATATGTGAAATAGTCCTTCCACGGATATCACTGAATCATAGAATCATAGAATTGTTATGGTTGGAAAAAATCTTAAGATATCAAGGCTAACCATCAACCTAGTACCACCACCATGTTCACCACTAAACCGTGTCCTCAGGTGCCACAGCCACATGGTTTTTGAACAGTTCCAGGGATAGTGACTCTACCACTTCCCCGGGCAGCCTGTTCCAATGCTTTATAACCATTTCAATGAAGAAATTTTTCCTAATATTCAACCTGAACTCCCTCTGGCACAGTTTGAGGCCATTTCCTTTAGTCCTGTCAGTAGCTGCCTGGGAGAAGAGACCAACCCCACTTGGCTACGAACTCCTTTCAGGCAGTTGTAGAGAGTGATGAAGTCTTCCTCAGACTCCTTTTCTCCAGGCTAAACAACCCCAGTTCCCTCAGCCTCATTTTTAAGACTTGTGCTCCAGACCCTTCGCCAGCTCTGCTGCCCTCCATTGCTTAAGCATCTCAATGTCTTTCTTGGAGTGAGGGATCCAAAACTGAACACAGGATTCGAGGTGTGGTCTCACCAGTGCCAAGTACAGGGGAATGATCACTTTCTTAGGCCTATTTACTGAAGCACCAAACTCATAAAATGTGGAAAATCACTCTCAGAAAGTACCCTGCCCTAAACCATGAAGTCTAGTATTCCCTTTCTGTCTCAGCATCCCACCTGAAGCGCAAAAGGAAATTGCACGTCTGAAGCCTTTTCAGGGTAAGCATCTCCCTTGGTTGCTGTGCAGCATCTACAGAGCACATCCCAATCTAACCCTGCCTGGCTTCTCTTTTCTTAAAGACTCACAAATCATAAAATTAAATAGTTCCAAAATGAAACAATTGCCAGGTTCATACAAAGAAAAGATCTCTGATGTTCAAAATCTTCTATTTCCTAAAAACAAAGCAATGTTCAGTACAGACTTGTCCAATTCTGCTTTTTTTCCCCCACGTTTTCAGGAGAGCTGGAACCAGCAGAGACCTTATTTTTCTCCCTTTAAATACCAGTATCACAAAACATAGCACTTTGCACAAAACAGTTGTCTGTTTAAGACACCTTTAGTGAGAGGGAGAACATAGCAATTCAACAGTGTTTGTCTTGCAAAAATTATTGTTTTCTATTTCTTACTTGTGCATCTTATTTTTTGGTTTTCTGCCTTTCATCTTTGGGTAGTGGTGACGAGGGGACATCTCTAGGTCTGAAAGGAGCAGTGATGCTCCAGAATACAACCATTCATGAACATGGTTTCTCTTCTGGTAATACACACCATCTTACTTAACACTGTTTGTGCTATGGTACTTTGAATGAAAAGTATATATTTAAATGAAGCCTCAATAATTCTCAGTGATGCAATTCCTCTACACAGAACCCCAGAGAATATTCCCAACTGTTTGTCATCTGAACTTGGCACGCTTTACAAAATTAATCCTTAAAAACTGCTGGGACTTGGCTGCAATAGACCTCTCTGAGGCTATGGATTTAACTTCCTTCTAGCTACAGGCCAATAGCTTTCACAGAACACATGGAAACTATTATTCTTCCATCCTCTGTTACAGAGGATCAATAGGCCTATGCAGCTTTTATTGCAGGAATACAACTGTAAATGCATCCCCAAATGTCTCCCACATCAACCTACTTTCAGTATGAATACTCATGAATGGTTTCCTCCAAAATGTGTGTGTGTGTGTGTGTATATATATATGTATGTGTATATATATATATATATATAAAACAGATTATAAAAGGAAATAGATGACTACTTTGCCAAGGCTGAATCTGTCCTTTTTATGCTACTGTCCCACTTTTAAACAGAACTACTTTACAATACTGTAAAGACAAGTAATAACAGCCTCATCAGCTGAACTTCTAGAATGAAGCCCCCAAACATTAGATTATAATTTAACTGCATCTGGATGCAGATAATTAAGGGTAGGACTGGGCTGGCAAATCCATTCTGCAAGATCAGAAGGTGGTTAATCAACTCTCTAGCTTCCTGTTTCTGATATTTAAAACTATAGTGATCTAATTTTATTCTAAATAAGCCAGGCCCTTGCAACTTTAAGAGAAGTACTATACTTTTTGTAATTATGTATCTCAGCACTTACTATTTTTACTACTTTACTATTTTTAGTAAATATACTAGAGCAAGAATAAATATCAATTATGGGACCTAAAGAGCCACCAGAGGACTCTGAACTCTTCAGTCCAAAACAAAGAGACTGCCTCACCCCTACGTATGTTTAAGTGTTCACTTGACCACATTCAGCAGCACATGTCCCTGGAGGCAGGCAGTAACCTCAGCCAAAAGTCATCAATCTTTCTATGAAAATTACAAATACAGAGACTAATCAGCAGTTATTTGAGTATTCTTGGAAGAGTTTTATATAAATAAAGTTTTGTAACTTTCTTTTGATGTTACTATTTTCCTTGTGCAACCTTCATTCTTAGCAGTTCCACTGGACTTGAAATAATTACAGAAAGGATTAATTTGGCATTTCTGTATGCTTTATATACACCTCTAAAAAGGTGTATATAAGGCATTGTTTTTTCTTATTTGCACTTCTTTGGAATGTGTGAGTTGACACTTTTTTTTTCTTTTTTTTTTTTTTTTTTTAATGAATGGTGATTTATGAGTTAAAGCTAAATCTAGTAAGAGGTGTGGGGGACTTCTTTCACCTCAAAGTTTTGTAACATTTTGATGCACATCTAACATCTCCTTATCTATGAGTCTTACGATTATATGAGGATCTTGGCTCCCACTTAATTAAATTGCAGACATTGCAGACAGAAGGAGGGAGAAAGGGAGATCCTACTTCTGATTGCAGAAAAAACACTTAAAATATTCCACCTAAGAGCTCTACATCAGACAATCCCTATGTTCACTGCATTTTCCAATGGTCACGTTCAAACAGAGACTTATATGAACACCTGGAACCAACAGGGATGTCCAGCCCAAGAGCAGAGCAAGAGTCAAACCATGTCAGATGCCAGTTGGGAAAGGCTGCAATCCCTGATCACACCTGCCCATGACAAGAGCACAGGAAGAGAATTACATCTTTGTTCAAGTCACCAGGCTAAGCTGATTACCGGGTACTGATATGGAATCCTGACACACCAGTTACAGAAAATAAAAGAATGGAGAGGATCTCAGAGCAGAGACATCAGAGCCAGCAAAGCTAAGTACTGCCCTCACCAGAGACCAGCATCCATCACAGCACATATTCAAATGCTGACACTGGTCAATAATAGGCATGACGGTGGGACAGTGAGCAGCACACTAAGAGAGCAGAGGTGCTTGTGGACAAGCTCCTTCCTTCCAAACTCTGAAAACGCCTGTACACATAAAATACCACCCAGCAATCCAGAGAATTTCAGTACATGCAGGCACTGTGTCAGTACCTACAGAATATCATTTGCCACATCTCCGACAAAAGAAACAACCTTAATCAATTCATTTAGATCATTCTTTATTTTGCATCTCTACTTACTACTCTTTGTGTTCTGCACAGTTAGTACATATGGGTTTGATATCTTTTTTTTTCATGGAGCTCTTTGCTCCCATATTTATAGTGCTGGACTAGTGCCAGACCGGAGGTGGCTTGCTGCACTGTCTTGTTAATACAAAGGACATCTTCACGCTCAGTTTTCAGGTGGAAAGTGAGAATCTTCCTAAATTCTTCAGAAATTCTGTTTGCAAAGTAAGTCCTATCTCTCTCAGAATCAAAACTTGCCTTCATACAAAATAAGCTCTGTCCTTCTCTGAGCCGTAGCCTTCCTCCATATCCTTCTGCAATAACCCCAAATCCTTCCCATTCCTGATTTTAGACATCCAAATGTCACTAATTTCTCTAAGCTGCATGTACTGCAACCTAAAGCATTATGTTTCTTATTCACTTTCCATCTCCACTGATGTGATCTACCTTGCCCTTGCTGATTCTTAGATATAAACACCAGACCAAGTATTAGCGAAAGCAAAGGACAAAAGAGGTTGTTTGGGAAGTAGAAATCGCAGAAGTTCCCTGCTCTCCACCATTGCAAAAAAATTCTCTCCTAACAGATGCAGGTCCTCTTAGTTTTTCTAGAACAAGAAAAGGACTAAACAGTATCTACATATGTTCTTGAAGGCTTTGCTAATAAAGTGCTAATTAAAGACCTGAAAATTCACAGACAAATGTCCACTTAATAGTACTGAAATTTAGCAAAAAAAAAAAATCCAGTATATTCCACAATGCTTAGATGGACACCTAAACCCAACAGAAATCAGTGTCTAATAATAAGTGAATCTTCAGTGGGATGCCAATTCTCTTTTGAGACATGAATTTTCATCTTTGCAAGGTCCCTGCTTACACATTCAGTTGCCTTGCCTTAATTAAAATCTTTACTCTTAAAAGAGAGCAAAAAAGGGGGAAAAAAACATCTCTGACAGAGAGACTAGTCCAAAAGCACAACTGTCCATGCAACTGGCCTAAGCTAATATACATCATCAAGATTTTTGATTTTACGGAAAATCTCACTCAAATTTCCATGATCTATGAGATTACTGTGCATGGAAACTATCAGCTGTGTCTGATACAAATGGAAGGATATGTAATTTCAGCTAAAACTCAGTATTTCTTGCTGGTTGGATCGCACCCTTTAATCGTAACTTATTTAAGGCCTTAGTCCTGCAAACCTCAGACCTTATACTACCAGTTGACTTCTTAGACCTTATACCACCAGTTCCAATGGGACCAGGAGCAAGGCTTCATATATCATTTTAAAATTACCCAGCACTTTGGAGGGGACAAGGCAGAATTTAAATTCCCTGTTTACTTTCAACGGGACTTTTGTTTGTTTGTCCAGCAGGCACTGAGTCTATAAAATAATAAACGCTCTAGGCTTTTCATACAATTAGTTACTGCCCTTTTTTTTAACATAAGAATTATACTCATTCTTATATCTGACTGTTTAGGACACAAAAACTTTTAAATAGGATAGATAAACATCTTCTTGGAGTTCAATATAGCTCAAATTTTATATATCATGCACCACTTCCAGTACACTGCTCTTTGTTAGCAGACAACCAAATGAAATCATTGTACATGAGCAATCACCCTAATCTAATCTTTAATCAAACCTACATGTTTTATCAAAAATCTGCTGTGCAGAATTATGCATCTGTAATAAATTCACTTGCCAACACTGCTCACCTTTCTGCTACTTGAAGATTTATTAATGCCAGCACATCTCTCCCAAAGGAGCAGGCTCTGTTGAAATGGGAGACTTCAATCATGTATCAAGTTTTATTCATATGTCAATCATTTTACCCTTGTTAAAATGCCACTACCTCCCAGTAAAGTAACAGCACGTAACAACAACACTACACCAGGCTGAGGAAAGGAACTTTCTAACACTTTTCTGGAACAGCACAGGAAATTTAACTATTGAGAACATAACTGATTGAACCCCAATTTGGACATGATTCTTAGAATCATATCATTGCCTATGCAAAAATCACTAGCAGGATTGATTTACACAGTGGGTGTACTCCAGGTGCAATCTCACTTTGTCCCCACAGTGAGACACTAGACATGGACTAACCCTGCTCTTGAAACTATATAAATGTGAAAATGTGGTGCTGCATGCATTCCTGTAAGGTTTAACCCTAAGCAGTGACAACTGCTGACCTTGTTTGGTTTCTGAGGACCTGGCAAAAATAATTTGGATTTTTTAATGGATCTGTCGAAAGCAAATCAGTCTCCCAGACAATACATACTTAACATGGCAAAAATCTGCATAGGTTCGTTTTCTGTAGTCCCAGATAGCAAGTTTGAGACTGATCAAGTTGCAGGGCAGGTTGGTAGAAACCAGCTCTAGTATGTATAGCAGTGATAGACTACAAACTGAGGAAGGCAGAGTAAGTAGATTTACCACACCATTTGGATTGAGTGGCATCAGGCATCCCACCTCTCATATTTAGCTGAGCAGAGTCAGTTCTAAAACAGATGGAGTTTTGTAAGTGAATTTCCACAAGGGATGCTATATGACAGAACTAATGCAAAATAACATCTCAAAGATAAGGCCATACAGAAATGGGTCCCAAAGAAGAATTTTCTTTGCTGTAACTAAGACAATTATCACACTTTCTAATATCTAATGCTTAGCAGGGTTTTACTTAGTAAAACCGGATATTTAACTTTGTGTGTTGTTTTATCTGGCAACAACCACCTGCCACAAGGACTGCATATAAGCAGGTTTTGTCCCCTTCGCTGTTTTGCTGTACTCTGTCTGGCCAGACAGTCAAAGGTTGAACCAGCAAAGGAGCAGATGGAGGGCTCACTCCTGCCCTCATCTCCTCTCGGAATGGCACCACTCACCAGCTGAAAGTGCAAAGTGAGCACTGTCTGTGCTCATGCCCAGAGGAAGTTGATAAGTCTGCTCAAGAAAGAAGATTTCCACTCTCTCTTGAAGACCTATGGTTAGCATTTAGTTATTCTGCAGGTGGGATAGTCATTCATCAGAAGCAAGCTGTCTTAACATGCCCTTTATCTGATAGTGTTGATCTGTTTGTGCCAATTCTGTGTGCTTTGGAAGCAACTGGAGATAAAAAAGATGATGGGCAGGGGGTATGAGTACTCTCTCCAAGAAAAGGAAAAAAGTAATTTTATCACGGATTAAAGCGTTATCAATTTCATGGTTAAGGCTGTAGTTATAGCTCTCATCTCTGCAGATTGCTCTGATTTACAGGTAAGGGAAATAGTTTAACAATTTGTAGAAGTGCAAACCTCTCTCCTGGTACTCTCCCGGTGCTCTCCTTTGCCTCTCCATGTCCAACATCACCCTTCTGGCAGCGTGAAGTCAACAACCAGCCCCCCTACTCCAGGCTTCGCTGGCTGAGACCACTTCTTTCTGATTCATCAAAGGAGTGGGTGGCGTAGTTCCTTGTCCTCCCTGACCCACACACACAGCAAGGTGGCTGCGTGCTCTCTGCCACAACTGCAACCAAAATGGACCTAAAACAGCATTTTCCCTATTGCTGCAGTACGCGTTCTCATGGGGTGGTGTTCCTGGCCTTTGCTCAGTCAGGTCTTCGGAATGCTTTTCCAGGTGTGTGTGGGTTTCGCTACCTACTGACTTATGTGCCAGCAGGACCCTGATGATGATGATGATGATGATGATGATGATGATCAGCACATGCTCCCAGGCCGCCCCCTCACCGAGCCACGCCTGGTGGCCACCCCCAAAACGCTGCCACCCCTCACCTCCCGCTCGGTGTCCTACCTGGCATCAGCTGCGCCCCAGGCTCGGGGGTGGCGGTGGGCACGGCGTGGGGCTGCTGCTGGCTGGAGCTGACCTCGGGCTCGGCGCTCACGGAGGGAGAGCCGGCCGCCTCGCCGCCCGTGGCCAGCTGTGGGACACACGGGAGGGTCTCCTCGGCGGCGGGCGGCTCCTCCTGTCCCGGCAGCTGCAGGGCTGACAGGGGGATGCTGATGGGTTTCCCAGCGGTGGCGGCGGCGTTGGAGCTGGTGGCCGGCACCTGCAGGGCGGCCGTGGGGGCCGCGCCCGCCCCCCGCGCCGGGGAGGCCAGGGGGCCGCGGGGTGGGCGCTGTGGGGCCACGCGGGCCGGGCCGGGCGGGGAGGAGCAGGGGCGCTGCGGGTCGGGGTCGGGGCCCACGGCGGGCGGGGGCACGGCCCTGGTGGCGCCCAGGCAGGGAGGTCCAGCCGGGGGCTGCGGCTTGGGCTTGGACATCTGCGTCAGCGCCAGGGCCGGCCCGTCGGCGCCGGCCGTCAGCTCGGCGTTGGCCACTATGTAGTAATCCTCAGGGAGCTCCTGCTTGATCTTCTTGAGGAGCACGTCCCCGCCGCCCTCGTCGGCGGGCTGCGCCTGGGCAGCCGTGGGCAGCCCCACAGCCGGGCGCTTGCGGGGGCCGGCCGGGGCACGCGGCGGGTGCGGCTCGAAGTCACTGTCCTCGTCAGTGACCGAGGACTCACAGACCATGTCGAACAGGGTGGCCTCATCCTCGTACTCCTCCACAGGCTCACCCAGCTCTGAGGGCTCGCTGCAATAGGAGAAGTCGCAGGAGTCGCGAGTGCGGGTGCAATCCAGCTTGGCCTTCCCCGGCCGGCCCGGGTAGCGCTCCAGGGGGCTGGCCTGTGCCTCCGAGGGCACACCCAGCATGCTGGGACTGTCCGAGTTGAAGCTGCGGCTGTCCTGGAAGCAGACGCGCTCCTGGGAGCCGGCCCGGCACGTGGCAGCCAGGGGCCAGTGGTAGGCATGGCCGGCACTGCAGCCCCACATGGCCGTCAGGTTGCCGTGGGCCCCCTCGGAAAGCAGGTGCTTGAGGTTGGGGATGAGGCTGCAGATGGTCCCATGGCTGTGGGCCCAGCTCACCAGCTTGGAGAGGTTTTCGGAGGAGGTGTGAAGGCAGTCCTCCATGGCACAGGATCTACAGCACCTCGCCACTGGGACGTCAGCTGAAGACACGGTTCAGATCACAGAGTCCTGGCACTCATGGTCACATGTTGCCAAGCTCATGCTTGCTGCTTGCCTGCAAACAGAGAGCAAAATCCCGCTCTTCAGCACTCCCAAAGCACAACCACGTTTGCACAGCCAAATGAAACATTTGTAAGCTTAGCTAAACCCATTTCACTCTCATCTCATGCCCTTCAAAACATGTTTCTCCAAATATCGCCTGCATTTAAGAAGCCTCATTCCTCATTCTGCTGGCAAAAAGCTTCCCTTTGAACCCAAAGGAAGGAACATCCTTGCAATATACAACTAAAGATAAAACTGCTTTTCAAACAAGCCAGTTCAGTATCAGTGGCAGTATGATTTGAAGCTTAAATCTCTGACAAAATACAAATGCAGCCCAAAATATGTTGATTGCATCTTCATACCTAGGAAATAAAAAATTAAGCAAAATCTTAAAACACACAATTAATCTTGAACACCAGGGTGGCAATCAAGCACCAACTCAAACACTCACACCAGATCTGAAGAAACTATGACATTTTACGTAATTTATGAACATTACTCAAAGGAATCAAATATCTCCCTTTCAACTATATTTGAGAGGCATAAAAATGAATGCCTGAAACTTGATTTTTCACTATAAAGAATAATCAAGCAAGCTCACCCTTCACTGTGCTATACTGATAATCATCAGCACTCCAAAGGCTTAACAGAAGCTTAAAGGACCTGTAAGATTTAAGCCATAACCTTCTTACACTCCGTGAGTTAACACTTTGCTTTTTTAACATACTGTTTATTTTCCAATATCTAAATCATGATTCAGTTCAGGAAAAACACTTGTCATTTTCATCAAAACTACTTAGAAATTTGCATGACAAAATGATGGCAAAGGCTAAATGTCCCTCTTTGTATACACCTAATGCCAGAGAAGTCATCCCAGTGATCTCAGACAGCTAAAGTACCTGCGAACTTCTGCGCATTTCTTCAGGTCTTTCTCTCTCCTGTGCTTTGTGAACGGGACCTGCAATCTTGGAGTTCCTGTTGTTCTCATTTCAATTCTACTCTTATATAAACAGAAAAGTGCTTTACATTTTTCCCAGCTGAAATGCAGCATTCATGACAATCTTACACCTCATTTAATTCCCTCTCCTTTTCTACACAAGCATTTTTAGATGCAAAATGAACTGCGCCATGGCTCAAAAAGACAGCTACACAATGGCTAACTGCCCCTGGAGAATGCTTTCCTGAAAATCAACACAAATTAGTACCTGCCTACATAGCTGCTCTTCAGTGTCACCTGCCAGTTAGCTGCAGATATCCATGTTTGCTCTGAGCCAAGGGAGGTGAGGAGGCTGTGTTTCAATGGATTTGCACCCTGCACAGCCCTGCCCACTCCCTCCCGTTCACCGGGCAAAGGCTGGCCTGTGCCAACCAAAACTGGAAACAAAATGGACAAGCACTGCCTATGATTTTCTTCCACAAGGCTCCTCATGGGTCTGTCCACCCTGCTCAGACACTGTGACTCTTTGGTGGAATCAAGAATGGAGCCCTCATGGGAATTTCTAGATACTTTAAAAACTTCTAGGCATTTTTCCATCGTCTTTGAAATTAAGCATGATGTGGAAGGAATGGATGAACAGGAGGAAGCACATCATTCGGAAACAGAGCTAAAATTGTGTAAAATTCAAGCTGGTTTTTGCAGTAGCTCAAGCCAGAGTGCATCCATAGAGAACAACTGCTGCAGTAACTCAAATTCCAGCTTCTACTACAGCCCAAATGAAACCACAGGACTAGTACAGATCTCACAGCATCAGCAGCAACATAAAGCTCCTTGCATGATCAGTGTCTCTGTGCAATGTAACAAACACAGAAGGTCCCCAACTTGTAGTCTTTTTGGGCACTGGAGAAGGCCCCTCTTTGCAAACATACAACTTCTAAACATCTAAAACTTCCTTTTTCTTGTATTTTGTTATTTATTTTATTCCTTGTAAGGATACACTATCAATCTTGAAAGCAGGTCAAAACCCGCAAAGCATGCACATTTCTTCCAAGAGACATATTCAAAGATACATGCTTGCAATGCACACTGACACAGAAGGAAGACCAAAAGATGGGAGGAGTTACACCACAGCCATGCAAGGCAAAGAAGACAATCTGGAAAATGAACAGAGATCTATCTATAGTCAGTGATAGAGTCAGAAGCAGTATCAGTGTAAAGCCATGGGATGTCATGGAGCTGCTCAATTGCTGCCCGACCAGATATGTATCTTGGGAAGACAGAAAGCCCAGTTCAGCTGAAGAACCATTTTTTTCCCCTCAGGGAAATGTGACAAGGTCGGCTGCCATGGTCAAGATGGTTTGTGCAGGGCTGAAAATCCAAAGGCAACAGTTATTCAGAAGCGCTGTGTCTTCAGTTTGCCAACTGCAGCAGAAGTTGCCAATAGCACTTTGGCAGAGAGGGGTCTCGTGCTGTAGAAAGCACAGCAAATGAATCATTACCTACCTGGTTTCCTGAAGTGGGAATTTGTCTGCTCAGTCAGACATCTTGATGCTGTCTGACAGTCTGCTCTTGTTTGATAAATCACATTTTAGAGATTATGTAAGTCTGTCATTCAGACTGGCAAGATCTGATAAGATGACTCATGCTTAATAACCTGCTAACATGATAACTCTGAAGTCATACAGTAACTAGCAAAAACATGCTATAGCCTCAATGTGAATAACACTGGTATTTTAATTGCATTACAGGAGCCCGCCACAGCACTCTGCTGCAGTTCAGAGCCTACAAACATCTAATTCATAGTGAGGCATGTGTTGGCACTGGAAATTCACTGCATTTATCAGGATCCTAAAGTAAGAGCTCAATTTTAAGGCTTTTCTAGATTTTATGACCTCAATTACAACATCTCTCTATAATAACTAATGTGTACAGAATATGTGCTATGTGGAAAGCATTATTGTTGCAAAACCATTCCTTGAGATCTCCTAATGCATTAAGGGAACACCATTTGATTTGGGAAATGCAGCATTTTCAGTATTCAGAACCAGGGTTTTGCCATAGTAGATCCACTTGGGCAATGAAGAGTCGCAACCTTTAAAGAGTAGCTATCTTCCATGTTCTAGTAGGGGCCTTGGCTTAGGTAGCTTGATGCAGACAAAATTCTTCGTGATTTTACACACAGCAGTTAGGAAAAGGCCTTTTCTTAGGATGCAGAGAAGGTGCACTGACACCAGGCAAGTCCCAGGAGCAATACCACTTGATAGCTCTCCGACAGGAACCCTTTCCTTTATCCCATGAAGAGACTGAACAAATACTGTTGGGGAGCAAAGATCTGGCTACCTCCACTACCTTTTCTCCTTTGGCTCCTTGCACATGGGAGTGATAGTTTTTACTAGGACCTCATGGGAGGTTCTTCAGGACAAACAGAAATCTATGATGTTGGTCCCTCAGAAAGCAGACAGCAGAGGTGAGAATGCAGTGGAGGAGCTGAATGGAAAAAAATGCAACGATGCAGAAGTGTGCAATGGGAAGTGGGTGATGTACTCCAGCAGGGTCTGGGATGTGCATTTGGTGGACCTACAGCTCAGGGAGCCCAATGGGTGCATTTTGTTGTAAAGAAGGAAAGATACCTTGTTAGGATCCTGCCCCCTCACAGACTCACAGGCAGCAATGGATTTCCTTCCCAGGGTAATATTAGACAAGTTGATTCAGACTAACCTGCATCACACATATGTATGTTTGAAATTCTATTACCACTAATGATTATTAGAACTTCCATGATGATTTTTTTCAAGGGAACAGTATAGACAGACTACATCAACAAACCTCTTGGGACAAGACTGGTACTTCTGAAAATTTTCTAGAAGTCCAGGATTCTTAAGTAAGACTACAATGCAAAAATTACTTTTGTAATAATAAAAAATAATCTTTCCAATCACACAGCTCTACAAAAACTCTACAACCTGAATCCTAAAACATTAAAAGGCAGATGCAAAAAAACCCGGCATTTATTCATTTTAAACAGCATGGATTCCAAACCAATCTTACAACAGCTGAAACCTGACTTTAAAGTGTTTTTATGGAGAAGCAATGTTTGATCTGCTTCTATATTCAGAAAAATTTTGAAAGCAGTTGGGCTCTGCTTTCTCGTACTAGCAAAAGAAGCTCAGAATATTTTAAATCCTCTCTGTTTTCAACCTCCACCCTGTCCAGATGTATCAGGCTGTTACTCCATCACCATCTGGAGGGGAAGCACCACTTCATTTTTTGAAAGACCTATCTTTTCCTACTTAAAAGTAAGAAAACACAATTGATAGCTAACAGATTGAGAGCACTATGTATTAAAAGTTTAACCACCATGGGGTAAGTATCTATCTTATTTACACTTTTAGCTAATGGACAATATTAGCCCTTTTCTTATTACTAGCATTTCTTAAGCCAAATGCTTATCATTGATAAGTGACTGAAATCCACAGCAGCAGAAAATCCACGTGTCAATTCATCAGAGAAGGCAGAGTAGTACTGAGGTCACCACAAGGTTCTGCTGCAGAACCACAGGCCCCAGTAGCCATCAAACTAGAATCACCTGTAGCATTTCTCTTTCACAAAGTAAGATGCTGAACTAAACTCAGCAGAAGCTGAAGCCTCATCCAGAGAGCACTCTGCAAATGCTGGGGGCCTTAGATGCAACAGAGCACCCCAAATCAGGCCACTGTTAATCATCTTCTCTGCTATCTCCTATGAGGGAAATCCTACTAACAGAGGAGTTGCAGATCAGCCTCTTTGCCCAGTGTTATGATTTCTTCACTGATATCACTAAGGATGTCATCAACTTGTCAAAGGACTAGGATGGACAACCATGCAACCAAAACAGGCCAGCAGACTGGAAGGACTGGGGATAGGACAGTGGATTTTCCCTAATCACAGACTTCAAGAGTACAAAACTTTTATGTCAACTGAAATATAATTGAATTTACTTTTTGCTTGCAAGAAAGACTATGAAACAAGAAGAAGCACAGAGGGAGAGAAAGCAAGCATGTAGAAAGTAATAACAACTTACAGGCAAGGTACGAATCAAGTAGGTCTTCCAGTTTACCATGGGGAAAAGGGGTTAACTTCCCTCTGTTACAAACTGCACATGGCTCCTTTTAGATAGGAAAACATGTTTTTAATTGAGAGTCTCTCCAGGAAACAAAAGGGTATATATTACAGGGGAAAGGCTTACAAATTCTGGCAAGTTCTGCAAGCCTGTGAGGTAGTTTGGCAATGTCACGTATCCTTAAACTAATAATTCCTCTAGCTATGCTCATTTGTCACTGTTCCTTATCACTTTTGTACACTCTCCAGCTGGCATTTTTAAAGGGAAAACAACCTTTTACCTCAACAAAACGCCTGTTTCCAAATTAGGTGAGCTTATGCTATTTGTCTATGTTTTTATGTCTGTAAGAAATTATTTAGAAATAAATACAGATGCACAGTAGAAGCAACCCAAAACCTTAATGCTAATTTTCCACCTCCACAATTCTAGGCTCATCCCACATTTTACATAAATTCAGTCATTTAAGTGTAGCAAGTGCCTTCCCTTTTTTGTGTTTCAGAGCTTCTGTGCTTATATCTCGGGCTTTCTGACATCACTAGGTGCTCTGCTACTGAACGAGCAGGCCAGGGTTTTACCCACAATGAACTGCAATTATGATTCCCATCAACAATAAGCAGCACCAAGAATGCTTTCCTGAGAGAGGGATGCAGGGGGTAGTCGGAAAAAAAGTAACACACATGTTTCTGGGTAAGTAATGCTGTTCTCCATTCAGAAAAATGTCATGGTTGTCTGTCACATTTGCTCCACAAGGCTGCAGCTCCTTCTAAGTTGATGGTTTGTCTTCAGGGAAGATGCTTTCCTTGCCAAGTGTGGCACGCCTTCAGCTGCAGCTGTCATCACAGCAAGCTGGAGGGAAGCAGCAAAACCTGTTTGCTGGTGAAACGCCTTCAGCTGGCTGAGAAAGAAAAGGATTTGGATGGGATAGCATTTGCAGGTTTCCTTGGCTTTTCACATGGAAGACTATCACAGGATTAACAGCCTGCCAAGGGCCTACCTCGTTCACAAGATAAAATGATTCATCCATTGACAACAGGACAGACTAAGGAACAGTTTGGAGGTTCAATCCTTAATCCAAATGTAATGCTACAAGCACCACTGCTTCTATTTTGTTGTTTGGTTTTGGGTTTTGTTTTCTTCCAGCACCCACTAAAGAGGAGCAATGTGAGCCTTGCTCTTGCACAGTGTGGCTGAAGGGTCATGAGACCAAAAGAACACCAGGAGGAGAAGCAGGCGAAAAGAGAGCAGAAGAGATAGTGCAGCAAAACTGATCAGTCTGATGAGGATCTTGTCACTTAAGAACATCTCGTATCATCCAGATGCCAATGTCTCAACTTGAACTTTCTAAGACTGACCTGTTCCTCGTGCTGTTCCCCCAGCTCACTGTGATTCTCTTGATTACTCCTCAGACACATCAAGCCCTTATCATGAATCCCCTCCCAAGCGACTCCCTGGGCTGGTACTTCCTAGTCCTGAGGTTCAGTCCTCAGGAATACAGGGGTGATTTGGTTGTTCTCCTTTGCAGAATGTAGGATCATCAGAGAATGGTACAGATACACATGAAACTGCTTCTTCTTATTGAGGAAGGATGTTTCTTCCAAGGAATGTGTCAGAAAGTGAGCTTTCTACAGTTCATGAATGTACCTGCCAAGTTGGTGAGTACCTCCAGCTCCAGAGTAGTCAAAGCACTTGACAGTGCTCTGCTTCATCTTTTTCACCCTGTCTCTTCCGTACATATCCCATAAACGACATGTTCTGCCGTGCTCTTCAGAGAAGCTCTGAGGCACTAATGTAATCCTGTAAAATACTAACATTCCACACTGCTTACAACTGAGCAGTGTACAGCTGAACCCAGAAGAGATTTTAGGATTTTGAAAGCACTGAATGGCATAAACAGTGTTGGTCTTTAAGTAGTATAAACATGGAACACAGAGAAATCCTCTTGTTCTATTCAGTGTTTAGCAGGTGCACCCCTGAAACTTTCTCTTAAAGCCTCAATGAAACCTAATTTATTTTGTTAACACAGACACTTCTCACCGTGATCTGCAGTGAAGACCTGAGAGACAACATGGATTCTGTGCCCTGGCTTGAAAGCTGTGTTTCTTCAGACTGACAAATGAAAGCAAGTTTTAGGACTGGCAGTTCTGTGAAATTCCAGACTCTTAGATGAACTATCCGATGACCATCACTTGCCCCAGGTTAGTGACACAGGCTGAAGGGAACTGCAGGGACTTATCATGGAAATAATTTTCCCTTCTATATATACTCTGAGTTGCATTCAGATTCAGTGTTTCACCTCACCAACAATGCAATGCTGGGCAGCATTTGTACCTGCTTGCATCACTGACAAAACCTAGCTTGCTTGTGTCATCTCTGCCTCTCAACTGAGTTCAAGATGCATCTCCATGTCAGAATTTAATGAATAAGCACACTCTTGGAAAACTGTTGGGGTTTGTTGGTTTGCAGATTTTTGGGTTTTGGGAGGGGGGGGTTTCTGCATATATATGTACCCTTGAACGAACGTGACTGTGTGCTACATGCATATATGTGGGTTTATTTCTGCCCGTACCTCAAACTCTAAGCTTGGAGAGTGAAAAGAAGCAGAAAGGAAGTATCAAGTCTTCATCATGTCACCAGCCAGTTTTCAGAAGGCTGCTTCCACATAACAGTTTTCAATGCATGCTTAAAAATGGCAGAGTTTTGGTGCAGGGAAAACACAATCAGTTTTACACACTCTTGAACTGAACCCAGAAACCAAGTCCTCCATAACTGAACTGCTAAAGCACCATACTCCTCCTGAAGTTCAGATTAATCTAGCCCTGCCTCACCTCTCTTTGACCTCCTATCAAATTTACATTTACATTTCAAAATGCTGCCTGCTGCAATGGCCAAAAATGACCAAATGTATGTATGATCCAACACATATATATTAGGAATGCTTCTATATAAAATAAACCTTTTAAAATAAAAATAATCCACCTGGGCCAAATCAAATCCGGCTTTTGAAAATATAAATACTCCATCATCCTACAAGAAACAAAGGCATACTCACTATTCACTCCAGCATTTGTTCTTACAATGGTAGAAAGTTCTCCAGACTAAATGTGTGGTGAGAGCAAACATTTTCAGTTGTAGTCATAGCTTTCTCCAATTGGAACAGTGGAGATGATGTAGCAAGAATGACCATGAGTGCAAAATCCACCCTAGATATAAGTTTTTGGAAAACTGTGCAACTACCGCTTCTTTGAATTTGGCTCTGCTTTCCATTAAGGTTATAATGGGTCTGACACTGAACTTTTACACACTTTCAAACCCAATCCATTGTTTTCATAAAGTATCTTTATACAGCAAAGTCAAAATTAACATTTCCAGCTCTAACATATTTATTGTTGCAGTGTTGTCCATTCCTTGAATACAGGCAGGACCACTGCTGCACAGAAAGAAACAGATGTTGTGATGCAGCCACATCACATCAATCCACAATCAAATTTGCTTAGAAGAGCTTGATCTAAGTAATACCCACCAAGGTGAAGACACCATTGAGCTCAGTGACCATCAAAAGAGATCCAAATGTCTCTTTTATGAGCTTGGACTTGACCAAGGAATTGCAGCCACTTCCCTGCATGGGTGAATTTTGGACAGGCTGGGTAGATGGGCCAAGGTCAATTGTATGAGGTTCAACAATGTATGACCCAAGTGCTGGATCAAAACAACCCCAGGCAACGTTACAGAGTGGGGAAAGAGCAGCTGTAAAGCTGCCCAGCAGAAAAGGACCTCGGGGTTCTGCTGGACAGCAGCTGAACATGAGCCAGCAGTGTGTCCAGGTGGCGCAGAAGGCAAATGGCATCCTGGTTTGTACCAGCAACAGTGTGTTCAGCAGCACCAGGGCAGTGACTGTCTCCCTGTACTCGGCACTGGTGAGGCCACACCTTAAGTCCTGTGTCCAGTTCTGGGCCTCTCAGTTTAAGAAAGACACTGAGGTGCTGGAGTGTGATCAGAGAAGGACAAGAGAGCTGGGTAAGGATCTAGAGAGTAAGTCCTATCAGGAGTGGCTGAGGGAGCTGGGGTTGTTTAGCCTGGAGAACAGGAGGCTCAGGGGAGACCTTATCACTCTCTACAATTACCTGAAAGGAGGGTGTAGCTGCCTGGTGATCCATCTCTTCTCCCATGCAGCTGACAATAGGACCAGAGGACATAATCTCAACCTGAACCTCTCAAGAGGTTCAGGTGGGACATTACAAGGAATTTCTTCACAAAAAGGATGACTAAACATTGCAATAGACTGGCCAAGGAGATGGTGGAGTCCCTGTCCCTGGAGGTGTTTAAGGAAAGCCTGGACATGGCTCACAGTGCCATGGTATAGATGGCATGGTGGTTTTTGGTCGTAGGTTGGACTTGATGATCTCAGAGGTGTTTTCCAAACTAATTGCTTCTGTGATTCTGTAACTGTGATCTCTGTTTTGCTGCAAACTCAACGTGATTCAAATATGCCTCTACACTCATATAATTCTTGTATCATTATCTTTGATAGATGGCATTTTTTAGCTGAGTCACCACTACTGTGATCCCTTTAGTAATCTTGAAAATCTTAGAGTTCACATTTTGTCTAGCAAAATATAATATAAAAATAAAAACCAAAACAAAAAAACAGCAGAATAAGTTATTTACTGAGCTCTATTTCTAACATTTGCTAAGGAACTCAGCATAACTGGGTAACCCCACATACAGCAAATGTCTCTCTAAAAGCTCTTTCCAGAGCTTTGCAAGTCATATGTAAATATGCAGACTGTGTTCAAACACAGTTATAGAGGTGTGTTACAGCTCTGGGAAACAGCATGTTTGGAGCTGTTTGGTTTCTGGACCGGGCTCTGATTTTACCCAGGAAATTACAACTGTTCATGAGAGCCCCAAAGCCACACCTGTAGTCCTCAGAGAAGGGCTGAGACGTGGTAAGGGAGACAGGAATAAAATCTCTTGCTCCATTTTTCTCAATTCAGTATCTCTTATAAGTGCTAGAAATTCTTATCTCTTTTAATGACTGCAAGCTATGCTTTATACAAGAGCTGGCATCATCACTCAGAGCAAATTGAACAGGATGCCAGAGTGACAACAGCAACATGATTTTCTAGAGGAAACATAACACGTCCCTGGTTTTACTTTTACCAGAACTGAGTCCTGCAATAACGAAGCAGGGACTCTCAGACACACATAGTACTCAATGTGGAGCCTCTGGGATAAAATCTGCTCTGTGAAGAGGCAAAAACGATAGTGACAGGGAACTCTGCATCCAGCCAACACCTTAATAGTTAAAGGGCTCTGCTGAAGCAGTGCCAGGATAAAGACCTGGTATTCACAGTGCCTTCATGAGCATGGTCAATACAAGTGTCCATGGCAACATCAGCGTAAATGTGATGGTGACACCAATGTACACTGGCACGCCATGCAACCAATGGGACAGCAGAGAAGAGTACTTGAGAAGGTACATTACGATTAGTAAAACACGGCAGGGAGTTTTAATGTAGCCTCAACTGAATCTTGGCCTTCTCTCATGTTTTACTATCTCTGTACTCAGCACAGGACATTTTGAAAGAAAGGACACATTTTCTGGAAAATAATCTCTGAAAAATATATCAACAAGAAGATATTAAAGTGGCTGAGCACTGGAAATAAAAAGCCCAGATTTTGCTTAAGTTAGCAGGGAGCTTATCTATCACAGACTGGTTATGTTTTGCTGTTTATTAAAATTTGTTCCAAAATTGCATCTGTCTTCCCACCATTTCTTATGATGACCTGGATATAAAACTGCATTATATCAGACACACTAACATTTGCATCAGTTTGCAGGTCACAATCATTCTTTAATGGCGAAATTGAAAATCTTCAAAATACATAATTTCCTGAGTTTACAAAGTGTGTGTACCCTCTTTACTTTTAGAATTACAATGAGAAGAATGAAGTACACTCAGCCTTGAAGGCAAGATGTTTTCCCTGGCCTTTCATTTTCCTAAACATTGTATTAAGAGAAAGTCTGCACATAACTTACTAAAAAGAAAACAGGAATATTAACATTGACTTGCACAGCAGTTATGAAGACTGAACTCTCCCATGTTCTTAGAGGTAAACCAATGCCTCCAGTTCTAGCCCAGACAACTTAACTATTCCATGCTATTCCTTACAAGCAAACACAAGCAGCTTCTGTGAATGAAAGACTTTACTGTGCCAGATTTGGTTTGTACTTTTTATTTGCAGGATTTCTCCCATTTCAGGGCTCTTCTAAGCCAAAAGGAAATTGGAATGTGCAACTGTGGCAATACTGAAAACATGCATTACTTGCCCAAATAGTGCTCGTGAAACCACACTATTAACATCTACAAAAAACAATAGAGTTGTTTCCTACAGACAATTAGAACAACTGCAGAAACAGCATTTCCATGTGAGGAAAAAATTTTGCTTTCTATACTAGGCTTTAAGAGTTTAGGTTTTCTGATTTTTTAACATAGAAATGGTTTTGGATGTTAAATGATTTTCCAAGGACTTAATTCTCAGCAAGAAAAACATTCTGAAACAGTCTTTACAGTGCGCTTTTTGAAGTATCAACAAGTATCGTTATCATTAAACCACTGGCATCAGACTGACATCCTGTCCTGCAGTTGCTTTTTAAAATCTCTTTTAAAAACCTCAGTCACGAAGAACAGAGTTGTTTTTGGAGAATAGACTTGAAAAAAATACAAGAAACATAAAGACAGCAGATTATTCCATGGGCTGGCTTGTATCCAACTGTGCATAACAGATCACATGCAATGAATCCCTAAAAAAGTTCTGAGACTTGACTTTGACATGACATAGAAAAATGAGTAATATGAAAGCTGCCCTAGAAATGAGCCAACAAAGATTTGCATTCAAATGTAAGCCAGTCAGAACTACTAATTAACAAGCTACAGGTGACAGCCAGAGGAGAAAAAATTAGAAATGCTCCATCCAGCTACGTGCCAAGTTTTCTATTATCCCTGGAAACATATCTAGCTATATGCCTCTAATATATGATCAATGCAGATTAAAATTAAAATTAAACCAAAGTTTAAAACAGATTACATTT
The DNA here is from genome assembly GCA_035222235.1 of Margarornis squamiger. NCBI lineage: Eukaryota > Metazoa > Chordata > Aves > Passeriformes > Furnariidae > Margarornis > Margarornis squamiger. Next base: position 21,827,134 of record JAWWTY010000088.1, read on the forward strand.
TAAGATTACTGAGATGGGTTCCCTGAAAGTACACCAAGAGATCAGTGCCTCATGAGGCTTATCCACAAACAGGTGAAGAGTTGGTGGCAAACCCACAGAACAAGCAGCCCAACCTACTGTTCTCCTGATGGAGAAAGGAGGGAATAGGTCACAGTGCAACACAAAGTTGTGAGGGACTGAGCCTCCCCAGGCCACTCTGCATGCCACTTTGAAAGTTTGAAGGTCTGAGTTCAGTGCCTCTGGAGCTGTGGAGGCTAAAACAGCTGTACAAGGTAAAGGTCCTTTTTGACCATGGCTGGCTCAGTCAGCCCAGGCCCCAGTTCTTAGAAGCATTTATGTAATCAAAAGGATGGACAGACACCAAATAGGATCTTCAGAAGTCTATGCAGACATGTAAAATAAACATCTATAAAATCTGATCCTGAGTGTCTAAAAAACCTGACACAGCTTTAGCTAGGCAAGTTCCAAAGCTCTGGCCAAAAGAGCTGAATGTGTGTTCCCAAGCAAGCACGTTTCTTATTAACATCAAAACATCAGTGCAAGATTTGACATGTACGACATACAGATTTAGGGACAGTGCATGATTAAGAAACAGAGAGAAACCCCAGAATGTTCATGTTTTACACATAGAGGTACTAGCAGCTAGCATGAAAAAGACCTTGGAAGAAGACCTTTTTCTATCATAGAGGACTCTTGAGTCTCAAGAACCCTCACTTATTTCCTGTTGGAGATTCAGAACCAGAACTGTAGCCTTCAGACAACCGGAGTTCAGAACAATGTGCTACATACACTCCTCAATATTTGGCAAAGCAAGTGAAGACTTAAAAGAATCACTTGATCAGTAAAATAGGAAAAGGTGTGTAAAATTAATATATTGTTGTATTGCATTCTTCATTAACCTGTAGATGCCCCATCCCTGGCAATGTTCAAGGCCAGGTAGGATGGGGCTCTGAGCATCTTGATCTAGTGGGTGGCATCCCTGCCAGAGCAGAAGGTTGGAACTAGATGATTTTTAAGTCCCTTCCAACCCAAACCATTCTATGATTCTGTGATTCATAAAAGTCTGTTCTTGCTGTGCTTTATTAGTACTGGATCTATTGCACCAAAAATAGATGAGGAAATTCCTTCAAAAATTACCCATTTCTGTTCATACTGGTTTGTTCCATTAGCATGAGAAATGGCCCTGGACAAAATGCATGCTAGTAAAAACAGCTAAATAAAATTAATTACAAGCACCATAGTAATTTATTTTAAGGTATACATCTCCAAAGCACACTACTAAACTTCTTCAAGAAATGCAGCCAGATAAACTTCTTAGTCTCTCCAAAGATAATATAAACTAATAAAACCCTTAAAATATTTTCTCCATCTGTGATACTCTAGACTTTATCTCCTCTCCTCAATTAAATGACAGATGATAAAACAAAATATATCTTAAAACACAGTAGGTTTCAAAGATACCAGAAGATACTTTACTATATTGAGATCACAATGTCTCCAACTAATTCTTTCTTGTGCTTGACTTAATCCAGCCTTTGAATAGATTACCAGAAAAAAAAAGAAAGACAAACCTCACACCTTTGTCCCACAAATATGAGCTGAAGTGTCATACCCTATAGGTATTCCAGGGATATTGATATCAATATCTAATTTCTTCTAATTCTCTACAGATATGAATAGCCTATAATTAATGACAAACACTGAAAAACATGCCATGAATAACATCACAATCCAGGTAACACAGAGCTTTCTAACACATGTAATTACTAATCTAATATTTGAAAACATTTTTGCAAGGACATGCATACATTAGATTCATCCAACTGTGTCATGGAGTGTAATTGCATTTGAAGCCAGTCAGGTCTCTCACACTTAACTATTCCTTCAGATCCAGATAATCTGGACATGTCTTGTTTGAAGAAATAAAACAGAACCTAGAAGGGCTGTGTGGGAATTATACTGAGGAATTAAACAGGCTCTTATTTAGAAATTAGAAACAAAACAAAAAGGAGAAAGGGTGAAAAAGAACATGCTGATATTTATACAAGGGCTAAGTGTATTGAACTGCCCTGACCAGTTTTCTTTCATTTCTACTGACATTTTTCCAATAGGATTTTTTTTGGCAAAGTGCTTGGACAGCTTCATCTCCTCTCAGAAAGAGCTGCCTCAGTCAGAGCTGCTGACTATTTACTAGTAGGTTGAGTCCAAACCAGAAAAATCTGTATTACATATTCTCTTATTAATGCTTTGCACCATTCTTTAGGTGTCTGAAAACTTGGTTGGATCCTTCCAATTGCAAACTGTTACCAGTCAGAGTTGGGAGGGGAGCAGTGAGAATTACTACCACCAAACTCAGCAGTGATGTTGTTGTCACATCTCTCTAGCCACCACTTCTTTCGACTTTGCCAAGGCAAGATGTCCTTTCACCCTGCTGCAAATTACCATATCCATATTCAGTGATGGAACAACCTCAGAAAGAAGCCAGAGGGACAATTACCCCTTGCCTTACAACACATCTAAGCCTTTACAGCCCTGCTTTGCACTGACAGATTTCACCTTTATCTTCAGGCATCTCAAGAGTCACATGCAAAGAGAGAGAAAACAAGATCCTCCGGATCTGAAGGGCAGTCCTTGTCATACATTCACAGGCACACACACACACACAGACAGCCAGACACACACACACTTCCACCTGGCCAACTGCTAGTAAAAGGTGTATGTTGGCACCAAAGAGAACAGGAGTGCTGATTGAGTATTACCACCTCAAGCATGGAAAGTGTCAGAGTCCCTGTTATGTTCAGCCTCCTAACCCTTCTGATCCTATCAGTCCAGTATAAGGTTTGAACAGCATTTGTCTACTGAGATTATACTGAAGGGTCAGAGCAAGCTGGTACCTCCAGCCATAGTCCCATGACATGTACAAAGCCAAAGACAATGCTGTGAACCAACCCTTAGCAAAGCAGCCCTCTATGTGGGGTCTTTGCTGGTGTGCCAAAATGAAGGGCACATTTCACTTACTGCACTTACTGACCTGGGGGGCTCAGCATGCCCCTGTCCTGTCTACACAAGTGGTTGGAAGCAATTTCTGACCCACACTTTCCTGTAGCACTAGAAAAAGAAATTCTGCCACACCCAACAGATGAAAACCCTTAAGTCTTGCAGGACTGACATACCTGTTTTTCCTTACGCCATCTAAAATATCGACACCCTTATCCCTCCACAACCACCTTAACTATTTCACTAGACTGGAAATGCGAGTACTGAAATGTTGCTTCTGAAGGGGCATGAACACTAGAACTTCTCTAACTGTTGCTCTTTGTAGACAAATTACAACCACCAATGTCCACAGAAACAATGGCACTGAAACAAAGCACTCAAAGGCTGTACAAAACACAGGACATCTGAGAACTTTGAGCAATCCAAATTTCGTTTGCTAAAGGCAAGCTCCACATTACCAGCTTCATAAAGCCCAGCAGCAGTGGGAGACAAAACTGAACAGCTCTGTTCCCCCTTTAAATGTCCTGTATGGAATTGCTTTTAGAACAGTTAAAGATGAAGTACGCTCTTTGGTTTGGCCCTCGGAGGTGGAGGTGTGCCCACCTTTGTTAAAATCAGCTTTCATTTCAAGCTGCACCAACAGCACACTAGAGAGGAGTCTATTCCTGTGGTTGCTAAAGCAATCAGAACACTCAAGGATGTGAGGGGAAATTTAGCCTACTTGCTGTCTGCCAGACTGGAACAAATGGATCTAGGCATACTTCTAAAAGAGATACAAACAAAAACAAGGCCTCTCAAAGCATTTAAAAAGGCTTATGTTTAGAATAGCTGTACAGCACAAGGATAAATCTGCCAAAGACAAAAAGGCAAGAAATTAAAATCTCTTGGCTGTACACTTTTGAAAGACGTTAATAGTGAAAGGGCAGTCAAAAAATTTCTCTCTCTGCAGCACAGCTGCACAAGTTAAACATTTCATAGCTAAGAGTACTGTGTTTGGTAAATAGACATTAAAAAAAAAATTTTTTTTAAAGGTAAAGCTTCTGGTTGTTCACACTGAGAGTCCAAACCAACAGACTGAGCAAGAGGAGCAGTGTGGGGCAGAAGGAGAGCTGCCTCTGGAACAAATACATCGTTTGGCAGGC
>JAWWTY010000088.1:21845222-21859803 GCA_035222235.1 Margarornis squamiger
ATGGGATGGGATGGGATGGGATGGGATGGGATGGGACGGGACGGGATGGGATGGGATGGGATGGGACGGGACGGGACGGGACGGGACGGGACAGGACGGGATGGAATAGGATGGGACGGGATGGGATGGGAGGGAACGGGACGGGACACAGCCCCTCCTGTGCCCAGCATCGACCCCCAGGGACAGGCAGGGCAGGGCAGGGAGGGGGCTCCGTGCCCCCCTGCGTGGGAATGGGCAAGGGCAGCTGCGTTCCCTGGGTTGCCGTGGGCAGGAGGTGCTTCCTTCCGAAAACAAGGAGAAATGCGTGCACGTGAAACCGGAGGCTGCCCCACTAAGAAACGTGTTCCCGGCTGACATGAAATAGCGTAATTCTTATAGTTCTGGAGGAGGTCTGTTGACTTAGAGCAGCGGTGTGACTCGAAGTAGCTGTGTCCAAAGAGCTGCTACTCTGTTGCTTCCTGCAGATACAGAGATACGTGATTTAATAGTACTGCACTTTTTTTTTTTTTTTAATGCATTGATAGGTACAACAAAATGTGTTTATTTTATATGGGATATATACATGTGCACACGCATATGTGTACCACTCCTGCACCTGTACATAGGGCAATAAACCCTGAAATTTATTTGTTGTAAAAATGGCAACTTTCTTGATTTGCCTGCAACTACAGATCCTATCAGCAACATTACTCATATTGGGATTTTTTTGCAATTGATCATGTGAGGGTTCACCGTGTGCTTGCAGCGTTTTCTCTGGGTGTTGGTTTTCCCACAATAAGCAAGGCACATGCCAAAGCAAACTCTGCTCATCTTCTCAGCTGGACTTCTTTCCCCCGCCTTGTTGCATCACTTCAGAAGGAGGCAGGCCTGGCTATCAGCCTTCCAAGCCGGCTGCTTTATGCCCCAGAGGTTTCCTTTCCTCATCTTCCTTATGCCAACATTTGCAAAACTTGAATGGGCTAACACATGCTACCAGCTACGATGGCAACAATGCTTATGCAAAGAGTATAATGGAGGCAATCTGGAAGTGTATTCAAGCCAACAGTAATGCTCTTTCTGGGTTTGCCTGTGATGCAGCAGGGGAGTTTGGTAGCAGTGTTAGCCTCACTTACGGAAGATTGCCATCCCTTCTATTCTTGTTATTTTCAGTGAGATGTCATTGTCATGTTGCTGCAACACAGTGAAGGTCTTTAATACTTTAAAATCAAGGGTTCACTGGTGGAGTCCTAAAGACAGAGAACCCCAAATTAAGAAGTAATTACTCCAGGAAGTGAAGGAAGAGTCTGCCTCCATCCATCTTAATTAAACACGACACCCTGCTTCCATGTCTTACTTTTAGTGCGGAGACCTATAGGCAAAACACTGGCAACACTGAGGAAAGGACCACTACCTTCCTGGACTTTGCTGTGTCCACAAGGTCTTGCCAGGGGTAGGGGTGAGCTACTCTTCAGGGATATGCTCCCACAGAACCCCATGGGGCATCAAACACATCTCCTGGGCAGAGGGTGCAGGAGTTATATTGGTTGAAACCAGCGCTCTGTTTGCCTCCAAGGTGGGAACGCTGAGTTGTCTTTTCAAGATCAAATAGTTACAGTTTCAAAAATTATGACAGTAAGGAATTCCTGAGGAGGAGGACTGCCTTCCTCTCTGGAAGCCTTACAATCAGGCACATCACCTGCAGCCAGACAACAGAAGGGGTATCTTGTTCACTCCTTTGCAATTTTTTCTTTGCTTTTCTCTTGTTCTCTTTTGTGACACCAGGGCAAAGTAGCCCCCTAGCCTACCCTCCTCGCACCTTCTCCCCCTCTTCCTACTCCCTCTTCAGTTCACTGTCAGGAGTGGAACCAGGTCAATGCTGTCTCTGTGCATGTTAATCAAAAAGAGGGCTTGAAAATGCTTCCCAAACCTGTGACACAGTTGCTCGGCTATTGTGCCCTAATATCGTGGCAGCATTGTACACAAGGCTGTAATTGCATCAGAGGCTTCTGGTTCATATCGTGTGCACTGTTGAAGAGCTCAGCTAGCCTGGAATAATGTCACCAGCACTCAGCACAGAATTGCAGCTCTGGATGAGCTTGATTTAGCTTACGGCCTATATTAGTAACTGCACTGGGAGGGCACGATCATGTGTGCAGAGGTTCTGGAGAAAGCAAGGTTTACTCCAGGAAGGAAAGCTGCTGGTATTGACACAACAGGACTGTGCTGGTAGGGTGGGCAGACAGAGACTTCCCTGCATCTGTAAAGCTGAGGGACTGCTGTGGTGAGAAGGTGTTATTGCTGATCATTTCTCCTCCTCACTTGGCATAAAACACATCAAGACAGAGGTCTGGCTGTTGGCATAAGCACCTGCTGGAGGTGCTAAGCATCTCCGCATAGATGGTCCATATGCCCAGCTGAGGCAGCAGGGGCCTGTCATTAATGCAGTGGGCTGAGGAAGAAAGTGTATCACATCATCATCCTAGACCCAACACAGGTTTTATTCTATGACCTCTGGCAACCCACTGACCTGTATGTACCCATCTGTGTTATGACCATTTTTCAGCCCTATCAGGCTGTGTGACAAGGGTGAATTGTCTCACTCCAGGCCCCAGTGTCAGGAAAACTATTACTTACAGTGCTCAGTGGAAGCTTGTGTTCTACCCTCCGGAAGTCCTGGGTAGCCTCACAGGTAACCTGCCACCCCATTAACACCAATGCCACCAGCAGGCCAAAAACAATAGGCAAACACAAAAGTGTACCAGATACCACAAGAACTGAGCCTTTCACAGAGAGACTGGGCCAGTGGGCTGTGAAATAGGACATAAGTTGCCAATTATGCTGAAAAACTGTCAGAATAACAGAAACTGCTAAGAGTTTTGGATATTTTATTAGTAAAGGTATTTATTGCCAACACTGGGAAGCTAACCAACTCACTCTGGACTAACTAGCTCCACTCAAAAGGTGCAAAACAAATCATTTATACATTTCAGGTACAGTTTCATCATCTAACATATATATTCATAACTAGGCAGAATCTAGGTGGAGCTTGGGTGGAGCTTTTGAGACTCTTCTTTTGGCTCAGCTTTTAGGTGGTCTCCTCCTCTTACTTCATCCCCTGATGGTCATTTTTGATACTCTTCATCAGCTTGACCTGACCCAGATTCTTCAAGCGTACAAAGTCCTGGCTCTGGGCCTCCTATATCTACTTCAAACATCAAAATCTACAAGATTTATGGCCTTGCAATCTATTGTGTTTTACTCCTACCATTCTTTCTATAATGAACAGACTCTGGTCTACTAAGCAGGACAGAACAGGACATTGAACAGAACAAGCTAAAACAAAACATCAGACAATTTTCTCCCCTAGCCCAACAAGGCAAAATGCTTTTACTAATTCAGTTAACTCCTTGAAGTCTCACTCTTGTTTCACCAAACAGGAGAGAAAGGAATGCTCCTGTTTGGAAACACCTGACCATCTGCTTGAAAAGAGATCCAGAGGTCATGGCAAGTGACAGCTACATCAGAGCACAGGTGCCACCACCTCAAAAAAACATGGGGACACCAAGTGACTTCATGGCTTTGTTGTGAACCCAGTCAGCTTCCCCATCACTCCCCGTGCACTGCACTGGCCAAGTAGGAACAGAGCAGAGCTTTTCCCAGGGATGTCCTGTGTGAGACAAGGTGGGCACCAACCGGACCTGTTCCCCATTCCTGCAAGACTGGCAGGTGAGCTGGGATTCAGGCTGAGTGGTGTGTTTCTGCTGCCCAGCTCTGCCCTGCATTTGACCTAGGCAGCAAGGAACCAACAAATGAGTCACACCCCTACAGTTCTTGCTCTCTGCTGCCTAAATGAGCAGGCTGTGTCAGTACTCATAAAAGCTCTCCATCAGCCCACCAGAGAACATGAGCCTGATGCTGTGCCAAAAACTTTGTCAGCTGAAACACAAAAGTGAAACAGCACCCCATGTGAAATTCCCCAGCCCTCAGAGAAGGAGGGAAGCTGCCCTGGGAGATGATGAACAAGCCAGGATGAAGACAAGGGCAATCAGAAAATAATTCTGTTTTTAGCAGAAGGTTGGCCGAATACTATAGACCTATCACAAGAGCAGCTGGGATGAGAGTGAAAAATGAGAAAGGCCAAGAATACTCTCTTTGACCAGATGCAGTTTTAAAATCAGGACTGAGTGCTTCATAAGAAGAGAGTCAGAATTAGGCCACTGCCACAACAGGCTGTTTTTTGCCTGAGTTCACCACAGGTTTCCATTACCATGTCTCCTCCAAGGGCTGCTGATCATGGCTGGCATCAGCCAAATGCAGATCATGAGCCAGTGTCTCATCATATTATGTAGTTTTCAAAGGTGTGTTCCTCAGAGGAATGTGTTCCCAACTGAAAAACTTCAGCTTCCCACCTCAAAAGTCTGTGTGTTAGTCTGGAACACTCTTGCAGTCCCCTCTCAGAGGATTAAACACAAGGCAGTCCCACCCAGCCTTTGCTCACACAATTCTCTGGATGAAAGGGCTTGGTGAGAAATAGGTGTTTGCAAGCCAGTATTAATGGGTTGGACAAGGGATGTGTTCCCTGGTGGGACATCAGTGCTCTGAAAGGGCAGAGCAACAGATGAGTCTGTGGGGCAGGTACAACTTACAGAGACCCAGTCATGAGGACTGGAAGTCAAGGACAGCAAGATGGGCTGCAGTTTCCTTCAGAACTGCAGGAAGACAAGTGGTCTGACTTGCAGACAACTGCGGTGATGAGTGGAGGTAAGGTATTGCAACACTCTCCTGTGATGCTGGGAGATAGTGAATAAGGAGGCGCAGTCCTTCTCTCATTGCCTGTGCAGAGGCCTCTGGTCTCTGTGCTTTCAGTAGTAGTGTAGCAGAGCTGCACTGGTGTAGCCCAGGAAAAACATCCAACCTTTGGGTCAATTCTAAATTTTTTAATACCCTGTCTGGGCCAGCTGGCAACTTGAGAGAAGTATCTGTTATTTTTCTCCACCCCGACCTCAGACTGGCACGTTTGGCAAACATCTTTCCTTCACATGTGCATGGTGCTGCAGGAAACACTGCAAACAAATCCCGTCATCATGGTCATCACAAGGATACTTCATACTAACACCCAAGAATATCAGAGCAGAACTAACTTCCTGCTGGTCCTTCCTTTGTTAGTTTTGTTACTAGGCTGCCACTAGCTATTAGTAGTAACACAGAAAAAGGTATATGAAGATCAGCCCCCAGGGTGCTTTTGAAAATTCTATGCTGCTTCATCAGAGGCTTGAAATACCCTTGAGAATACAATCTGTTCATTTTCAGAGTTGTCACCACACAACTCTGTTTTGTATTAAGTTTCCATGGATTTTAATTCTGTTTGCTTTCCAGGCTCCTCTTGTCTGCTATGGATTCACAGAGTCCAAGAAATCTCATTTTCAGTACTCCTTACACTTTTATTACACAAATTGTACAAATCTCTTTCTCATGGAAGAACAAATGAAGTTGTCAATGCTCTCTGTATGTAAATCCAACGGAATATGAACTGGTGCATTACAGAAAATCTTGTAATTTTTTCAATGTTTGCTTAAAAGAAGAGTTCTTACAAAAATGATTTTAAAATGTAAAGAATTATCTTCTTTCAGTATTAAAAATTATTTCTGTGTAAAGTGAATAACTTACATGTCTTACAGGAAAAATATACTAACCTGGAAAATAAAAATAACCCCACAGTCAGAGAACGCCTTGATGAACTCCATGCACTGTACAACTTCCCCAAGGCAGCCATCTACAAGAGCAGGTTGAGACAGAAAAGAGTGGATTGGAGTTCTCCATTTCCTCTTTAACTGGATAGCAACTCCCCATTTACTTTGGGAATTCCCATAATGACAGTAGAGACATCTGGGGGTTTGGTGGAGAAGGACGTATCTGTGGCAACAACAGGTGCGTGAAATATACAGGTAAAACAGAGCAATTTAAACAAAAATCTGAATAATGAGTATGGTAAAAGTGTGTAATAACAGCTCAACAAGAAACCCACTTGAAAGCAAGCAGGAGACTTGGCACTGTAAGTATGTGCTAATTATATGATGAAGATTTGGCTGACAGTAAAAACATACAGTGTGTAACTTCTGTATATAGGATAGGGACAATAGCTGTTTCTATGTCTAAGAAACCATGATGCTTTTGTCTCCAGCCTGTGGCCTCAGGTTGTTCCCTAATGTGTTTTACAACACAGAGTGGCTTTAAAATATAACTGGATCATGCTCTTCACCCACTTGCATTGCTAGCTATGAGTTCTTGGGTTCAGAAAAGGGGAGTGGGTAGCTCTCTGGAAATGACCTGTGAAGGCTGTAGCAGACAAACCAGTCCATCCATTTATGTTCCCCACTTAACGCTGGTCTATGAGGGCAGAACTGCTGTTCTACAGGTCCCTTACGGAGCTCACAGTGCCAAAGATGGAGGGTGAGGAAAAGTATTGCAATGACAGAACTGGACTGATGCAGGGGCTGATTCTTGGTTCCACCACAGAAATCCTGGAGCCATTTCCAGCCTTTGGTGCAGCTGCTCATTTGTAACAGGCTGACAAAAGTGTATCATCATATGTTGTGTGGTTTAGGGGCTCTCCTTTTCTTCAAAGAAAAGAAGATAAGAGCCAACAGGACTGTAAACATGAACACAGGGCATTATCCAACTGAGCCAACTGTTTCCTCCCAACTTGGGTTGAGGTAACCATGTTATTTTTTTATTCCCTCCATTTCTGGCCTGGTAAACTTCAAAGTTTGAAAGACCTGTATCAGTGAATAGATGTCACCTAGACACTCTGCTTTTACAGTGTGTTCTTGCAAACCAAGTCTGACCCTGACAACAAAGCATTACACTCTCACTGATTGTTTCAGTGAGACAGATAAGTATGACAAGCCCTGCTGCTCTGTCACCTAGAAGTACACCCTCACTCCTGCTCTGGTGCAGGGACTCTCTATCAGAAGCAAGAGGAGGGAGGTGAGAGGCTGCAAGGCACAGACACAGATTTTGACGTTGCCACAAACCTGCTTATCCTAGCCAATCCCACACTTGAACGCCGCTTTGAGGATGATGAACTTTGATGAACTTTGCCCTTTAGGAAGCCTGCTGCAAGCCTGGCAGCACAGCAGGACTCCATCCGGCAGTGCCCTTGAGCCGCGGGGTGTCCAAGCCAGGGGCGCTCCGGTGTGCTGCCTGCTCCCTCTGCTGGCACTGCCGCTCCCTCGGCCCCGGCGCCTCTCAGAGCTCCGGCGGAGCTGGAACTGTGCTGAAAACGTGGGATAGAAGACACCGAAACAGCCCTTGAGAACAGGAGACATAAGTTTATGTCTCTTCCCAATGTAATGGATTAGCCATCAGTCCTGCTCTCTACCGTCAGCAGCATGTGGATCATGTCTGTGTCTTACGCTGGTCTTGGAGTTGTTCTCCACCTTTATCATCACCCAGCAAACCTGTAGCTTTCTCTCCAGTTATGCAAAGCAGCAGAACAGTCACAGTTTGTTTAGTCACTTCATTTTTATGAACCTCAAAAGCTGTGAAGTAAGCAATGGATTAAAAAGCAACACAGTTTTGACCTCATGTAAAAGTCCTCTGCAGAATGTAAATACCTTCAATAATTCCTCTACTACAGCACCTGTTATAGGTCTTGTCCTAGCAGTGCACAGTGGACTGGCTTGGTTTTCAGTCATGTCTTTTTAAATGAAAACTCCAAAAATGGCATAATATGAGTGTTGGAAAGCAAGGATCAAATTTCCCTAATACTCAGGATCACCCGGTTCCACAACTTATTTTAAAAATTCTGAGGGTGAGATACCTGTGGGATCCACACTCATCCTGGGTCAAGTAGCATGGTGTAAATATATTTAACTGAAAAACAGAGCCCCAAGTTTTCTGGCTTTCCATGTTCTTGTTAATGAATTGATTGTCCTGTTGGGTCTGAATCCATAACCACTTACACCAAAGTGCAGGATGTGGTACTTCCTGCCCTTCTCTCCCTGTCATGAGCAATTCTTCATATAACTGTATCTGTGTCCAGGCACAGCCCTGATCTGGATGCTAGCAGCAATCAGTATCTCCCAGAGCAGCATGGTGAGCTCCCACTCCTCCAACATACAAGCAACAGTGATGTCATAGAGAGGGAAGAAACACAGTTGGAGGCAGGTTGTGCTGCTCTGGATCCATCTCAAGCAAAAGCACTTTTCTTCTAAAGCTGACACCTTTCTTTCGGTGTCACAGGCATCACAGTACATCGACAAATGACATTACAGTTATCAACTATGTTGTGCAAGAGCAGTATTACTGACTGCACAAGAAACACATGTACCATTAACCCCCTACACAGGCAGGGAAGAAAATAAATACATTATGTCTTCCCATGCCAGGACATAGTTAATGTTATACTGGATGCTACACACCTTTCTCCTCCACCACAGTAATCCTGAAAAAGAAAAATTTTTTGGCAGAAAAGTTGCACAGAAGGGAAGACTGCAAAGGCATGATTGATTACGAAGGGGTTGATTATGAAATAGGTATGAAATTAAACAAGTTTGCTCCCAACACCCAAGTTATTTCATCTGCTTCAGTTTTTGAAGTGTTGCAGAACAGCATTTGAAAATATACTTTGAATGCATATGTTCACTGGAAAAACATTTTCTAATATCTGTATAAAGATGTATTTTAAGTATTTCAAAGTGTTTCCCTAAAGAAACAAAATATATATAGCCATGTTTTGTATGCAAGCACATACACTGTGTTTTCCAATAGCTTGAGATCATCAGCTTCTTTAAATAATATCTGATAGGGGTGGCCAATTCCTACAAACTTTGTGAAACCAGTACTGGACAGAAAAATGCTGTTTCCCATTCAGAGGAAAAGTTAGTGCTGACCTCAGCTCTTACAGGGAAACACGCCGTGCATCCCCTAATCCTGGAATTAGAACTCACGTCTCATTAGACATCAGGTAATTCAAAGATAAGATAACATTGTAAGAAATAAAGGTCTGTTAGAAAGTTCTGTTAGGAGGACTCTAATTAATTAAAACAGGATTTACTTTTCCAGTCCATTTGTGGAAGTATTTAATTATAATGATTAATCTAATGGATAACTGCTTTTTTTGGGGGGTTGTTTTTTTTTGTGTGAATACTCTGTTCTCTTCTGGCATTGTTTTGAAGCTTACTAAAGAAGATTCAGAACTGTTTTGACTAGTGATAAATGCAAAAATCACACTTATAGAGAAGTGTAGCAATTTCACATTGTGAAAGTTGTGACACTGTCTCCTGTTCAACAGTACTTCACCAATGTATACCTTTTCTGGAGCCAGAAAACACTCTGTAAGAGGGCCAGTTGTATACTGTTACTTAATGAAATCATTAGATTATGACTGGTTTTAACTGATAGAAGACCATATAACTCAGGTCTCTCAGGGGAGATGAAACAACTGAGGTTATTTTCCTACCAACTCCTGTAAAACCAGGGCACATTTAGGAAACACTGTTTAGAGATGTGCAGAAGAGAAGTTTGACACACTGGGTCCTTTCTGAAGTTACACTGACTGCTAAAATGTCAATACATGGTTAATAAAGGCAGTGTAAGCTCTTGCTCTTGGAGAAGATTCTGTCTTCTCCTCCTTGAATGCTCGGGCTCCACTTACGAGAAATTAATTCTTCTGCAAAGGCTTCTGAGCTGTAAATCAATTTACTGAATTTGTTGCCTATTTTTGTAACTCTCTAAACACGGACAAAGACTCAGATTTAGAAAGGAGACATTGTTTATTCTGACCAGGGTGCAAGGTGGACATTTTCCACAAAACAAAGCAGTAAAAAGCGAGAGCATTTACACATTGAAATCTACATAAACCCACTTATCTAACACATAATTACCACCCACCTCGTGCATAATCGTTTAGCTTGAGCAGCCTGATGTAATATGTGTCACTGTGCCTGCGTGGGCCTCTTCGGGGGTCTCTGGTGGTCTCTGTCGGTCATTTTGGGGGGGCGCCCCTACTCAGTTTTGAGCAAAGTTCAGTTCAGGACGCCCAGAATCCCAGGCTGAGCGCCGAAGAAGACAATTGCCAAGCAGGTTGTAAAATACAAAAACTTTCCACAAACACTGAGCAACATCTGCTAAACACAACTGATAGCTCCTTTTTACATTCAAAAGAGGAGTCAAAGGTGAGAATGATACTATTTGGTTCCCTCTGCAACAGAGATCAAAAGAAGGGACAGGGACATCGAGTTCTGCCCAAAGATCCAGAGAATTCTACTTAAAATACAGAGAATTCTGCTTAAAGACATCAATTGGATCAGTATTAAGCTTTACCACAGTGAACATACACATTTAACAATACAGGCCAGCTTTTGCAATTTACAAATCAAATCAAACTGAACAGCCACTAAAAATGCTGTTGAAAGTCTTTTAGGTGTCCACAGTATCAAAAAGTAGTTAGGTCTGTAAACCTTGCAAATTTCATGCTTCATCAGACTGTTTCTGGTATAATTTGGCATGACAGATCATATGACACTCCTGCAAATTGTGCTGTTTTCCATTTGGTTTCTTTTTCCAGCAATATTTATTTTTACTGCTCTTTAAAGTTTTCAAATTTCTTTTTTTTAAATATTTTTTTTTCCTTTTCCCAGCAATATTTACCTGTGACCTTCCATATAATTAATAATTCTTCAAAATAAGGTACTGGTTATAGATATGCAAAAGGTAACATTCTTTCACTGGCTTTGAATACAAAGGCTCTGCAGCCACTTCCATAAATCTCATCCTCTAAATGAGAAAAGAGGTATTGTCAAGTACCTTGAAGAGAGTCCAAGTTCTTGGAAGAAAAAACAAACCAACCAACTTGAAATCCAGAGGGCATTCATTATCACTAGAATTGATCAACTTGTTCATACAGTGCCTTTCCTACCACATCTATCTGTCTTCACTGCTACCATTGAAACCTTTTTAAGTTGCAAAGAAAAATGTTTGAAGACGAGAAACCACATCATTAACTGGATGTAGTAATACACATTGTTCTAAGAAACACAAAAACAATAGCTGTGAGTTGGGGAATTTCAACCAATTTAATAATTACCATTTAATATAACTATGTAATTATTTTGTTACTAAAGATGCAAAAAAATAAAGACTTAGAAGAACTCACCTCAAATCTCCTCCACAGTCCTTATTTATTTCTAATAAATTCTTAGATTTTGTGCCAAATTTGTGGATTGCTTTTACTAACAGTATATTCATAAGTGTCCTTAACTTATGTTGTTAGGTATCCAAAGGTTAATTAATATTCTAATCAAATAGTAGTGAATTTAAGAGGAGTATTTTAAATATGACCATTCTTCTGCTAAAAATTCTCTTCTTAGTATTTTGAAATAATGGGACTATTCATTGGGGTGGACATTTTTTAACGAGTGGAGGAAACAATATCATGCAGACCAAGGGGTAGGAATACCTGTGATCTATGCCCCTGGTGTACTACATGATCTTGCACAAGTGGTTTTTCCTTAGTTTGCCTCCCTTTCAAACTGAAAAATATAATGTTTCTACCTATTTCTATATTCATTTTGAGATACATTCATTAAAGGAATACTTTAGGACTTGAGTGATGGTAAAATGTCAAATGCCACTCAAAAAGAGAGGATACTGGAAAGGAGGCAGCAAGTTTGTTAGGATTGTCACCTGGAGGACACATGGTGTGTTCAGAGCTGACTGCTGGCCTGAAAGATCTTCTCACTGTCTTGAGGACACTCAGGGCCCAGCTGGCAGCACTCACCAGGACCCACCTTGCTTGCCACTTCCTTCTGCATGGCTGCATTTCCTCATCACCTTCCTCAGGCAGACCCAGGTCAGCCACAGGGGAAGGCAGGGGAATGAGAAGCGCTTGGCAGAGGGAGGCTCTGGCACACACAGGTCTGCAGTGCCAGGGGGAGCAGTGGCAGACAGAGAGGTGTTGCTGCAATGCAACATGGCAGCGGTTGAGTAAGTTTGTGTAAGTTAAAAGACTGATGGGCAAAATACCTGGCTCACAAAGTTAAAGAAGTAACTCTTGGAAGAGAAGGATACACCATATTCTCCTGCAAGTAGCTGGGGGCTCAGAGGCCAGGTCTGCTCCAGAATGAATGCTGCATCATCAGAGGGCAGTTTGGGCAGTGGTGGGACCCCCCACCTCAGGAGCATGGGTTTCTACTTTGTAAAGAGGCAGAGAACTGGACTGCAAGCGCAGATGCAAAGTGCTCGGCCCATGGGATAAACGTGTGCTGTCCTACTGCCCACCACCTGCAGGGCCAACACACAGGCACTGGCAAAACCACTGAGAGCTAATGCTCAAGCTTTCCACCTTCTGTAATGCCTGTTCAAACAACCTCTGCTTTTCACACTAAAAAAAAAAACCTTCCAGGATGTAAGCTGGCCCTCCTGGCATAGAAAGAAACCCATCACTCCAGTTCCCCTATTATTATACTGGAGAGAGAAAAAACACTTGAGGGGAAGAAGGTTGAATGTGATGCTGACGAGCTTCTCCTGCAGGTACTTCTGTGCATGGTTGGAACCAGCAGCTCTCTACACACAGGCATGATGGCTCACTTCCATGGAGCACAGCACAGGCATGAGGCTTACAATCCTGGCATGCAGCTGTGGCAGTCAAGCCCTGCCCTGCTCAGCTGGACTGAGTGGCTGCAGAGAGGATGCAGCAGAAGCGTGCCTGAGAAACACCTTAGCAAGGCGCTTTCACTTCCATCTGTGTAGGATGCCAGCCTTGGGAAAACAGGTGACATGAAAAGATGTTCCTGTTGCAAAGTGTTCAGACAGCCCTTGGCCCCTTCAGCCTGCTCATACATCACTCCTGCAGGAGTCTGCAGTGGGAGTGAACCAACAACCATTGTTATGTCAACACACAAGAACTAGCACATCTGCTTATGGCTCACTTTGATTTCTGTTTAAGTCAGTAAGACCATCCATCTCAATTCTTTCAGCAGGTTCAGATCCACCAGGTGACCCACCAGCTCGCAGTGAAATCCAAATCCCTCTTAGGATGCTGCACAGGATCTCTGCATGAAAGCTGAAAGGGGAAATACAAGCCAGAGGTAGAATCTGGTGGAAGATTTGCCAACCATAACAACAGGCGGACAGCACGGCAAGACCAGGAGGAGATCAGAGCCTTCCTTTGGCAACAGAAGGAGAAGGAGGAAGAGTTATGAGTATGTGTGTGTGTGTGTGCTTGACAGTGCAGGGTATGGAGGTGAGGGCCAACCTCGCAGTTGTTGGGAAAATAAGAGGGGGAATAGGGGAATAGGTGAAGGAGGGGACAGCCATAGCTGCACAAGAAAAGACAGACGATCCTGCTGCAGGCTTTCAGATGAACATGGAGTCACAGAATCACAGAATCCTTAGGGTTGGAAGGGACCTCTCATCTGGTCTAACCCCCCTGCCAAGGCAGGGTGAGCTAGGAATGCAGGTGTGTTTGGAATGTCTACAGAGAGCAAGACTCCAGGACCTCGCTGGGCAGCCCGTTCTGGTCCTCTGCAACCCTCAGTGTAAGGAAATTCTTCCTCATGTTGAAGTGAAACTTCTTGTGTTTCAGTTTATGACCACTGCTCCTCGTCCTGTCACTGGAAAGAGTCTGGCTCCCTTCCCTTGCCACCCACCTTTGAGACATTTGTGTGTACCGATGGGATCCCCTCTCAGTTTCCTCCACACTAAACAGGCCCAGCTTCTGAAGTCTCTTTCTTTAAGAGAGATGCTTCAGACCTTCATCACCCTCACGGCCTCAGCTGGGCCACCCCCCAGTAGCTCCTGGTTTGTCCTGTGCTGAGGAGCCCAGACCCGACAAAGCATGCCAAAAGGTGGGATGGGAGCAAAGCTCCGGTGATTTGAGGGGGATGGTATAAGAAAGCCATTTATGTATTAGAATATATGAATTATTAATCCATTTATATACTTGATATAAGAAAGCCATTTCTATATTAGAATTTATGAATTGTCTAACATAACAGGATGTCTGCAAAGGTGCATTTGGTCACGTAAATAAGAGGAAAAGGATATATATGTATTACTAACTCTATTCACTATAGAATCTTTGTAACCAATCAGAATGTAGCAAAAACAGAAAAACGGGATGCCTTGCCAGATGGAATTGTCTAGGTAGAGAAATAGTGAAAAACAAGTGACCAGGGCATGCGTCGAGGTATAAGGTCGAAAGCTTACAGTGGTGAAGACTACTTTGTGAGACCACCGAAGTGAGGAAGAAATGGAAAAGACCATCAGAGTTCTTTACTGCGCATTCTCCAACAGAAAGACTGATGTAATCAGAAGTGTAAAATGACGCGAAGAGACTGTCAATTCATAGTTTCCTGTTTGTTAAAGTGTACAAATATGTAAGTTTTGTTCTGAAAAGCGAGCGAGTTTTAGCGAAGCTATTCGCCTCGTTCCCGGTACCGTAAGTAACAAATACCTTCTACTCAAAGACTAAGACAACTCTCTGAGTGGTTTTCATTATTAGCCAAGTTTTTGTTTGGCATCAGGGACCGGCAGGAGCGTTCAGGGCACAGCAGAGTTTCACACAGCCGGCAGAGAACCAGAGGGCGCGGCAGCCCTT
>JAWWTY010000088.1:21863541-21874271 GCA_035222235.1 Margarornis squamiger
AGGCTTTGCCATGCATTGTTAACGTGAGGGAAGAGGAGCAAATTGTTAGTGCTGTGGAGAAAGCTGTGAAGACTTTTGGAGGTATGTTAAAGTGTGGGAGAGACACGAACAGGCAGATTGTTCAAAAAAAAAAAGAACAGCCTGCCCTACTCGTGCTTTTTGTCTTTAAATACTAATGTGAAATAACTTATTTTAAAACCAGGGATTGACATTTTGGTGAACAATGCAAGCGCTATCTCTTTGACTGGCACTTTGGAAACAACAACGAAGAAGGTCAATCTTATGATGGATGTCAATGTACGAGGAACCTACCTTACGTAAGTGCTGAGAGAAGGACTCAAAGTAATTGTAACAAAATGTATGATGTTATCTCAGTTTTTCTGAGATACTGTGTAGCTGTCTTCCTGCCGTAATGCTGATGTGCAGTTTTTGTTCTTGTAGTACATGTGCTACATTCTGCAGGAAATTACTTGGTTATTGGTCAGCTCAGTTGAAATTCATATTTGCAAGAATTAATTGCGAGTTGGAGTACACAGGAAACTTACTGCTGTAGTCATTAAGCATTCACAAGTCCCTTCATGCGTGTAGGAAGAAGAAACTAGTTTGTTTCAAATGGAGCTCAGGCTTGGTTTTGCAAAACACTGATGTTCTTTCATTTCAAGCAAAATTACTAAATGTTTGCATATATCAGGTGCCATATCTTATTTGTCAGTTTCCTTCTCATAAGCTTATTATCTTTAGATACTTTACATAGCTTGTCATAGTTAAAAGAGAAATGTTAAAGATATATAACTTAATGATCTAAAGTGTTCCCCACCTACTTTTGCCTTATCAATTCTATCATTTATTTAAGTTATCCAAGATATGATTTCACAATTCCTGTGGTCCTTCTTTTGTGCATTCTGGGTGTTGGATTCAGTAGGTTGGATCACCTTTTCGTGTACAGGATGCCATTTAGAGCTCTGTCTTTAAAAGAAGACTTTGATTTTGACAGAGTTTTTAAAAAAAAGCCTTTAGCATGACGCAGATTCTCTAAATTCAGTTGTTGCCTGATGTGATCAGGAGGTTTCTTATCAAAGGATTATCATAAAATCATAGAATTGTTTAGATTGAAAGGGACCTTTAAAGGTTGTCTAGTCCAACCCTCCAATCTAGTGTCTGTTTTTTGCAAATGAATCTGGTTATCAGATATTCTGGTTATATTAAATGCCTTTATGTCACTTTGCCAAGAAAAAGTGAAGGAATTTGCTATTAGAATAGTGTAAAAACACACATATGTAGCAGCTTTCTGAATTAGAGAGACACGTGCTCAGCATGTAGATGGTATGGAGAAAGAAGGAGGGTGGAAGAAAGTCTCTGCTTTCAGAGTGGGATTTCTGTGCTTTCAGTCTATGACATCTGCTTTTAACAGGCTGAAAGTGTGTTTCTGTGCTCAAAAAGGAGAACTGGATTTGGAGCTGAGTTTGGCATTCCAGAAAATGCTCTGAGTATATCTCTTGGTAAATCTCTGAATGGATTCCACTGTATTACAATGGCAAGTTCTGTCTCGTCCTCACCACGCAGTAGCAACAATCACTTTCTTGATATTACATCTAGCTATTCCAAATTCATGGGGAATTCTTCAAGTCATCTTTCATTTCAGTACTATTCTGCCTCGAAAAGATTAAAATTCAGGTTCTCTGTGCTGCAAATATAAGAGCATATGAAAGATTAATGCCTCTCAAGGGAAGTTACAAATAGTCTTTGTCATTACTTTTGTAACTGTCAATTGAGAAAACCTAGTCAAGTGTTTCTGCCTTTTCTTCCCCTTGCTTTGTATGTTGATTCTCTTTGTAATTTGTAGAGATCTATTTTCAGCTTAATGTTCAGAAAATTACAATAGCTAAAAAAAATGGTGTGGATCTTTTGCCTTTGTGGAGGAGGTAGGGAAGATGTCCCATCTCATGGAGTATACCTGTTGACATACAACCATAGAATCATTGAATAATTGAATAGATTGAGTTGGAAGGGACCTTAAAGATTGTCTGATTCCAAGCCCCCACTACAGGCAGGGGCATCTCACACTAAATGGGGTGCTCAGAGCCCCATCCAGCCTGGCCTTGAACACTTCAAGGGATAGGGAATCTACATCTTCTTAGGCAACTTGTTCCAGTGTCTCACCACCTCGCAGTAAAGAATTTCTTCCTAATATTGTATCTAGACCCATCCTCTTTCAGTTTAAAGCTATTCCCCCATGTTCTATCACTCCATCCCCTTGTAGAGCCTTCTGATAGGACCTTTTAGGTACTTGAAGTCTGCGGTGAGGTCAGCCCAGAGCCTGCTTTTCTTCAGGCTGAATAACCCCAATGCTCTCAGCCTGTACTTGCAGGAGGGCTGCTCCTTCCCTCTAATCTTCTTGGTGGCCCTCCCTTGGACTTGTCTCAACAGGTCAGCACCCTTCTTGTGCTGGGGACCCCAGAGCTGGATGCAGCACTCCAGGTGAAGACTCAGCAGAGCAGAGCAGAGGGGCAGAATCCCCTCCTTCAACCTGCTGAACATGTACCTTTTATGCAGCCCAGGTACAGTTGGCTTTCTGGGCTCCAAGTGCACGTTGATAGATCATATCCAGCCTCTCATCCACCAGCAACCCGAAGTCCTTTATGGCAGGGCTGCCCTCGATCAGTTCATCCCCCAACCTTTGCTGATACCAGGGATTTCTGCAACCCAGGTGCAGCACCTTACACTTCGTCTTGTGGAACCTCTTGGGGTTCCAGTGGACCCACTTTTTGAGCTTGCCCAGGTCCCTCTGGATGACATCCCATCCTTCAGGTGTGGCAACTGCATCTCTCAGCTTGGTCTCATCTGCGGATTTGCTGAGAGTGCATTTGATCCCTTTGCTCAGGTCATTAATGAAGACATGGAATAGCACTGGTCTCAATACCAACCCCTGAGGGACAGCACTTGTCACTGATGCTTTGCATTCCAACTTAATGTCTGGGGAAGACTGGGGGAGGTGGGGTAGGGAGGGGGTAGAGTGGGGAGAGAGGTTTTTCTGAGTCTTTTGCCACACTTCTCTGCTCCAGCTGCAGTGTGGGTGCCAGCCATTGTTTGCTGGGCTGGTGGAAGCAGTTAGAAGGAGCTCCCTTGGCTCATCCCCCCAGCTCCACTTGCCCTGTGCTGTTTCTTCAGAGAGAAACAGTCGCTGCTACCTGGATTTGCTACAGATTCCCTGAGGGCCAACGCCACCTGCAGAGGAGTTGCTAAAACCTCCTGCCCCCAACGCTTATGGACAAAGGACTGGGAGATAGTCTTTACACTGCCCACGGGAAAGGTTTCCTCACATCCTGGTGGCCGCCATTCCCATGTGAGTTTTTCAGAACTTGCACCTCTTCCTGGTTGCTGTCTGTGCCTCGCTGGAGTTCGTGAGTTCTTTCGTGGCCACTGCCTCCCTTCCTAGTCCAGACAGACATACTAGTTTTCTTTTAAATTGAGATAGGCGGCTTCACAGAGGCTCCCACTGAATGGCGCCTTGAAGAACTGGCATTTTGTTCCTCTGAATTTCAGGGTCCTGACTTTATTCTTCACCTGACCGATATTCCTTAGGGCTGCAAACTCCACCAGTGCATGATCACTGCAGCCAAGGCTGCTTCCAGTCGTCTTACATTCATGAGCATCAGATCCAGTATGTCATCCCCTTTGCTAGGTTTATTACCTGGGTTAAGGAATTAATCTTCCATGTGTTCCATGAGTCTCCTGAGTTGCCTACAGCTCGTTGTGCTACTCTCCCAGCACATGTTGGGGTGGTTGAAGTCCCCCAGCAGGACAAGAGCCTGTGAGCATAATGTCTCCTTTAGCTGAAGCAAAAGGCCTCATCAACAGGCTCCCCTTGATCAGGGGCCTGTAGTGACTCCAGCCACAAGATTCCCTTTGTTGCCTTGGTCTCTGATTCTTACCCATAATCTTTCAGCCTGGTCATGGCTGCTCTTCAGAGACAGCTCTTCACACTTAATCCATTTGTTGATGTAAGCAGCAATCTTTCTGTCTCTCCTTCCCCTCCTGCCCCTTCTGAACAGCCTGTAGCCATTGGTAACTGCCCTCTAGTCATGGGATTCATCCCACCAAGCTTCAATAATGGCAGCTGGCTCATATTCTTAGTTCCCATGCATAAAGAAATGAGACTTTGGTTAGTGAACTTCTCATGCTGCCACTGAAAAGACTTGTGACTCCAGGACATTTAAGCAGGTCTTAAATTACTCATTTTACTATGTAATGATTTTTCTGTTGAAGGCATTGAAGGTGTTCCCTCTGTGGCTGACAGTATGCATGGGCCCTGTTGAAGTATGTGAATAGTAGATGACTGGTGTGTTGATCCTTCTGCCCTGTGAAGCTTGATTAAAAATTCTCAAGCAGAGATTAAATACAAACATGTATCCCAGTGCTAGAAGTGAAGTCAATTGACAGTTTCTATAAATTAAAAGTTATGGTTTACAGATGCGTAAATGCAAAGTAGAATTCTCTAAGCAGAGAACAGGTTTTCAGTTTTGCTTAGAATAGTTGTAATAGCATTCCACTCTGCAGTATTATTTCAATATGGTTTTAAAGAAGAAATAGGTATGGGCTTAGAAGAGAATATATTTGTGACTAAATGACACTCTGCCATGTTAATTTTGCTTGTTGCCTAGTAGTGTTTTGTTGCCCCTACCAGAACTATTACAAGAAGATTATGGCTTCTGAGCATCTGGAAAATCAGCTTCAGTTGATGCAGATGCACTGTTTGGAGACTGTGGTCAGTTTGCATGAATGAATGCTAGGCCTGAGATAAGTGTTCTGGGACAGATATTTTTGTGTTGTTCTTTATATCAGTTAAATACTTGATTTGAAAAGAGAGTCTTGGCTTAGTCTTTTACCATCATGAAGGTACTGGTCTGATAGTGTGGTTTTTACTGTAATTATAGGTGGTCCATAAAATAAGAGAAGCTGATATGTCTGAATCAATCTTTCAGGTCTAAAGCATGCCTTCCCCACTTGAGGAAGAGTAAGAACCCCCATATCCTGAACCTTAGCCCACCTATGAATCTGAACCCTGTGTGGTTCAAAAATCATTGTGGTGAGTAGCATTCAGAGTCTTTTTTGCTGTTTTTGAGAACCATGTAAGTACCTGGTGAAATGTGCAGGAGCACCAGATCTTGTATCTTTAGCAATATAAACAGATTTTATATTTTCAAGGTAAGAGTCCATGCTTTTCGTGGGAATTATTAAGACTACAGAAAATTTTCTGCTCCAAATAGAGACTGAAACCCATGATCTATTTTCTTACTGATTCAGCTTCACATGTGTTTTACTGTAGGTAACGCTCAATGTTGTCTTTTAATACAGAAATTAATTTTGAGGTGGGAAAGGAACTCCATGTTATCTTGAGGTTAGTGTTGGTCATTTTAAAACTGTAGAAGAACTTTCCATTTTGGACACTTGTCATATTAATCTCCAGAAAGTTCCAGGTCTTTCCCCCAAAAAGTTTTACTTCTCAAAGTAGATAGATGACAATGATGTAGAATTCCTGCCCCCTGCCTTTTTTAGTTTTCATAGGATACTAGTTTGGTTGTTAACAGCTAGTATGCCTTGGGCCTCTGAAAAAAAATGAGCACTCTTGTCAATGTGCTGTGTATAAAAAGCCTGACAAAACCACCATAGAACTAGGCTTCAGTTGTTATTTTTGGCAAAATGTATGTAGGTCTCATTGTATTTGTAGTGAAAAGATGACAAACTACAGTTTGTGTCTGACAGGGGTGGCAGAGGAAAGGGAGAGATTTTGATTCTAGGAAGGTACTGTTCTGTCCCAAACCCTTTTTATTTTTTCCTTATGAACCAATTATCTATTTTATCTCTCCTTCATAACTAAAATTACATTTAGATATGGTAAAATTTTATCTTTTTTACATTTCTTGTCTTAGCTTATACCATTTCTAAATATGGGATGTCCATGTGTGTCTTGGGAATGGCAGAAGAATTTAAAGGAGAAGTTGCTGTCAATGCTTTATGGCCTAAAACAGGTGAATTTTTTTTATGATACTAAAATACTAACTGTCTGTATTTTGACTGCTAAAGCTTGTTTTATTTGACATTGAATATACTTCAGACTTCTGGAATTGATTCAGAGACCGAGCAATTCTTTTACATATTCTTTGTTCATCCTGCATGCATGCTGGTCTTCACTTCTTGTTCTCACTAGACCATTGCCACTTTGACCTAAACTCATCTTCAGCTGTTTGCAACCCATTCAAGCCCTTCAGTTTGTCAAAGCATGTGTGTAGTATTTGGCTTGTCTGTACACTTTATCATGCACCCACAGTTTTGGTTTGGACAGAATCATGAAAGTATTAGTGTTCTTTCATTAGCAGGTATTGAACATCTGTGTATGTAATACTATTTGGAATTCCTTGCTAGTTAAATTGCCAGAGTTCATTCACATGGTACTGACAAGATTTCTGTAAATGCAGAAATAGTTTAAAAAGCCCTCTTCCTAGAAGTTTTGGCACAGTGAAGTTCTGTGAAGAGTTGTTCACAGAACTATCTGATTGCAAATTACAGGAAATTAAAGAGCTCTGTGGAAGAAAAACAACTTAATGCTCCCACATTGTATTAATGTCAATTTGTTTTCTATGGGTCTGTAAGGATCAGGGTTGCTGTTCAAGATTAGGCCAGCTCTTTGCCAGGGAGGCCAGTCTCTTCAGCGTAAATACATCTATGAGCAGAAATGATACTGATGTTAAAATCAATACCAGACAGAGGGTAATCCTGCCCTTCAGTGGTGTAAGCTCCATCATTGTGTTAGGAAACATTATACCAGCAGTGTTTATTTCCTTTACTAGTGCAGGGAGGAAAGAAGCAAGAGGAGAAGAAAATATGAACCAAGATCCTCTTTTGAGGATGGTGCTCCACTGGTAGGGAGTGTTTGTACACTTTTCAATGTTTTCCTGTTAGGAGTTACAGGCTGCTTTTTACTAGTGTGAACTGGAACTCTCTGATCTACCTTCTCTAAGGTGAGAAGCATGAGCAAAACTTAACAGTTTCAGACAAAATCAGCTGAGTTTCTTAACTCAAACACTGTAGGTGATAATCAGTTGAACACTTGGTTTAGCGTGTCTGACAGACTTGATTGTTTTTCACTGGTCTGCATGCTTGCATCTTAAATTGTCCCAGTGAATGGATGCCTCTTTGCGGTACTGAGCGTAACTACATGTATAACTTCAGGGTCATCATTGTCTTCTAGTGGAGTCAAAGCTGACCTTTCAGGTTTCAGGTCTGTGTTGTATTTTTTTATTTCAAAGGCAGTTAGAAGAAATATGCACTCGTTTTCACATACTTGCTTCTTGAGTCCTCCAGGACAATCTCAGAAAAGTTTAAATGAAGATTTCTGAGGATCCATGTGATCTGGAATAGAGCCATGCGATTTGATTCTTAAAGTGTTTAATTCCCTAGACCTCATGCCCAACCCTCTGTCTTGTCTCTAAAATGCTGCTGGTAAATGGGTTTTATATCTCCTCAGAATCCTGTATGGGGGTGTAATTTGGTTTTTCATTAACAGAGGTGACCTTTTACCTACCATTGTGAGTTTTTTTTATGGTCACTGACTCATCAAATAATGTATGCTTTCTGTGAGAGTTAAGGACAGTAAAGGAATTCATCCAGAGTGTCTCATTCAGACAGAGACATGGTATGAATCTGCAGGCAACATTACTATTTGACTTATTTTTTCATACAAAAGATATTACAAGATTACATGTGTCTTGTAAATTTACAGGTTTATATTCTGCATAGGCACATTATGTGGTCCCTCCACAGCTTTCTGATTCTTCAACACCCTCTTTCTGATTCTGGATATGCTGGAAAAAACACCTACTACTGTTGTGGAAATAAGTTGGCCTTTAATGGGTCCCAGCATACCAATGAAAACTAAAGAATTTTTCCTGCAGGGACCAGCTGGTTATACTGGTTATATATAGGTCTTTATTTTGTAATGTAACTGTTTTCCCCCACCCATCTGAATAACTTGGCCTCCTGTTTTTCATGGCAAGGGAAAAAAGAACCTGTGAGAATTTCTCCACTCACTTAAAATGGAAATTTTTTAGAGGGATGGCTAACTTTATAAACAGAAGTTACATTGTCTTACATTGCATATTTAAATACACTATTTCTTTCTAGTGTTTGCATATACTGCGGCACTCCAAATGTCAGTAATAGTACCAGTGTCTCAGATGTGGTCTGGTATTAAAGAATGTCCGTATGCTATTAATTAAACTTGTACAAAACCTGACATTCTTACATGGAGGGAGCAAGAAATCCAAACCAAAGAAAGTCGTATCTTTCTCTTGTGCATTACAGTGCCACTATGTCCTTGGTAACACATCTGTACCTGCTAAAATAAGTTAGAGGGGAATGCTGCAGGAACTGGTACTTGTTAAAGAGTGCAGCTAATATCTGTTCCCCACAGGATCCTGCAGAATGTGAGGCTTGGAAGTGCAGGAAAACTCAATTTACAAATGAAAACATTATGTGTTCTAATAAATGCTTTTTTAAATAAAGATTTCTCTCTGTGAGATGCTGCAAAGTAATTAAACAAATAATTAGGCTTTCTATAACATTAAATATATGCAAACAGAGCTTTTTATTTGACGAATCCATTCTTGCTCATTCAGCTTAAGACTGTTAGAAACATTAAATGAGCTCTCAAAGTCAGTAAAAATCAGTGATGCCTCCATGAAAACTGACATGTCCTCAAGTATAACAGGATAAAGGTATGAATTCTCTCGTACCAAAAATGTTCTTTTGAGAGGTTTATCATCCAAAAGTGAGAAAGTTAACTACTTTCTTGTGATCATCCAGAGAGATTTGTTACAGACTTCCACTGTATTTAAAATACAGTTTAAAAGCTCACTGCAATCTCATACAAATGTGTTTATCCTCAGTGTTAGTATGGATGCCAGGATCTGTTCATTAATCTGACTCTTTAAACACGTGACAGTATGCTGGTAATAAGATGCTAGGAGCTTGCAGTTTATCTAAAAGTGAAAGAGAATGCCTATCAAAAGGGCAAGGGGCAGTCCCATCACAAAGAGTGAAGAGGAGTAATAGAGATGTCCTGGGACAAAACTGGAAGTCTCTTTACATACATTAGAGGAAAACCAGCATCCCTTTATATGAAATAAATGTAACAATGTGCAGCCAGACTATGAGACAGTAGTGTTTGAAATCTTTTTGATTCAGTCTATGCAAATAGGCTGACTGTGCTCAGCAGAATAGTACTTGACACTAACAGAGAAGTGACAGAAATGTGGGCCAGGAAAAGTGAGCAGCTTAATGAATCCTCAGGACAGTGGAACAATTTGAGTCAACAGACCCCAGTAAATTTCATCAGAGCATTTGGCAGAAACATCCTCTGAACTGTTGGTAGTTATTAAGAAAAAAATAAATCTTGCAGAGCAGATAGCATTTCAGAGGACCAGAGAAAGGCAAATTTATTTTCTGTTCTTAAAGATGAGAAAAAGACCTATTTATATGTACAGGATATCTATTTGTCACTTTTTATTTAGATGTGTATTTATAGGAGATCACTTACCTTGGAAAAAAGAAAAGCTGAAACTGGTTAAAGGTAATTGAAGCCTAGGGATTAATGCTGACCACAGAGGAGTAAAATAGGGGGGTCAACAATGACATCTACACACCTTTGCACTTTCCTAGATAACACTGAGACAGGAGTTCTCTGGTCAGCACTGAAGACTTCTGTCTGTTTTCCCAGTTCCCACTTTGGAAGGTGAATGATCCAGCTCAGATAGACGTGTTCTGCACAGTGCCTACTTCTGGCTTTTTAAGAAATGTTGGGATCATTTCTACATCAAAATTGCTGTTACTTTATGTGGAATGGAAGCACCAAAAGGAGGGCAAAAGTGGTGTAAAATCAAGTTTATCCTTCTGCCTCCATGCTCTTCTGGCCCCTGATGTAGGAAAGGATTTGTGAGTCTGTCTCAAAACTTGGGGGTAGAGTGCTGAGTCTTAAAAAGCAGATGAGAAAAAGTAATGAAGCAGAACTGTATGAAGGAGAAACAGTAATATGGCAAATGTCAAAAAGCTACAGCCAGACCACCTTTCTGTGGATTAGGATGAAAGAAAAAGGGAATGGATACCTCAGCCTGGAAGTGCAAATCATTGACTTAGACTTCAACATGCCACAATGTTAGTAGCTCCCATGGGGGCAGCATAAAGAAGACTAATGGAATGGTGCAGAAGTAGTAGAATTGGTTAATAAAAGAATCAGAAGCTTAGGAGATGTGGATTTTATTCTCGGGTCTAACACAGCCATTCTGTGAAATCTTGAACTAGTTATTTGAGGTTTTGATGTTTGGTTTCTCATTATCTTAGGAGAAACACTGTAATATCACAGAATCACAGAATATGCTCAGTGGAAAGAGATCCACAAGGATCATGGAATCCAACTCCTGGCGCTGCGCAGGATCTTCCCCAGGAATGACACCATGTGCCTGAGAGTACCTTGAACTCTGCCAGGCTTGGTGCTGTGGCCACTTCCCTGGGGAGCCTGTTCCAGTGCCCAGCCACCCTCTGGGTGAAGAACCTTTTCCTAATATCCAGCCTAAACCTCCCCTGGCTCGGCTTCAGGCCATTCCCTCAGGTCCTGTCACTGGTCACCACAGAGAAGAGATCAGTGCCTGCCCCTTCTCTTCCCCTCATGAGGAAGT
>JAWWTY010000088.1:21885427-21908432 GCA_035222235.1 Margarornis squamiger
CATTGGAATGGCCTGCCCAGAGAGGTGGTGGATTCACCATCCCTGGAGGTTTTTAAGATGAGACTGGATGTGGCACTCAGTGCCATGATCTAGTAAATAAAGTGGTGTTGGATCAAGGGCTGAGCTTAATGATCTCAGAAGTCTCTTCCAACCCAGCTGATTCTATGATTCTATGATTTTTATCTACAAGAGGAAGGTGAAAGACCATCACTTGGAGAAAATAAAAAAATAATTTAAAAAAAGAAAGAAAAAAAGAAGGGCAGCATGAGAGGATCAGAGTGCCCACAGAGAGCCTGATTTCATTAGGAGCTACCTTAGGGGTGCCAGTCGAAATTACATAGAGGATATTCCAAAGACCTTACTTTCATATGTGTACTGCTGCAATAAGGAAATGTTCCCTTAACAGCCAGTATAACAAGGACAATGCAGTGGCAGAGAATTATTCTGCAGAAGAGATCCTCCTTGAATTCCTAAGTAAAACAGAAAACAGATCTTGCAAATAGCATAACAGGCATGAAAATCTAAAAAAAAATGTGCAACAGGCAAAGAAAGCCACTCTGGAGCAACAGTATCCTGCAAAAATATTAGTTGTTAAAACTTACAGAAAGAAGTGAAAGATACTTGAAAGAGTTTAAAAATTAAGTAATGTCCACTGGTTTTAAAGCTGCTGGAGGCACTTGGTGCTGTTTTCTTCTCAGCCTGAGCTTACATGAAGAAGAAATACATGAACATTTTTTTTCGTGGGAGAACACAAGGTCATCTTGAGCTATCTCACAGATAAAGCACATTTCTAAACCCTTGATGTTTTTACCTAACCTTGAAGATAAGAGAAGAATTTCAGAAGAAACTAGCAGTAGAGAACTGTTTTTGAGTTACGAGAAAAGTTTAATCCTTCTTGAACATGTAGGAATCAGGTCAGAAGGCTTAAGATAAAATATTGCAACAATTCCAAGCAGAGAATATCAAAGTCTCTTCCTTTTTTCTTACTAATCAGCAGATAAAGGAAAACCTTTCATTATGTCAAAATTAGTGGGAGAATTAATTATTATTAACTTGAAGCCAGGAGATGAGTATTATATTCAAAAGCTACAGTGTATGACTGATACTGAAGCAGTGGTGAATATGTAAGATGTGGGGTTTTTTTTTGTAAAATCTTATTATATTCATTCAGCATGTATTGCTTGAAGCCAAGGGAAGTTTTTAAGCAAGATACACTGATAAGGGTTTTTGCTTTGACTCTTGTTTCAAAAGACTAAACCTATGAAACCTGTAGGGAAAGAACCACACAAAATTATCTCATGTTAAAAGATTGACAAGTGTTGTTTCTCAGGGGTTGGCATTGGGACCAGGGTTGTTTAACACCTTTATTGGTGATATGGAGACTAGGATCGAGTTCACTCTCACCAAGTTCACTGAGGACACCTAGCTGTGTGGTGCAGTTGACACACTGGAGGGAAGGGATGTCACTCCGAGGGACTTTGACAGGCTTGAGAGGTGGGCCCATGCAAACCTCATGAAGTTCAGTAAGGCCGAGTGCAAGGTGCTGCACCTGGGCTGGGGCAATCCCAAGAACAGGTACAGGCTGGGTGGAGAATGGATTGAGAGCAGTCCTGAGGAGAATGGCTGAGGGGTGTTGATGGAACAGAAGTTTGAAATGACCCAGCAATGTGCATTTCACTACAGAAAGCCAGCTGTATCCTTGGCTGCATCAGAAGCATTGTGTGGCCAGTAGGGTGAGGGAGGGGATTCTGCTCTTCTACTTTGCTCTTGTGAGATCCCACCTGGAGTACTGAATCCAGCTCTGGGGTCCCCAACAAAAGAAGGACATAAATCTGCTGGAGCAGTCCAGATGAGGGCCACAACCTCCACCATAGCAGGGGACGGAACTACCTTTAACATCCCTTCCAACATAAACTGCTTGATTCTGTGATGATGATGATGAAGAGGATGATGATGATTTTCTATTTTGACAGAGTAAATAAGGCAAGTCTAAGTTGTTAAAATTGTTGAAGACTATATCCATGGTGCACCAAAGTACGTCTCTGCTTCCAGTTTTTAAACATCTCACAGACACGGGAAGGACTCATAAAGTTAAGTGTTTAGCTTTTGATTAATGTAAGTAAAGAAATGCTTTACAAATATTTTTCTGGAATAAACAACTACCAGACTTGAAATTTGACAACTGCATCTCCTACAGGTTTTCTGAATTGTATGATATTCTTTGGTTACATTTTGAAAAAGCATTAGCATTTGCCATTTCCTGTGCAACTCCATCAAGCTGTTTCATAACAGTGTTGCAGTTCCATCAGGCAAATTCCTTGTAAAAATGTGCTGCATAGCAGAATACTTTTGATTAAAACGTAGAGCAAGAAATTTCTGTGACATAAGAGCTGCATCCACAAAGCTGGCACTTGCCCACAGTTGACTCTGTTCTGGTTACTGCAGCCTGTATCACCTGCAAGGCTGTTTACTTATGAAAACAGGTGGAGCACAACTTGTCCCTCTGGTGTCCTCAGGAGCCCCTGGTACAGGTACAAAACATATAGCCTCATCTCATTTTCACGCTGCAGATCTTTTGAGTCATTCCCGCTTGATATAAAAGGGTGAAACTTAAGCATGTAGTGCTGTAGCAATTTGCTTTGATACTTGGACACAGAGTTCCAGTTTCCTGCATTACCTCATCTGTTCTTCAGCCTTCATACAAAAGCCTAGCTGTCAGCTAAGTCAGAGAGAAAATCCAAGTGAGGGAGTGAAAGGATGAGAGAAGGCTACTTTCTCTCTTCAAAACATTCCATTAACATTTTTGAATTAGAGTTTATTAAAAAAAAAAAACACAACCACACACACACACAAAAAAAAAAAAAAAAAAAAAAAAACCCCAAAAAACCCCACCTCCTTTGTTGACATCTTGAAATGAACTGTCAGTGTAATGCTATCAGGGTTGCTGTGTCCTTGGCCTTCAGGTAGGTATGCAGGGAGGAGAGTAAAATGCTTTCCTCCCTCATTCCTTGGCAAAAGAATTAAGACTGTGATGTCTGTGTGAAAATTTAGAGAGGAAAGTTATAATGACTCTTACTATGCATCCTAAATACAGACAGCAAATAGAGCAAATAAACATTTTATTCACTAAAGATGTGGTTTTCTCTGTGATGACTCCCAAATCAAAGCTTCCAATTTATTAGAAAATGGAAGGGAAAAAAAAAGAAAAAAAAAGAAAGAAAAAAAAAAGAAATAGTGTACCTTTCACTGCAGAGAAGATAGGCACCAGAATACAGAATTAATGTCCAGTCTATGGGGTTAATACATCCAAAGTACGGATAAGAAGCACAATTAGAACATGTATTTTGAAGAATAAAGCTTTCAAAAGGAAGATATTATGATTCGTTTACTTACAAGATGACAAAGTCAAGTTAAAAGCTAGAACCAAAGAGAAGCTTTATATATTACCTGCTGTTTCTTTTGATAACAGGTGTTTTATTTCTGCAGTGATGCTGTCACAAGTAACAAACTATTAAGCAGGGGTACTGGAAACAAAGTATTTTCTGTGCAACGTTTCCAGCATCAGAAACAGAGATACCTACCTAAATACTGCCTTAAAGCTTTACCTCATCTCCTTAAGAAAAATAATTCAGATTTTATATTAGCAGATAGGTTTAGTCATGGGCTAAAAAAGAAGGAACAATGCAGTGAATCTGTAAAATGTCACATACAAGAAATACTGCTGGATTTATCAAACATTTTTGAAAGCTGACTGAGAATTACATTCTGGTTTCACTGACTGTAGTCCTGAAACATAACTATAGCTAACACTGTATGAAGAGTTACAAATAAAGCTAATGCTTCAGCTAAGAGTTGAGCTATGGCACAGAAACTTGTACCTGAGCCCCAGCTACAGAAGCCCCAGCTACAGCTGAGAGAAGCTAGCCCCTCTGTCAGCAGACATCTTTGGACCCAATGGAAAAGATGAAGACACCGTCTTTGCCATCCATGGTAGAGTGCACCATTTTATGCTGTTTTTTGGACTTCTGTAAGGTTTAATCACCCTTGATAAGCATGTTAATGGAAATTATATGGATTAGTTAGTGTGTTGGAACTTGATTACAGGATGAAGGTGAGAAAACGTGATTCAGATGTTAAAGGGTTTTCAGTGCAGGAAAGGGTTAATCGTTGCTGAGTGGTGTGCAGTGAAAGAGGGACTTTAAGAAAGAGCGCAGCAAAGACATTGCTGACTGTTACTCTTTTGGCAATTACTACCATGAAGTATGTTTCTAAAAGCCAAAGGAAATATTTATTTTTTTAAAAAAGAGGTAATTAACAAACAGGGAAATTGCTCTTGCCTTCCAGAACACTGCCCTTCTGGTAGAAAAAAATTATCAATGATACTAGGAGACATTTATTGCCATACAGACCATATATTGATTGAAAGCGTTACTCAGTCAGTTTTTAAAAAAAAAAAACAAATCCCACACTGATAATCTCGTCGCTCTGTTTCAGAAAAGAAGGGAACCCCAGAGGAGGCCCTTTAAGAGGCCTCTGGCCGGGAGGGCTGCATTTCCAGTCTCTCTAAGTATGCCTGCCATTGGGGTCACCATCCACATCTGACTGGGTGTCTGGTCTGTAGGAGATTTGTTACTGCAGGTGTTCACAGATAACAATGGGGTTGAAGGGTCTCTCATCATCAGTCAATTCAATCTAATTTGAAATCATGTGTCTCCTGATTCAGACAGGTGCCCTCTCATCAACATTGCTTTTAGCATAGGAAGAACTCTCTCCCTTTGTTGCTGCATCAGCATGGTTTGCGGCTGGAGACATAGCACCTCCACACGTTCAGATGGCAGCAGAGTCTAGGATCTCTGCCACGAACATCTTGGCAGAGCAAGCAAGAAAGCAGAAGGGAGAGGAGAGAATAGGCACTACTAGCAGGGAGGTACAAAGAGGTTGTTTCCAATGAAACGCTAACAAAAAATCATGACAGTCTATATAAAGACAAACTACACACATTGTGCTGAGGGGTAAAGGGACCCATCACCTTACAGTGGATGCTTCTAACAGCTGTGCTCAGTTACCTGCATTTAAACACTGATGAACTATTTTAAAAAATCTCACTTTGGATCAGTTCTCTCTGATAAGAAAAAACTTAAATAATCTCAACTTTCAAATGCGTTCAAATATTCAATGACAACCTGGAAGTTTTGCTTCCTAAACATGCATTGTTGAGAGGGTTTCCATGAGAAGTTACCTTCCTCACTTTTTCTACAAAGGGATCATGGACTTTTCCTTTGCTGCTTGCACAGCAACTGCTGAACCCAGGCAGTTTGCCTGCAAGATGCTGGGCCCTGAACTGCAGTAGTAGCACATTAGCTGACATGACTTCCTTCCAAAAGAGATGCAAATGACTGCACAAAACATTTCAGCTTCACCACAGCTCCCTTACTTGGGAGCTGCTCAGTCCATGTTCCATTTCACTTTCTGAATGTCACTGGAATATTTGGCCCTTTCCCTTGCTGGCAATACAAAATAAAGACATAGTGTGTCTTTTTTTCAAGCAGTCAACTTGCATGTTGAACTTAACGCTTACTTCTCTGTGTTTCCTAAATGACAGACCCTCAAAACAGCCTCTACAATTAACTGGGAAAGTACCATACACCTCAGTGTAGAGTATCTCTGTGAACCATAAAACATGGTCTCATACATTCAAGCAATACACAGAGATAAAGCACCATTCAGCAACTTTGTATTCTGACTAATCCTGCCTATCTCTGTCTGTGTGCCAGTCACTTGAATTAATACCAGTGAAAAGAGACATGTAAGGATTATGCTTTAGTCTGTGACTGAACAAGTTGCTACAGGCATCAGGTGGTCTGGATTTTTCCCACGTATCTTTTAATATTAAGCAGCAGAGAGAAGATCAATCCCTTATAATTTACCACTAGATACTCGCTAAACACAAATGTTCATAGTAACTCAGAGCAATCCTAAGTCAGTCATCCATGAATGAGAATACTTGTGGCTAGAGGCTTATCTTCTACAGTAACCCAGTCTTTGTTGTTACGGCCTTTCTCATGTCTCCCTGTACTTCTGCAGATTTACACTGATAATACCAGATTCAATGTACAAATAGCAAAATGCAAATTCTTTCTCCTATTTCGCTCAAGATGCTGCTGCTAAGATGTTCATTCTGCATATATTCATTCAGCTGATACATTTTTCAAAGCCACATCACTCTAGTATACAACAGCAGGGATCAGGTAACCATTAGATTAATGGAGTTTTGCTGTTGCTCATAATGTTTCAAATGGAACACTGCAAAAGGAAAACTCCTCTTTACTAGCTACCAAAGCATTCAGCCCTGCTAAGATCCAGTCCTGCAAGTTGTTGAGAATTCCTTATTGAAGGTGAAACTCATAACTGCACAGGATAAAGTCCACCATAAACTTGAACAACCCATCAGACTCAGTGAGGAACAAGGTAAACTTTTGCTTGGTTCTGTGCATTTCATATGTATTTATATATATTAATGTGTGTGTGTTAAACTCAGTCTTCCAAATCATGGGAATGCGATTAAAAATACATGCACAAGTAAAGTCTGTAGGATCAGTAAACTAGTCAGTCTCTAACACACTTCCCTTTTTCTCCCAAATGGAATCACTCCTTTGTAGCACTCCTGCAGATTCTGAATTAGATCTTTATTATTTTGATGCATCAACATATTTTATTCCTACTCACTCTATAGAAATTTGGAGCAATACTCCATGTGGAAAAGATATCCTGCATAGTCCTATTGTTGTGTAAATAAGGCAGCGACTCCGTTAGTAGCATTTAGCAAAGTACATGTCAGTATAGGATTTATCCTGACACTTAAATCACAGAATCACAGAATATACTGAGTTAGAAGGGACCCACAAGGATCACCAAGTTCAACTCTAAGCCCTGCACAGAACCATCCCCAAGAGTCGCACCATGCGTCTGAGAATAACATCCAAATGCTTCTTGAATTTTTCAAGGCTTGGTATTGTGACCGCTTCCTTGGGGAGCCTGGTCCAGTTCAGAGCAGAGTGGAACAAACCCATCCCTCGACTGGCTGGCGATGCTTTGCCTGATGCCCCCCAGGATATGGCTGGCCCTCCTGGCTGCCAGGGCACTGCCGACTCAGATTCAACCCCCAGGTCCCTTTCCCTGGTCCTGCTTTCCAGCATCTCACTCTCCAGTCTGTACAAACATCCAGGGTTGCCCCATCCCAGGTGCAGAATCCAGTACTTTCCCTTGTTGAACTTCATACGGCTGGTGATTGTCCAGTCCTCTAATTTGTTCAGATCTCTCTGCAGGGTCTCCCTGCCTTTGAGGGAGCCAACAGCTCCTCCCAGTTTTGTATCGTCTGCAAACTTGTTCAGTATCCCTACCAGTCCTGTGTCCAAGTCATTTATAAAGATGTTGAAGAGCACAGGGCCTAAGATGGCGCTTAATTTCATTTTGAGCATGCAAAGCTGAAGCAAATAATGCTCATAGCCTTAATAATATTAAGGCATCTGGCAGAGAAGTGGAAAGAGTGGCTGTAGCAGTTTCATTTTTTCCTAGAAGCAAGTGGGAAAAAACTACTGCAAAGGGAAGCACACTCTCTATGCACATACAGACGTATTATGCCATATGTGAGGTGCCCACCGTGATTTGAAGGACCATGCAGCACTCCTGCACAGAAGGTGAACAATGGTTCACCAGGAGTGGGAGTTTGCAAACTAAGAGATGAATCTTAATAGTAGACAAAGTTCTCCCAAGTGACAGGGAAAGCTCTGCTTGATCAGCCAAATGTTTCCTGCTGCTACACATGCTGACACCTCTTCCAACCATAGTTCCAGAAAAAACTCAGGCTGGGAACACATTACCTCCATCGGGTAAGGCCAACACCTTCAGCCTGCAGATCCGTGCAGGAACCTTTCTGGAGAAAGAAACATTATATTTACGAGGAATTGCCTGTGAGGTTATCTTACAGTGCAGTTACTTTACAGATCAAAGGGAAAAGACAGGAAATGTGCCAGCAATCAGAATTGCTATCTTCTGAGTTATGTGGCATTCTAATAAAAAGGTCAAAGAAAAATTGTGAGAATAGGACCTAAGCTGACTGTAGTACTTGCCTGAACATTATTTTAAAAATAGTAATTAAAAAAAAAGGTTAAAAAAAACCAACAAAAACCCCACAGACAAAACAAGCCAACCCAAAACAAAATAAAGAAATACAGATTTCCAAAACAAGAGTATATGCCAAGGAAGTTGAAATTCAGGAGAAGAGGAATTCAAATCAAATTAAGAAAGTTATTTTGTTAGAATAAACATAAGAGCAGCCCTAGCACAATGGAATAATATCAAATACCAGCAGGACTGTGTCAAATATAAAATAAAATTATTTATTTTTGGCAAAGAAAGTCAGTTAATAATAAGTCAAACTGAAACACAGGTAATGAAGTAAGCTGTGATGCTAATGTTTGGAGCAATGACTTCAGTCTATGAGTATTCCTTACAGACAAATATTTATTGGAGCATGGGAAATATAAGATAAGCATTTTCAGATGCACAGGATCAGAACTGAGCAGAACAACTTCACATGAATATTAGTAATTACCCTCATTAAAATACTACAAAAACCTTATACATTATGGTGATACAAAATTGCAGGTTTTGTGCATGATTGGGTAGGAAAAAATCAAGTCTGCAAACAGACGTAATAAAATCTGTTTTAAAACTAATCTAAAACAAGGGGAGAAAATGCAACAAATCCCAAAACCCAGGAGAAGCTGGGAAAAGAGTTTTCTTTGTTACCTAGCTGACACTACAAGATTATAAAATGCTACTCCATATTACGCCAAAGGGAGCCTGTATTCAGTGGTTTCAGTAGGCACTATTGTAAGAAAGGACTGCCTTGGACTATGCAATTATTTTGACACTGTGCAAGCACAAAGCTCTGCCCAGAGAGATCTAGCTGTGAGCTGGGACCTGAGAAGTATAGCCTGCGGTAGTGCCTGGCAGCACCTCCGCTTAACCACCATTTTGCTGGTAAGGCACTACACTCCTGACGAATCCTCATCCAGTATCACCTTGCAGGTTCTAATCTGGGACCTCTTGGACTTCAGGTTTCTGTGTATCTTCTCCAGGCTACAGTTTAGGTTTTTGCATAATCTTTTATAGAGATTTGAATTCTGAAGTTCAGCTGTCTGTCCACTCAGTTTGACCATGTCCGAGTTCCTTTACTTACCACTTCTGATGGGAAGAAGCTGTTTACAAGAATCACAGAAAACTGACACCCTCAGATTCACACCTAAACTCTTCAGAACATCTCAGTCCCACACACACAAACAAGATGATGATCAGTTTGCTTAGCATTTCTAGACACACAGAATCATAGAATGGTTTGGGTTGGAAGAGACCTCAGAGATCATCTAGTTAAACTCCCCTGTCATGGGCAGGGACACCTTCCATTAGACCAGGTTGCTCAAACCTGGCCTTGAACAATTCCAGAGGTTTGCCATCCACAGCTTCTCTGGACAACTTGTTCAAGTGCCTCACCACCCTCACAGTAAAGAATTTCTTCCTTATATCTAATCTTAGTCTCTTTCCATTTGAA
Source organism: Margarornis squamiger (assembly GCA_035222235.1). NCBI lineage: Eukaryota > Metazoa > Chordata > Aves > Passeriformes > Furnariidae > Margarornis > Margarornis squamiger. The sequence goes on from JAWWTY010000088.1 coordinate 21,895,041, forward strand.
GCTATTACCCCTTGTCTTTGTAAAAAGTCCCTCTCTGGAAGGTTCTGTAAGGTCTTCCTTGAGCCTTCTCCTCTCCCGTCTGAGCAACCCCATTTCTCTCAGCCTATCCTTGTAGGATAAATGATCCAGCCCTCTGATGATCTTCATGGTCCTCCTCTAGACTCGGTCCAACAGGTCTGCATCCTTCTCATACTGGGAGCCCCTGAGCTGGACACAATATTTCAGATGATGTTTCACAAGAACAGACTAGAGGTGCAGAATAACCTCCCTTGACCTGCTGGCCACACTGCTTTTGATGCAGCCCAGGACAGGGTTGGCTTTCCAAGCTGCAAGCACACATTATCAGGACATGTTGAACTCCTTCCGCACCAACACCCTCAAGTCCTTCTCCTCAGGGCCGTGCTCAATCCATTCTCTGCCCAGCCTGTACCAGTGCTTGAGATTGCACTGACCCAGACACAGCACCTTGCACTTGGCCTTGTTGAACTTCATGAGGTAAATACAGGCCCCCCTCTCATGATTGTCCAGGTTCCTCTGAATGGCACCCCTTCTCTCCAGTGTGTTGACTGCACCACTCAGCTTGGTGTTAACAGAGATATTGAACAGTGCCGCCCCCAGTACCAACCCCACTAAGGAACATCAGTCAGTCATAGGTCTCCTCTAGGACATCGAGTCATTGATCACAACTCTTTGAATGCAACCATCTAGCCAATTCTTTACCCTCCAAGTCTTACATCCATCAAATCCAAGTCTCTGCAGGTTATAGGCAGCAATGTCATGAGGAACAGTGTCAAGTGCTTTGCACAAGTCAGAGGCAGTTGATGTCAATCACTCTTCCCTCATTCACATCTGCTGTAGAAGCTCACCATTGTAGAAGGTCACCAAATTTGTCAGGCACAGTCTGCTTCTCAGTGAAGACATGTTGGCTGTCATTCCTTTCACTTCAAGAAGCAAAGTGAAAACCATTAGAATGACCTCAACTTCTTTTTAGTGCAGCATTCTTCCTTCCAGCTCACTGGAAGCTGAGTTCCTTCCTCCTAAGAACCAGAATTACTTTCTCTCCACCATCTAAAAATGCTAAAAGTTTCAAAGAAAGCAAATAGTTTGGCTCCTTTCTCTTTATAACACTGCATTTTCCTTTTCCTTAGGTGATTAGTACAGGGTGCTTAGAGACCTTTTTCACAATTTTCTGCAAGCAAACACATTTGCTTCAAAAACAGTTAACTTGTTTCCTGATGCATATTTTGAGCTAGAGAAAAGGATTCAGTATGTCTTTATCACCAGTCTTATTCCAAGAACTCTGTGGAGTTTTACTGTAATACCACAATGTGAAAGCAAACCAGATGAAATGGGACTGCATCTAAAAGGTACTTTATAAAGCAGAGTGTTGTGGTTCTCTTTGTAAAAGTAATACAGGCCTGTACTGATGCACCTAAAAGCAAGCCTCCTATCCTGCTTGCAAGCAAGACATGTCAATGACAAAGCTTTTGTCAGTTACCTAGTCTTGTATAGTGGCAAAAGGACTTTCTTTTCCCCCCAGCATATCTATGTTTAACTGATCTATGTCCAGCTATGGGGGTAAGTAATCTTTCCAGGCTCCCTAATCTAAATTATTCATGTCAGCAAAACCTTTTCAGTGTTGATTACACCTAAATAACAGGCAATCTCATTATGTGGCTGTTTGTATCTCAGCTATGTTTCCATGGTAAAGCAGTGGTGAGAACAACATGCTATATTCAGCTTGTGGATTCTGCATACTTTAGCATACATGTGTATCATACAGAAAACCAAGGAAGAAAAAGGTAAAAGAATTATCTACCCTATAGTCTCTTCATAGTAACATATCTCAAAATAAGTTGATACATGCAGGACTCTGATTGTAACAGCACAACTAAATGCAGATGGCTAGAAAAATGTGTGACTAAGCCAAGTGTCCATGTGTAATTTCTTATTTCTGTTTCATGTCTCACTGATGCAGATCTTGGAAGTTTTGTTTTTAAGAAAGCCAACAAACCCACAGAAAATTAAACCAAAAAGCTGCAATAAAGTAATTACCTTCTTCAAAGTGAAGCCATTTAATAAGTCTGTAATAAATTATCAGTGAGTACAACTACCATAAAAGCTAAGTAGACAAAAAAAAGCAAAAATCTCACTACATAACGTATTAACTAAGGTGCATCTTCCCCTTTCCTCATTCACATACTTGGGCATACAAAGAACTGAAGGGCCAATGTAAACATGAAAATTAATTAAAAAGACTCCTCTGCTACATTCTTCCTTCATTTGATATGCTGAGATTATTTCCAGACAAGGGCAGATCACCTGTGCCAAGCACAAAACTCACTATTTCTGTTTCCCAACGCCTTTGAAAACAAGGTACTCTTATTTCTACCAAATCTGGTAGAAAATTGTTCTTGCACCTCTGAACTGTGCAGGCTCTTAATAAGTGCAACTTACCTTAATGCAGCCTGAAGGATACAGAACATTTATTCTATATATACAGATGGCTGTTTATACAGAAAAAAATATACATTCTTTAAATATCATACGAGCCAAGCCACCTAGTGTTACTCTCCTTGTAATTTTCTTCAGGAAGCTCCATTTAGCTGGTGTTGTCATAAGTATGGACATTGACTACAGGATGGGGCAAGGAGTGAGACAAAAGAAGCATTCCAACAGGGTGAGAAATACCACAGGAAAAGGAACCAGATTTCAGCATTTGTCATATTGTCAGTGGTGGGGATAAGTAGAGTTGTGATATAACCATGCCCTTCTTGATTAAGGATGTATCAGAAAAGACACAATACTCACAAACATGATCTGAGGGAGGGACAACTGTAAGGATTTTCTCAAAACCCCATGTATTAGTATTTAATATTCTTCAAAACAGTATTATTGATAGAAAAGCTTTAACGTAGTTTCTTTCATCTTATGACCTCTGGCTGGACCTTCTCAAGACCCATTTTCTATTCCATTTTTCCCCTGAAAAGTGAAAATTCTGTGTAGATTTAAAATTAATTAATGTAGTCACTAATCAGCTGTTTTTTCCTCCAGTACAATTAGACTTGGCTAAATGCTGTAACTCTGTGCAACAACTGGAATGGTGAAATTTGAAGATGTTTCCATGCAATTTGTGCAGGCACTTTTGCCCAGTGTGCTTGAAGCAGCTTGCACCATGAATAAAATGGACAAAGTGCTTTAAAAATGATTGGTAGCAGCATCCATAGCTTAATTCCACTTATGTTTTCAGCACATACTTTTCCATTTAAGAGCAAGAGCACATCTAATAAATCCAGAGGCACTGTTCTTGACAGCAAAGAACCAAAGACATAAGTAACCAGCTAAAATAATAGTGTGGCTGCCAGGTGTTCTCTCCTGAACATGAGAAATTAAGGTAAAACATTTGTCCCTGTCTCTCTTAGTTTACAACTGTATGCTATCTTTGCTTCAGACACACTCCCTGTCCTGCCTCCCTGCAACATGTCAAGCGACTACTTTTACAACAATAACACAAGGAGAACTTACAGTTAATTAACTTGTTCTGACACAATGCCCCTCTAAGCCATCTCAAAAACAGGGAAATCCATCACTGCTACAACTGACCATATCTTATACTAGACAAGTTCTGAAAACACAGTTTGAAACCAGAATTAGAAACATAAACAATTTGGGGATCTCGCCCAGTGTCCCCAGCTCAGAAATTGACCCTTTGTAACTTTGATCTTATAGAGCCCAAATTAAATCCTTGGATCTCTATGAAAAACCTTGCAGAATTAGGCTCTGGTGCTTAAAGCACTATCCTTACAATAATTCAGGCTAAAATGATTGCCATCCAGTATGTTATATAAATTCAAGCTCTACGTATAGCACAATACTGTAGTCCACTCTTAAACTACAATTTTTATTCCTTCAGAATGTAGAGGGTTCTTGATATCCCAATGTATTATAACTGAAATGAGGCACATCTTCTTAACCTGAAGTCTTCATACCATAGTCAAATTATATCTGTACTTGTAAAAAATGGGGAATAAATACTCACCAGATATCCATCCTCTAAGCTGTCTTGAACACCAAGAACAGCTAGAAGAAACATATAACAAGATTGCTTAGTGCAATTGCTTGACAAAGTTTCTCAGTTGTCATACAGTATGCTGGAAGAAGCAGAAATATAAGTCTGCAAGGAGAATGGCAGACTGTTTCACTAGCCTATCTTATGAGTAATTGGTATTTAGTGACAGGACTGGACATTAGGAAACATTTCTTTATCAAGAGGGTGGTGAAACCCTAGAACAGGCTTTCTAGAGAGGTGGTTGCCCCAAGTCTATCAGCGTTCAAGACGCATTTGGACAATGCCCTTAACAAAATGCTTTAACTTTCAGCTAGTATTGAAGGGGCCAGGCACCTGGACCATATGATCACTGCAGGTTCCTTCCAAAGGAAATATCCTATCCTATCCTATCCTATCCTATCCTGTCCTGTCCTCTCCTGTCCTGTCCCATCCCGTCCCATCCCATCTTATGCATCATCACCTGTTGTTGCTTATTTGTAATATACTAAAGGCTGAGTCCTACTGTGCCAGTTGCTGAGCAGAAACAGAGTGCATGACTAGCCCTGCCTGAAGAATGGGCATCTCAAAGAAAAGGCAAGCACAAGCGTAGGTACATGAAAGAGCAGACCAACAACACAGTCTTTAACAGAGCTGTTGTAACTGGTTTACAGATTATGATTTTGCCCAATGTTGACCACCTTTTGATAGCATTATCAGAGATACTTAACTTCCCTCAATGAGCACCTGCTCTCACCCTTGTGGAAGCACAGTCATACACAGCTGACTTCTCATTCCTTAGAACTATGGGAGGAAGTGATTAAGGAACTTAAAAGAGAGTGGAAAGTCAGTCTCCTAAAACCTGTGCCAAATCTCTATTGATTAGTTCCTATTCCCCATACTCATTTCATCCTTTGCCAAATTATCACCTCTTTTCCAATGCTGCTAGGTCAACTGCTTGTAAGACTGGACTTATTAGAGCTAGTAGAAGCAATCTTCTTAAATAAAACTGAGGACACCTTTTTAATATTACTTTCTAGTTTGGCCTAGAGGGCAGAAGAATTCTACTTCTCATGTTCGTTTTGCAATTTTCTTGTTTGTCTGACAATTACTGAAAAAAAAAAAGCAGAAGAGAACTACGAATGGAAATACATTGTCACATAGTCAGATGTAGACTGGTAAATCTGCAAGGAATATGGATGGCTTCCTGAGCAAAGGGGACAGGGCTTATCAAAAGGTCATTCAGGAGAGCCTATGAACAGTTTTCTGTATGAAAGAAAGCCTAGGTTTAACTCTAGGCTACAAACTGCTACCAGCAGCAATTAAAAACTCTTCCAACAAAAGAGGCATAAGACCAAGCACAAAACTACCAGTTGTGATCTCAGTGCTTCAGTACTTTTCTAGGCACTTAGACCATGACCTGATAAAAGACACAAACACCTGATCTGCACCAGCATAACAAGTTTTGATGTAAATGTCTTAGTTTAGAAGCTAAATATTATTTAGACCCACAGAAGTCCAAGTAGAAAGATAAGTCTTCCTGAGCGCAATTTCAGAAATTGCCTGTATGCCAGCTGGGAGTTTTTTGTGACCACACAAGACCAAGAAGCTTGAGCAAATATCAGTGCAAACTCTGCAACTTTGTGAACTCTTTGGCACCAAGTAATTCCAAAAAACTGTGGAATAGAATTGTTAACTGTAGTCAAGCAATAGATACTCCATTAACAAGCAACACTGTACAGTTAAAAATGATCCTTATTCCAGATGTCCAGAAATCAAACACATAGCAGCTTTTTCTCTGGCTAAAACTCCTCACCCAGTCATGTGTATGTTGGTACACTCAGTTACTAAGAAAGTTCATCTGAGATAGTGCTTCTGTATCTCCTTGTGAAACTAACCCTGTGGACCTGTGAATAGTAATTTGTTAAGCATAGTGTGGGACTATAAAATCACACTGGAACATCCTAAAAGGTAACTATTTAATAACAAATGTTTAAAACAAATGAGTCATAAACATGATGCTATTCAAGATTAATTGAAGTCTGTAAGGGGACAATATAAATACTAAGAAAATTGAACTGGCAGTTACCTACCAAATACAGATTCTTTGAATATTTGGAAAGAAAAAAAATAACATAAGTAAGTATGCTAGAGATGTAGAATAGAGATGTGTTTCAATTTACTAGAGCCATGAATTGATGGGAAATTTGGTCCACTAATGAAACTTACTATGAAAAACTCATCTGTAACACTGGAAGTATGTCAAGACAGGAAATGTCAATAGATGGAACGTCAATCTCAAGAGAGAAAAAAAAGGGGTGTTGTGTGATAATGATATTTCTCTGTAACAGTTATCAGCTATTTCGCCATGTTGGATGGTCTGCTGTTTTCTTGGAACTTTCAAATATGCTACAAACAAACAAATAAATAAGAAAGTTTACCACTGGATGGTATTGTTTTGTCAAGCTGTAATAGGAAGGCACCTGAAGGAGGTAACAAACATGCTACACCCATGTGATGCTATTCACACACTGAAGATAAAAAGCTTGTCAATGGAAACTATGTGATCATTTGCCTTTATTAGGCAAGGCAGTGGCTTCAGCTGAAGAAAAACTGAGAAAAATTAGATGTAATGACTTCAAAATAGAAATACTGAAAAGAGAGAGGTCAATTCTCTAAACACTGAATAAAATCTTCATACAATATGTTTGTTTATTGAACTGAAGAGATGCTGTGCTAGAAATCCATGTCACAGGATGTCAAGATGCAAGCACAATAAATGAATCTGTGTCCTGAAAAGTAGATGGTTAAAATAGGCAAGACAGGAAAAAAAAGTTTCTCTTTAGTAAGCAACCAATTCAATTAAAAAACCCTTGAACAAACAATTTCCAACACTGAGTTTCATTAGTATTACCAGAACCAATACAGCATGAAAATATTCTCACTAGTTACATCATAACCGTAAGTACTGTTCAAATACAAAGCAAATCATCAAATCAAGTCACTTCCATTTGGGGAAAAAATGGAGTTAAAAACTCAAGAAACATACTGTTTTGATGTTATACACAGGGCTTGGAGCAATCTTTTTCAATAGGAGATGTTGACACTGTATTTCTGTGTTCCACAAGAAAAAGAAAAAAAAAAAGAAAGGTAGAAGTATTTCTTCATACGAAAGCAATGTCTGCTGTTCCAACAGACATTCTGCTCAAGGAAAGGCCTGACCATTAACTTTCTTCCAAACAGTCCTTCACCTCTGGTGAAGAGGAAGACCTTTCTGCTGGCTTCTCTTCGTCTTGATATCCTACCTTCCTTCTGCCTCTGACCCACACAGAGTCAACAGGAAAATCCACACCCAGTACGTCCCTGTCAGAAACTTTGGTGACAAATATGCCCTGGTTGCCCTGACCATTTTCTCCCAGAGCCTCCATCTACACTGTCTGCCTGGGGTTTTCATTTAATTTCATGCCTGGGCTTTCAGTCTCTGAGTTAGTTCTTAGGTGCACTTGTCCCTAGCTGTCTGTGCCTGAATTGTTGTTTGGATTTTCAGGATTCACCTTGGACCTAGAATGTTAACTTCTCTTTGCCTGATGCTCACCAGAGTCACCACTCCAGTCTGCTCACCTCCCCCTGGTGCCATGGTACGGCACTGGGGTTGCCACAGGGCATACCTTATGGCTGCTCATCTCCAACCTTCTCTTGAGAAATGGGATCCTCTTGCTGCTACCTGACCATCCCATGGAAAAATGAGACTTGGATTCCTAAAAGACTTCCACTTGTCTTTACAATTTGGACAGTAACTTCTGCCTCTGAAAACCCTTCTTAATAACAGTCCTTAAATGCTTCTCCCACCTGCCACATCTGGTAACACCTAACAGGTTTGTCAATGGTGGCAGTAACTCAATTCAGCACAATAAAAATGCAATGGGAAAAAAAAGAGCAAAATATTCCCTGACCATCTCCAGGCATGTATACTAAATTAGACTGAGATCACACCACAATTTTTGATGGACCCCCAAAACAGAAAGCAGATTAGAGGCGTACTACATACCTGCCCAAGATCATACCAATTGGATCCTGGGAGAAGGACAATAAAAAGGACTAAGAATTAGTTCTTTGGTGCCATATTCACTGGTAAATTTTTATATCTTTTTTTTCTCAAGGACAAACAGTGTCTCAAAACACCCAGACACAACAGGACGTGTTTGGTACTGTCTTATCAGTGTTGAAAAATATTTATCCTGAGAGGTGGAACAGCAAGTCCTTCTCTTACTCTGCGCCTGTCTTTTGTCTCCTGATCCTCTGTTCTGAGATTCAAATTGCTACCTTTGGGCTTAAACCTGGATTTGCAGTGACATTCTGAGTTTCCTCTGAACTGTCCAATGTCAAATATTTACTTTAAAAACAAAATGTATTTACCTCACTGTGGGTGGAGGGTGTATATTCACAACTTTGCAGATTTTGTCAGTGCTATGCACAAATACTGATTTTGAAACCTAATTTTTCACATTTTGCTAGATCTTGCTTCAGTGTTTATCAACAGACACAATTAAAATATCTCTCAATTTCTGCCATTCCTAAGTATTACACATCATTCCCTACAGCTCTTTATATCCAAACTCTACCAAAGTCTATTATGGTTCTCCTCTGATCTTTTGCCACCTTTTAAAGTATCCAAAGATCTTGGCAGCACCAGACTAAATTGACTGGGCTACAGTTAACAGGTTAGCTATGTTGTTTTCAGCACTGGTAATTTAGTTAGTACGTTCCATGAGACAAAAAAAATATTAATTTGTTGCCATTAGCTATAAATGCTGTTCAGGTGTACTGTGGTCTTAAAAAGATTGTGCATTGAAATCAGGAGATGAATCATAACCTCAAATGGTAGCTGAGTCCTAACTACAAAAACATTTTTCCCCTGTGAGGGTATTTCAGATTTTATAGTGAAGGAGAATAACTAAATTCTTTAATGGTAACTTAACGTATGACTATAACAATAACATGTGTATTTTAACACATTCTCATATTTACCAACTGAACAGAAATATCCAAAGTTCATCACTCAGGAAAAAAACCAAAACCAATGTCCCCCAAAAAATAGCTGCTGTTGAACCACAGCCACACAGCAATTTCAGTCTGAACTAAACTTAGGCTTTTAATAAATACAGCTTTTAGTAGCTTAGCAAAACAGTTTCTCCCTTTTCTTCCCTGCTGGCAAAATTCTGCTAAGATTCTGCATCCATTTTCTGCAATGCATCAGGCCCCTTAGTGCAAGACACAGCATGGTAAATCAATATCTGTCACTTTTAGTGGTTCCTTCAATGGAACTAGTTTTGCTCAGATGAAGTGTCCCTCCAGAAGTGATCAGTAAGGTCAAAGATGTAACTCTCAGTGCAGTGGGCAATCCAGTGGAGAAGCCATACCCTACCATGAGCTGACAGCTGGTACAGTACACAGTAAACCACAGAAGCCCATGGAAGTCCCTGGCACCTCTCTCCAAACAGCTGCTTTGCTACTCTACTGGACTGACCCCAACAAAAAGGTGGAGAAAGTTACCTTTTTTAAGTTTGTGGAATGACTTTAGTTGCGCCAGAAAGCTGAGGAGTTGGCAAACTGAAGTGAATTGTCAGATTTAATCAGGTTTGTTATTTCTTGAGCTATAGTTTCTAGCAAAAGCCTTGTTTTGTCAAGTTCAAGTAAAGCTGAATTACCTAGCCAACGACTACTCTGCTAAGAAATCCCTTAGGGTTTTTTCCAGGAAACTAAACAAAGAAGTTCTTACTAGAACTTGTGCTGTGTTGCATTCGCAGAAACATAGCGTATCTAGCTACAAAAACATAACATTTTATAAAGAACTGGGAAGCTTTAATAGGAAAATTACCTGAAAAATAACAATGTATCAAATTATTCTGAATAAATAGGAGCTAAATAAAATGAAGTACAGGATAGTACCCCCTTGAATAAAAAGAAGTTTAAAAGACCTTTCAGCTGCCCAATTAACTACAAATTAATGTTTAAAAAATCCCAACTTGAAAACACATGATATTGAAATTACAATTGCAAAAGAGAAAAACATGTCAGTTTTTTGTTTTGTTTTCATAGTGTAAGCGTCAGCAATACAGACAACAGGAATATCAATAAGATATGCATGAGAAAAATATGGTAGATGTTAATTTCTTTAAACTTGATACGATAACATCAAAGACAAGTAATTTTCAATAAAATGCTGTGCTCCTAAAAACAGATAAACATAGTTTGTTTAAAACAGATCAGGTTGACTGATTGTGTCTGTCTAATCATATTTTTATGTTGAGGAGACTACATATTCTGCACCCAGGCCCTGATGCTATAATTGGATCTGTGCATACATGCCTCTGTTCTTGCTCAAAGTTCTATTTAATCAAATTAAACTATATACCTCTTTAAAGTAAACAAGACCATCATTCAGTTTATATGTCACTGAAACACAACACATCCATTTCAACACAGTTTGGCATACCTAGTTTATAGCCAGCATAACTCCGGGGACTTCCCTAAAGTTTCAAGAAACATGAACTTGACATGAATCAGGATGAACACAATTCAAAGTAATGGCGAAAGGAGAAAAAGTAACAGACATAACCAATTAGGGAAGTGAACAGAAAAGAATTAATAAAATAAGTGGACCAATTTAAAAAACAAACAACCCACAGACAAACAAACAACCCCCCACTCAAGCCACAAGCAAAAAACTCCACTAAAAGCGTCACAGGTAAAGTAGGAATATAATTCTCAGAGCCCAAGTTTGCTTCCTGGAAGTGTTTTCTCTCACATTATCTTTATCTCTCTCTCTGTCTACCCCCTTCTTCACTCCTTCCCTCCCAAGAAGGGAAAGATCAAAGTTTTTGTCCTTTCTGTTGTTCCCTGCATGTGTTAACAATCAGCTCAGAGGCCCTATCACAAAGGATTTATTTTCTTTTTCTATTATAACAATCTATCAAACTTCCTATTTGGTTTGTGAATTGCAGTTGGAAGTTAATTTAAAAGCATTCTTCAATGGCAGCACAGTCAAGATTATCGGTGAAACACAGTTATTTCTATTTTTATAGTATGCAGAGCAATTACAGGAGAACTGTTATAGCATTTTAAAATTATAATATATATTTCACTTGTAACAAGAAACATGTGTACCAAGAGATGAAACTTCATGGCATTTTTCACAATCTGACTTCTAAAGAGAAGTTCTTGCAAAGGACAAAAAAAGAAAATCTTAATTTTTATATTCATATAAATAAAAATATAATCACTAATGTACATAAAATATATTCCAATACACTGGGAAAATTCAATATATTAGTATATTCTCATATGTGTGTATGCATGTTCTCATATTAGAATATCTATAACAGACACGTATATTCTTCCCTTCTTTTCTCATAATAACTGATTCAAATATAATTTGTTTTGAGCCTGCTGTTATAACTAAAATTCCTTTTTTATGAATGACTATTCTCCAAAGTACTTCTTTGATCACGGTGATTTGTCTTGCTCCTGTAGTTTAGTCTATGGGGGAACAGGAAAGCAAACTTCTAAATACTTTGGTGTGTTTAGGATTGAAGTCTACCAGACTCACAGGACATTGACAGTGTTGAAAATTGCCATATGACTGTCATCCATTTGATTGAGGTTACACATTTCCTTAATGACATAGCCCAGAAAAGGCGTTGCCTCGGGGAAGTCCTTAAAGTCCACCTTACACAGGACATAACCAGAGGAACACAGTTCCTTGCAGTCTCATGACGTGCAGATCCCTCATCTGCTAGCTGCATGCTGTCTTCACAGCACCTCCCACTCTTGGGCATCCCCACCTTTAGGGAGCTGGATGAAGAAGGAGCTTGTTTGACCCACCACGAAGCCACCTGATGTCACCAGACTCGGCTGTGCATCACTCAGCAGCTTTCTGCCCTGCTTCCCAGTCCTCACACACACTTCTCCAGGCATTTGCCCACTGTCCCACCTCTGTGTCTTGAGGGCATTCAGCTCAAACTGTTACTTTGTTATTGCACCAAGACAAAATTGTTTTAAGAATTTGAACATCTGTGTCTCTGCTATGGCAAACTTGGGGCCAAGTTGTTAAGGAAGCCTGGTGTGAAGGTGTGAGTGTGAGGTGTGCAGCTGGGAAGGGGCCTCAGTCCCAGCTTGGGTGGTGCAAGGGTGACTGCCAGAGTTGCTCTTGGATGGCTGAACAGGAAAGACTCCCTAACATGTGGCTCAGTGAATTTACAACCCCCGGAGACAGCTCTAACATGGACTGCCTTTGAACAGTGCACCAACCAAAGCCAGGGCCATGGCACACGGAAGAGATGTGTGAGCAGCACCCAGTTCGGGGCTGGCACACCCAAATTGCCTCTGGTGGCCCCTGGCGACCAGCCGGCTTTCACCCTCTGTCCTGGCCGGCCCGGGAGCCCTGTGGGACCGGAGCCCACGGCGCAGCTCACCGGGGACGGAGGGAGCCCCCCCGGAACTGGCTCCTGAACTGTGCAGCACTACAGGCCGGTGAGGGAGTGCCTGGAGAGCTGCCCAGAGGAAAGGAACCTTGGCGCGCTGGTCAGCAGCCGGCTGAACAAGTGCCAGCCCCGTGCCCAGGTGGCCAAGAGGGCCAGTGCAATGCCGGCCTGTAACAGAGACAGTGAGGCCAGCGGGACTAGGGCAGGGGCTGTCCCTCCGTGTTCTGGGAAGGGCGCACCTCGAGCCCCGTGCCCAGCTCCGGGCCCCCGCCGTGAGGAAAGGCAGTGAGGGGCCGGAGCGAGTCCAGAGAAGGGCGGTGGAGCCGGGGAAGGGCCAGAGCACAGCCCTGTGAGCAGCAGCGGCTGCGGGAGCGGCCGTGTTACCCTGGGGAGGAGGAGGAGGCGGCTCAGGGGAGACCCCACCGCTCTCTGCAGCCACCTGAAGGCAGGCGGGGCCGGGCGGGGTCCGTGTCCTCTCCCGAAACAAGTGGCAGGACAGCGGGACACAGCCCCAGCCTGCGCCCGTGGGGGTTCAGGGTGGGCGTCCGGAGGGATTCCCCCACAGAGACATTGGCACGGACTGCCCAGAGAGGTGGCGGAATTCCTGGAGATGTGTAAGGGAGGACCGGGCACGGTACTTGGTGCCATGCCCTGGCTGACAAGGTGGTGTGGGGTCATGGGTTGGACTCGGCACTCCCGGGAGGTGTGTGGGGTGGTGTGCGGGGCACTGTATGGGGCACTGTATGGGGCGGTGTGCGGGGCACTGTGTGGGGTGGTGTGTGGGGCACTGTATGGGGCACTGTATGGGGCGGTGTGCGGGGCACTGTATGGGGCGGTGTGTGGGGCACTGTATGGGGCACTGTA
>JAWWTY010000088.1:21908778-21931946 GCA_035222235.1 Margarornis squamiger
TGCGCCGCGCTCGGGGCCGGGCGGGGCGGGAGGGAGGGGAGGGAGGGGCGGTGCGGGAGGGGAGGGAGGGGCGGTGCGGGAGGGGAGGGAGGGGCGGTGCCGCCCTCGGTGCCCGAGGGTTGGGTGGGTGGGTGGGTGGGTGATGGGGTGGGTGCCCGCCCCGGCCGGGCAGGGCAGGGCCGCGCTGGGGGCGGGCCGTGGCCGTGGCCGTGGCCGCGGGGACCGGCCCCGACCCCCCGAGAGCTTCTCCTGGCACCGCCGGGGGCGGGGCCGGCGCGTCCCGGCTCCTTCTTCCTCCGAGCGCCGGCCGGGGGTGGGGAGAGAGGTGCCGGGGGAGGTGCCCTCCGCCCCCGTCGGAGGGGAAAGGTGGGTGTCGGAGGGGGGACGGCTTTCGGAGGGGCCGGGCTTGGGGTGGGGATATTCCCGAGGGCTGCTCCGCCAGGTACTTGCGGAGGAAGGAGGAAGCCGCAGCCGTCGCCGACCCGGGGCAGAGAAGCGGCCGGGCTCTCCACGGGGAACTTCGCGGTACTTGCCGTGCGGGTCAAGCTCCCTTTGCTTCCCTCTTTCTCCCCCTTTCTCCTTCTCCCGGCGCGGGCGGGCGGACGTCCCCCGCCGGCTGCGGGCCGGGAAGCGCCGGGAAGCGCCGCTCCGAGGGGCCGGCGCCGCCCTGGCCGCCCCGCTGCGGCGGGGGTGCCCCCAGGCTGTGCCCGGCGGGCTCGGAGCCGGGGGCGCGGTGACCCCGCAGGGCCCCCCGGGCGCGGGTGAGGGTCGCGGAGAGCTTTGGGGTGCTGGCGGGTCCCCAGGTTCCGTGCCTCCCGTCTGGGAGGGTGTCCCAGCGCGGAAAACGTGGGACTGCTGCTCTCCGCCTGGCCGCTGGCGCCGGGTGGAAGTGCATATGTGGGAGCGAACCGATTGACATGTACTCCGCAGGGTTAATCAATAATCAGAATGGTTATTCATGTAGTCCTAAATGTATTTTTATAGACCGCGCTGAAGGCTTTCAGTACGCAGCAAATTGTTACGGGGTGAAGTTTATACAGCATATCATCCTCAGAAGATAAAAGTTTTTTTTACCAAGTCTGCATTATTGTGCTCTCTTTTCTGGGGTAGTGTGATGTACACTGACTATTGTCATGCGTCTTGATAAAGTTTCTTAACTTGAAACTAAGTAATAAACCAAAATTCACTATGTGTGAAATGTGAAATGAAAATATGATTGCTGGTATTTTTTCCTTTGCTGTTGATATTTCAAAATCCAAGGCCTGGTAAGCTTAATCATGGTGGGAAATTCAGCTGTCCCAGGAAACTAACCAGGCCTAATGTCAGTAAAGTACTTTACTGTTTCTTTTATTTTTTTCATCATAACAGTATGCATATGTGAGAACAGAAAATGTTCACTAAACACAGTGCTTTCAACTTCATGCAAAGATGTAGCTGATACACTAATTGCGTCCTGTACATCAGTGACAATTATTTTTTTCTCTTAGGTTGTGGAATTGCTATCTAATGTTACTGTATGATTCTTCCTATGGTCTCATACAACTAGTATGATGAGTTTCTTTTCAAAAGTGCCTTTTTTTTTTCTTTTTTTTTTTTTAATTTTCATGAAGGTTTTGTTGTTTCAGTTGAGAAGGGAGGGAAAAAGAACCATCTGTTGTCCCTGAGATACTAATAAAAATAACTTAATGTTGACATTCATTCTGTTTTGAGTAGAACTGATACAAGTTAAATATATTTAGTTCTTAGACTGTAGAAATCTAACACCACAAAGTAAAACCTTCCTAATAAAGTTGCTTTTCAGACAGTAAGAAAAAGACTATGAGCATGTTAAAGGTGAATCAACTGAGTGTTTTTTAAAAAATTTTCTGAAGTAGAGCCTTTTATGTGTTTCAGTAAAGATACAGGTGGTTGATGATAACTGCAAATTTGAGTATGCTCTGAGATATTAAATGCTGCCTGTGGCACTTCAGGAAGACCTGAGGCTTTGGGGTGGTTTGGGGGTGTTCTTTTTCTGTTAGAAGATGCTAAATACTTTCTGAGAATTGAATTTCATTGGGTGATCTCCAAACTGTTAGTTAAAAATGCAAGCTGTTAAGACTGGGGTCAGTTAAATCTGCCCTAGTAAAATTACACTAAAACAAGTTACAATTTTTCATAAACCCCGCTTGCCTTATTTTCAAGGGCATTTAACCAAAACAAAACCCCCAGAACAAACAAACAATAGTAAAAGAAGGAAGACTACCTTTCCTTGGCACTAATACAGAAAAAAAATACAGGGATTAATTTATTTCTGTTAAATGTTGAGGCTAATTTAGGTCCAAAACTTATATTTGGGGAGGGTAAGAAAACATAAAAGTAAACATGGAGAAACCATTTTTATTTGGATCAGGAAGACTCTATAGAATTTCACTGTTTTATGGCAAAGAAATTGACTCTTTGTTTAAGCTTGTTGCATTTGCAGGAAAACACGAGTCACATTAAACTGATAAAACTCAAAGAAACAGTAATGGTATAAACTGTAATTTTTTTACTGTCAAAAGCAGATCAAGTATTTACATAGATCTATGTTTTTCTGTAACTGAGATTAGTGGCTTCCTTGTGGGTTAGTAAGAGGGGAAATTCAGGAACAACAGTAAACACAACAGCTGTATTTATGTTCGTGAGTTGCATTCAGTCATTCCAGTACCAGATTAAATCTTCTGGTTTAACAAGGCTTTGGAATTGTGGAAAGTGATGCTCAAGCTGATTTTTAAAGAGTCTTGAGGCACTTCCACATTATTATCTATAGGTTTCTGGCTCAAACCCTTTTTTTCATATTTATATTTTAACTAGAATAGAATTACATCACTTACTTTTTCCTGTAGTTGCTTCATAAATATTTGTTTCTAGCCCTCTCTGAGTTATGTGCTTGTGAAAAATATGTAATATAGGCCTAATGTGAAGGAAGTTATCCCTCCTTATGAGTTTTCTATTCACTTATCAGATTTGTTTACTACTAATATCTGCTATAATCAGAAATGGGAATCATCTGTCACAATCAGGAACATGAAAACAGCAAAATACAAATCAATCTCATAGTTTCCTTAGCAGTTGTCAAATTATTGTTGATTTGATTTGGTCTACAGTCAGGAAGATTTGTCTGCTTTGGGTATCCTGTTGAGAGAGATAAGCAGTTGAGTATGCTGGGTCCTACCAGGGACTATTTATCAGGTTTTCTGCTGAACTAATCCTGCGCTAGCTGAAGCACTCAGGAGGTGTTAAGTGATAAGCACAAGTGTGTGTTTATGTCAACATTCTTTTAAAAGGATATCCTGATTAATCATAATATTGGGTCAAAATGTGAGGATGACTTATGTAGTTATGTAATAAAATTATGCCTACATCTGCTGCTTCAAGATGTGGTTCTTAATTCTTTTCTTTTGCACTCATTAACTGTTGCATGTAATTGCACTCTTGCTTTGATTTTCCTGCTTTTTACTACTGTTCCTAATCTGTAGTTTTAGTTTCATTTTGTGCTGCATATTTTATATGGAAGGCTACATTTGAGACTTTTTTCTTCTTTTCTCATTTCAGCATGTGAAAATTGCACCTATCTTTTCAGGTCTGTGGACGTGAGTTTTACTTTGGATTTAGAAACAGAATTTTTGACACTGTTGCAAGGTGAGTAAGTATTTTGGCTCTTGATCCTGTTGATCCCACTCTTCCCTACTCTTGCTGCTTCGCTGCTGGCTGAAGTTGTTCAAACTCAGGTCTGTTGCCAAAAGAGCAGCACCATCCTCGATAGCACATTTCTGCACCTCCCTCCTAAGTGTAGCAACTGCCATGTGTGAACTGCATGTAAATCAAATTATTCTGGTACCAAGCTGCTTTGCAGTTGTTAGTCACTGCAGCGGGAGCTGTGAAAACACAGGGGTGAGGAATGACATGACTGCCTTTGCTCGCTGCAGCGTTAGATCGGCTTAAACTGACCAGGAAACCGCACCCTAAATTTCCTGTGAAAGCCAATGGAATAAATGCTCATGTGATTCAGTAATGTAACCATTATCTTTATCCTTGCAATTAACTTTCTTAATCATACTGAACTGCAAGCAATTTAACTTGTTGCCATTCTTATTCATTAAAAGACATGGTGTATTACAGTGGGATTTAAAGTCAAGGAGAAGACAGACCCTTCATTCTCCATAGTGAATAATAGGAGCAAGGGAACCAGAATAATGTTTACATATGTACACTCTGTGGAAGTGTGCATACTGCACACAAGTGCACAAATGCATAGTGGGGTCAGTACTCCCTATTAGGATGTGACCATTTAAATGAAACATTACTATTTCTTGGAAGGGTGGTTGCATTAATTAGAGGAATAAGGATGATCCAAAACTAGTTCAGATATAGGCAAAAATCAAATATCTTACCGTGTCGTGTGCTTTGGGTGGGACCAGACCATGTGGCAAAACCAGGGACTGGTAACCTGTTCTCTGCCTGTAGGTCTCATGGTAGCTACATCCGAAGTGGTATGTGAGAAGGATGTGACAAAATTTCCATGTGTAATGAAGAGCAGGCCACTGCTAATCTGATCTATCTTGCAGTGATTTGGTTTAGAGTACCTCTCCAGCTGTTGACTGTTGCTTACTAGGTAGTTCCTAGAATGCTATACTTTGGAAAAGACAACAAACATTTTTGAAGTGACAGTCCAAAGCACACTTGTGCACTTGTCCAGACTGACAACATACTTGAAGGACTCCATTTGAATTTATAAATTAGGCTTCAACCTTTTATGAGATACAGATTCCCATATCTTAAAGGTCTTTTCCAACCTAAATGATTCTATGATCCTATATGCCTTCACCTTTTTACCAAAATGGTTTCTAGGCTAGAAACACTAACCATATTGTTTAACAGTCAGCATGAAATGCACATTGATACAGTGATCCCAAAAACCACTCCAAATTAAATTAATATGGCATCCAAGTATTTTATTGACATTAACAGGTGGCTTAGTTTAATTCATAAATTACACATAATCCTTCTGGGTTTTGTTAGGCCTTCTTTGTCTTCCTGGCTTTGCTCTGTTTGATTAGTTTTTTTTTCTGATTCCATTTCTATGGGTTTTTTGGTGGTTCCCTTTCTCATTTTACTAACCTCTATACTGGGTTCATTTTCTTACTCTTTTTTAATTTGTCAGTTCACCTGCTTCTATTTTCTAGTCTCTAATTTGTCTTTCTTGCCCCATGTGTACAGACAAGCTGTTTATTCTGATCTTGTGTTACCAGGAAAACTACTCTAGCTTCACGTCTGTTCCTTCCCCATCGTCTCAGTTACCTGTTCTTTCCCAAAACAATACCAGTTTGAAATCTGTAATGATTTCAAAGTGATGTTGAAATCATTACTATGAAGTTATCCAGTGCACAGTGTAAGACCTTGGATGCGGTGGAAGCTGTAGTGCAAAGCTTAGTTTCTTTGGAGGAGACTTCTTGGACTCACAAGTAGGTGATCTGCTTGTTTTTAATTTGGTTTCTGTAACTGCTAGAAAACTTTTTTTTCCTGTGTGATAAAACCTGGTGAAGTATAGAAAATCTTGCTCTCCTCATAAAACTTGCCAGTTTCAGAAAGTGAATATAAGCTGCATTTATTGTCCAGTCTCACAGGTCTTCTCATTGCCTGAGCTAAAGTAGCATTATAAGCTGTTCTAGATTCCTGCCACAATTGCCAAAGATTAAAAGCAGCTATCTGTTGCTTCAGAAACTGAGTTCTCTTAATTGTTATTAGTTTGAAAGTCTGTTATAGAAGACTCTGTTTCTGTATAATTTTCTTTTACTAAGTAATTTAACAGTAAAAGGACTTTAGAGTTACTATTAAATCACTTCTCAGTATTCTTTTAAAATCATTATTGAAATCATTATTTCACCAATAACTTGTGTGTTCTGTTGAGAGTTGGAAGAAAAGAAGGCTGTTAGAGGATGTAATACTGTGAAGTAAAACTGAAGGGAGAAGTTCATGTGTGGCTGGTATAATATTTAGGTGAAAGAATAAGAGAGGAGAAGAACTTGTTCATATATACTGAAAAAAATGAGCATTTGTTTCAACAAAAGATACAGGTTTTCTGGATACAGTGGAGAAATGCAAACAAAAATAGGGGTATATTTATGCTGTGCTGTCTCCTGGGTCTCCAGACAGTCTGAGATTATGACTGTCCTCATTTATATAACTAGTGTATTAATAATGACCTCTAATCTAAAGTATGATTCTTACAGGGACTAGTTTATTTACTAATTGTTTCAAAAGATGAAGCAGAGTTGGGCTGAAGAACACAGACCACTGCATGAGAAAATATCATGCAGTGAGAAACCGATCAGAAACATTTCTAAGGAAGCAGGGAGGAAACCAAACACTGATGAGACAAAAAGGACAAGAACTGTGGGAATCACTGGTGTGACCATGTTTTCCTTGCATACAACACTACTCTCCTAGAAAACATTAAGTAGTAATTGAAAATTCAACTTGTGACTAGAAATATTATACTCTATTGGGATCTTGGTGCAAATCTTTCATCTCTTAGAACAAGAGCTTTTTCAAGTCATACGTAATTTATGTGATACACACCATCAAACAGACTTATGTTACTCTCCAACCTCTTGAATTCAAGTGTGCGGTCCTTAGAGTTCTTAGTCCTAGAGTTATGTGATTGTTTCTGCATATGAAACTTCCTTGTAAAAGTATAAGAGTTCTAGTTTTGTGAAGGAAAGCTTTAGAAGTGAAGCTGAAAATTAAATAGTCAAAAAGCAAATAGTCAAGAACATGTCTTTGCAGTGTTGTGGTTGAGACTGGGAAAATTGTTTTCACACTGTTTGTAAGGTTCTGAAAATTTGTAAGTTATAAAAAGTAGTTTCATGCTTTTTAAATTAAGTGATTCATCAATTAAGACTCAAATCTTTTTGGTATCTTCCTATGAATCTGTGATGGTTTTTGAAGCTTAAAGCCTTCATACTAAGGGTACGTCTTTCTCACTTTAAGAATGAAAAGGCACATTTTATGTTCATTAAAAGAGTTGTGGCACTGATTTTACAACTCTTGATAATCATTCGCTCAAGGTTGCTTTTGCATATTTTGCAACTTCAAGAGGAAAGTGCTATTTCCTTATGTTTTTGCCCTGTATCTAGTACAAATGCAAAGTACATAATGTTTTTCTCTTCACCTTTTAATTACTGTTGCATGAGTCTTTGAAAGTGTACAGTATCTTGTTACCAGTGTAGGAGGAAGCTTCAGTAGTTGACAACAGAGGCAGTAGAGCAGGCTGTGTTGTGAGCAGAGCCACTGAGCATTCAAGCAGCTATCAGGGCTAAAACAATGTGCATCTAGGATGACTGGTGGTCAACAGCTTGAGCCAGTGTTTGGGAGGGGTCTTTAAAGTGCAGGAAAGGAGGCTTGCTTATTTGTGATCATTACCTGTAATTCCTTTGTGTTTCAACTTAATGAAATGGCAGGCTTTATCTTTGTAAGGCTAGTTTATTTTTAATACAAACACATGATTTTGAAATTTCCCTTATTTTGCCTCTACTTTCTTTGAAATACTTTTATTTTGGCATCAACAACTTAGCACTTTACATTAAATCCCCATTCTGGATGTAGGAGTTGTAACTCCTTTGCAAATGTGGTTTGTGGAGGTAAAAGTAAAAAATACAACAATTATTTAGAAAGCTAACTCCAGAAGTAGAAGATAACAGAAATTTTTAGTCTTCTCATGACCCTTAACTTTTTTTTCACAGTTAGATTCTATAAAAATTAATGAGGTATACATTAGAACAGTTCAATTAAATTTAACAGTGATTTTTCACTGGTATAGTGTGAAATTGTCACATTTTAGTTTACATGCAGCAGTAATTCGTTTGCTGCCACATAGAATCTTGTAAAAAATGTACACAGCTGTAATTTATATTCATGGAGATGTGCTTTTTGAAAGAATTATTTTCCCTTAAAATTGTCCCTTTTTTCGGACTCACAAAGACTTTAGAAACCTAGAGTTGCTGACTTTCTGATGTATATTATGTCTTTTTGCTATGAATGCAGTAGGGTTTATGCTTAGATTGCATAATCATTAGCATAAATTATTATCAGAAACTGAAAAATCACTGAACAGCTTAAGTAATTTTGGGTATCTGTTGCTGTAGTCTGAAGTTGCATGATATGCCTTATTTAGTCAGGGAAATTGCCCAGTGTAGGTACAGAACATTACTTTGTTTCATTTACCTATCCTTTAGTGCCACAGTTTGTAGAGGCCCCTTACTGGACTGGTTACTTGGCACTTTAAATGTTACCTGTTTTTAAAGAAATGTCCAAAATCAACCTGAGTTTTCCAAGAAACTGGCTTCTAGTCCATAGCAAATAATTAAAGGAAAGAGTAAACTGGAACTAGCTGTAAGATGCTCTGTTGTTCTTACCTTACCTGTCAGCACTTAATCCCAAACAAATGCGAAAATGTCCCATGAAGTAGCAGAAGTGGAAATTTGTAATGGTTTAAGAAAAAACAGCCTTAAAGTGTTACGAAATCATTATTGTGTTTGGAATGGTGGAATGAGTGAAGGAGTAGAGGAGGGGGTTGCAGTGCAAGCTGTCCTTGTGTTGAACAATTCCATGTACCTCATTTCTCAGATATATATCACAGGAATATTTACCATGTGATTGATACAGTCCTTTTGACACTGAAACAAGGATGGTGCTGCTTTCTGTGAATGTAGCTTTGTGCTGGAAGAAGTGATTATGAGGAAGGGGTTATGCTTATGCTTGTCCTGCCTGCCTCTTCACTTTGACCTGTGCAGCCTCACAGGGACCTGTGCGAGCAGTTTGCTGAGGTCAAGAAGCTACTGGGGCGCTGCGGAAACTGAAGCAGTAGTGATGGCACCAGGGCAGTGTAAACTCACATCTCCACTGAAAGGAATGCTTGTAAAGGTGGCTTTGCAGATGGATTATGCTGTTCTTTTTGACTCTTTCAGAGCTGGACTTAAATAGTGAATAACTAGACAGTAGCTAGCAGAAGACGTGTACAGAGTAGGGTCATGGTAGCACTCTCTAGCCTCTGCAGAAAGACTTTTTTAAGACACTATGCTACCTTTTTGTGTGGATGTTTCTGCACGTGAGGCCTTGCCAACCCTTTCACCAGAGCAGTCTGTAGCAGATCTTTGTCACCATGTTAAATACTTCATGTTGCAAAGTATTTAAAAAATAACTCTCATTTCTCACTGCAAAAGGAGAACGAACAAACGGGCTTCATGAATTTAAATTGTCTTTTCTTTGTGGATTCTTTATGAACAAGTTGTAAAGACACTGAAGAAGTAAATGTAATCTTTTTCACTAATACAGAATATCCCAAACATATGCATTTCATACATCAACTTGCAGGAGAACTGCCACGATGTCAACTTGTCTTTGCATTCTTCTACATTAGGAATCTGTTTTTTGATTTGGTTTGTTCTTGCTTTCCGTCAATGACTGAGAAAGCTTCTGAGTTGTACTGCTCGCTAAATAAGGAGATGATGAAAAGGATCTATACAGTATTCTTGTACTTCAGAAATATTGCAGTCGAACACCTGCAAAAGCAGTGTTGTTCCTAGGAGTTCTCTTATACCACATCCTTCCAAAGGCCATAGTATAGTAAATAAATGTGCTGTATGTATGGGTAAGTATGCAATTTAGTATTGATATCAGAAGGTAAAATTTGGAATATTATTTTGGTGGAGCATTCAAACAATAACAAAAGGTATAACCAAAATTATCTGGTTGTAAGAAACTTAAGTTTTGTAATCAAGGTTCTAGACATAGCAAGTCTGTGCCAGCCAATTATTCTACAGTGACTTGTTTTAACATTTTATTGTGTTTTTTGGGGTTTTTTTGGGGGTTTTTTTGTTTGTTGTGTTTTTTTAAACACAGTGAAAAGTATCTTCACTTGAAAATACTTCTTGTATCAGGTTGAACATACGAAGGCAGTTACACGTTTGAAATGCATTGTAAGAAGACCAAAGGTTTGCCCATCTTTTATTAGACCAAGTGAAGTAGCTGACTATGTGATGAGCTTGGGGTTTAAGAGCGTTTAATTGTGAACAAGTTAATGGTTGTCAGCATAAAGGCAAAATCTAGGGAGCTGTCTTAGAAGATAGTGATTGAATGATGTATCAATCCAAGTACAGGCACATGTTATGACTGAAGGTTGTAATTTTGTGTTATCATCTTTACACTCTTGAAGCTAGTCCTGGAGCAGTTCATTGTGTGCTGCAGTGAGCTACAGCTTCTGCTATATGGTTACAGGACACTTGTACAGAGAGTTGTAACACAGATTGCTGCAGCCACCTGAATTGTGTTTCTTTGTGTGTATGTTAAACATGGAAGAGGTTGGGAAAGAATTTTTTTCTGAACCATTTGGTTTGGTTTGTTGTGTTTTTTTGTTGTTTTTTTTTTAAATTTTTTTAATATCAGTGTATATAAAATTAAATGTGAAATTGTAAGAATACATATTAAATCCTTGAAGTTAACTTATTTTTCAAAATAATAATAGTTGTATTTGGGGCCAAGGTTTATAATGAACTCACAGAACAATTAAAAGTTCCTCAAAAAGGATACCTGCTGCCAGAGTTGGATGTGCTAAAACACCAAATTTTTTCACAGCCTTCATGAAAAATGCAGAGATTTCTTCTGTTGAATAAATGCTAAGTTAAAAGAAACAACTGGAGTTACATCAGTAGTGGGGGTTTTTCCTACCCTCCAATACATTAAAGGAAGGGCTGGTGTAACAAAAGATCATTCTTAATGTTTTCAACCACTTACTATTGCACATACATCTGCTTTTGTTTTATTGATTAGCAGGATATGCATTTTACAATCAAAATACGCTCTTCTGGTGCAATCTCTGGATGTTGGTGTACTCAAAGTACTGCTAATAAGTGAAAGTTAATACTGATCTTGCATGTTAATTACATTCCAGTATTGGTGCAAATACCATGTGATAGGTATTAGACATCTAGTGACCATTTTGTTGGTATTTCTTTAAGATATGCAGTTTGTATTTTTTAGTAATGTAAAAATGATTTTACTGTTTGTCACAATTAGAAGTTGCATTTAAATATACTGTTAAGGTGCAGTTTCATGGTTAGAAATCATAAGTCTGTGCTGCTGCTGGAAAGGAATGAACACACACATGTTTTCCTCCATCCCACACTAACACCTGTATTCCTTCCTGCACAGCTAAATTTGGCTGAAAAGGTTTTTCAGCACCCTAGCCTAGTCACAGCCGTCTGTTTGAATGACCTTCCCTCACTGGGGAAGCAGCAGGAACACGTGGTTAACAAGGATGGAAAGAAAGAACCTGCTCCTTTAAGCACAGACAGCTTATAAACCAGTACTGGGAGCAGTACTTTCACAGCCCATACAAGCCAGCATGTCCCATCTCCTCTTTCTTTGCAGTGGATCCTGGCCCTCTTTCAGCTGATTAACTAATCTAACTCAGCATAGAGTGCTGGCAGGTTGGAGAATTGATTCATCTCATAGAAAAACTCTTGGGCACCAGGACTAGTGTAAGATAAACAGTTCATGGCCATGAGCAGGTGGGAATACTGGCCCAAGGGCAATGGGAACCTCTCCTTCCACCAAAGTGATGCGGCATTGTTTGAATCAACTTATTCCATCTTGTAGAATCACTCCCTTAGTCTCAACTTTCTCATTAAATGCTTTTGTGGACAAGTATGGTGAAAATTTCAGAAACCTTAACTGCCCTTCAGAGGTGTTGTGGTACCTTGTTTCTCATTGGCATTTTAAAACTGGTGTTTGGCTGGAATGCTACAGTAGTCTTCATAAGTAAACAGCATTGACAGACAGCTAGGTGCTGGTTTTTAAATGAAGAATCTGCAGGGTTCAAACTCCTCTTAGTAGTTAGAACCTCAAACTGTCAATATTCTTAAAATATATACTTTTGATTTTCAGTACACAATGACTTACCATCAAATTCTTGGGACAAGGGTCAGGTTTTTGTTTTAAACTGCCATAGGTATATTTAAATGTGTCTTGAATTAGTTTTGTGCTGTGTCCAGTCACAAATGCTGACTTTACCTTCTGTGGTTGCGTGTTTGCTCATGCAGCCAGCTCATTTCTTTTCATAAGCATTCTTAAGCATTATTCTTGATATTTTAAAATGTAAACTGTAGTGGCCTAAATATAAGTAAGAAGTGTAACAGCTGAACTTCGTTACTTCTTGAGATGTGGGAAAAGTTATGTGGTTGGCATTTTTTTTCCTGAAAAATAAGTTCTTAGTGTATAGAAAGGGGGTATTCTTGGGGAGATTAAATTATAGGAGTTGTTGCACTTTTATATTAAGTTTTCTCTGTTTTTCTGTAACAGCTTTTACTAGTAATCTTGTCTTTTATTTCTTAGTGTGGTCCTGACAAACTTCTGGTGCCAGTAACAGACTGCTTACCATGAACAATTCTACTCCAGCTACAGGTACACATACGAATAAAAGTCACAGTTCTTCAACAGTGTGTGTTTTCTGTGTATTTTTTTTTTTTCATTCTTTATTGTCACCATAAACGTTGTTACCAAGCCTGAACTGTAATCTGACCCCCCACAGTAGAGGCACTCGAGCCTATCCAATTCCTTGACGGTATTGAGGAGCTCCAAAACTGATCAATTGAAATGGACAAAAAAAAATTCTTTTCTCTGTAATCATGGTTAAGCAAGTAGCCTTCTATATAGATTGCCAAGTGCCTATTCACTTTTCCTGTGGTTGAGTGTTTGAAAGGAATTTGTTTTGAAGTATTTCAGTGCTGTCAGGATTACAAAGACACCCATCTCAGTTTGGTGGAACATAAGGCATGTTATGTAGTTTTGTCATAAAAAAACTACTGATGCCCCTTGGTGTTCTTATTCTTGCTTTCTGCACTACCTGCAGAACTTCTTGCACAGCAGCACAGACAGTCTGTGATTTAGTTTCAGATGTTCTCTGCCAGTTTTTTTCCCCAGGCAATCTCTCTGTGGGTTGAGATGAATGGTAATGTTTTTGCAAGGGAAGAAGTAAAAATATTACATTTTTTTTCCCCTGATCAGATGTTTTCTGGTTCTGGCACAGGTTACTGTTCAGGTATGTAGTGGAAAACCAGCAGAATGGGGTGTTTTTTGGGAGATGGTGGGAGGTTGGATAGACAGATGCAGAATAAGGAAACTGGGTCTATTAAAGCATTGTGATGGCTCAGTGTGAAACCACAGTCACATGTTTCTTCAGACGTGTTAAACTATACTCTCATGCAAGGAAATTTATACTCTGCCCTCTGCATGTGTTGAGAAAGATGCAGTAAGTGTATATGTCTGCTTGTAGTTTTAGATCAGACAAGAAATTGACAGAAAGCTAGGAATTGCTTCCTTTAGTGGTACTTTCAGCATAAGTGGGCTTCAAGTATTAATGGCCAATGGCTGCATAAGTTAACTTTGAGTCAAATTAACTTAGTAAAGTCAAGGACATCTTGTCCATTTTGAACCTGAAAAGTTAAAAATAGAATGGGTTGGTAGGCTTTAATAGTAATATATCCTGCCATTACTTGGTACTGATACATGTTCAATATGTTCATGTTTGTTTTAGTCTCGTCCCCAGCAAGTGTAGCACATACATTTTTCAGAATACATACAGAGAACATGAAGCCATTTAAAATTTCTGGATGGAAAACTCAATGCATAACAGACTTTTCCATTTTGCATCTGGGGGAGAATTGTTAACTTGGCTTGTAAGTGTGCCATAGTTGGGGCTTAGATCATCTAACCTGGAGTCTTAGGGTCTTCCATTAATAAAAGAACTGTTTGTAAACATCCTTATACAGAACAGCTTGTGTGAACCGCTTCTTAGCATTGGACTCTACTCAAAAGCTACAGCAAAATCTGAAATTTCTTATGAAGCTCATACAGATATTTCTTCCTCATCTTTTGTTGTTCTCCTTGGGAGGCTAAATGCAAGACATTAGGTGTTAGACTATCTCTCTTGTCTTCATTACAATTGCTCCTAGAACAATATGTCTGTTCCAGATGTGGTGTTCTGTGTAAAAGTGCTCTCAAGAACTCTGAGTCATCTTGAAATATAGTCATTGGTCACTTACCTGTTACAGGATCTGAACAGTCATATGTTTTAACAAAAAAAAAAAAGGCAGTTTGCCAAAGTGGAAGACTTTACAGTTTGTATGAAATTCATGCTGTCTATCCTTTTCAAACACTTTTGAAAACTTAAAATCATGTGGAACAGCAAGTTTTCTTTAATAAAATTAATAAATAAAAAACTCCTCGAGTTTGTATCTCAGCTGCAGGAAGATAAGTTAGCATTTAAAAAAAAATTAATATATTGTATCCCAATTACCACTTACCCCTCTTCTGTGCAACTAACATTTTGTAAATATCTTATGTGGGCATTTGGGGAGAAGTTATTGGCCTCTGAGTCTGTAGGATTTTTAAAAAAAACCCTAGGAAACCAAAGCTAAACCACAAGAAAATCAACAAGTCCAAACCAAAGCCAAACAAACGTAACACACCTTCCCTTGCAGCTGAGATTTGGAATAGCCAGTGAGGTCTTCTTACACTGTACTTTGATTATATATGAACTATCCTTTCTTAAGATTCAAAGAGCTATAACTAAGTGTCACTGCTGAGGCAGTAGTTTCTCTCTGTTAGTTTTGGTATCTGCACTATGCAGTAAGTTTGTCTTGTTTGCTTGTCTTTCTCCTTTCTTAAAATATTTTAGATAATGAGAAGAAAAAAATCAAAGGAGGCAAATCACCATGTTCTCCTTCACGCGTCCTGCATATTAGTCGAATTCCAAGTGATGTTACTGGAAGAGAAATCATTTCATTAGGTCTCCCTTTTGGTAAAGTAACCAATCTCTTGATGCTAAAAGGAAAAGGTCAGGTATGTAATTTTCAGTGTTTCAATTTTAAGAGCAAGGCTGAAGATGTTGTTCATAGTATGACACTTTTCATCTTGTCTTTGACTGAAATGATTGCAACAATGTCTAAACACTTCATTGATAGCTCAAGATTTTCTTATTTTCAATGTGAAAGGGTGTTAGGAAATTTAAGTTTTTAATACTTTGGATTAAATAATGATATAGGTACTTGTTAATAATTTTATTAAACATTATATCTGCTTTAT
Source organism: Margarornis squamiger (assembly GCA_035222235.1). NCBI lineage: Eukaryota > Metazoa > Chordata > Aves > Passeriformes > Furnariidae > Margarornis > Margarornis squamiger. The sequence continues at coordinate 21,923,941 of JAWWTY010000088.1, forward strand.
GTAAGGACATATGGATGATAAAGAACTACACTGTCACTATTGATGTAGACATATGTCTTGAAATAGCCTGTCTGGTTAAGTTACTAACATGCCTATGAGCTTTTTCATGTCTTTTTAATCCTATGAGGTGTGACAGAGTAGTTCACATAATGAATAAATACTGAAATCCTAAAAATAATAGGCACTCATTCAAAAAATTATCTAGGACACTGAGTTGGGTTAATACACTCTGTAAACTGCTGGTGTTTAGTGTCCTGTTCCTCTACTTTTTCAATGAGTATGTGTATCTGCTACCTGGGTAATAATGCTTGAATTCGGGAATCTAACAAATTCGTTAGCAGTGTGGTATTTTTAGCAGTGTTGCTTCTCATATGTTATACTTATTCCACCTCTTCTTTAATGACTTAATGTACTTACAATGTAACACTTTCTAAGAAAACCCACGAAACCTTGTAAACATGCACACACAAGTGCATTTTAATGCTTAGCAAACCAGTACTGTTCTTTCACATCATCACTTGCTGGTGAGAGTGGAATTGGGAAAAAATGATGCTTTGATGCTTTGTTCTCTGTCATAAACAAAAACAGCACTGAAATCAGCTATATGTATTGGTTGCAGGCATTTTTGGAAATGGCTTCTATAGAAGCTGCTGTTTCTGTGATGAACTACTATACTCCTGCTACACCTTACCTCCACAATCAGCCAGTTTATATTCAGTATTCCAATTATAAAGAACTTAGGACTGACAATCTACATAATGAGGCTGTAAGTATAATATTTCTGTTTAATGGGATAAAATTGCATGAGTGGCATACTGGTTTTGTCTAGGACTAATTTTCCTGGTAACAGCTTGTGACACAAAGTATTGAGAGCTTTTTAGGCCTCTCACATTGGTGTGCCAGTGCGCTGGCTTAAGAAGTTTGGAGAGGACCCAGCTGGGACAGCTGATTCCAAGTGACCCAAGGTATATCCTGCACTTAGGATGTTGTACTCACCATGGAAAGCTGTGGGAAGGATGAGGAAGTGGGCATGTTCAGAGTTGTGGCTTTTTTCTTTCTAAGTAGTTGTGATGTTCAGTGAGATTCTACTTTCCTGGAAATATCTGCTAATGGGAAGTAGTAAGGGAATTTCTTATTTTTCCTGGCTTGCACGTGCAGCTTTTGCTTTACCTGTTAAAATGTCTGTAACTCAGCCCATGGGTTTTCTCTCACTCTTCCAATTCTTTCCCCTGTCCTGCTGGAGGAAAGTAACTGAGCAATTGTATGGCATTTTGCTTCCTACCAGTGTTAAACCACAACATTAGTAAATAAAGACACTACTTTTCACTACACTCATAGTCAAATTCTGATATATATAACAGTTATCTTTTTATTTAGCAGTAAGTTCTTTCAGACAGGGACTTGTCAATATCTGTATAGTTACTCTAGAGGAACTCAAGCTCAAAAAATAATTCATCCTGATAAGCAGGAAATCAAGTGATGATGGCAGGAGGACTGCTTGGATGCACAAGGTACTCCTGACTGACCTTAAACATAAAAGAGAGGTATAGAGATGTTAGAATTGTAGACAGGTGCCCCAGGACTATTATAGATCATTATCTGAACATGCAGGGGGTGGTTAGAAAAGTGAAAGACCACATGGAGTTGCCTCTGGTGAGGGCTGTGAAAAGCAGTAAACTCCTCAAAGTGTATCAGCAATAGAGATAAGATATTTTTTGGAATATGTGGGTCTGCTGCTGAATGGGGCAGGGGCCCTGGTGACAAAGGACATGGAAAAGGGTGAAGTTCTGGATGTCCTCTTTTCAGCCTTTAGTGGTTGAGACTTGTCCTTGGGATTGCCAAAGCAAATGAGATCAGTGGGAAAGCCTCATTGAAGGAAGTAAAGAATCTCATTAGGGAACATTTAAACAAATTGGATAAACAAAATGTCTTTGGCCCTAATGAGATACAGTTGTGAGTGCCGAGGGAGCTTGTTGATGTCATTGCAATTCCACTCTTACAGTCTTGTAAGGTCATGGCAATTGGAGGAAATTCCTGAGGACTAAAACAAAAGAAAATCTCTCTCTTAAAGAAGGACGATGAGGAAGATCCAGGGAACCACTGGCTTATCAGCCTTACTTTGGTCCTTTGGAAGAGAATGGAGGAACTCATCCTGGAAACCATCTCCAAATGTTCTAAGGAGAAGCAAGTGGTTAGGAAAAGTCAGCATGGGTTTTTAAAAAGGATGTAATGCCTGATGAGTGTGATGGTCTCCTATGGTGAGACGACAGGTTTGGTGGATGAGAGGGAGAGCAGTGAATATTGTTTATCTTGACTTTGACAAGTCTTTCAACATAGTTTCCAATAACATCCCAGTAGATAAACTTTCTAAATGCACTCTCTTTAAGTAGATGGTTGTGAGGAGTGTCGTTAAGTCTAGCTGAGGTCCAGTCACTAATAGAGTACCCTAGGGGTTGATACTTTGTCCAGTACTCTTTAGCATCTTCATTAATGTCCTGAATGATGGGATAGGGAGCATCCTTAGCAAATTTGCTGAAAACACAGACCTGGGAAGGAGTAGTTGACACATCAGATGGTTGTGCTGTCATTTAGACGTATCTTGAAAAACTGGAGAAAGGGACTGACAGGAGGAACCTCATTAAGTTCAACAAAGGGGAATGCCAACTTCTGGACCTGAAGAATAACCTCACTTACCACTTTACACTGGTTCTAACCAGCTGGGAAGCAAGACTGGGAGACATGCCAAGCACTGGAATAATTTTATTTCCTGTAGTTTTGAAGTACTAGAAATTAATTTCTTAAGAATATGAATTGAAAAATGCAGATGACTGATTTAAATCCTAAGCAAAAGGAAATAGTCTTTGCACAGCAAGATCAGAGTATACAAACCATCATATTGCAGTTGAAATCTGTTTGGATTTTTAGATTCCTGGATGCATTCCAATTGGCCCATCTAGATACATAAGTTATATACTGTAATATGTATATCATGATTTTGTTTTCTGTAAGACTGTTGCAAGTAGTGATTTGTCATAAATCATTGCTCACTTTTAATTTGTGCTCACACAGTCATTAAAGTCATGCAAGCTTGTCAGTCTGGTAAATGTTATTTGACTCTTTCCTCATCCAAGATTGTTGGATTGGTTTGTTATCTGCAAAGACAAATAAACAAGATTTTTTTTTTTAAAAGATACGATTTATGTAATGACAAAGGATAACCATATGTATATTTGCAAATAAAACTCTTTGTATCTCTGAGTGTTTTCAACTTGATGCATGGCACTTGCTTTCTTATACAAAAATATTTTCTACTTCTAAAAATAGGGGGTTGACACTTATGACTCTTACATCTGAGTTCCATATAAATTTTACGAGACCTTAGCAGAGCAGCTGAGCACTGTGTTACTCTCCTAGTGTCTAGGCTCAGACTGAAAGTACAGATTATTTTGCAGGGTTATCTTTTTCTGAAACTAGGTAGTGTCTGTACCATGTACCCTGTTTAGTCTGTCTTCCAAGAAAACGGTGTAGCTGAGACTTGATTTCAAGTCACAACAGTACATTTGGAAAGGAACATCTCTCCAAAGTACTGCTACTCAGAGATGGTATGAGGATCCTTTTGGGGAAAGCCCATGAGTAATAAGTGTACAGACTTCCAAAGTCACAAAACTCCAGTTTGAGGAGTGAGATTTGAACCTGCTTTTTGTAGTTAATAGCTTGGTTTTGAAGGAAGAGCAGGGTATGCACCTTTAAGCTTATCCCCACCAAATGTCAGTTCCTGAAGAGAAGGAATCCTCAGAAAGGAGATCAAATAGTTTTATGTGCACTGACTGGTTGTTAGTCTATTACAATATTACAGTATTGTCCTTAACATTGTCATGAACAATATTGCTGGAAAAAATCTCTAGATTGGCAAAAGCTTACTGAATGAAAGCAAAATTTTGCTTATATGACAAAGTAGTAAGAATTTAGCTAAAAAGAACCTAGTTGTAATTCTGTGAATTGCACTGACTAGTTGTAGGGCAGGGACATGGAAAAGAAGAGGTATAATTTACCTTTATTAATGTGGGATTTGAATCAATGGTCACGTGAAGGAACTACAATTTTTTTGTAGTTGCATTTTATGTGCATTTGTTTTAAAAGAACTTTGTTCCAGCATTATAATTTGCATGTAAATTAATTATGCTCTCTGCTTTGTTGTAATTTCAGAGACCCCAAGCTGCATTGCAAGGTGTGAATACTGTGCAGCATGGAAGCCTGGCTATTACAAGTGCACTTGCTGCTGAAGGTGGGCTCCTTCCAACTCAAGGTTCTGTTCTTCGAATCGTTGTTGAAAATGTTTTTTACCCTATCACTTTAGAAATGCTGTATCAGGTAATGAGGATTGCTTAAAAAATTTACAGTCTGTTCCAATGTTGCTGTTGTAAATTCATTAGTTTATTTGAGTACCTGTGGATCCTTAAGCTTTTGAATGAGGACTGTCTCTTTAGAATTATTTCTTGCAGTTTAGGGATCCAGGTTTGAAATAGTTCTGCACAAGTGAAATTCCAGTAAACAGGGCTTCTGTACCCAGCTTTTCATGTTTTTATTACTTTATTTCCTTTCTGTGGAAGCAGCTACAGACTTGAACTGTTACTTCCAGTTTATACACCCATGATGAGGTAGTGAAATACTGATTGTTATGAATTTGTGGATCCATATTTTAGCACTCTTAGTACTGAGTAACTTCTATTATATTTTAGGGGTTTATATTCACTTTTGTAATTCAATGCAAGTTGCTCTGACAAATGTTTTTGATTGTTCATTGATTGTTAGAATGACATTTAACTACCTCTAAAAGCCTAGAATAATGGGAGGCTATAGGTATGAAAGACATTACTATAACTTCTACTAGGTATTTGGGCTATGCTGTTGAGAGCTCTAAGTTCAAAAATAATAGCTTTATGAGGCCGCTTTTTGTGCCCAAAGGATTTGTTGATACTTTTGCAGATACTGTGAAGCTTTTTTAATTACTAGTAAATTTATGCAGGAAAAACCATGCCCCAAGTACGAGTTTCTTAAACTTAATGTGATTTAAAATAATTGAGACAATTTTACAAGAACCTGCAGTCCAGGAAGATTTTTTTTTTCCTGTTCTGCTATGATCTCAAACAATAGATAATTGCTAGCAACACTTTGCTTTTCCTCTTATCTCTTAAAATTTTCTCTTTCTGTGTTTCTCTCCACCATGATTCTGGTTAACTAATATGGTAGTTGTCGCTTTGATGGAGCAATTTGCCTAATCTAAGCTTTTGTTTTTATCTTTGAGTGTTGTTCACTCATTACTGAACTTGTGGAAATACTGTCTCAACTGTTTAGGATTACTAGTGCACTCAGAATAACCTGAGAACAAGCTTTTGTGCTTGTGGAAGCTGTACTAGTCTTAATAGCGCAACAGCAAAGAGGAAGTTCATGTTAGTTTACTTTAATGTGATTGAAGTTTACTTCAGTGCAGCAGAACTGTATTTTCAGTCTCTGAACTGTCCAGTGAACCTCATTCTTTTGCAACAGGTCTAGAAAATTTAGCAATATTTGAAAAGGAATCTTATTTGCAGTTCTTAACAGGGGGTAATCATCTCTAATTAGAGAAGCACTTTGTGCCCAATGGCTACAATCTAACATTGCTTTAAGTTTGGTAAGGTTAAAGGAAAAGAAAATGTTCACTGTCAGGTTTAACATCATATGAAACACTAGTAGGCAAGCTATCATCCAAAACTTCAATTGTATTTTGTAAGTTATAGTTGCTTGTTAAGAAATTAACTTTTTAAATCATAATTTACCTTAAATCTTTATCATAAGCAATAGAATACTCAGTGTTATCTTTGCAGAAACCGAATTGAAATATACTGTGTGTTTAGGTTAAAACCCAAGCAGGAATACATTGAATTTCATTACCTTAAAAAGATCTATTTAGTCTTCTGGATAAAAATGGAAAAGCATGTGTTAAGAAGCTGTATTTAGGCCTTTCTTAAGAGGAAGTGCTTTTATGAACAGGAGATCAATGGCTAATTTTAAATTGCTGTGGAAAGGCTTCTCTTCCATTTTTTTATGACGAAATGATGACTGCAGCTTTATAAGTTTGTTTCTGAGAGACTAAAAAACTGGACACAAAGGGTTGGAACATTACCAGTAATTCTAGGCATGAGGCTTGCAAAAGATCCTTATCTATGACCTTTCTTTCCATTGCAGGTTTAATACTTCTCAGGGGTTTTTGCTTTCCTGACTTTGCATTGATTCTAACAGCTCGTTAAAAAACTGTTAGTATTTTCCAAACTCATCATTCCTTTTTGACTGTTAATTGGGACATAGTTTTTCTGTACTTGGATGATATGTCTTAGCTTTAATTTTGTCCTCACTTTTTGTGGCTCTGCTTTTGTATAGACACCTTCATGTAGGGCATGCCCTCATTTTGAGTGTATCTATATATTTAATTTCAACCTTTTAAAATATTTCTGCAAAGTTTGCATTTGCAATAAATCAAGTGCCATTTGATTGTAAAGTATGCATGGCTCTGAGACTGGTGAAATTGGAAAAATTGTGTGGTTTTTGGCAGTGGGATGATCCACTCAACACCTGGTCTACTGATGCCTGGCCAGGTGCACCTATCTCAGAGTAGAAAAAGAGGAGATAGTGGGGCTCATTGATAGAGCTTTAAACTAGCTTGGGATGGCAAAAGGGAAAATACCAGGCTTGCCAGTGATGAGCAGTGGGATGGTGTGACAAAACTGGGAAACAAGCACTAATGGGATCCCTCCATCTACTTCATGTGATGTTGACGACAATGTACCACACCTGAAAGGTTTCTACACCAATGCCGGCAGCAAGAGGAACAAAGAGGAGCTGGAAGCTGTGGTCCAGTCCCAGACATTTGACATCACTGGTATAAGTGAAACCTGGTGGGATGAGACCTGTGACTGGAGTATCCTGTTGGATGGTTACAGGTTCTTCAGGAGGGATAGGCAGGGCAGAAGAGGCAGAGGGGTGGCACTGTATATAATAGAAGGGTTAGAAGTATGGAGCTTCCAGTTGACAATGGCACGGTTGAGAGCCTCTGAGTAAGAATCAAGTGTCAAACAAATTATGTGAATGTCATTGTGGGAGTCAACTATAGACCTCCCAGCCAGGACAATGATGCCGACAAATTATTCTTTGAGGAACTAAGGGACACTTCCAAGTCAACTGCCCTTGTCCTTGTGGGGGACTTCAACTTGACAGAAATTAACTGGGAACATCACACAGCTGGTTCAACCCAGGCCAGAAGATTCCTAAAAAACCTGAATGACAACTTTATGGAACAGGTCCTAAGGGAGCCAACTCAGAAAGATGCCCTTCTTGATCTGCTGCTTGTCAACAGAGTGGATCTCGTGAGTAAAGTGGAAATTGGTGGCCATCTTTGCCACAGGAACCATGAGGCGATTGAGTTTAAAATCTCTGTTGACAGGAGGAAAAGTGACAGCAAAACCTCAACTCTGGACATGAGGAGAGCAGACTTCAGGCTGCTCAGGGAATTAGCAAGTAAGGTTTCCTGGGAAAATGCTTTTGAAGGTGCTGGGGTCCATCAGTGCTGCTCACTTTTCAAACATCACCTCCTAAAGGCACAGGAACAGGCAATTCCCAAATATTAGAAGTCCAACAGGTGAGGCAAAAGGCCAGCTTGGCTGAACAGGGATCTTCTCTTGGAGATAAGGGAAAAAAGGAAGGTGTATGCCCAGTGGAAGCAAGGTCAGGTGACATGGGAAGAATTCAGAGATGCTGATTGCCCCTGTAGGGAGAAAATTTGTGTGGCCAAAGCTCAACTGGAGTTGAAGCTGCCAGAAATGTAGGGGACAATAAAAACAGTTTTTTCAAATACATTAATGGCAATAGGCAGTATAAAAAAATCATTGGTCCTTTATGGGTGTGATGGTTTGAAAATTGGCCAACTGCCAAGAACCAGAGGGCCCAGGACAGAGGTCCCAAAGGCCCCTCCC
>JAWWTY010000088.1:21936153-21971507 GCA_035222235.1 Margarornis squamiger
TTGGGTTTTTAGCCTGGTTGTTAGCAGTAGTATCTTTTCTTAAAGAAGAGTATTTATAATAAATTATACCTTATTAATGATTTCATAGAAATTAAAATTTCAGTCTAAAGTATTTTAAATAACTGTAACAAACCAGTATCTTTTCAGTGGTTTTTTTTCTTCCTTCATCCATCATGAGGTTTTTTATGACTGGTATGGGCAGAAAATACTACTTCAGTGATTTTTTTTTAGCATAGCTATTCCTAAAAAGATGGATTTTATGGAATCATAGAATTGATTAAGGCTGGAAGGGACTATTGGAGGTCATCCAGTCCAACCTTCCTTCTCAAGCAGTGTTCCCTAGAGCACATAGTGAAGAATTGTGTCCAGATGTCTTTAGAATATCTCCAGGATAGGAAACTCCACAACATCTCTGGGCAATCTGTTCCAGTGCTTGGACACCCACACAGTAAAGAAATTCTTCCTCATATTGAGGTGGGACTTCCTGTGTTCCAGTTTCTGCCTGTTGCCTCGGATACTATTGTTTGGCACCACTGAGAAGAGCCTGGCTCCCTCCTCTTGGCACCCTCCCTGCGGGTATTTACAGACATTAATGAGATCCCCTCTCAGTCATCTCTTCTTGAGGCTGAATAGGCCCAGCTCCCTCAGCCTTTGCTTGTAAAAGACATGTTTGAGTCCCTTAGTCATCTTTTCTGCCTTCCACTGGACCTGCTCCAGGGTCTCCATGTCTCTCTTGTCCTGAGAAGCCCAGAACTGGACACAGCACTCCGGGTGAGGCCTCATCAGGGCTGAATAAAGGGACAGGATCGTCTCCCTTGACCTGCTCACAGTGCTCTTCCTAATGAACCCCACAATACCAGCAGGTCAGCCCCCAGCCTGTGCTAGTGCATGGGATTATTCCCTCGCAGGTGCAGGATCCTGCATTTGCCTTTGTCAGATTTCAGATTGTTCTTTTCTACTCATCTCTCCAATCTGTTGAGGTCATTCTGAAGGGCTGCACAGCCCTCTGGGGTATCAGCCACTCCTTCCAGTTTGTGTTGGCAGTGAACTTGCTGAGGAAGTCACTGTCCTTTCATCCAAGTCACTGATGGGTAAGTTCAACACTGCTGAGCCAAGTTTTGAACCTTCTGGTACACCACCAGTGACGAGCCTCCACCTAGACTCTGTTCCCTCTGGCATCTGCCATTCAGCCAGTCTCAATCCACCTCACTGCCCACTGTGTTGTTTTTCCAACATGTCAGAGTGGTTTAAATCCCCTGTAGCAATCAGGGCCTGTGACTATGAGGCTTCTTCTAGCTGTCAGTGAAAGGCCTCATCCTCTTCTTTCTCCTGCTCAGGCAGCCTGTAGCAAATCATGCACAACAGTATTACCATTGCTAGCCTGCCCTTTAATCCTAACCCCTAAGCTTCAACTTGCTCATCATCCACCTCAAGACAGAGCTTCATATGTTCCAGATGTTTTCTTACAAAAAGGTCAACTTCACCACCTTGCCTTCCAGGTCTATCTTCCTATAAAAGAAACATAAAGTCTTTCATGACAACATTCACGTTATGTGAGCTGTCCCACCACAGCTCTCTAACGAAGAGGAGATCACACAAACCTATAAACGTTACTGTTTATTTCCCATACAGTGTGCGTTAGTGTACAGGTACTTCAGGATGGTATTAGGGCTTGTCCTTTTTCCAGGAGGGGTGCAACAGGATATCACACAGTTGTGTCTGGTAGACAGTTCCTGGGCTGCATGCACTTGGTGGAGGTATCCTCACTGGAACCTTTCTTTGTTTCCCTCATCTTTCCTAGTTTAAGGCTTTGTGTACTAGGTTGGCTAGTCTGTTGACCAGGACATATTTACTCCATATAGTGAGGTGAATCCTGTCTTGCCCAGTCAGCACTTGATCTTCAAACAGGGTTCCACGGTTATAGAAACCAAAATGCTGTTGCTGACACTAGTGCTGGAGCCAGTTGTTTACTTGGTGAATCCATCTCATCCTTCTCTTGTCATTTACCTTAACTGGCAGGATTGAGCAGAAAATGATCTGAGTCCCTACAATATTGACCACCCTCCCCCGAGCTTTGAAATCCCATTCGATAGCTCCCAAGTTGCCCTTGCTGTCTTTAGTTCTCGTATAAAAGGGCAGCAGGAAGTAATAGTCAGATATGTGGAAAAGCCTTAGCAGTCTATCCATGACATCTGTGATTCAAGCCCCTGGCCGACAAGAGAGCTTTTCAGACCAGCAGTCAGGTCAGCAGATGGGTGCCTCTGTCCTCTGCAGCAGGGAGTCACCCACAACAATCACCCACCACTTCTTCTGAGCAATCTCCAACAGAGGGTCCTGAGGTCATGGCCAACTTGAAAGGTTTATGTCGGAAAAGAACCTTAAAGTCATTGAGTCCAATAATAAACCTAACGCTGCCCAAGTTCACCTCTAAACCATGCCTCTAAGCACCACATCTGCAAATCTTTTAAAGACCTCCAGGGATGATCACTCCACCACTTTCCTGTCCCAGTGTCTTGCAATGCTTGATAACCCTTTTGATGAAGAAATTTTTCCTAATATCCAATCAAAATCTCTGCTCACAAAGCTTGAGACCATTTCTTCTTGACCTGTCACTTTTTATATGGGAGAAGAGACCAACCCCCACTTCACTAGTCTTTCAAGTAGTTATAGAGACCAATAAGGTGCCCCTTAAGCCACCTTTTCTCTAGGCTCAACAACCTTAGGTCCCTCAGCCGCTCCTCACGGGACGCTCCAGACCCCTCACCAACTTCTGTAAGAGTCAATTCCATGCAGTAAAAATTTCCAGGTTAGTATTGCTACTAGCATCTGATATTGTGTGTTGAGTGGGCAACAAGTAAGATTAGAAACACAGAAAGTCATGTCATGCTTAAAGCTCTGTTTTGTCCAACTGGCACAAGGTGATGTAATACTTACTAACCAGTGGACTACCCTGGAATTCTACACAGGATATTTAGGTAAGGATAGTGGTAGCATAATTGGTATTTGAAAACAGCACTTTAAAAACAGAAAATAAATTACTCTTTAGATACAATTGCAAGATGAAAATCAGATAATCATGGAATGGTTTGGTTTGGGAGGAACCTTTATAGGTTGTCCAGTCCAACCCCCATGCAATAAGCAGGGACATCTTCAACTAGATCAGTTTTCTCAGAGCCCAGTCCAATGGGCATTGATCACCTCTCTGGGCAACCTGTGCCATGTTTCACCACCCTCACTGTAAAAAACCTTTCTCCTATCTAATCCGAATTGACCTCCTTCAGTTTAAAACCATTACCACATGTCCTGTCACAACAGGCCCTGCTAAAAGGTCTGTCCCTGTCTTTCTTAGAGGCCACTTCAAGTACTGAAAGGCTGCAATAATAAAATAAACTTAAAGCGATAGCTGCTGCAATATGTTTTGAATCTGAAAATGTAATTATTTTTCTTCAGTCTCTGGATGGCCAAAGTATCTATACTGGGTGCTGCACTCTGCGTATTGATTTCTCCAAGTTAACTAGCCTAAAGGTAAAGTACAACAATGACAAAAGCAGAGATTTCACTCGCACTGATCTTCCTTTTGGTGATGGCCAACGAACCCTGGACACATCCTTAGCTACTGCCTTTGGTAAGAAACCTTAATTTCTAGTGCTAAATATGCACTAAGATCACAATTTTTATGTTGTATTTGTGCTCTGGCTCCATCTTAAGAGAGTACATTTTGCATATGTTTCTGTGTGTTAGGTCCAGTAAAATTCGTATGGAAAGTAGAAAGTTCAACTCAATGAATATCTGAAACTATAACATGACAAATGTTCATGGGGAAATTCAAAATGTTATCAAAAAGCTACATTTGTAAAATGCTGTGAAATGATATCATTAGTACAGGTTAATGTAATAAATGTTGCATATCAGAATGGTTAGTGAAAGTCCTAACAAATTGAGGCACTGGTTGCCTAACGGTACTTGAAAACAAGGGTTATAAGGGTCTTAGCTCTTATTTGTATATATTTTAGGATAACTGCCTGCTGTAACAAAAACACTATAAGAAAATTTAAAATGCCATACTTATATATGTTTGTAGTCATCTTCTAAAAGATAAAATTCTAGAAATGTTCTTGAATTTTGGAAGTTGCTTCCGTGGCATAGAGGAGACAGTGTCTGCTAGCAATGCCATGGGTGAGGCCCTTTTGACATAAATGGCTCAGCCATGCTCATTTAATCAACTCTCATAATAATGCAAATCACCAAACATTAACCTGATAAGATGGCAGAAGTGCTCATAATGCAATTTGAGCAATTTTAGCTGTTTTTCTGTCTCTCTAATGATAACCATTAGCAATAATACATAGCTAATAACTGCCTTAGCTGTTGAATAAGTATCTAATTGCTGTCCATTGATTAGTACTGTAGAAAGGGCAGGGGAATAATTCTCTTTTTCCCTTTAGGTTTCTGTGATGGCTAGGGCAGATAGAGACTTTGGTTTGGTTTTTTGAATAGTTTAGGTAGCTTAAATTAGAATAAGAAAGTGAGTTGCACTCACTGCATTCTTAGTTTTTTTTTACTGCTCCCCTCAAAGGCAGGCCTACATCTTTGTGTAATTTATAGATCTAATATATTCTGATTAATTAGATTTGCACTTTTTGAAATGTCATTGGAAGGGAAAGGTACAATTAGAGTAGCTTAAAGACAAACTTGTTTGTAGGGCAGTGATAACTGTATGCTTTTGGAGGATAAAAAATGAAAGCTGCTCCATTTCCTCCCCCTCACTCTTCCAAGCTTTTCATTGTTAGCCGTCTTGTTTTCATTTACTGTAATAGTAAGAACATCAGAGGTGCTGGTGTGAAGAATAGTCTGATGTCTGTACCAAAATTTGTTTGTAGCACAGTCACAGTGAAGCAGCTGCATAGATATTTTTCTTTTTAAAAAAAGCTGTATATGGGGAGAAGCATGCTTCCTAGCCTTTCTCTCAGTGCCAACAACATACATATGTTGTTATTAGCACGTTGTGGTAGGTTTAGTTACAGAACATGAGAAAAAGATGTTGTGAGTCATGTCAGTACTTGCACTTCCTATGTTATTACTGGTGGGTATAGTTTTGATGGAGAATTATTAGATAAAGCAGGCAACTATCAGAATAATACATCAATTTTTTTCCTGTAGACTTAAAGATATCTTAATAGCAAAACTGAACTGGTCTTGAAACTTTTTTCTCTCTCTCTATTTTATTTTCTTTTTTTAAATTTTATTTTATTTTATTTTATTTTGGGTTTTGTGTAAAACATATTGCACTATTTAAAAAAGCAGATTTGTGAATATTTTGCATTTAAAGAGTTCTTTCACGCAGTGAGCATAAGCAGAGATACTTGAATTAGCTTGCTTTGAAGGCTAGCTGCTAGCCATGAAGCAAATGATTGTAGATGATTAAAAAAACCCAAAAAAAACAACAAACCTGCAACAAAGAATTCCAGATCTTTCTGTATTAGCTCAGTTTGACAATTTTTACGTGCCTGATTTTGATATCAGTGTGCAACATGCAGGTCTTATTTGAAAGCTCTTTATCTATTTCTTCGTTAATGTTTCCATTACTGTTCTTGGATTGTGAATAAGTGATTAATACCTATATTGCCAGAACCTGTCAGTATAATGCATCAGTGCATATATTTCAAGAACACAATTACTTGCCTTGGTGTGATAAATCTATTCAGTTGTCTGTATGAAAGACACTTTGTTGCCACTGATAAGAGGAGCTGTAATGTGATGCAATATTCATTAATACTTGATCTATGGTGTCTGTTCCATTTGTTGCTTTTGTAATTCATAATGGATACTTCTTACAGTATTGCATCATCCCCATCAATGATGATTTCCTAGTGAATGTAGCTGTATTTTAGTCAATGGTGGATGTTTAAGTAACAAAACAGTACCAAGTTATATGTGTCCCATAAAAAAAAAAAAATAAAAAAAAAAATCTGGTGTGTGCTAACATATGGAAGAATCCACAACTCAGACTTGTATCTAAATGCTGTGTAGAACACAAATTTTTGTACTGCCCTGTGTAGGACTTAACTCCACATACTGATGTGGAAATCACTGAGCCATCTTTGAGGCTGGGACTCTCTGTATGCTGCCATTACAGATCTGTTTAATGCTTGTGAAAAACGCTGGTTATTTATGAAGTTATGCAAACTGGGAAAATGCATCACCTTAAAAAGCAAAATATGCTTCTCAGCAACTAGTAAAATTCAGTATCTCAGGTTAGCTGTAGTTATCTGTCTTGTTTAGCTTATACTCATTTTAGAAATATCCAGAAAATAGTTGTAGCCTATCATTGCAAAACATCTTTGACTGTATTTACTTCCAGAAAATTTCTAAAATGTTTGTCCATCGTGTGAATAAAAACTGGTGAACACCACAGGCATACTAACTTTATTGGATACTAATCTATGCTGGGCTTTCCCTACTCAAACTTGTCTAACTTAAGTTCTGCCCTAACTTCATTTTAGAGAGGGACATTAAGGCTGACCAGAATATTTGCCCTCAAAAATGGCTGAAAATTGTCTTTGTAAAACATAGAATCTTGGATTTCAATGAAAGGTTTTAACTCAAAGGTTTTATAAGAAGTGTAATTACAGGTGAAATCAGAACAGCAACACTGGCAGCTGATTCTGAGCCTTGAAATCTCTTCTGTCTTCCAAAACTTTTAAAATCTGCTCTAATTGGATGTATCCACTCTCTCTAGCCACCCAAAACACCATATTCACATCATATGCGGGGGCTGCTGGGTTTGCCCCATCCTTGGGCTTTCCTCAAGGTGCTGGTAAGTTTCTGTTTTCTGAAAATGTCGTTAGTGGCTAATGAGCTATCTGAAAATACCTGTTTAGAGCAAATTGTTTTCGGATGTAGGAATCAGAACACAGTATTCATTTGAGTAATTCTGATTTTCTGTCTCATATAACTCAGTAAAACTACTTTGTGTAATAAAAAACATACAATGATGTACTTTATAGCTTAATAAGCAAAGAAATTAAATGCCATTACAAAGATTACCCACACAAGAAGAAATTAAGCATCTGTTTTTCTAACTATCCTAAGACTGTAATGACATTCAAAGCAAATACAGGAACTCTCCCCTTTCATGGCTATAAAATGAGAAATAAGTAGTTCTTTAGACTGAGTGATCGTTCCCTTCCTAGCACAGGGTAAACTTTTGTGCTGAATTATTTTTCTTCTTTCTTGGGCTGCAATTTTTGTCCTCTTTGGTTTGGGTCTGTTTGTGTAGATGAGTATTTCTTTATCTCTGCTTTATTGATCAGGTACTAGTAACAACTAAATTCCTTAAAAGCATTTTTAAATGGAATATTGATGCTTTTGCCAAACAAAAATTGCTTTTGTCTTCTTCCTTTTCCACTTTGACATGTCAAGTGATGGTATTTATACCCTTCCATGTCTTTCAGTTCCAGCTCCAGTTCCTGGAGCACTTGGTTCTCTCACAGTCACCCCGCCAGCAGCATCTGGACAGATGACTATTCCTGGTGTTACTGGTATTCCAGGAAATTCTGTTTTACTAGTCAGCAACCTCAATCCTGAAGTAAGTTTGATTGGTGGAACTGATGCAAGTATCACCTTGTACCAACTGCCAGCATCCTTCTCACAAATTGACATTAGCTGAAGGAATAGGAGAGAAATTCTTTATGCTGATAATTTAAAAAAACAGCTCTGTACTTGTCTGAGGTAGTTTGCAATATTGATGAGGTTGAAAAAGTCCACCCTGTCAGTGAAAAGCTTCCTAACACAATTTACTTTAGGAACCGTATGGTAGCAGTGTACCTAATAATTAGAAGGAAGTCCATGGTAAATTGTGCAAAATGTTTGAAGATGTAAACAACATATATTATGGCTAAATTTACTGGTAATCTCTATTAATATGTGTCCTCTGTGTGCTGCTTTACCTGTAAAGAGGGCAAAGGGATTTTTATTTATTAAAACCCAAGAAATTAGATAAAAAGGAGGGAAAATGAGATAAAAGCAGGCAAAATCAAGTACCCTTCTAAACATGGATAGATCTTTCTAATTTTGCAACTTTTCCCAGGTTGGAGAGGAAAAACACAGGTATGCTTCGCTATTGACATCACTGTACATCTGTTTTTAAAAGTTAATAAATACACATGTTTGCTTTTCATAGTACCACACAGATTTTTTTTAATCATATGTTGGCAGTAAAATTACCAAGGACAACTTGAAAAGTTATTTTTATAGAGGAAGTGACATAGGCTGTTTGCTAACCTTACTCCTGTTAGCCGAACTTTACACACTGATCTGTGCTTAACTAAAAGCAATGTACCTCTTAAAAAAAGAGACAACAACAAAAAAGCCAAAAATCAAGCTGTCCCAAGGCCATGACTTAAAACACAATTTGACTTCACTGTTGATAAGCAGTCATCTTGCAGCAATGTAAAATTCTTGTTTTACATATTCAATACATTTACTTAACCATAAAACTGTTAAAGTTATGAGTTGTTGGCAAAAATGGAAGTTACCTTCATATTCTGGGGTTTAAAAATCTGTTGACCAGTTTCTTTAAGTAATTGTTCTGTTTCTGTTTTTCTGCTAACAGCAAATCCCACAGTAAGCATCAAAAGAAACAGCTGCAGTTAGGGCTGTAAGATAAATCACTTTGATTTGTCAATATATCGGTATGTTTCTGATGATGGCTGTGGATATGCTTTCTGCAGGTGATTATTCAAGATAAGATTCTGAATCTTGAAAGTGTGCTTCTTAAGAATAAGCATATGTGAAGCATAGGTCAGAGCTATTTTTAGGACATCACTGCTTTATGTAATACTAACAGTATCTGAGAAGTCATGTAGAACTTTGTGCTGTAATGCATGATATAGTAGCAATGCATTAAATAATGCTCAACTTCTTAAAAGGTATATAAAATAAGTATGTACAACAGCACTAATTGTTGGAAATACATTTCGTGGCAACTGTGCAACACCTGTCCTTCACCAGGGATTGTCTGAACCCTATCACTTCTTTTTCTATGTGCACAAAATCTTGTTGTCCTTATTTCTATTTATGTTTCTCCCCTATTGCAGGGTTTTAGTGTGCACTTGAACATTCCTTTGTGACTTTTAGATTGTCTGGTTTTGTCTACTTTTGTTAGTAGAACTAGTGCAGTCTCATTTGGATAAGAAATTTCTTTAAAAATGCCCTCCATATTAAATTAAAATATATGGGCCAGAAAGATAAACTCTTCATGAATTTAAATTTCACATTGATAATAATTGTTTTCTATTACTAAATGCTAATGATAAATGGGTATGGACTTGCACTTAGGCTGCAAGATCTTCCTTTTTTGAATAATTTAACATTTCAAATGTTGTGAGATGAGAAGGAATAGGGCTAAAGAGTGTGACTAGTGCTTCTGATACCCAAGTATTTTTAATACTCATTACTTCCAAAACCTTTGTTTTAATTGAATGAATTTTGGTTGCATTAGGGTATAAATTATGTTCTTTGGTGCTTGGCATACAAGAATTTAATTGAAAATCACTGGAGAAAAAACAGTTTCTTTTAAGATTTAGCTTTCTGTTCACAGCTCCTATTCAAACACAATTTAAATACCATTTTCCATATGCTTCGCATATAAACAGTTAAATTGTATCACTTTAGAATGTCATGGTCATCACGTAAAGTGATGGGGACGAGATTAAAGGCAAAGCAACTAATTTTAGTTTTGTAGATGTTGTCTGCTGTTTACAAAATACAAAGGTGCTCTTGAGTGTTCTTTTCTATTTTCAGTTTAGCAAATGTCTTTCATTTTTTCTGGGAATGAGCTGCTAGTTTAGAAAGAATAAGTTCAAATAATGAAGCTACTTAAAATATTAACTTCTGCAGCATGACAGACTGAGTCTTGAGTGATGAAAATGCATGAGCTGAAGTGTTAGCTTTTTTAAATATTTTACATGTGCATTGCAAGTATGTACTAACAAGAGTGCCATACACTGTAGTTATTGCAAGGAATGGCTTTTGGAGAGACAGGTTTATATATTAGTGTGCAGTATTTCTTCCATTCTTTTTGTTTACTGTACTCTTATGGAATAGATGTCTTTATTTGCATGGCTTTAGAAATAATATCCTCATTTTATCATTTAAACAGGCCATCACACCATATGGACTTTTCATCCTATTTGGTAAGATATGTCAAATATCCCTTAAGAAACCACAGGATTAGCATTCTTTTTATTTATCTGACATATGCTGCTTAATTCAAGCTCTATTGTTCTGTCCATGTCCAGAAAAGGCACAAGAGAATGCACTGGTTTTAAAATTAGAACAATTTGAATCAGGAATTATAGGCCAGGGCTACTAAAAAGGCAAAACAGTTACAGTGTCAGATTTCAGTGTTTGGTCCAGTTTGTTTACTACAAAAATGGGAAGACAAAGGAAGAGGACAAAACAAATATTGCATCAGAGGAAATGCTGTACAGAATTGGCTCCTATGCTAATTGCAGGGGACAATGTTTGGCATAGTAACACTTCAATATGCCTCTTTTAATGGAACTTAGACAAATATTGCACTAGTTAAAAGCTGAACATAAACATACAGTTTTATGACTAAGATCCTGGGGAGTTTCCTCTATTTTGGAGCCTCAGAAAATAATGCACAAACTTTAAAGCTCTCCTTCATACTAATATTCTAACCAAGCTGTTTAGTGAGATGATTATTCTTTGTAACTCTAATGTTAGTCAAAAGAAACAGACTTGCCCTTGTGCTGTTTGTAGTAGTGCTATGAAAAGATTTCCTTTCTGTATTTCCACAGGTGTATATGGTGATGTGCATCGGGTGAAGATCATGTTTAAGAAAAGAGGAATTGCTTTGGTTCAGATGGCAGATGCAACCCAGGCTCAATTAGGTATTGATTTTTAAGGCCCAGTTATGTTTCAAGCTAGGATTAGTGTAATATAAAAGAGGAATACCTGTCAGTGACAACCATAAACAAATTATGTCCATTACTACATACAGACTTCCTTGCATATGTTAACAACACTCTTGAGTGGTTTAAAAACAAAGTTCCTGTGAATCTTAATCTAGTAAGTGTTAGAATTAAAACATCATACAATTTTCGTGTAGTTTATCTTAATAATACATCATATAATTTTCCTGTAGTTTATCTTACATCTAACTATTTAAAAATAATCAACTGCTCTACTGAAATGCCATTTTGCATTTTTGCTGCATTTAAACTGGAGATTATATTACATCCTTGAACTAATTTGAAATACAATGTTGTGACATAACTCACGTGGCAGACACACAAGTTGCACTTTAAATTTAAAATGTGAAATCTGGCACTAAGTAGAAAACAACATAGTGTTTAAAGAATTGTCTTTTCTTCCCCTGCATTTATTCCTGTTCAAATTAAATTTCCACTGGTTAGCTATCAACCACTTGAATGGACAGAGGCTTTATGGAAGGGTCATGCATACTACTTTTTCAAAATATCAGACAATTCAACTTCCTCGTGAAGGGCAAGAGGACAAAGGTCTGACAAAGGACTTTAGCAATAGCCCTTTACATCGCTTTAAGAATCCTGGCTCTAAGAACTTCCAAAATATCTTTCCTCCATCTGCCACGCTGCATCTCTCCAACATCCCGTGAGTATCTACGTGTGTGATCTTCTTGGAAAGATGTTTTTTAGGTTATGTTCTTAAGTTACAAAGTGTGACATAAGCTTTACATTCCCTTAGCCTTTTACAGTTCATTCTGCTGCGGGTCATTGTGCTGTGTAACTAACAATAAGAGAATCCTTTAACTGTCCCTTTTTTATCATTAGCAATGAGGATAACTGATTGAATTATCTTCTTTAGGAGTTGTAATCAGTTTACATTTTCTTGAGAGTATGCTTTTTGTTTTTTACATATTAAGTCCTGTGTTACAGATTTTTGCAAAGATTAAAGACAGGTTTTTTGAGATAATGTACTGGAGTTACATGACAAATTCATCATTGACATTGCTACTTAATATAGATACAGTTTTTAATAATTCTAACACTTTTTAAAGAGTAATTTCTACAGAACTCAGACCTCCTGCATACAGTAGAAGTTGAAAAAAACCAAAAAAGTATTAGAAAGGATGTTCTTTAAGACTGAAACAGTATATTTTTATATCTAGAATGTTGTCAACAATGTGTGGAGTGACAGCCAAACACAAGTTTTTACAGGCTTCTTTTGTTTGGCAGCTGTGCAGGGAGGGAAAGGAGGAAACTATGGGATTCTGTCCAAGTAACAAAAGAAATTGCAAGACGCTTAGAAAATGGCTTTTTGAGTAAAATAAAAAACTTTCAAAACTGAAAATATGTGAATCACACTCACACAGATTTCAAGGTGAAATATGTTCCTGAAGGTACTGATTAAGATCTTAAGAGAATTTCTTGCAATCTGAATTTAAGTGAGAAAGAAATGGGGTTGGATGAAAAACAGTAGAGTGTAGCTGAAATAATTTTGTAGCACAAAGCCAAGTTGTTTGGGCTGAAGTGTTGACAAGGTTTGAGTTAGTGGAGATAGCTTTTGCTGTTCAAACTTAATTTAGAAGTGAAGGCTGAGATCGTGATATTATTATAGAACTCCGTGTTCTTTTGCAAGTTGAAGGGGGGATTTAGTTTGGTTTTGTTTGTTTGTTTCAATTAGGCCTTCTGTTACTGTTGATGATTTGAAGAACCTTTTTGCAAGTAAAGGATCTACTGTGAAAGGATTCAAATTTTTCCAGTAAGTTCTCTTGTAAAATTCCTGAGCAAGCTGTCATCCTGGAAGATGGCTATTTGCTTTTTTGTAACATTCCATGTATTTATAACTATAGGCAGAATTCCAAGCCTATAGGCAAAAGCAGTATACCTATGACAATTTTTATAATTTTAACCTCAAAATTTTAAATAAGATACTATGTTAGCATAATTAAATCAAAGATATGCAACCTTTTGACAAATTCCATATATATTCAAAGTAAAGTGAGTTTAAGGAAAATAAATGCCCACTTCTTTAAAAAAGTACAAGCTGTGTATATATAAAATGCTGTATAGAAGATGACAATGTATCTCCTCTAACATTGATTAATTGGCAGCATTATTTTAGCACAATCATACGTGCTAGAATAATCTCATCTATATGGACAATACAAGTGTTTCCTAGAGGCCTTCAAGCCTTGTTCTGACACAGTTTTTTAAGTCCAGTGTAATGAAAGAATGGCATGGTTTTAGGCCCTTGATTTGCAAGATTTATATAGTTCCATTATGATTGGATTTTAGCAGGTGCATAACTAGTTCTGATTCTTTTGCTGTAGAATTGTTCAGTGTGTGATATGGCTGAAAAGCACTTACGTCACTATTCTGTGTTGGCTAGCGAAAATTTGTTTAAGATTAATAATGGTTTTTGTTGTTCTTAGGAAAGATTGCAAAATGGCTCTCATCCAACTGAGCTCTGTGGAAGAAGCAGTTCATGCTCTTATTGAGCTTCACAATCATGACTTTGGAGAACATCAGCATCTCCGAGTTTCCTTCTCAAAATCTACAATCTGAATTTTTTGTGCACTTTCCTTTTAAGGCTGCATAATGGGTTTAGTAAAATCTTCAAATAGAGTCTGAGACAGGTGAGACTAAGTCTGTCTCTTAAAAGAAAAAGCTCATTCATACATGAAGAATTAAGTGATGGTCTTTTCTGATTCTAGCTGCAAGTATGTGATCCACAGAAAGATTCTTCTGTGAAATAGCTTTAGCAATTACATGTATCATCAAATTTCCTCCTTAAAATTATATTTTAGAACATCCTTTTGGCTTTTGTTTGAAATCGACCTTAGAAAACATTTTACAATACATCAAACAAAGAGTATTATTAACAAAATGGTAAATCTAGTCTGTGAAGATTAAACACTAATTTGAATGTGAAATAGCACTCGGGTTTCTTGAAGAAAAGCAAGCAGTGACTGTGAGTATCCTCTAAATAGTATTTATGTTACCAGAGTGTGGGTTCATACTTTGGCAAATCTTTACAAATAACTTGTTTATAAAAATTAAAAGTCTGTGCTGTTCTTACAGATTAAATTATTAGAGAAGAGGCAGTGCCTTCTCTCTGTGGAGTAAAAGTTATTTGACAAGTTTTTTCAAGATGTGATATCAGAGACTTAGGTTGACTTAACTATGGAATGGAGGTTTGATGTCCTATTTTTACTATGAAGTGCTGTGTAATAGTACTTTGGAGAAAATAAAACAAGAAAATAGTCCTGATTTAAAATAATCTTTTGCATTTCTCTAAATAATTAAATGTTTACAATCGTTTGAAAAATATTCAGGTCTACGATGGTTTGACAGGTTTTTAAGAAGTTATTTTTTTTTAAGGTCATCTTTGGGGGCAGAAAAAATAAACCTCAAGAGGTGTTTTTACCACTATAATGTTTAATACTTAAATTACTATGTATTTACCTAATTTCTTATTATGTGCCTTACTATGTGTGTATTTTATGATAGCTTAGAGTGTTATCTTGAAGTATCTTGAAAAAATATTGTGGAGTTTGTGATAATTTTCATCTCGGTCTTTTTGAAAATGTTTTCCATGATACTTCAAGATACTCTTTTTCATTAGGTAATTCTCTGAATTCTAGTTTCTTGTGCTTTTTTAATAGAGATTGTATACAGATATGAATGAGATTTAACTCATTGTATAATCACATAGGTGATTCTTTGAATTTACCTAGTTGCAGTTGTCTGATGGATGTACTTTGCTGAAAAAAAATTCACATCCAGAAAAAATACGCTAAAAATCCCAAACAAACCTATATAGAAAGGCCAGACAGGAAACTCACTTCTGTTTCTGGACTTCGTCATACTTTTTGAGAGGTATTGACTGTATCAGAATACTCTCTTTTAGGTTTCTGCATCTTTTTCTTGCTATTGAACTTCAAGAAATAGAATGCTATCATTCTTTCCTTTGTAAGTATAAAAAAATGTTTGGTACTGAATGTTGATTTCTCTTTGGGGAACAAGCTGAGATGCAGTTAGGTTTGATTCTGAATGTACAGATGACTTGATTTCTGATCATATTTTAGAAATTTAACTTCCATTTTAAGGGATTCTCTTGTTCTAGAATTTCCTTTTAAATAAATTAATTTAAAGTAAATTTAATTTTACCACATTTTTAAAGAGATATTTCTTTCAAACATAGCATTTATTTACTTCTAACTATTGCAGACTTTGTTTCTGCTGTAATGTTTTGCCACTTGTTTTTTTTCATTAACTTGTATGAATTATATGACTTTATCCTTCTAGAAGAAAGAGTATGCTTCTACCATGATCTGAGTATTCTGTAGTAAGCTTTTTCTAATTTTCCCTCTGAATTATTTTTGCAAAATCAGCCAGATACTAGCTTGCCTTTTTTAACATCTATTGGTTAGAGATGTGGTGTTAAAGAAACTTGCCTGTCTGACCATCCAGGAACCACTAAGGCAGTCACACTTGATCTACCTGAGCTGGGATTGAAGCCTCTTCCCAGCTAAACAGCCCCTACTCCCACAGGCAGACCAGGTTTCCTGGCTGATTTGACCCTGGGTTTCCCATAGCAGAGTCTCAGATGTCTTGATCCTTAAAATAATCTAATCTTGGTGCAATAACTAAAGAACACATTGAGCTGGTGCCTCCCAGGAGGGACCTTGAACAAAGGAACCCTGGGCTTTTATACCCATATACAATTTAAAGGCACAAAAGTGTTGGAGTCATCAGCCCCTGCTGTGTTTCTCAGTGTCCAGTCCCCTGGCTGGGCCAAAGGTCCCCAGACGCTTTGTTGCACAAAGGGTCAGCAGTTCATGGCCCCTTGCCTGGGAGTCCCACCATCCAGAGCTCAACCTGCAGCTCCACTGCATCCTGAGCTACCTGCACTGAATGGATTTCTCAACAGTAGCAGCCAATCATACAAAGATGGTACAAGACTTCTATACAGCAACAGAAGTGTGCAATTGACAGTAGATGAAATGCTGACTATGTAACTATGGGAAGTGCTGCTCAACGCAACTATGTAAATCTGCAGAATGTACTATGTACTTTAAAGTTAAGGTGTTTTAGGAATAATATATAATATTATCTTTTGGATTTCATATAATCACAGAATTGTTTGGGTTGATCTTCATAAGGTTCTCATAGGCCTACCTCTCAGTCTGTCCACATCCCTCTAGATAGTATCCCTTCTTTTCAGTGTGTTTACTCTACCACACAGCTTGGTGGTGTCAGCAAACTTGCTGAGGGTGTAGTCGATCCCACTGTCCA
Source organism: Margarornis squamiger (assembly GCA_035222235.1). Classification (NCBI taxonomy): domain Eukaryota; kingdom Metazoa; phylum Chordata; class Aves; order Passeriformes; family Furnariidae; genus Margarornis; species Margarornis squamiger. The sequence continues at coordinate 21,952,464 of JAWWTY010000088.1, forward strand.
TGTCACCAACAAAGGTGCTAAACAGCTCTAGTACCAATATCAGCTGTGGTGGTACACTGCTCATCTCTTGGTCTCCACTGGACACTGACACTGCTCATCTCTTGGTCTCCACTGGACACTGAGCTGTTCACCACAATGCTCTGAGTGTGACCATGTGGCCAGTTCCTTATCCACCTAGTAGTCCACCCATCAAATCTATGTCTCTGCAGTTTAGAGATAAGGATGTTGTGTGGGACAGTCAAATGCTTTGCACAAGTCTAGGTAAGTGACACTTCTTGCTCTTTCCTTATCTACCACTTCTGTGACCCTATTGTAGAAGGCCTCAAAACTTGTCAGGCATGATTTGTCTTTAGTAAAGTTATGTTTGCTATCACCAACACCTCTTTATTTTCCATGTGCCTTAGCATAGTTTCCAGGAGGATTATAATCTTGCTGGAAACCAAAATGAGACTGACTGACCTGTAGTTCCCTTCTTTATTTCCCTTTTTAAAAATGTGGGCTATATTTCCCCTTTTCCAGGGATGCTTTATCTTTCATAGATTTGAGCTGGTTGGACAATCACTCTGTTTTCCTCCTGGATTACCCATTCTTACTTCCACCCTCTGTAGGTTTCCTTTTTGTATTTGAGTTTGTCCAGGAACTCCTTGTTCACCTAACACCTTTCTGAAGTTTTTGCCTGACTTCCTGTGTGTCAGGATGCATCACTCCTGATCTTGTTGGAGATGGTCCTTGAATATGAACCAGCTTTCTTGGGCTCCTCTTCCCTTCAGTGTTTTATCCCATGGTATTCTACTAACCACATCTCTGAAGAGGCGAAAGTCTGTTCTCCTGAAGTCCAGGGTAGTGAGTTGGCTGTGCACTCTCCTTGCTGTCCTAAGGATCTTGAACTCCACCATTTAATGGTCCTTGCAGTCCAGGCTGCCCTTGAGCTTCACATTCCTCACTAGTTGCTACTTGTGGGAGAACAAGATCCAGGATAGCACCTGTCCTCCTTGGCTCCCCTATCACTTGGAAGTTATCATCAATGCAACCTCCTGGATTATTTATGCCCTGCTGTGTTGACAAATACTGGGATGGTTGCAGTCATGAGGACCAGGGCTTGTGAACATGAAGCTGCTCCGTTCTGTCTGTAAAGGGCCTCATTTGCTTGGTCTTCCTGCTCGGCTGGTGTGTAGCAAACCCCCACTATAAAGTCACCTGTCTTGTCCTGCCTTTAATGCTGACCCACTGAGTTCCTCATCCATTCCCAGGTTGAAGATTCATGCAGTCCAGTTGGTCATTGACATAGAGGGCACGACTTCCTTGTCTACCCTTCCTGTCCTTCCTAAAAAGCCTGTATCGTTCCATTCCAACACTCCACTCTTTGGAGCTGCACCACCATGTCTCCATGACATGCCAATGAGATCACAGCCCTGCATGCATGTGCATCTCTCTTAACTCCTCTTGTTTATTCCCCATCTTATGTGCTATTGCATACATGCGTTGAAGTTGGGACCCCAGTGAAGCCAACTTACTGGCTGGAATTCCTTTGTGTTGCTCTTTGGGTGCTTTCCTGCTGACTTTTGATCCCTCTTCAGGCTCTGAGCATCTATTGCTGGCACTGGCATGAAACTGGTAGGAGCGGGAAGGGCTGAGGTTCTACTCCCACTGACACTTTTAGCTTAAAGCCCTCTTCATGAGTTTGGCAGGCCTTTGACTTTCTCAGACAGATGAACCCATCAGCCCCCAATAGACCCACTTTCTCAAAGCGAGTTCCATGGCCCAAGTCAAACCCTTGGCTGGGGCACCAGTCCCAGAACCATTTGTTAATTCACCAGAATCAACTGTCCCTTTCAAACAGCTTCCTTTTAACTGTGAGGAATGATCAAAAAAAATGCCTGCAGAGACTTACAGTTTTTAATTTAAGAAAGCTCTGAGTGTGGATATTTATGATGTTTGCTTTTTGGTTTTGTGGCACAACTATCATGTATCTTTCTTTATTCTTCTTTATTCTATTTCTGCAATTGAATTATTGTTGTCACCTTACTTTTAGATCTGTGTGTATCTTCAAGACACTGCCTCCTAGGGAGATCTGCTTTTACAAAAAGTGTAGACAAGCTTAAAAGCTAACAGTATGTCTTAATGTTTGCTTAGCAGAGTGAATGCATTAGTTGAGTTATTCAGTATTTTGCCTTGGATAATTTAAAGCATAAATTTAACCCCTTCTTTATCACAGTGCATTGGTACTGAAGGATTTTGGCAAAAGAAATAGTTCTTACACTTTGTGCTTGACTCATTAGTTCCTAGCTGCAAAGCACATTGCATCTCAGTTCTTGATTCTCTAAAGAATGTATTATCAGATCCCTTGATATCTATGAAAAGAACAGGATTTGGGAAAGAATGGTATTATTCTACAGATTCTTACAGTGACGTAGGATGGAAAGGAACCTCTGGAGTCCTTAATCCTACCTGTCACTCAGCTTATGAACAACTTTGAGAAGGTGCTCAAAGAACTGTCCATGTAAATTTTCAGTGTTTCCAAAATGGGGTTTTCACAAATTCTCTGTTCTTCACTGTTTCTGTGTTTGGCAGTCCTCACTGTGGATTTGGTTCCCTAACATGTAGTTAAACTTTAAACCTACTGCATCCTGTCTGTTGCCGTTTGCCCTGTTATAACTGTGTAACTCCCAAGAAGATTCTGTCTTCATCCTCTCTATACTGTAGCCTTAAGTTGTTAAAGATAGGTTTATAATTTTTTTAGCATGTGTTGTTAATATCTGTTGAAATAATTTGTGAAGTACCTGGTAATGTGCACACTGTAACCTGGAATTGTACTCTAAAACACTAGTAGGTACTGGAAATGTTTGAAGGTAGTGTTCTTACTCTCCAGGGTCGTGGTCATAGCACCAAGCCCAACAGAGTTCAAGAAGCATTTGGACAACACTCTCAGGCACATGATGTGATTCTTGGGATGTCCTGTGAAGGGCCAGTAGTTTGACTTGATGATGTTTGTGGGTCCCTTCTGACTCAGCATATTCTGTGGTTCTATGACTGTATGATCCTGTCATATCCACAAATCAGCTATAGGTTACCTCTGCCTCCATTTTTTTAAATTTATTTTTATGAATGCACACTTGGTTCAAAGTGTAATAAGGCCTTTTTAACAACCCAGGAGCAGCTAAGTGCCTTTTCAAATGATCCTTTATTTGTTGTATAATGGTAAAACTTCTTTGAATTTCTTCAGAAGTCTTTAAACATCAAATTTCTGAAACTTTGATTGATAATTTGACTCAGTTGCCTTGTCTGCTGGTCCTCAGTTGCACTGTTGTTGTGTACTGATAGATTGAGGTCCTTCTTATGACGAAGATATTTCACATATCTGTGGAGATATGCCAATATGTGATGTTTTCTGGTTACAGACAGCAAACCTTTGTTTGTATGCCAGGAAAACTATTAGTGTTTTTGATAATACTGCCAGTGAGGTTTGTGTGATCAATTGTCTTGTCCTCTTCCAGTTCATGTCAATAGGGAAGTGGTAAGTTGTCGTGGGTTTGTTGTTTTTTTGTTTTTGTTTTTTTTTTAATAAGGGATGTAGACCTGCTACCTGTCATTTTATGCTGCTAGTTTATACTTCTGTTTTTCAAATGAGAGGTCAGCTGCTTACAAAACCCATTGTTTTGCTTTAGCCTTTGGCCCTGGTGTGTTGTTAATAGATCAGAATTACCAGACTTAGTGTTGTTACTGTTGTGCTAAAGGGATACCGGTCAGATAGCACAGAATTTTTTTCTTTAACTTTATCATCTGTCTTCAGAGGTTTTGTTTGCTGTATACAAGATTGTTTGCCTGCTCTTTTTAAAGCCTAACAGTTAGAATTGAAAATTTCTGAGGTACTTAACTGCAGGGTTTTATTACCAGGGGATATGATACAGGAACAAAATTGTACCAAAGTTTTAGTGCCTTCAGAAGTTTTATATGTAGAGTTTTTCGTATCTGTTGCTGTCTTAATGATAATAAATACACTTTCCCCTCTGGAAATTTTATATTTATACTGTTAAAAGTTATTGTTGTCCACTGACTATACAAGAAGTATATTTCAATACAGATTTAATTACCCCTCTGCCTTTCCCATTGCAGTTTTTTCTTTTGTCGTGCAATATGCAGAAATCCAAGCATAACCCACATATTTCCAACTTCAGGTAATAATAGGTGCCTGGAGCAGTCCCAAGGATATGAAATAGTTGAAGGTCCTTGATAAATGAATAAAGTTTTACCTTGGCAGACTGATGTCGTCACTGCAAGCAGTTTTTCAGGTCTTGGAAACTACAATATTTATGAGTGGGAAGCTACCACACATAAACTTCATTCTAAGCACTTTCTGATTATTTTTGAATATGTTACACACTTCCTGCAAAAGTTCACCCTAGAACTGCAGCAACACAAGGCAAAGGTTGTTAACCAAGCAGATTGTTACATCAGAATGTCACTTCACTTTCTGACCAAAGACTGTTCTGGTTTTACTGAGACATGTGAAAAACCTGTTTTGTCTCACACTCCTTTCTGGTGGGAAGACCCAATGCAAAGTGGACTTCATTTGAGATTTATATTGGTGGTTGAAACAATGGAAAATGAGACTGTAATATGAACCAAATTGCGTGACATAAGGCAAGAGGTTAATGGACTACTTTTAGTACTGTATTCAAGACACAGAAAACATGTCTGAGAATTGGTGTCATTCCCTGATTTTACGTGATCTGTTCATAAAAGTTCTCTTTCAGTTTATAAAAATATTCATCTAACAAAAGAAAATACTGTAAATATTTGTAACATCATATTTTTGTCTTTTTTTTTTAGCTGGCAAAAAAGTATTTGGGGGAACAAATGGAAATGTAAAATGTTTTTATATAAAAAAGATTGTCTGTGTATTTTAATAAGCAACTGCTTTCATTTGTAAAACATCTTGTGGCGTTGCATGAAAAGTAGTCCATGTCTCTTGACATGACTTAAAACTGAAAGAAGATGTAAGATGTATTAAAGAAACCTGTTTTGTGACTGTGTAGTGCATGATGAATTTGATTTTGTTTATGCTGTAATATATTCTGTTTCTTTAGGCTAGTGTGTTTTCTGATTACTTAGTATCTATACCATACTCTTTTCCAAACTAGTTGTTATAGCAGGTCTTTTAATAAATGTCAGTACAGCTGTACTCCCTTAAATTTTCCTGTGTTCTTGTCTTTTGCTATGGGTTTTTTCTTGTCTTATAATTGTGCAGCTAATAATGTTTTATTTTCTGCTTTTTTGTTTAGCATACACGGACATCTAACAAAAGTTTTTCATATGAGAAATATTTTAAGAAGGTTAATGCACATATTCAGCAACAAGTGAAGTTCAGCAGCACCTAAACCTTCCCCTGCGGAGGGCAGAAATTCTTATTTTAAGTAGGATGGAAACCTATTCTACAACTCTGACCCCATACAGCACTTGAAGACTGCTGCATTCTTTGAGATGGGGATGAGAGATTTCAGTGATGACAGCCTTGGGGCCTCATCTGTGAGAATTCTTTTGTTTTTTCTTTTACCATGCTGTACTCTTTTCTAGCATTAGGAATCAAATTTGTATCATTTGCACAAAGATTTAAAACACTTAAATAGCAGCTGAAAAAGATGTTCTCTTTCAGCTTCCTGTTTCTCAACTTTCTTCTAGGTTGCATTTCTTTCAGACTCCTTTGCTTGTCCTTCTCTGAGTTACACAGCACTAATTTAGATCCTTTTTTCTTGCATCCAGAATTCAGGATTGCTGACAAACAGACAGTAGTCTAAAGCAAAAGATACAAATATGAGGCTGATGTGGGGAGTACAGCACCTCTTTATGAGCTAAAATTCTCAGCCAATCTGGCAATTTAATTGTCTGCCACCCAGTCCAAACATAGCAGATCTTGAAGAATCTGAAGTCTCATGCATATACTTAATGACTATCTGTGTCTCAAGACTAGGACTAGAGCACTGAACAGATCTAGTGTAAATTATGCTATTACCAGTCTCTGAATTTAGATGCTTTTGTAGGGAGAAAAATCTAATTCATTTTAGACTACCTTGTAGCTTTCAGCAGAATGCTTACTCTCCAAAGGCTAGATATGAAGTCCCCAAGTGTAACTCTTCGTTTTGTGCTTGACACATATATTTGATGAGCATTCTGGGGAAAAATGCTAGGTTTTGGTGGCCAAAATCTGGCTTTTTATTTTTTGACCAAGTCTGCCTGAAAAAGTATGATAGGAAAGTGGAATTCCTGCCTGTTGTCTTCTCCTCTTTCTCCTTAACGAAAAAATCCCATATCGAGTTCTTGTCTGTTGTTGTAATCCCATAATATAATCACAAATAATTTCATTTCCTTAAGCACTTAATGTAAGTATCCATCTTGGAAACTGAAACATTGCTTTCGATTAGCACAGATACAAAGTTTTTTGTTACCAGAATTTGTTCTGTTACTTGCGAGCTGAAACAGAAAGGGCAGTAACTGGTGAATTTGCCAACACATAAGACCTTATATGGTTTGGATCAGTCCCAAAAGATTTCTCTACAGCCCCAGGGCTCAGCCGTTTACAGAACTGGAAAGAAGATAATGTATGCTTTAAAAATCAAGTAAAAATTCCTGTTTGCAATTTAAGTGTGCTGAGATATTTGGACTTCAGTTATTCAGCATGTAGCAGGTGAGTACAAGGATATCTAAAAAAAGATATAAGAGTGAAAGTAATATGGTAGAATGTATAGGTAAGAGAAGGCATGGGAGGTAGAAGCAGAGGGGAAAAGAGACTTCAGAGTAGTGAATCCTCACAGAGACCATTTCAAGACCAATGCCTTTGCTGTTTACCATAAACTCATCTCAGATGCTGTAAAAAACCTGAGAGAAGCACTGACAGTGAGAACAAACTTCTTTAGGGTAGTGTTAAGGTAGCAATATGAGTTGCCTGACTCCAAAAGAGCTATTACAAGAAGGGTGATACTTTAGTTTCAAGTTAGTGATCATTCTCATTCCATAATATTTGCTGCTCAGTCTAAGCCAGTTCATCAGGGTAACAATTTAGGTCCTGTTTTTCGTTTCCATTCCACTTCAAGGGCAGCTAGTCAGTGTACATTTGGGAGAATCAGAGCTTTTAATGCAAAAAGAGGCACACCTTCTGTAGTACCTCCATTAAATCTACTGTCTAAAGGTGTGGTTTAACTAGGCCTTCTAGTACCTAAGTACAAGAAGGCTGGAGAGGGACTTTTCACAAGGGCTTGTAACAATAGGACAAATGGCCTTAAGCTGAAGGAGAGTAGGTTTAGATTAGGTACAAGGAAAAATTATTTACTGTGAGGGTGGTGAGACACTGACACAGGTTGCCTGGAGAAGCTGGGGACTCCCTAGCCCTGGAGGTGTTCAAGACCAGGCTGGATGGGGCTGGATCAGTAACCTGGTCTAGTGGAAGGTGTCCCTGCCCACAGCAGGCACATTGAACTATATGATCTTTAAGGTCTGTTCCAACCCCAGCCATTCTATGATTCTATGAACAGTTTCTCTTGCGTGTGCACATTATTTGTATGATTAAGGGTCTTCAATAGGTTTTTTTGAGCGTTTTGTATGGGTTTTTTTTCCCTCCAGAGCCCATCTTGGTCTGAAAAGCCATATTACTCAATGCTTGGAGACTTTTTCAAAAGAGGGCAGACTAAAGGATGTTGCCTAATGCTGCAGGATTGCAGCACTGTGGTTGAATATGGGTTCTATTTCTACCCTGCTATGGTGCTACCCAGCACACACCTAGAGAATATATTTGCAAACACTGTTCAGTGAGTAAGTATCACTGCCTGTGAAAATAAAAATGAAACTTAAAAAAATATGATCTTAACACAAAAAAATGACACAAGGCTAAAGAAATTAGGATAACCCTGCTAATTGGTACTATGAATTCTGTTGATGATCTGGGAAGAACTGTCTGTAGCTCCATGAGCTATTTTAGTCAATGCAATATGGATGGTGCTGGGAAGGAGGGTTTTGGATTCTTTTCTAATTAAAAACTTTCAGCTAAGAACTGGCAAAAAATGGAAGTCAGGTTTTGTTCTTACCAAAGAACATGGCCTTGCCAGTAGCTGATTTTTCAGCATTACTAAGCTGTTCTTTCCTTCTCTCCCCTTTTATTTACAGTTCTCACCTATGACCAAATTGTCCAAAAGCAGTGTAAAATTTAATAGCAGCAATACAGTTCATTCAGCAAAATGTCATTCCCATATATACTGAGTTTGACTCATCTGGTCATCAGATTTCTGAATTGTGTGACTAAGGTTCCTCATTTTAGAAAGCTGTGAAAGTAGTTTTTCTGTTTAAGGGTACAGTAATTTCTGAAAAGGGTTTGCTAACTAAGTATTCTCTTCTATTACATCTATTAACTGAAAGTGGCTTCTACACCTTTCTTCATATGTGATGTTTGGTTGTGCGACATATTCTTTTCCTTTTTGTGTGTATGTTTTCGGTATGACTGAATAGCTTAAAATGCTCTCTTGCTGAGGCTTTACTTATCTCATCAGAAGCATAAAGTGTTCATACTGTTGTTCTATGTGTTTCAATGAGTTTATCCTCTCTCTCACAGCCTATTAGGTACTGAACTGGCTGAAAATTTTGATAGCAGACATCTCCCAGCTGTTGAGTGCATTCCATTTCAGTAGTAAATGACAATGCATTATATTTTTCGAGTTCTACAGTTTAGGCATAAGGTCATTCAATGTTAATTCAACCATAAGGTTAATGAAAGTTAATACACAATACCATGCTTCTTGATGCTAAGATTTGTTATGGCATAAATGTCTTTTTCTCTCTTTCTACTCTAGTTTGGCAGTGTTGGTTACAGCCTGATTGACACAAGATGGCCTGCTTAATTTCTCCTTCAGACCATTCTATATATGCTTGTAAGATTCCCAAAGAACTTCTTGGAACTCTTTGTGGAGCTCTTTAATCAGCACTCAGTTCAGAACTTGCATAAATAGCTTTTCTATGAGGAAGGTGTTCAATCACTCGGTACCTTTAGCTGTTACACAAGCTGCTTGTTCTGTGGGACTTAGATTCTACCGATTTTATACTATGGGAAGATTACACTTTTCACTTAGTTTTTATTTTAATGTAAATGATTTTAATCGAGGACCTTCAAAACTATTTTGACAGTCATTGTTGCCACTCATCAGCAGGAAAATAGATAAGGAAGAGATTACTTTTGAAGGGTCTGACCATAAGATGTTAGCAACAACATCCTGTCTTGCCTGGGATATCTTACTCCCTTACTGTCTCATGAAATTTAACAGAGAAATTGCTAATAATTTTTCAGATCAATTGCCTAGAAACAATGGGATTGATTAAGGTGATGAATGTAAGTTGAGGAATCCTGTTGACAAATCTTGATTGTGTCCCTTTCAAAGTCTAGGGTCCAATCTAAATGGCTAAACTGCTAAATTTACATATATGTATCTTCTCAGTCACCCTCGAAATGATTGGACTGTGCATTCAGACAAACTTTAAAACACCCTCTGTTGTACATCTGGTTGTACATCAAACTGGTACAAAATAAAAAATCTGTAATTGTAATTACAATGGCCTGATGTAGTACATAGCAAGACAAACATCCTCAGCCTAGTGCAGGCCTAAATGGTCAGCATCACTTAGTTCTCACAGGCTTACATTATTTGAATCTCAAGTTCTTCTATTGTGTAGAAAGTTCATGAGCCAGCAGTGTGTCTGTGTGGCCAAGCAGGCCAGTGGTATCCTGGGGTGCATTGGGAAGAGCACTGCCAGCAGGTCGAGGGAGGTGAACCTGCCTTCCAGTGGTCCCTTTCAACCTTACCCATTCTATGATTCTATGATTCTAAGACAAACTTGATTTCTTGCAAAAATTATTTGAAGATAAACAGGGCTGTCAACTTTGCAATTAGAATGGAAAAAAAACCCCAAAAACGACTGGATGACCTTTTATTTCCCTAGAAATGTGAATCCAGGTCTTTATTACAACTTGTGACAACATAGGAATGCCATCACTCAAAGTGTCTTTCTCCTCCAATTTCCATTAAATGTACAAGTAGTCATTACACCTAATTTAGTTTTGCAAGATCAAAGAGCAGAGCTTTTGCTGGTTTTATAACCAAACAAAAGCACTCTCTTTTTGTATGCCAAAACTGAATGCATAATGTTATGGATCCAAAATCCAATTCATTCTGCTGGAATTGTGTTCCACAGCAATTTGAAGTGCTTTCTAATTGACATAAAAACAATTACTCTAAACTGGTAACCAGCATGTGAAAGCTTAATTGCTTACAGAACAACTCAGAGAGTGAAGGTCCAAGTATTTATTATGAAAGGTTTGGTTATTAGATTATTCCACTCTTCTTTGCCACTATAAAGTGTTGATGAAAATATGAGAGTAACAGGTGACAAAATACTGTTGCTCTATAGAGAAGGAAGCCATGGCACGAGAATCCCCACCTGACAGAACAGCTTGAGGAGAAGAGTTGGGTTTATAATCTCTAGTCACAGAACCACGGAATGACTGAGGTTGGACAGGACCTCTGGAGACACCTGGTTCAACCCCCCTGCTAATGCTGGTTCACCTAGAGCAGGTTGCACAGATATGTGTTTAGGCAGAATGTCTAGGAACCAATATGTGGGTTTGTCTTTTCACAGTGTGAAATTTCTCATCTTCAGAGATAATATAATTTGACAAGGTGCCGTATTTCCCATCTAATGATTGTAGCACTTCTAGATTTATTTTGTCTCATGACAAAATATAGGCAAAGCTAATGGTGAGAGAAATATAATAAAAGAAAAACACTGGAGTCAGTGGGATTTCATTTTCTTCCTGTACTTATCAAATAAATTTTCATTCATTTTTGCCTGATCTGTAAGTTTTTACAAAATTTTTTGAGCTGCAATAGTAAGACCAACACACCTGTGGGTGAGCTTGGGGAGTGTGGCAGAGAAGGAAGCATTTAGCTTGTTGCCCATTCTTTCTCTTCAGATTTTAGCAGACATCCTAGGATCAGAAAGGAAAAGATGTCTTTTCATCTAGTTGGACTTAGGAAAATCACAAAACTACTTTGTTATTTATTATTTTTATAATGTATGAAAGGGGTACTGTTACTCTTTTTTTCTTTACTTTTACTTTGTGCCTCTCTCCTCATTAACTATTGCCTTCAGTTAGCACAGCCCTCAGTAATGATACAGTGTGAAACAATAAGAAGCAATGGCTAGTCAGCAACCTTCTTGAACAATATTCCAAGATCTGGCAACATTAGGACGATGTACCATAAACTGATTGACACTAAATCCTTATGTGGGCAAATTGTCATGGCATCAAAACTTCTATCAGAGTTTATGTTGCACCATCTCGGATGATATTAAGCCTCAACACACTTACATAGGAATACTATGCAAGCTTCAAAACTAAGTGGGAGGGAAAAGTGAAGAGAGGCAGAGAAAGGTTATCTTATCAAAGCTCCCAGTGGGTTTGTGGCAAACTCGGTTTGGTCTCCAACTCCAGCTCCAGAGATAGCAGCCCTTTTGCTCTGTAGAACTGCTTTTCTGATTACCAGCAACTGTCAGTAGGCTTTATCACCTCCTGTGCTCTTGCTATGAGATGTATATGGCATGCTCTGATGTATGTTTCATCCAAAGCCTATCCTCCAGGGAAACTGTAGAGAAGCATTCAATATGTGTGTTCAAATTCAGGTATCCAGTGTTTTTGCAGAAACCTCATTTATTTTTTCATCTTGACTTCATTTGCCAGGAGTTGAGACAGTGGCATAGGCAGACCTGAGAGTACAAACAGAAATGTAGAGAACAACTTCAGTGGTAATATTTCCTTTGTAGAAAAATTCATACAAGAGACTGCCTTTTCTCTGCAGAATATTTATGGAAGCATTTTGAGTAGAAACTGAAGAAAGTCAGCCAATTTTTTCAGTCATTTCTGATTCAACAACTGCTGTTACTTATTCTGGGAATTACGTGGATACCCAGGAACTAGTTATTCATCTGATTCATTTTAAATAGGCAAGAGAGGCAGAATTCAGATGGAAGGAACCTTCCATTAAGCCACAGTTACACTTTTCATTGCCAGCTAGAAAGAAGTACTTGATAGGAAGCTGTTCGAGAACGCAACTGCATTATGAATAGCTGAGTGATCTGTTAACAAGGATGAAATGCATTTATTCACTCTGGGTGAAGAAGTTCACCATGTTTTAAAAAAAGCTGGTTGCTGAAAGAGCCATTAGCATAAAATATTTTGTCTTCATATGTCAAAACAGGTAGTGTAATCTCTGCCAAATATCCTTAGGAAAAAAAAATGGGATTTAGATGACATAATGACATTCACTGTCTGCAAAGGAGACAGAATGAATACAGGTGTCTGAGGAGATGTTTAATCCAGCCTTCCTTTCTGGTTTTCAATTATTTCCACTTAGAGAGTTGCAAGGAAAAAATGCACAGGAAACTTCCAAGCATCTCTGGATGATTCACAACAATTTTCTTATCACAAAGAAAAGAAATGGAAGCAAATACTGGTACAGATGCCTGCTGGGCAATTTAATGTTAGAGAGAAAGAAAACACAGTCATTACAAACTAAACTTCCTCTAGGTTTAACAGTGAAAAGATTAAAACCCTTATCCTGCCAGGAGCAGAAAATATAGGTGGATATTATTCTGTGTTTTCTTTAGGGAGATTTTAACATAAAATAAGCAAAATTGCCTAAGCTGTTCGGGATCAGTGTGTGGGGACACTAATCTGTTTTATCCTCCTGAATCTTTAATTACCTTTCTAAATAAATTAGCTCAGGACTTGGGAGGTGACTTCAGGGCAGAAATGATCTGTGATTCATTCCAGTGGTGGATTCAAACCTGGAGGAGATTGCTTGGAAATGCTGTGAGTTCTACACTACCATCTCTATAAAGAGCAAGTTAGACAAATATGTCAAGAATCAGAGTTGATTTTGTTACAGAGAAAAAAAAGCAGAACAGATGACCTCACAACATCTTTTGACACTTATGACTGTGCATTGAATTTAGATATGCAAACAAACTAAAGTAGCCTTTGTGTGTAGTTTAATTATTTGGTTCTGAAGTATTAAGAAGTAATTAATTGTCTGTTTGAGACATAACAGACTGAACAAAGCAAGGAGTTTTGTTCCAGTCTAGGTCTTGTACTTTTTTCAGCTGATACATTTGTTCACTTTCTTTAAGGAATATTTCTTCACTTTCTTTAAAGAATATTTCTATTACAATTTTTAGCTTGTTCTCTTTATAAATTTGATCTATTTCTTCAGGCTTGCTGAAGAAATACAACCTATTTGTTGCATGAGGTGTTTACAATAAGTTGCTTTCAGTACATTTTATGAAAGAAACGGTAGAAATTTCAGTGATTAGTGAGTCTGCTACTTGGTGGGCTGCTAAGGAAGAGGGGAAATGTAATTTCAAAATCATTTTAATGCATTGAGCAGAACAATTGCTTTCTGAACCATTCCTTTTAATGATAAGCTCCTTTCCAACACTGAGCATGCATGCCTCCAGTTTCAGTAATTTAAAGCAGAAATATGCAGTGCTGACATCTGTAGTCTGTTATTCCAAAAACAGGGTCACTTGCATGGTAACTGACTGCTGGTGAAGAGTCTGATCAGGACGAATAAGGATAGCAGAAGCTGGTTAAAAATGAATACATGCTTAAGTAGGCAGAATGGTAATTAAAAAAACACTGGAAGAGACCAACTTAAATAAATCAATAACTCTGATAGTTTAATGAAACTGGGTTATGCATCCATTGAAATCAGACACAGATTGTTCGGTTCTTTGTTGTTATAACAAACAGTGTAACATCAGGTTATGTCACTTAAATGCAGTCGTGATGGAGGGCTTGGCTGTGTTACCATTAAAGGGCATTAATGTAAAGCCAACATAGCACACAAGTAAGATTTTGTCAGGAAGCTCAATAGAGCTATCAAATATGTCTAATTCTACCTTTGTGTTAGGCTTGCCCCATTCATTGCCTTGGCACTCTATTGTGCTAACTGGACAACTGCATTTGTAGGTAACAAGAAGTTCACGCAGCTTTCTAAAATTCAGGCTTACGGACACGAATGAGGCTTATGAGCCTTAGGAGTATTACTACTCTTCTACAGCAGAAAACTCTTCAGGCAGCGCTACTGGTGCTGCCTAAAATCGAGGTTTTGGGATTCACCTGTACGGCGGCAAAGGCCTTGCAGTGAGAAAGCATTACTTAATTTCAAGCACCAAGGGCTGGCGGCGTACTCCTGCACCACCACCGTACATCCGTGGGGCTCATGTGCCGACTCCTGGCGGGCGGCGCAGTGCGGGGGGCGCAGGTGCGGATCCCTCCCGATGCCAGGAGGGACGTGCCCCCCGCCCGTACAAACAGGTGTATCTTTCCAGCCGCCCTTCCCGGGAATCATAAATAACGCAGTGCTCCCCTTCTGCCCCGGGCTAGGGACAGCAGCAGCCCTTATCAGCCCTGCCACCCGCCCGGCCGGGGCAGAGGCGGCGGCCCGGGGAAGGAAAGGGGTTGTGCCAAGGAAGAGGGGAAAGAAAACAAAAAAGAAAAGAAAACAAAAAAAGAAAAAAAAAAGGAAGAAATGAAAGGGGTTTGCGGTCAATAGCGTCAGGGGAGGAAAGGGGCCTCGCCGGGGGTGAGAGCCGGGGAGCCCGAGGGCTCGCCGGCGCTGATAAGGACGCCCCCCCCGTCGGGAGCAGCGCCAGCCGCCCCCGCCCCGGGCTCTGCCCTGCCCGTCCCTGCCCGTCCCGTCCCTGCCCTGCCCTCGGGCTGCCCCCACGCCCTCCCTGCGGCCCGCGGGGACCATGCAGAGCCGCCGGGGCCGTGCAGCACCGACGGGACATGAGCTCGGGGGCCGGCCGGGCCCGGGGGCCGATCCTGCTGCTCCTGCTGCCTCTCCTGCTGCTGCTGCTGCCGCCGGTGCCGCCGCTGCTGGCGCTGCCTTGTGCGGGGCGGGGGCGCGGTGAGTGCTCCGCTCGCCCCGGTCCGGGGCCGAGGATCGGGGACTGCGGGCGGGGTGGGCTCAGCCCCACCGCCACATCCAGGGACCGCGGCGGTGGCTGAGCATCCCCTGGCAGCGCAGGCGGAGGCGGGCTGTCGGGGGGACCATTAGGGCTGTCCTTGGTGGTGGTGGCAGAGGCGGGCTGTGGTGGGGACCATTAGGGTTGTCCTTGGTGGTGGTGGCAGAGGCAGGATGTAGTGGTGGCAGGGCTGTCCTTGGTGGTGGCAGAGGCAGCCCGTGGTGGCCGGACACCCCTTGATGGTGTTGGCGGGGCAGCCCTAAGCGATGGTGACAAAGGCAGCCCGTGCTGGTGGTGGAGCAGTCCGTGGTGGGTGTCGTGCTTTGCACTGGCTGGCACATCTCCTCACTGCTCAGCGAGGGCTGTGGTGGCAGCGATCTTGTAGCCTGCTGGGCTGAGGGCGCCTGGCCAGGGCAGGAGCTGCACCTGAGGAAATGCATGGGTAGCACCAAAACCATGACGTGACTTTAGTGCTGGGGTGATAAATTGTATGCTGCGAAGAACAAATAAGTCATGAAGTAGTAAGGGGATGTGGAGATGAAAACACGTTTTTTATCTCCCAGAGCATCAATCTGAGGAGGATACTCCCATGTCATATTGGAAGATTGAGATACCATGAGAAAGTTCTTACCATGGCTGGAAATCTAATTTTTTTATCTACGTTGGCTGTCTTTGAATGCTGACAGTTTTTGTTTTCTGTTCTTATCAGAAACACACACACACACAAGTATATAAAAATATGGATAATTAGGAGTAGGAATTTATGATATTTCCCACAAGTCTAAAGGCACTCAGAAATGCACTTTGAGTAAAACTGAAACCCTGTGCATGTAGAAGGACTGTTTTATCACAGTGATAAATTTGATGCATAAAAAAAGCTAGAGCAGTTCAACTGCCTCCTCCTTCCAATTACACCTTGTAAAGTAGTCAAAATTTTGTCAGAGTTGCTCTATGTGCAGTGTGGTTCATATTCTTACCAACTTCAGCTGTCTTAGAAGGTAAAGAATTCCATACTTCTATGTCAAGCATCATGAGACACCTGCTTTTGCAGTATTAGTTATTTCTTTTAAAATGTAAAAATGTGTAAGCATATACACGCTTTGTTTACATTCAGGCCATCCGTTCTGAGATTTGTCAGTTGGAAAGCAAGTGCATGTGTGAAGATAGCAAAAAAATTGAGTGAAGTGAACATAATTCCATGAATACAAAGAAGAGAATAACGTTATATTTGATTCTAGTTTCATATAGCCCTATCAAATTATTGTAAATTAAATTGTATGCTGCTAAACGACTTTTAATATAAATTAATTTCTACAATTGCTTTAGCTCATTTTAATTCTGACAGCATTCTCAACATTGTTTTTATGAGTAACACACTATATACATGCTGATGACACATGATACAAACAGATTGATAAGTAGCCCACATGTCTATGTGGCTATGTAAATACTATGAATAAAACTCCCTAAAACCACAGAGGAAGCAGAAATCAATACAAGAAGGGTAACAAGCTAATACGGAGAAAAGATTAATAATATTGGATAGATGTATTTATTTTATGCCTTGCAGGTCTTACTGACTGCTGAAAAGCTCTTTTGCTCATTGTTAGAGAAGGGATAGATGGACAAAAATGTTCAGTGTAGTTATTTTGTTTAATCCTTTCTGTTTATTTTTCATCTTTAGTCTTTGAGTACTGTGGTGATTGCTTTCCTGCAAATTTGAAAATGAGAAAGGAGAAGATAGCTGTCAGTTCTATGTGTTTTAATTTTATCTTCAACATAAATTCTGTGCCAGTGTCCCATAACAAGCCACCTTTAAGGACCTTTAAAAAAAAAAAAACAAAAAAAACCAAAAAAAAGTAATTGTGTCTTTCTGTTGTTAAAGCAATTGTGACCAGATCAGTTCCAGATGTCTGTGCAACTTGTCACATTCATGCAACATGTCATCAAATTGAAGGAAAAAGCGTTTGCATCTGCAACTATGGATTTGTAGGCAATGGAAGGACCCATTGTCAAGGTAGGCTGCCTGTGCATAAAGTGGCAAGAAAATCTGTACATTCCTAAAATGCTCTTTCCTGAGTAATACTAATGAATTCTTCTATTAATGAATTCTTCAAACCATGCTAAAAGCTTTGTTATTTCCAGGCAGAATTTCTCAAACATAGGATTGTTTTTCCTTACCGAAAGATTGGTACACCAGAAGTGTTGCTCAGCCTTGTTTTGTTACTGTGGCTGATAGTATCCTTCAAGACCATCTCATACATGACGAATTAATATGTGAATCCAAGAATGATGTCAAATGCTGTATCTGGGCATATGTAATAGCTTACCACTGCTTAAAGGGGATGGTCCTCCACCACCAATTGCTTCCATTCCATCTCTTATTCTTCCTTCACAAAGCACTGGAAAGGACCTTAATCGTCACCCAGTTCCCACCCTCCTGCCAACGGGCAGGGACACCTTTCACAGGTTGCTTAAAACCCCATCCAACCTGACCTTGAACACTTCCTGGGATGGGTCATCCACAACTTCTCTGGGCAACCTGTGCCAGTGCCTCACCACCCTCACAATAAAGAATTTCTTCCTAATATCCATTCTAAACCCACCTTCTTTCAGTTGAAAGCCATTCCACCTGGTCCTATCACTTCAGGACCTTATCAAAAGTTCCTCTCCAGATTTCCTGCAGGTCCCCTTTACATACTGAAAGGCTACCGTAAGAACTAGGATAAGCCTTCTCTTCTCCAGACTGAACAACCCCAACCCTTTCAGCCTTTCCTCATAGGAAAGGTGCTCCAGCCCCCTAATTGTCTCCATGACCTCCTCTGGACTTGCTCCAACAGGGTGATGTTCTTATGTTGGCACCTCAGAACTGGACACAGCACTCCAGGTGGGGTCTCACCAGAATGGAGCAGAGGGGCAGAAGCCCCTTCCTCAACCTGATGGCCATACTGCTTTTGGTGCAACTCAGAACATGGGTGGCTTTCTGGCACATATTTCTGGGTCATGTCCATCCTCTCATCTACCAAGCCCTTCTTGACTGCCCTTGATCTATTCTCTATCCAGCCTGTACTTGTGCTTTGGATTGGCCCCACTGAGGTGCTCCATTAAGTGCTGCAGTCAGTGCATGCCATAAGAAAGAGCAGAAGCAGAGAGGAGGGTCCTCTGGTTTCAGCAGCTCTTAGATCAACTTGAGCTGTCATGAAACTATTCACAGTTTCATCCAGGGATGACAGCCTCTGTTGGTCTGAATATTTCAGCTTACTAGCAGTGTTTACATCTCAAAAAATTTACGGAGTAAAACAGTAAGGAGAAGCCTGATTACATGAGAATGAGTGAGGAAAGGAGGATGCTCCACTTTTCTTAATCTCTCTCTGATGTATTTTAAATGTATTGACAGATAAAGATGAATGCCAGATTGGAGCCAGCAAGATCTGTGGAAATCATACACTGTGTCATAATACACATGGAAGTTTTTACTGTGTTTGCCTTGATGGATACAGAGCCTCCAACAACAACAAGACATTTATTCCCAATGATGGCACAAACTGTACAGGTAGACATCATGAAGACCCTTGAGCATGACAATTACAGAACTCAATTTTCTACTGCACAAACCTTTTTTTCCCATCACTGTAGAATTTACTTTCTAATGCTCTATCAGAGCACTTTCTGCTGTGGATGGAAACACTTATTTGACATCCAAGTTCCTAATAGCTATGAATTAGTTGCGTTTTGAATTCTCTGCTGTGTTACAAATTATTGCTTCAAAGTCACATTCAAACAATAGTCTTTTGAGAAGAGGAAACTGGATTAAAGAAATCTTTTAATTCCCCAGAATGTCATATTTGTGTGTAGTATAGAATATTAGTCAGGTCCTTGTAGTAATGAACTGTTGTAAATGATTAAGATATGTGCAGATACAGGATTTTTCTGGGATTGTTATAACAAGAGATAGCATTGGACACTTTGTAAAGTAAACCA
>JAWWTY010000088.1:21974645-21987290 GCA_035222235.1 Margarornis squamiger
GCCTCTCCCCACAGCACTTGTGCTCGAGTCCCTTCACCAGCCTCATTACTCTTCTCTGGACCCGCTCCAACACCTCAACATCTTTCCTGAACTGAGGGGCCCGGAACTGGACACAAAACTCAAGCTGTGGCCTCACCAGTGCTGAGTACAGGGGAAGGATCACTTCCCTGGTCCTGCTGGCCACGCCATTCCTGATACAGGCCAGGATGCCATTGGCCTTCTTGGCCACCTGGGCACATTGATGGCTCATGTTCAGCCTCCTGTCAATCCAAACTCACAGAGTTTTTTAGAAAAGTATTTTACCCAACAAAATTTAAAGTGGTTTTTTCGATGAGCTCATATTATTAATTAAAAGACCTCAGAATAATTATGTTCTTTAGTCAGTTTTCACATGGGCACAGCTTCACTTTTTCATTTGTAAGATGATTAATATCTTTTCAGCTTGTTCTAGTAGGATCAAGCTATGTGTTTATTGCAATAAAATGCAGTATTTGTTTTGAATGCTCAATACTGTACTTTTAAAGTCTTCTTAAATGTTCTTGTTCTGGGTTATGAGTCTAAATAGAAGGTTTGCAGTATTACACAGAAATTGTTACACAGAAAGTGCTGCATTTCGGTCTGCTCATAGAAGGGCTGTGGGCAGATAGCTGGAACTAATAGCAGGAATTTTTGTTTCTCATCACATACTGTTATTCTATAAGTTAAGCATATGCTTTGCATGTACATTAGTTACTCTAAAGCTTGTTCTAGTAATTTATAGTGCATACATACACTCATACATTGGGATATTTAAAGGTAGTTAGTTATGATGGTGGATATGAGTGTATTTGCCATTGCAATATATAATTTATTTTTTTTTCCTTTAAAGGCTGTACAGATCTTGATTCTATTTCTTGATTACTTCTTTGCTCTCGGTTTTTTTGAGTAGAATTTCAGAATCACTTAAGATTATTAAATAGTTTTGAAAGCACTTGTTTTCTGCATATAAACTTCAGTGAAGGTAAGATTTTAGTTTTTACAGTGTTTGCTTCTTACAACTGAAGTGATGCAGAATCTGTTATTGGGGTGTAATGTCCACTGTGGATTTAAAAGTGGATTTTAACCCTGAACTAAATAATATGACTTTTAGAATAGTGTTTCATTTATTTGATCTTCACTCTTTATTCTTTTTGTTCCCTAATTTTATTATGAAACCCCTGAAAACTGAGCAAATGAATTAATTTATACGTTCATTATCCCCACTTTCTAGTTATCTGTAAGGTGGTTTGAATAATCCATCAAATTTTCCTTTAGAAGTGCTCATTCTGCTTGTCTGTAGCAGCTTCTTTTTTCAAAGCTTGAATTAAACCCACTGACAAAGGAACATGACCTTCTTGATGCTGTTCTTTCATGTCACTCCTTGGACCATGTGTCTTCTTTCATATCTACTGTTACTAATGATAGGTAAAATAAAGGAACAAATAGCATGTGGGGGATAAGAGAGTGTTGTGGGAATATAAATCCATTTATAAAAATTGGCTTAGAGATCCTTACTCTCCATTTTTGATCAGGACACTTTGTTTTATTTTCTGGTTTATCGTGTAGGATACATGCCTCACCCTGCTGGAAAGTCCCCAGTCATAAAATTTTGGATTCTGATGAACTGGCCTGGCTTCTAGAAGTCACCAAGAAGTGAGAAAAAGTGAAGTGTTGATTACTTGCTGAGACAGTTCATTCCTCCATCTTAAACACTTTGATATGCCTTGCCTGCTTTCATTTATGGGTTTTGTTTTCCCGTTTTTCTATGTTCCAGAAATAGACTGTGGCAAACCTTTGCTGATTCCACACACAACAATTACCTGGAATAACTCTACCACTCTGCGGAGCAGAGTGTACTATCAGTGTAAAGAAGGATATTATTTCAGTGGAGACAAGAATTTTTCAGAATGCACAATAGATCAGTCATGGGAGAACATTACATACATATGCAAAGGTAAATATTACTGTAGGAAGTTGCTGTGAATTTCTGTGCAATTTAAATGGTTTTTCATTTCTGTTCAGAAGGCAGGAGCAAGAGGAAGGATGAAGGCAAGAAATGCCCTTTTAATATATGATGCAGGGAATATGGTGGTACTTTAGGATGGAACAGTTGTGGAAAAGAGTGTTAAGCATACAGCAGCTTCTAGTGGATGCCACAGATCTTTCTGTAGCTGCCTAGCTTTTTACCTCAAACAGAAAGGGAGTAATGCAACTGGAGTTGCATTGCTGCACTGAGAACCTTCGACTTCAATAGCCTGTGAAGTGTCACCAGAGGGGCAGAAGGCATTTGACGATATTTTCTTATGGAAAATCTCAGTGTAAAGATTTATACAGAAAGAAAATGAAAGTAATGGCAATAGAATTCACACCTCTTTTTATCCTTTTTTTTTTGGTCTTTTTTTCTTTTCTCATAATGACCAAATTCACTACAGAAAGATTTTCTTTTTAAAGAATGAGTCCTGAGAAGGGAGACCTGTAGTGAAGTTGTTGTCATACTGTGGGCTTGAAAACAGATATTTTAATAATAACAACAAAAAAATAACAGGTGTTTTGGACTATGACTGTTGTGCTCCTTACTGTTCTTCTGCATCCTAAGAAAGAGATGTCACAAGATAGTTCTAGGACCATCCATGTCTTGTTCTTAAATAGCAGTGCTGTCTTTTGCAGATGATAGTGTTCATTTAGCTTTGTAACATCCTCATGTTTTTCAAAAGGACTGGAAGTGTGTCCTTGACTGCTACCACTTCACTTTACACAGTTACTGCTTGTTGCCTCTCTTGCTTCACTTGACATCTTGAGCATTCACTGCGAATATAAAACGTGATATCAAATAAAATGAGCGTGCAGAAAAGCAGTTTTTTCAGCATTTATAGTGCCCAAATAAAAATGAACTGCTGTTGTTAGAAGTCATGATTCGTATTTCATTTAGGCAATTTGCATGGCCATACTTTGTGAATTGGTTTCTACAACTTTGTGTAGAGTGGTTAAGTTAAATCAGGTTTGTCAGTCTTGGCAGAGCCAAGTGTTCTGTCTTGAGCACTCTGAAGCTTTGAAGGGCCTGAACCTGCAGACTGCACTCACAGGATTATCACGGGTTTCAGCAAGCGCTTTGCCAGAGGCAAAAGATATCCAGCTTTAGCTGTTGAATCAGAGGGCCAAAATGTCAGAGTTATGGTCAAGTAGAATGGAAAAAAAACCCTTATAAAAATAGCCTAGCTAATCCAGCCTCCTTTAAAAAAACTAAGCATGAGCAGGAAATTAGTACAAAGGTCTTGCATCTTCTTGACTTCTACATTTTTCCCATTTACTTGAGGTGACAAATTACTTTAAAATGGAATAAAATTTCTGTTTTGGTAATGTTGCCCTTGAGATATACATGATCTTAAGGGTATGCATAATTAATTAGTAATTCCTATTAAAATGAGAGAAAGTTAAGTACAATTCCCAAATAACTTACGATAGATGTTGGAAAACCACTTGTCTTTTCCTACTGCCTGAAAAAATGCATTGGAAATAAGGAACTTAATAGAACATCTTCAGGAAACTCTCTTTGGCAAATAATTTCTTCATTTCTTACAAAGTGATGGCTATGGAATGCCCTTTATTTGCGTTGTCTGTTTAAATATATGGTAGATGTGTGTGTACAATTATTAAAAGCTAGTTTAAATATTAAAAAAATGCTTTACAAAATCAGTTTTACCAGTGATGGTTGGATTAAACCATCAGTAAAGTGTGGAATAGTCAGCTGGGTTGTGGTCTTTCTTTACCAATCCTTGATTTGTATACATGAAATCAGGAAACTGAAGTGCAGAGCAATAAAATACCTGCTGTCCAGTATGCTGAACATGTGAGCCTGGACATCCTGTATAGCTTGTCCTTGCAGAACTTCTTCCTCTGTGTGGTAGGAGTGCTTGGTTTCACAGAATCAGGATTGGAAGGAAGGAGGTCACCCAGTACAACCCCCCCTGCCAAGGCAGGGGCACCTAGAGCAGGTTACACAGGAACATGTCTTCAGAGAGGGAGACTCCACGACCAACTTGGGCAGCCTGTTCCAGGGCCCTGCCACCCTTAGTGTAAAGAAGTTCTTCCTCATGTTGAGCTGAATCTTTTTGTGTTTTCGTTTATGGCCATTGCTCCTCATCCTGTCACTGGGCACCACCAAAAAGAGTCTGGCACCATATTCTTGTCACTTGCCTTTCAGACTTTTATTTCCATTTATTTTATTGCCAAAATTATGTGCTGTTACTCCAGCAACACATTGTGCTGAGCTCTGCTGAGATTTTATGATAAATCTGGGAAATTTGTTTCAGAGTGAAAATGAGATTTCTGTGTGAGAATGATATTTCGGTTTGTTTCAGGAAAGGGCTTTGGCTATAAAGCACTGCAGCATGCAGGGCTAGAATACAAGATAGTCAGAAACAAGAACCTTGCATTTTGCTTTGTGAATTTCAAAGCAGAAATTGTCAACTGGAGTTTTTTTGTTAGTAATATTTCTCTGATGAAGAGAGGTTGTTTTGAGTGTGACATTAGAATAGGGCGTAAGGTAACATAAGACTTACAGTTGCCTTTTTTTTCTTTTAAAAAAGAGAAAAATATAAAATAAAGCCTTGCCACTAATTTTTCTTTTTGAGTGAATTCCACAGATAAGGTATTTTTAAAACTTGTCATGGCTGTAAAAATGCCAGAAAACAGGAGATTTGTGCCTTGGCTGTCTATTTTAGTTCCTTGTTCCTGAATCTATACTTGCAATGTACCACTGTGTTTCTCAGCCATGTATAAATAATTTGTGTCAACAGTTATGAGTTTACTAGAAAAGGTGTCACATTTATGGGCATTGATCCAAACCCCACAGTTCTGTAGGAGTTAGAACACTGTCAAACCATTAGGATAATTGTAGTCATCAATGGAAAGGATCTGATTATCCTGGGATCTTGTAAATGCCTGATGTGATATATTATATCCAGACATCTGGTAATCTGATAATTTCTTTAATTGCCTGAGAAAACACAGGTGGAGTCTGTGGTATGGAAGGTGCTACTTCTCAGATCAAAGTGATGCAACTCAGTTACAGTGAAAGCAAACTTACAGGGGTGGATGCTCTTTTAGCTATTTGATGAAGATAAATGTTGGCATGGAGCTGGTCCTGTCTGGTTTCCAGTAAATACTCTTTTTTCATGGAAGTTCAAAAATTTTCACTGATAAGATGTATCTTGAGCTTCAGTCAGTGATAGTCAAGTGTTCAACTGAAAACTAGTCAATTGTATATATGGAAGGAGTCATGTGTTTTTAATGACTATTTATACATAGTTGTATGTGTGTGACTTTTATTTTTTGTGAATCAGGAAATAATAACACTGAATACTGGGACCTGAACTCGCAGAGACTGCTAAGCAAGGGATTAAGGTCAGTCCCCAGCACAGTGTTAAGACAGAAGAACGTGACAGGGCAGGCATTTGTGAACTGGCTGTAAGTGGTACGAAGTTTTTCCCAGACACTCAAGCACAGAAAGAGGGCTTTCTTCTTATTAGAGCTTTAAAAGTGGAGTAAGCGAGACTGAGACCTTCACCTTTTGTTTTCCTTCTTAAAATTGATATTGTTGGGTTTCTTAACATACTTTCTCCCCTTATGACACCCACTGGTGCCATTAAATTGTTTTTAGCATTCTACCACTGGTGTTCTGTTTAGCACTACCTGTCTTTCCTGGCTGCCAACAGCCAGGTGCCATTTGTATCTCTCTATCCTTTTCCAAATTTGCCTTTCAGTGTTTGATTTCTCTGGGATCTTTTTCCACAATTCTGCTGTGGTCGCCAGGTATTTATTTGCACGTTGTTTTGGTGACTCCCTTGGGATGGAAAGGAGATTGTGAAGGCAACCTGAAGGTCAGTGGAGTAGCAGTGACATCCACTGGCATTGGGTAATCACAAGTTGAAATTTGTGGAGCTTAGGCACAGAAAAATTGAGGGTTTTTGCTTCTCCCATCTCATTTTTAAGGCTGACTGTGTGTTATTGATCAAAATCAGATATATTTTAGACCTGGATGCTACTATCTGTTAAGATGTCACAGTGAGGCCAGAACATATAGTGTGTTTCCCAAGCTCTGGGAGTCACTGTAAGATTTCACAGGAAAACTAATGTGTCAAGAAACCTGTTTCCCTTTAGGTGCAAGGATAGTTTTTCAGAGTTACCTTTGTGCTGTTATTGGGATTAATGTTAAACCAACCACTTTCTGTATATGTGGTTGTCTGAACAAAGAGTGTGTGATCAGTGATTTGCTCCTCAGAGCAAATTCCTCAGAGGAATTTCTTACAATAGTCGCTCTGTACAGCTTTTCATGCTCTTTCACTCATGCCCATTTAAAGTGAAAACTTTTGGAAAAGGTCTGCCAGATATTCTGTGAATGCATGGTAGTTACATGGTGGTCTTGTCCTTCTTCTTGTTCTTCTCAAAATTCAGAAAGCATGACAAAAATATCGATGTAGTTATAGGGGGAAAAAAGCTGTTAATTCTGCTTTCTTCCTTCCAAAGAGGCACGTAAGATTTGTTTCCTCACCTGAATACCCATCATGATCATTTTTGTTGTTTGCTGAGAGTATTTTATAAACTCATAAGTCAAGTTCCAGATTTTCTTGCTGAGCAGTCTTGGAGATTACTCCCCCTTGCCCTTCCTCCCTGCCCCTCAAACACCTTGTCATGCATTTTAATTCAGATCTCATGGATATGCAAATGTTTTCCCTCTGTCTGTGAGTAATTTTTGCCATCCAGTCTTTTAAAAAACATGTGTCTGATTTAAAGAATACAATAACTGAACATAATCTCTTGCTCTGTGTTGGTATGGTTTTTGGACTGTGAAACAGTTAATAGTAAGAAACACTTAGATGCAATTAATCACACAGCCATTTGTAAGGAAATTTGTTTTGGAGGACATGTAGATTGATCTCTTCTGTTCTGAGGACATGGAAGCTTTCTACAGTATTTCCATACTTAATGAATGTGGAATGGAGGAGTTAAAATTAGGAGATAAACTGGTCTAGTGAATGAGGCATCTACTTGTTGAATATATGGAAAGGGGAATAATGTCAGAAAACTGTTTTATGGAAGTTTTAATAATCAAAAAAAAAAAAGGAAAAGAAATAGTGCTGCAAAATACATAAGCAGTTACACTTTAGTTCTGAATAACTGCCTACATGTAGAACTGTTAGAAACTATTGATGTATTTATTTATTTATTGTATGATGGCTTGATGACCATGTGCTGCAAGGGGTCTCCTGAGAGATGGTAATGAAATTTATATTCAGAGGAAGAGTGTTCCCATCTATGCTTGCTTTTACATCAGGACATTATGCCAACTCTTTTGTGAATATTTCTGAAGTATCTACCACTGCTGTCCTATAAATCCCTTTAAATTTTTCAGCAGCCAGTAAGGGCTCTTCAGCTTAGAATCTAGATGAAGTTGGATTTGTATGACCTTGGTCATGTAGTGTATGTAGTAAGAAAATACAGTAGTAGGACAAAGGAATGACTATTTGAAGGCTGATGAATGAAAGCAGAGGAGCAAATACATTCACTGTCAATCTGAGCTGCAACCAGAAGGAGCTTTGTTCTTGGCTCTGTGAGGATGCTTCATTTTCTTGTCATGTGAGAGCAACTGCACTGTGATGACAGCAGTGAGAGAACTGCCTGAAAAAAAGAGTGGATGAGTTGAACTTCCTGACTGTGCTCTTTCTCTGAGGCATAAACTTACTCTTAAAAGTCTGTAAAGTAACACAGGTGTGTTGAGGGATTTATTTCTGGTTGCTACAACTGTACTTCCCACATGCTTAGTTCTGTGAGCTTCATTCTTTTATTGTAGTGTTTGTTTTAAAAAGTATTTTACTGTTACTGTGTTATTCAATTTTATTTATTATATAACAGGAAAAAATGTCAACATCTTTTAAAAAGCAACCCAAATAAATAATGAACCCAAACACTCATTCAGCTACAAGTAAACTCTTTTCCAATCTAACACAGAAACTTTCTTAAAAGTCGTGGTTCAGTTTATGTAATGCTGGCTGTGTGTTTAAATACTTCACAGTCTTTATCTTAGAACATGCTTCTTCCTTTAGTTTAGGAGCCAACACAAGAGAAAACTTTCTACCTAACATGTACCTACCTTGTTTGTTTTTATCCTGTTTGGAAAAGAGCAAACAAACAAAAAACCCAAACCACCACCACAAACCAAAACAAACAAATGCACAAAAACAAACAAACAAAAACATAAAAGAAGAAAGAAATAAACAATTGTTCCAAAATTAAGATTTGCACGGGAAATAATTATTTTCCTTTGGTATTCATGTTTTTGCTCACAGAGGAGGAGTTATTCAGTAATTTATCCATATTCAATGAAACATGTGTGAAGTGGCAAAAAAAACCTGGAAGCCTGGGAGTGCAGAAAACATACACAGTAAGTAGGGCAGTATTTGAAGTATTTGAGACTGGGAGTAACTTTGTTCTGGTTAATTCTGCTAATTCAGCAGTGGAGATTTGTTTTGTGGGTTTTGATTTTATGGTAATTTGTCTTCTTTTTCCAAGTGAAATACTGAGAAACCTAGAGGAGGTTGGCTGGGTTAGGAAAGAAAAAAATTCTTGTCCTAAAGTTAGGTGAAAAACTCAAAACTTTGGGGGTCTCATTCCAGTAAATCACCTAAACACCTGCTTGAATCTGTAAGAAGTTTCAGCACAAGTTTATGCTTCAGTGAATTTTGTTGTAGAGCTTAAACTCACATTGCCACAGAAAACATTGCAAAACCTGGGCTCTGTCCTTATCTGTGACCCAGGCATTTCAAGCGAACAGCGTCTTCCTTCGAGATACTGGAGGCAGCTTGTTTTAGAAAAGCAAGGTGTATTGAAATAGTGTGCCTTGCTCAAAAGGTTGAACCTTCACATATTTGAACACTTTAGAACTGTTTTTCATGGAAACTGAAAACAGCTTTTGTACTTTTTTTCCCCCAACTCTAAGCATAAACATTAAAAAAAAAACAGTGATAAGAATTCCCATGTTTTGGCGATAACATCTGAAGAAAGGTTTTGTGGTTTAGGTTTTTGTTTTGTTGTTGATTTTTGTGTGTTTGTTTGTTTGGTGTGGGGTTTTTGTTTTGATTTTTTGATTTTGTTGTTTGGTTTTTGGGGGGGGGGTTGTGTTTTTTTTTTTTTTTTAGTATGTAAAAAAAAATAACAAAATAAAAAGGGAAATAATATTAATATTATGGGTGTCCAGGGTAGGGACAATAATGTGGAAAACACATTTAAAGACTGGGCAGTAATTTTGGAAAACAACCCATCTTCTTCCTCCTGTGTTATAAATCATTCTATTTTTAGTTTCTATACTTTTATTGAGAACTGCTGAGATGGAAAAAACAGCTTCCCAGTTCCCCTAACAGTTGAAAACTGGTTTTTATGTACCTAATTGTAACTGGCAAGCTGTTGATCTCTGGTATAATGTGCTCCATGCATGTGCTCTTATCTGAATTCAAATACTGGAAAGACACTTCAGAATAGTCCCAAGTAGGTAAGTTTTGTCTGTCCCTTCATGTCATACAAACAAGAGATTTATTTTTCATTACTCTGGGACAGTCTTAAAGAAGCTTGTCTTTTATTCTTGTTTGGCATTCAGTCTTACTACTACTTCTATAGGGCAAGGGGGAAAACTAGAACAAAGGAAAGAAAGTACCAAAGCAGATGTAGTTTCTATCTGTGTAAGGAGGAAACAGTATTTGCTTACAACTGTTCTTGTTGGAGGTATTTGCAGTGTCCATAATAGATTCCTAATAGACTGCATTAGATTCCATAATAGATTCCTCCTATTTGTTGTAGAAATATAGGGAAAATAAAGTAATTGTAACAGCCAGAAGAAATTAAAGGTCTGATTTATTAAACCATCTTGTAGCACCAAAACATTTAGTCAAAAGGCTATTTTTTTTCTTGAAATGGTCTTTTTGAGAACTAGTAGGATTAAATGAACTAGTATTCTGAATTTTGGAGAGCCACAATCAATTGCACTATTGTTTTTGTTCCGATAGTTCCATATACTCGGCCAAAGGTGGGATGAGAAGACATTCTCAGAAGATGTGATATTTAACATCAGTACAGGTGAAGATAATCCAAAGGTGTGTTTAGATCTGAACTCTGGCAGTAACTACGTGGTGAATATTACTACCATCTCTTCCAAAAACATCACTGTCTCAGTTACAGTATCAGTTCAGACAAAGGGTAGGTTGTGTTTTGTATTCTCTGTGCCTATAAAAGAACTTACTGTGCTGCATAGTTCACTGATTTGAGTCTAGCAGACAGGAAAATGGGCTGTTTCCTAGACTTTATAATTCTTTATGCTGACTACACACGTGTAGCCACTGTCAACATCCTCTTTTTCTGCAAAATGTTTTTCTTTCTGCTCACTGTGGCCATTGAATCTGTGAGCAAACAGAGCAGTGGCAGTGAGTGCCCCTCAGAAAGATCTGACAAACTTGCCTCTGCAGGATTTGCCTTCTGGCTGAGGCAGGATTGGTGCAATGGCTCTTCTGGCTACATGCCAAGCTTTTAGTCCATGGCACAGTGCCTACTGTTTTCCATTTCTTGCCTTGAAAAATGATTCTCTGCCTATGGGAGAATTCCCTGTTGCTTAGCTGTGTGATACTAATCTAATTGATATCAGCATTATAGATAATGCTCCTATGTTTACCAGTGATTAACAGTGTTCAGGCAGTTTTCAAAGAAGACATATTCTAACAGAGGGTTTCTGTAGTATTTTGATCATGAAAACTTTAAGCTTGCCTTCTGACATACTAGTTCTGGTGAGGCAGACCTTGAGAAATAATTGCCTTTGGAATTCACAAAAATGTTTTTTCTCACATGCTTTTTCCTTGAGGGCATCAACTGTGACCAGTTGTTCTGTGATAATTTTATTTGCGTCAGAAGGTCTGAATCCTTGAATCTTTCTGTCATTATAACATCCTAGGCCTGGACAAATGAATCATATCTTGTATTTCCTGAATAGTGTGCCATTTTCTCTGGAAAATGATAACACTTTATTTATTATGTTTGTTTATTCAAAAAGAAACGATATTCTACCTTTAGTTCAGGACATAATGAAATAAAAAACCCATTTTTTTAAAATTTTATTTTCTTCTACTTGTATTCAGTTAAGTTGAAGAAGGTAAAGTTTTCATAATAAGTTCATTGCTTCTTTGATTGTCTCTACAGTAAAAGAAGCTTTCAATAATGTATTAATTCTAAATGATACCTGCTTGAAATGGCGGAGAAATGTCAGGGGAACTGATGTGGAAGACAGATACACAGTAAGTGACAATCTGTGTTTTGTGTCTAGAAAACAATTTTTATCAATGACCTATGTGAAAAAAACCCTAATTTTTCAAGCACTCACTGCTAGCAGTACTCCTCATTATAATAATGTCTCATGAAAACACAGAGAATAAGCTTGCATAGCAGCCTTCAAAAAAGAAAAAAACCCCTATGTGTTGTTGTGGTCCCCTGATCCTTACTTATTTTTTCCCATGTTATATTCTTATTTTGCTCTCCTTATCTGTACTTTCAAGCTTGTCATGTTCAGGTCTCAGACAGATCTATTGCAGTTCTACTGTGTCAGTTCTCTCTGCCTTGTGGTATGTCTTTAGTCTTCCCTTATCCCAGCATGGAATTTCCACATGAACTCTCTCTGCCAGGACTCTTGACTGCCTGATGTTGTCTCAAGTCTCCATGCGTTAGGAGGCACTGAGAGATTATCTAAAGGCATATGATCTATTTAAAGGAAAATTAGGACATGGTTAAAGTACAGCAAGCATTTTCATTAACAGAGGGATGATTTGATCAGGAGAGGCCTTAAGTTAATTATTTCATGATCATTTAAGTCATTAATAACAAAACACACGCAGAATCCTACTGAAACATAAAAAATCCCATGGGTCTGTAAATTCGTGGGGAAACATAGGTGCCTGAGACAGATCCTGGAGTGTAGCTGGCATTTTGACATGGGTCAGAATAGCTTGATTTTGTCTTCACCCTCAGGTTGAAACCAGAGAGGTGTTTATGTGAGCTTACTTTTATAACTCAACATGAGGGTATACTACAAAGAAAGTGAACTGTTCCTGGAAGACTGTATGTTAGCAGGAAATACAGACTGGGGAAATTACAGTGCTAGTAAAATAAAAAAGAAAAATAACTAGGAGGGGAAGTGAAAGAACTAGGCCAACGTCAGATGTGATCAATAGGGACTGCAATTCCTGTCAAATTTTGGAAGCATTGGAATTTGAGTACCTATCAGTGCCAACAGTTTTTATGCAGGGATGTGTTCTGCTGTTTCTTTTAATTTTAAGAGCATGAGGTGGCTGAATGCAAGTAATATATTAAAAAAAATTGCAATTTCCATGCTGTGATTGTTTGGTTGCAGTTTCATTTGCAAGGCCAACGTTGGTACCAAAAGGACTTCTTTCATGAAATGACCTTTGAACTTACCACACACAAGCAAGCTCCTGAAGTTTGTTTTGATTTGCAACCAGGCACCAATTACTCTGTTAATATTTCCATGGTAGCTTTGAATTTTTCACTGCTTGTTTCCATGACAACACAAATTACAGG
>JAWWTY010000088.1:21994979-22010898 GCA_035222235.1 Margarornis squamiger
GCATTCCCCTTTTTCCTTCACCTGTTCTAGGTGGTGTTAAGTCAGGTTTTTTTCTGTGTAGATTTTTAAATCTAGTAATAATGATGACCTCCCAGCAGACTTTTTATATTTTATTTTTAAATGTTAAATTTTTGGAAATGTTCATCTTTTATTAAAAAAGTAATACTGGGCAAATACTACATATGGAAAAACTCCTTCAGTTTCCTTTCTGATGACTGAATCTTTTGCTTTCAATTATTATTATTATTATTATTACTCCTTATGTTATTGCAAGCTGTTCACTTTACTTATTAAAACAGGCAGATTGTCTTCTGTGTGCTTAATGTTTGTAATAATTAGTATTTCTTACTAGAAATTAAATATGGCTAAAGACTCCAAGTTTTAAAAGCACCAAGTGTTTTTTTAGATTTTGCTCTCTTTTACCCACTTACTGGGGTTGTCAGTGCTGGGTGGGTGTTTATTTTCATGATTTGCATTTCCCTGTCAAATAAGAGAAAATTCAAAAAGTAATTGTTATGACCTTAGTCAGCATCTTTTTGTCCTGTTTCCTCTTGTGCTGCTTATCTGCAAAAATGATGCAACACTGTTGCATGCATTGCACATTCTGGCTGGCATTAAAGAAAAAATTCCCAAGTTTTTCTTGGAAATTGGAAAATTCTTAAGAGAAATTAATAATAGTGTCTCTTAGGGATACTGAATGCCAAAGGAAAGGAAGATAGAAGAACTACAGCAATTGAACCTACCCTGACAGATATATCTTCCTGTCACTCTGTCTATTGACAGTGTCTTTGCTGGGGAACCACTGAAGTTAACAGAGTATTTATGGCTCTTAAATTATGTTTGCTGAAGTTTGCAATGGGCAAAGGACATGAAGATTGTCTGACAAATGTTACTTGCTCATTTATTTGTTCAGATAGAATTCTGTCTGTACATATTACAATATCTGCAGTTGCAGATATATTTATTGAAAAGACCCCAAGCAAAGACCATTTCCTGTTCTTGCAGGCAGCCATGCAATACACCTCATTAACTCAGAAAACTCTCTGAAAGGGTTTTTTACCCTGTCTCTACTAAAGGGAAACAAGGCACTGTAGAACATTAAGGCTTTCATAGAATATCCTGAGTTGGAAGGAACCCACAAGGGTCATCAAAGTCCAATTCCTGCCCCTGCACAGGCAGTCCTGAGAATCACACCATGTGCCTGAGAGCATTGTCCAAATGCTCCTGGAACTCTGTCAGGCTTGGTGCTGTGACCACTTCCCCGGGGAGCCTGTTCCAGTGCCCAACCACCCTTTGGGTGAAAAACCTTTTTATGATATCCAACCTAAACATCCATTGACATGGCTTCAGGCCATTCCCTCTGGTCTTGTCACTGGTCACCACAGAGAAGAGATCAGTGCCTGCCCCTCTGCTTTCCCTCATGAGGAAGCTGTAGACCACTATATAAATCTTATTTCAGTCTTAAACTTTCATAACTGGTTTCTTCACTGGTAGTTCATTCATAGCCTAGTTTTGAAAAGAACTTAGTAAAGGGAACTACTCAAGCAATTTATTTGGATAGGTGAGCTTTCAGATGGTTCTCCTGAGGGTCATTTTTTCCAAGGGTAAAGTATGGGTTTTTCTTCCTAGGGATTCTTGTATGACCTGTTAGCTTTATTTTGGGCATACTGTGCTTAAGTTGTATGCCTTCCCGTGTTTCATCTGAGTAAAACAGAGATCATGTAAGCTTTCAAATTTCCTCTTAATAGGTTACAAAACATATGAACCTAAGATTTTTGTTCCCTCATATAAGATGATTTATTCTTTGTCTGCATTTTCCTTGTATCCTCAAGCTGTTTTCTCATAGTTCTGTTGCACTCATGATTGTAACTTCAGACACTGAAATGGTCACACTTGCGCCTTGAGTCCCTTTGGTGGTACTATTCTAGTGATGCATAAATCCATTTCTTATGCTTTTTAGAGCAGCCTTGTTTTTTCTTTCTCTTGTCATTTTGATGACTAACCATCACTCTGAGATGTACTAATATGCCCTTCCTACTACTCAAAGGAAATTAGAATGTTTAGCATAAATTGTTATTAATAGCCCCAAGTGTATCACCTTATCCTTAATACTGGTGAATTTAATCCCATTTTGCAAAACAATAGCTGTAAATGAGATGCAATTCTTCTTGTGTAATGTCTCTCAATTTCCAACACTGAGCAGCAAAATTCATCTATACACACTGGGATTTTGCACCGTGATTGTTAATAAAATGCCAGATTTAGTACTTCCTTTTAGTCTTAAAAGAATTCTTGTAACAACCTTGCTGCACCCCACTACTTCTGCTTTCAACATGACGTGTTTTTCTAGCTCCCTATTTAACAATTATTTACTCTCTTGACAGTTTTTCTAACAAGCTTCATTTTCTTCTGCAAAACTAATGATTTTCTATGTTTCAAACATATGTGCACATAACTGTTTTCCAGCAGTTTAAAAAATCCATGCTTCACAGCAAGATTTTGCTTGAAGTTTGGCAAATCTGCATTGTTTTTCTCTTGTGTCTCCCCGTGACATTGATTATTATTTCTAGCTCTGAAATCTCGGTTTTCTCTACTTGGTTTTCTGAGCACTGCATTTTTACTCTTTAGTCAGATATCAGGTCAGCAGCCTGATACACTGGTGGTCACAAAGCCTAGCTGTATCTGTAAATATCTGTGCAAGTTCTTTCAGATTTCTGGGGTAGAGAGTGTCCATGCTTCACACTGTGCCCCCTTGGTTGTGCACACGGAAACTGTTTTCATTTTTGCCTTTGGGCTGGCAGTGGTAATTTCTGTGTCAGTGTGCAGCTGTCATCATTGCCATTGAAATTGGAGGCAGCAGTATTTGTTCAGTGTTGGCCTTGATTCAAATTCCCACTAAAACAGATGAGAGATCTGTACCCATATTGAAATCCAGTTGAAGGGGCTGAATATTGCTAGATTACTATGAGCAGTAACTCATAGGAAGTTGCCTTCTTGCAAGTACTTTTGGTGCTACTAAATTCTCCTATTCTCATATAATTTTGTTTCTTGCTGTTGGCTCTGTGCCCAGAGTTTTGTATTTTTCTTCTCCTTGACTGTTTCAGTTAGTCTAATAAATAATACAGCTTCTTCCAACAAAAATTTCATGTCTCATTTCTCTGTAGCCTACCATCATTTTTGGACGTCTCTTTTTCCCAGCTAAGAGATATACTTCCATACAGGGTTTTGAGTTGGGAGTGCCAGGCCATCATGCTTGTATTTGCTCTGTGTTTTACTTGACTGGTTTTAAGTTGTCTGCAGGCTTTAGCTGTCAGGGGTTTAAGACTCAACAAATGAGGAAATTTGGGGGGGGAGGGAAATAGCTAAAAACCTGGATGCCCAAAATGTTTCTAAAATCTCTCTGAAGTACTGGTGTTTGTTACTTTTTAGATCCCCCTTTCCCAGATGTAGAATTTGTTGCAGTAAAAGGTTCTGCACCTTTGCTCAGACTCCGGAAAGCAGAAGATCAGAATGGACCGATCAGGTTTGTCTGTATGCTCCTCACCCTTTCAGAAAACATTCTGCAGATTTATGTTACTTACAGATTGGAACTGTTTGTGAGGGATGGATTAATCTTTATAGCAATGGGAGAAAATTTATGCTGTAACTCCCAGTTTCTCCTCAGCAGAGTAATATTTGGCTTCAGACTCTTCCCTGTTTTATGGAACAAACTCGTGTTTCTGATAACTGAGTTTCTATGGTTGGCTTTGTGGTTTTGTTTTTCTTTTCCCTTTATCCACAGTGAGGTTACAGTAGATCTTTATTGATGGATCCAAACACACCTCTACTCATGTGATTTTCCTTATCCAACAACCTCACACAGCCAGTACCTTTTTTTCCCCTAAGAGACAGAGGAAATAGTGAATAACATTCTCATTTATGCATATCCTGAAGTAGTGTTTTTATATTAGTTTATTACTACCAAAATAGATTTCTGGAAAAAAGGATTTACCCCGTACTAAGAGCTGTTGGTGATAGAAGGAAAAGGTAATCATAACTCAATATTACAATGAAGTAGAAGATATTTGAAAGCTAATAATATTTCAGGAAATTACTAGTGTAACAACCTTAATAAATAGTCCTTCTATGGCTGCATATCATAGACTAAACTTTATTTTGAAAGGTCTGAAGACAGATTTGATTTATTTTTTTACAAATTGTACCTATCCTCTCAGTAGAAAAAGGTTTTTTTCTGGGAACTTACAAATAATTTTTAGAGTCAAATGATGTATTATTTCATAGGTGAACTTTGAGGAGGGGAGTAGGATATAGCCTCAGTTTGATATTCTTCTGAACAAAAATAAACATGTAACATAAATGTGCATGTGATGAGGTGACCCAGCTCTAAGCTGTACATGCAGTGGTTTTAGTTCAAAATGCAGTGGAACACACACACACAAACAGAGAAATATTTTAGTATAAGAAGTGTTCATATTGGACATTGATAATAAAAACCACTTGAGATGTTACAGAGAGAAAGGACAATATGAAGTAATGAATGCCTGATTCTTAGTTCATTGAAGTAAGGGCTAATGTTTACTTTTTTTTTGTTTCACTCTAGTCTCTATCAAGTGATTGTGCTTCCACTGGGTTTGCAAAGCACTTTCATTTGTGACTCCTTTGCTGCTGCAACTTTCTTTAGTAACACCACTGATGCTAAAGGATATGTGGCAGCTGAATTTCGGGCCAAGGATGTTGCTGATAACATGTCAGTTGCTCTTGGAGACAGACATTACTACGGGAAGTTTTATAATGCTCCTTTAAAGCTGGGAGAAGAGTATTGTGTTTTTTTGAGAATAATAAGTGAGTGGAATAAGGTAATGGATGTTTTAAAACCTCTTCTTTACACCTGTTTTGATGAAATGTTGCTGGGGAAAAGAGGAAAATTTCAGTGTGTTATATTTTTTATATATTTTTCATTTTTATCATGCTCCAAGGATCTGTTAGTTGACAGAATTATGTTAAATCTGAAGCTCCTTAAATGTCTCTTGTAATTCCTTACAGATATTTATGCCATTGTAATGTTGAAGCAACTCCAGATGTCAAAAGACAAACAAAGGAAAATTACTAAAAATGAAGAGCCATCACTGCCCTCAGTAATGTAGGGTCTCTTTACTGGGGCAGAATTTAGTGAAGCAGATTAATATGAGAATTTGAAAATTACTTCTTCACCCATTCTCATTTTTAATCAAAAGTTTTATAAAAAATATTCCAATTCTCCAAATGACATGGCAAAATATATTTTCTCACATGTGTTATCTTCCATGAGGCAATGAGTGTCAACTCCAGCTCTACTGGGAAACCCTCATGGAAAAAAAGTATATTACTAGCATTATTATTTTTTTTTTATAATTTAAAAATAAATATGCATTTTTAATTAGAAACAAAAACATTCTAAAATATACATCTCATCTAGTTTTCCAATTGTATCCATCTCAGGGCTTTTTTAATAAGTCCCAGCAGTAGGAAATTCTTCTCATAGGGAGCAAGTGATAACTCTGTATGTGAAATGCAGTTTCTGAATGTCAGATATAAAAACTGTACAAAGCAACCCCTAATAAAGAAAAAAACCCACCTAAAAAGTGCCTCCCCTTGCCATCTGAACAAAGTTAAAATAAAGTTTTTAGGGCTTCATGTATACAGCACAAAGCAAGGAGTCATGAAAAAACTGATCTGTGAGTCATAACACATGCTCTGCACTTTGGGAAGGCTACTCCCAAATCTCAGTAAGTTAAAACAGCTTCTGTTAAGAAGTCCAAAGTGAATGAAATAAAACAAGTGCATGTAATAAGATGTTTCTGGCATCTGCTGACCTGTGCAACACGTGTTTTGTGTAGCATCTACTTTAACAATAGATTGGGAAGTTTTTATAGCACAGATGACGTGGTTTCTGATCATGATACAATTCTGTTTGTCATAAATTTTTAATTGATTGTGTGAGGGAAAAAGTAGGGAAATGAGAATAGAAGGCATTTCAGTTTATAAGTAATCTTAAGTTAGCCCAAAATATCATGGGATTTGTACAATTTCTATTTTTCAGAAAAATTTACCCTGTGGAGCAGAGTGTTAATCTGTCTAATGTATAAAAGTTTGGCCTTTATGAACATTACCAAATACATCCTTGAACTTATTTATTTATCTTTGGGTTTTATGCCTTGGTTTCTCTAGCTCTTTCTCTTCACTCTTTTCTGACACTGGTGCATTTTTCCTTTTCGTATTTATGTGGAGGCTTTTCTTGCACAGAACAGAGCAGATTGT
The DNA here is from genome assembly GCA_035222235.1 of Margarornis squamiger. Taxonomy (NCBI): domain Eukaryota; kingdom Metazoa; phylum Chordata; class Aves; order Passeriformes; family Furnariidae; genus Margarornis; species Margarornis squamiger. The sequence continues at coordinate 22,001,277 of JAWWTY010000088.1, forward strand.
TTATACATCTCTGCCAGCTTGTTTAATAAACAGCTTCTAAGTTTCATTATTCTTTCTCTCTCACAGATTATTTCCTGATCTTTCATTGCTAACATTTGCAGACGTATTTTCCAGGCCACTGATTTAATGGATTATTATTACTGTAATTTGTCGAAGTCACTCTTGCTTCTTTCTGTATAGAATGCACTAGCTCCTTAGTATACATTTAGTATACAGTATGGCTTTTGTTAGTTGGTGCATTACACAAAGTTGCATACAACACTTATGAATCATTATTAGTATAGCAAATACCAAACGTCCTTGTTTCCCAGCTCTGCTTCTTTGAACTGGGACTTAGACCAGTGCTTCAAAAGTACTGGTTTGTCTTCTATTCTCATGCCCTTGTATTCTGTACAATTGTTAGTATTAAAAGGTTAAAAAAAATCAGAATTATGAATTGAGAGTTGTTGGGTTTTGAAAACTTCTGAAAATCTGATTACTTAAGTATCTGAATTTGGATTCAAGAGTTAATATTTAAAAGTTTTCCATTAAAAAATTTGCTTGACCTTCAATTATTAATGCCTGAAATTAAATCAGCATTTCTGTAGTGTCTTTTACTTGTTACATTTCCATTTGAATACAGACAAATTAGAAATAGTTGTCACAGACTGCTAACTAATGTTCTCATTATTGACTTTTATGTTCTGGCCTCCTTCAGGGTCCCCTTTGTCTCCAGATCCCTTCATACTCAGAATGGTACAATTTGTATCACCATGCTGCAAAAATATGGCTTGATTGTAACTTTTATTGCCATTATTGCTCTATATACCTGACATATTATCATGTTCATTTATCCATTGTTCAGATTTAGAGGTCTTGAAAAAGGTGTCTGCTGTGAGGTTTTTACTTTCCATTTATTTTTCAAGGTGGAGTATTTAAACCTGGTATTTCATTTAGGCATTTCAGCCAGGATATCCAGAGGTGTTAAAAGGCTGGTCAGATGATCCAAGGAGATCATTGGGGATGCACAAGGGAAGCAGTTAGGAAGTTAAACTTACTTAAGTGGAACAAATTGTCCATCCTTAGAAAGGTCCTTCTCTGTGAGGAATGCTTCTAATTAAAAAGCTCAAATGCATCTGGTGCCTATTCTAATGTTCTGTGATTACTTTATGAATTCCATGCTGTGCAGAAAGCCAAGGCTCCTAGTGAAGGGCAAAACCAAAAAAAAGGTGCTTGGAATTTACACTTATTTGCAATTAGTTTCTTTAGCATAGGTTTTGTTCAGTGTCAGCATCAGCTTTTTTTGGATCAAACAGTTTGTGCATCTAACAGCAGCAAGAGGAGGACGGTGAAAGACGAAGGTGACACAGTATTTTCAGGGAAAAAACCTATGGTTGTTTTGGTTTTTTGTTTATGGGCTTTCATGTTTTGTTTTGTTTTGTTTTAATTGGAATCAAAACAACCCCTACCATGAGAAAAATCTGTTAAAATTATCCTATATATGAATTATCTGAGGAAAGTGTATGTGCATGACAAAATCTTTTTCCTCCAGAACTCTTTTAAGACTGCAGCTGTGGAAGGGGTTTCTCTCTGCGGTGTAGCTACCTGTGTTCTTCCAGGTTGTAATATGGACTTTGACATCCATGGATACTCAAGTATGATGACACTCATGGCAGTGCCTCCAGGAATCTGGCACTTGGTTGAGTTTTTAAACCCACCCCTTATTCTTTATCTTTCCTCTTCTAAGAAGATTTTCTTTGTCAGTCTTTTGTCTTTTTAATTAACCTGAAAATTCCTTATAAACAATGGGTTTAAGAATCACTGAGATTCTACAGTTCAGCATACAGACACATCAGATTAAGCATACAAATGTTTCTTCATCCTTTTGCATCCTATGGAAATACTTCAAAATGTAGCCTTCTATTTCATAGAAAAGTACTGCAATTCAGAGCAGCATAATACACATTTTGTTACAACATGAAAAATATAGGTATCCTGTGTGTATTGTGGGAAAGTCTGTGAAAGTCATTTAGCAGAAGAGTGTATGTAGAAGCACTACAAAGATAGACTTCAGAGTACTTACACAATAGACTATACAAAATAGAACAGAACTTCTTGTGTGTTTATGACTGTAAAGTGCTGGAGGAAAAAGCTCTACATGGACTAAATCTTACTGTAAAAAAAAAAAAAAATAAAAAAAAAGATTGTTTAACAAGTCTGCAGAAGCAGCCCCCTGATAAAGGTTTCTTCAACTGCTCTGAACATGAACTACTATAAAATTGTTAGAAATTACCAAACAAGTTGTCTGAACTGAAGAAAACACTATCCAGTATTTGGAAAACATGCCATTAGGTACTACATTTTAATGTATATGTTCTGCATGGAGGTAGAGTTAATACAGCGTATTCATGCTTATCTTAGCATTCTATGAATTCTGAATCCTTATCAAAGAAATTTCAAAGATCTTTCCATGTTACTAATTTGCCTTGGTTGTAGAAACAAAGGAAGAGTAAGGAGCTAAAAGGCTAGAGCCAGCCTTTCGTCAAAGCTCTATCTCTAGTCTTAACTTTATAATGTGTAAACTTTTAAAGCAAACTGGAGTTTGCTACCAGGGGAATAACAAACTCTGTTCCAAATAGTAGTAAAATACTGTATGCTGTGAATGGCTGATCTCTAACCAGAGGGTGTTAGTAATAATAAATCTCTCTCATGAGAAACAGTGATTTTTATGTTTTCACTTTCAGGTAAGAACACAGTCCTGTGCTGTTTGGGCACAAATTAAAAGTAAGTCAATTTTTCCTTCAATTAGAAAGTGGAAGTTGTCATGTCTTTGCTTGGTAGCATAAATTAGTAATTGCTGTCACTGTTTCTTTATTTGGCATTAATGATCCATTGACTTTGAGACTGAAAAGGTTAGAGACAGCAAATTTGCCGCCGTCTTCAGTATTCCATTCTGTTGGCTTCAGCAATCCTTTCTAAAATGGATTCTCTTGTTTCTCCCTTGTTTTCAGTGTTGCTATTTCTGTACATCATATCCAAATCTTTACAGCAATTTTTGACCGGAAAGGATTTGAAACACAGCAAATGTGAATTTTAGAAGCCTATTGTAAGATAGCTCTGCATTGGCTTAAAGATTAAAAAAACCCAAACCCCAAACAACAACAACAACAAAACCCAAAGAACAACAACAGCAACAAAAAAACACAGAAAAACCAAAACTCAAAAAACAACAAAAAACTAAAACAAAATCAATCAATCAACCAAAAGCCCCACAATATTTTCTAACATTTGGAATCTACATTATTTATTTCAGAATGTTCAGGTGGTCCTTGGAGAATTAAGTCTTTTTATGATCTTAAAAAAACCACTATGCAATGAATCCACTAGAGATCAAGTTTCCCTCCTTTACACCGTGGCTGGAAGTACTCTTCACCCATCTCATGTTTCAGCACAAAGCAAACATTGCCTCTCCCAGCAAAGAAGGCAGCATCACTGGAGTCTCATATGAATTATGAATTCTGCTTTTGAGTTGAAAGTCTTGTGAATTTGAGTTAGGAAATGCAGTAACACTGGAGAGTGAGACAGTCCTTTGGAATGATAACAAATCCTATGGTGCATGGAGTGCTTGAGGTGCATCTCCTCCACTGTTCACAAAACCCACGTCTGATGAGTGCTATTACTGATTTTCTGGTGACGATTGTGTGTTTATTACTCTGTTTTCTTTAGTTAATTACTGTGACCTAGTATTTTTTATTCTGTCACTTGGAAAACAAAAAACAAAACCAATTAGAACAGTGGGGAAGAGAAATCATGTCCAGTTCATAAAAATTTTGAAGGAGATGCACTGAGCCATTTAATAAAGCGCTAGAATTTTCTGGCACCAGAGACTGCCTTGGCATGCGATGAGTGTGGAAAATGTTGACATTGATTCTGTGAATTAAAAAAAAAAAAAAAAAAAAAAAAAAAAGAGAGAGAAAAGGCAACTGAGGGATGGAGAAGATAATAATTTTTGAGGAATACACCATTTAATCTTTCTTCTTCAACTGTATAACAACTAGACAGCTCCATTACTGCTTGACTGAGCAGTAAGTCCAGCTTCTGCATTTTGTTGCTGTACTTCAGCTATGAGCAGACTTAGTTGTTCAGTCACCAGACCAAAACTATAGTAATTTAGTTTGTTTGTTTGAATTGTTTGATATTTTCTTTCAGATTTATCACCCACTCCACAATACATGACTGCTGTTGGATTAGGGTCAGTGGCTGCTGTCTGCCTTGTATTGTTCCTGTCATTCTCAGCGGCACGGTATGTATCATTATTAACTCCAGTTCTGTAGCCATCCACCACAAGGCTTACATGGTTTTCTTTTAAGATAATTTTTCTTGCCAACCTGCTTGGTTTAGATATCTTGGGTGATATCAAGATTACTTTCAGTGGCCATTAATGCTTTCCATTCCTTGAACTGATATCCCCTCTATCTCTGCAATCACTGGCAAAACATCTGAAAAGCTGGAGGCTTGTATTAATAAAGAAAGGATTCAGGACAGTGAGTAGCACCAGGACTGTAGTTCAGAATTGTTGTGATTTAATGGGAACTAAATAAATGAAGTTTATATGCTGTTGAAATGTTGATGTACTTTGCTTATGTACAAAGCCAATTTTTAGTCTTCCCAGCTTTATTCAAGAGGCATAAAAGGATTGTTTTTCAGTAGTGGTTGACCTGTAGCTAAATGCTAAATTTAAGAAATTCATTTGTATTTCATGACCCTTCAAGCAGGGTCAGTAACTTTATAACCATCTTTCTTTCAAAGGTAAAACAAATATGTGAGTTATATAATTATTGATGTCTATGTACCTGTAAAATCTCTTCACTAAAAAAAAAATCTTTGTTGTTGTTTTAATATGCTTATCTCTAAGAATAGTCTTCTGACTTACGTCCCTTGAAAGGTCAGGAACGTTCAGCTTGGCAGCTGTGAAGTACAGCATTGATTGATTAAGCTGCTTATTTTGAATTCAGAAACAGAAGAAGTTAGTCTTATACAGGGCTGGAGAAAGCAGGATTTTTCTGATTGTTTGTGGCTGTCTAAATTTCAAATCAGTTCTGGCAATGAAAGTTTCAAATAGGAGGTTCCATGGTGTCCTTTCTTTAATTAAAGAAAGGGATCTCAGGCTTCCCTTGCAAGTAGCATGCAAAGGTAAACTTGAGCTTGCTGTCTTGATTGTTTTTGGGGTTTTGAAAACAATGTCAGTGTTAGATTTGATATTTGAGGAAGAAGGGGCCATAACTATCTTGATTTCTAAACTAGCCCTCTGGTAGGGGGCTTTTTGCAGGAGGAAGGGCTTCCCTGGACTGTCATGATGTGAAAGGCTTCTCAGCTATTTCAGTTTCTCTGGTGAAAATGTGACAGAGGGATATTAGTGCCTTTAAAAACTGTGTCAAATTAATTAGGATCATAGTGATAGGATAGCAATTTAAGAACACAGGCAGTATGGGGAGAATCATGTATGAGTATGGGCCATTTGTGGGTGAGTGTAGAGAAGATAGGCCCGTTTCAGTCTTCTTTTAAAAGGAGTGAAACCAGATGAAATCCTGGGAGCTGGGCACATTGAGTACATTTGACAGGAGTCATGCTCTAGTGTGGTGCATTTTGGGGGGCAAGAATTTAATAATTGAACAAGTATCTTTTAGGCTCTTGATCCCACATACAGAGAAATTCTTGAATCCACTCTCCTCTTCTAGGGAACATCATACAAAATCCTTGGCAGAAATTAAAACTGCCCCATCTCAGTAGCAGGCAGAGAAGGGAAAACCCAGATGTCAGTTGTAATAAGACCCTTCAGAGTGCTCACAAGAAGTATCTGTAATGTTTATAAATAACCAATACTCTTTTAGTTGTAATTAGCCATGAGTTTAATGCCTTTCTGTGTAAAAATATGATTTGCAAAAAACCGCAAACATTTGAAGTCAGTCTTCTGCCCTATTCAGTTGTAAAATCATGGTCTTGTTTTAGGCACTGTACTCCAAGATAATTGTGGCCTAGTAGGAGGAAGAGATAGAGGAATTTGAGAGAGAGACCTGAGATCTATCTGATCTGCCTTCAGGCAGGGCAGTTTACTGGCAGGTTGCTTAGCCTGGCAGAGAAGGTACTGCCAAGAAGCATGTTGTACAAATATACAAAATGCCATTATAGAAAAGCCAACTTCCTGCTGTTCATAATGCCATGGGTACATGTACCATCCATGAGCAGTACACCCATGTGCTTCTGAACTGTACGAGTGGGAGGCATGGGAACAGATCTCTGTGAATGCAGCTTCTGGGTGGTCTGCAAGAGCAGGTTAAACAAACTTGTCAGTAACGACACAGCTACAGCTGATCCTGCCATGGTGTCAGGTGAATGGTCTTGGATTATTTCTTGGGGTCCTTGTAAGCTTCTGTCACAAAGAGCCACTGTATTCAACTACTCACCAGCTTGCCACATGTCTGCAGCCTCAGGGATTATGTTACTGCAATGGGTCAGATTGTGAATTCCCACCAGCATGGCTGCTGACAGCGAAGTCAGCAGTTTCTCAGTGAAGAAAAGTCTGAGACTGGATTCACAAAGTGAAGTCTGACTCTAATTTCCTTAGATATTTTTTTTTTATTTTAAAAAATGCATTAGCCCATAGTTTTTGCTATTAAATGGCTAGTCACTCACACACCTTGCTTCATTCCTCTCAGTTCTTTGCTTTCTTTTATGTGTACTGCCCATTCACATTCATAAGGACAGTGCCAGAACTTTAGATTTCTGAGGATCTGCACTGGTCATGAGTGCTGTTGATGGGAAAGTTAACACTGGTCTGGTAGTCATCAGGTAACCAATGGAAATGCTTCCTACCCCTCTGAAGCTGGCTGTAACATTCAGAATTTATACGAGAACCATGGATCTTTGAAAAACTTTAGAAACACTGTCATATATCCCATCAATATGAGGGATGCAAGTTCTCTGTCAGGTCCATGCTTGAGTATTGAATCACTTGTGGTTTTTTTAACTAGAATTTTTTCTCTTTCTCCAGCTCAATTTATCTCCACAGTACAGTGCGTCCCCCACCTGCTGCTGTAGCCTGTGAGGCTGTACATTTATCTGCTACAATAGACGTGGCACAAGCAGGAATTCCATCATCATTCCTAGAGACTGAAAATGTCTCTCTTCTCTGATGGGTTATCCCCTGAAGTCAGCGAAGAGAAAATGTACTTTTATCACTGCTAGTGTCTGTTGAGTATGGATGTACCTGTCACATATGTATTGCAACATGGGCAGTTGAAATGTGATTGTCACTGGAATTGAGATGTTTATTGTCTCCCATTATTCCAGGTGGTGTGTTGGCCACAGGATTTCAGCTATTCCAGCTCATGAGTGCCTGATAATGAGTGCTTGTATTGTATTTGATTACATGCATAATCCCCTGATCCAGTTGAGACTGTCTCGGGATTAACTGCTACTTTAGATACCTTTGGACACATAAACAGACCCATTATGAGAGAAAATACATACCTTTATATGAGATAAAGTGCCTATTGCATTTTCAGGTATAAGAATAGAACACTTTTATCACTCACTTACAAGTAATGGTATGTCAGTAACACATATACTTCCTAGCCATGAAATTGTCACATTTAAATAGTGTCAGCAACAGATGTGTTCCAGAGATATTGCAATCATTACTCATAGCAATTAGCAATAATTGTGAATAATACACCAATTTATAAAACTACAGTTTTCCAAAAAGCTGAGTAGCTTTAATGACATGTGAAACTAATTAAAGGAAGGACCTACCTGTATTAAGTGCAGTTTTGTTAATCTCTCTTCTATAATTACTGCTGAGTAAAGCCATTATAACATTGTCTGCTTAATGGGCTGCTGTGTAACATCTGGTTAGAATCAATGAAGTAGAATTAACCAATTTCCTGTGGCATACTCCCAGTTGATACATTTTTTTCTCCTTTAAGAAAGAATCAAGTGGCTTGAACTACTTCTACTCCTCTTCAGAAGTTGCTTTGATGTATGTTAACAAAATAATTCTGTTCACTGGTGAAATAAAGAAGCAACAGTTTTGGTTTTTACTCAGTTTTGTGATTTTTTTTTCAAGTTCTGTTTTGTGTTTTACCATTGTAAATATATGCTACCCGTTTTTGGAATTGTAAGTGATTCTGATTCCTACTGGTTTTATAATTTTAGATGTTTTGTCTCTCTAGATTGTGTAATTAATTTTTTGGTGCTTAAACTGCAGCAGCAGATTTCATACTTTGTTGCAGAGAGGAGTTACAGCCAGTTTTCAATTGCAGCATCTAACTGAGAATGTGTTTTTCAGATCTGGGCATGTACCATTTCTCTTATCCAGTATTTCCACTGCTTACTAAATCTGCTCTTCAAGTTAGTATCTGAGTAAGAACACCTTTATTTGGATTATGGATTAAGAATTGATAGCATTTTCTGTTGCTAATTGAGAAAGGACAATTTAACTGCACATACTGGGCAACCATGTCCTAATTTTTCAGTTTTTTCTGTGGAATTCATTCTCACACAATCTGTGCCTAATTCCCTTTCTCAGCTGCAAGGTTTGGTATAGCGATACAAACTGCACCACTTCATTCTGATTCAGTCTTCTGCTGCTCTGGACTGGTGAGAGAGTTCATGAGCAGCTGTTCCTGTGTAAGGGAGAGCTGGAGAGGCAGGAAATTATTTAGAGACAGATGTGCCATCCTCTGTGAAAAAACTACTTCTTTTACCCTTTACAAAACCAGAAGTGTTTCAGTGTTAAGCTGGATCAGGAATATAAAGTCCATCTTGTCAGTGGGTATAGCTGGAAAACTGGAGGTCTTCCTTAAGCTTCTACAATTTCTTTTCTGTGTGCCTCTTCTTTACCTAGCTTGTTTTTTCATAGTGTAAAGTTTTCAGAGAAAGGGCTTTTTCCTTACAAAACACCTACACTTCTGCTGATGCTTAGAAAATATATTTAATTACTCACTTGGACATTTCCACATAATAGATCCTATTAATATCCAGGAATGGACTGATAAGGGAGAAGAAACAAGACAGAATTCTCTGCCATGTTAAGTTTTCCACAACAGCTACAGTTCTGCAAATTTCCCTCATTCCTTCTGCCCTGTTTGTCACTCTTGGCAAAGCTACCTCTGGATATGAGCCTATCTTAACAGAATCACAGAATCATCGAATGCCCTGAGCTGGAAAGAGACCCACAAGGATCACTGAGTCCAGCCCTTGACCCTGCACAAGAACATCCCCAAGAATCACACCATGTGCCTGAGAGTATCATCCAAATGCTTCTTGAACTCTGTCAGGGTTGTTGCTGTGACCACTTCCCTGGGGAGCCTGTCCCTCTCCCTCTTGGTGAAGAACCTTTTTCTAATATCCAGCCTAAACCTCACCTGACACAGCTTCAGGCAATTCTCTTGGGTGATGCTGAAAGACCTTGGAATAAAAAGAGCTGCTGAAAGAGCCTTTTTTTTTTTTTTTTTTTTTTTTTTTTTTTTTTTTATTTTAGCAGCAGGTATTTATTGCCAACATTGGGAAGCTAGCCAGCTCATGATGGACAAACTAGCTCGAATTATTAATGCCAACCAGGGTAATTTATAGTGTCTAAATG
>JAWWTY010000088.1:22032835-22073108 GCA_035222235.1 Margarornis squamiger
CCCCTCCCCTCCCCTCTTTTCCTGCTACTCCCGAACACTCTGAATCACAGATACACTTGACTTTTCTGCAGAATTAGTCTTTCTGGTTTATTTCAAACTGCTGTTTTTTAAGCTACAGTAACACACTGTTCTCACAGTAGGATCTCATGATCTAGTACTTATTTTTCCATGGGAATGGGATTCTGTCATTTGTTCAAAAGAAACTTTGGGTTAAAAAAATATTTGAAGAAAGACAAGTGGAGGCCACCAGGTAAACCCTTGGTGCCCTCTTGCTATCAAAGAGGCCGTGGTGTGAGAGGAGGCACAGATGTGCAGGGATCAGTGTATCTGCTTTTCCAGTATGTGTTTTATGACAGAAAGCCCTATTCACACATCCAAGACTCCCAGTTTCTCTGTTCAGAAAGAAGGACAACACCTGGAAATGGACTAATGGGAGCCAGGACCAAACCGGCACTTGGACTGCTAGAATCTGGCCGATTTTACCACTCTCCTGTAATGTACAAATACTAAATGATCCCCAAGCCCCAGGTCTTCTCGACCTGGTCACCAGTTGAGCATGTGTTTGGAGACTGTACTTCACAGCAGTAAGGGGGCAGTCCAGGGTTCTTCTTATGCACACATAATTATCTGTGTAAGTGATGAAATGCCAGTGCTGACCTGACAATGTCCTAGTGTAATAGTTTTTGCACAGCCCTAACAATATGCTATTTGCCTTCCAGGGTGCTGATTTTCTGGGAATACTGGGAAAGAGAAACTTTTTCTAAGGTACAAGGTGTCTATAGAAAACTGCTTCAAAACACAGGCCAGTAAGGAGGATCATTTGGGATGAATGGATCACAAGATAAGCACATTATACAGCTGTTGACAGTTTTCTGGGAAAACCACTGATGTACACTTAAGGGAAGTGATAAAAGAGTAACATTTGTGCAACAGGAAAGATGGGGAAAGAGTGAGACAGAGACATCCAAGAAAACTCCCTTACTTGGACAATAGTTCCAGTGCAACTACTCTCTCTTCTTTTCTTTCTTTTTTTTTTTCTTTTTTTTTTATCTCTCTCCCTTCCTCTGACATACATAGCAGAGCTACTGTGGCTTCAGCTGAGATGATTTGAATCACAAGGCCTTTAGCTAATAGCTTGCCATAACCATTCTGTATCCTTCATCCTTTTGCAGACTACAAGGGCCACACCAGCTCAAAGCACAAGCTGGAGCAGCCCTGTGGTCATTCCAATTTGCACTGGTGAAGGCATCCCACCTAAAAGGCACTGTACTGCTGGAGCACACAGCTCTATCTGGCCCCTGGACACAAAAAACAGGATGGTCAGGCAGAAGTGACAGATCTCGCATAGTGCTACCCTGGATCCCTTGAGAATGCTGCAACACCAGCAAATTCCTGCCTTGCTGCTTAAAACCACTTCCATACACTTCCTTCATTCACCGCACTGCACTTAAGCCTCCAGTACATAAAACCACAAAAGATAAACTCTAGCCAAAACAAAAAAAGTCTGCAAAAAGTCCACGATGTGAACTTCAACATCTCCCAATAGGTATTAAAAAATACTCATTTGACAAAAGGACTAAAGCACAGTGAGGGCTTTAGGATTGGCTTAGGGAGCATTTTTAATCAAGTGATTTTAATGACATCCCCACACAGACCTCCAGACCTGTGTCTGCCATGCTTTTTCATAGGAACTGGTTGTGAGCCACAAGCTCAGGATGCTGAGCTTGTGCAAGTGAGAGGTCTCTGCTCCTGGCTGGAGCACCAGAATCAGAGCTTGTGGTTTGTTTGAGGTAGGGAGCCCTCCAGTAATCAGACATGAAGGAAATAGGTGGATGAGACTCCCAGAAGAGTCAGGGCTGAAAGACAAGCATTGAGGCATCACGCCAACACAGGGAAGTTTGCTCATGTTGTTGTTTCTCAATTGGTTGGTGTATTGGTAAGGATAGGAAAGGGTGTGTGGGAAAGGATGTGTAGGTGTTGCCCCCAAGAAGAAATGCTGGCACACAGATCAGACACACTATGGCTTCAGTCCCTGCTGCAGAGGGGCTCCAGGGATGGGCACAGGAGGCTGCTGAGAGCCAGTATGCACCCACCTTTGCCACAGTCAGCTGCATCCCTGCAAACAGCCAAAGCATCCCTTTGTGCCATGTTGCTTTTCTCCTCTGCCCTCCTGCTTCACTGTCTCTGCAACACTGCAGTGTCATGAGTTTCCCGTGTGTGAGAAGGAGGTCAGCTGGCCAAACTTGTTTATGCACAGGGCCGAAAACGCAGGCACACTAAATACAGTTGCTAACATCTGGAGCCCAGGAAGAAAGCACCAATTCATCCTACAGCCAAGCACCTTATGCCTTCACAGCATGGCATGGGTGTTTCCTGTTGCTTAGATTCCTGCAGTCCAATAACCAGAGGAAAACATCTGAGTGCTAGTGGTCTCTCAGGAGAGTTGAAATGAAATCAGCTCTGCATTACTGTTGACTGGTGCAGATTGGTGATGCTGTTTGAGCTGTGCCACCAGTAACAGTCCTAATTTCTTGATGCTAAAAGAGACCCTGCTGACTTCAGTCTCCCTCATCCATCTCATAAACCAAGGTACACCTGGAAATTTGCACAACAACATGTCTAATTCAGGAGATCTCAAGAGACTAATTTTTACTGCTGCTCTTGATGTGATTTGCAAGCTGTCAGTCTTTCTCTGGTAAACCAGTGCTTGGAGAAAAATAAAGTATTTCTTGGGCTGTAGACACACCAAGGACTGAAAATTAATAACTGCCTTGCTTCTGCCAGGCTGCACCATCCCACTCCCACAGTACTGAGCCATGGCATTGAGTCATGCTGGGGAGGTGTCAAGCCAGCAGAGTTTGTGGCCCTGATAACCTGTTCTTGTGAGAGCAGTATCCAGAACTGCATGCAAAACGCTGATGCTGAGAATAAAATCAAGTGAAGAGGAAGGGGTGTTGTCAAAGTGTAGCAACTCCTGTTTCCATCAAGTCAACTAGGCAGAGTTGGGTAAGTCCTTTTTCCAGGTGAGACTTTCCTGCAATGTGTGAAGAAGTAATTGCACATCTGTGAGTTGCATCAGTTCAAGCAAAGGGAACATATGTGCCCACAAAGGGTGCTACCAACATAATGAAAAAAGGTGTCATTACCAGGAGTTGTGTGCTAACTCGTTATCCATAGTGAAAAGTTAACTAATGTCATCTGGAGAGAAGAAATAGGATTTGCACGTCTTTTCAGAGGTTTTTAAAGTGTTTCACCTGCTTAAAGAGATGCTGAATTTCCTGTTTTCAACACTGTCATGGTTTAAGCCCAGTTGGAAATTCAGCACCATGCAGCCACTCGCTCAACCTACCCTCTCTCCCTCACCAGCCCTGTGAAATGGGGAAGACAATCAAAGTAAAACTTGTAGGTTGAGGTAAGAACAGCTTAATAATTGAAAATAAAGTAATAGTGGTAAATAATAATAATAATAATAATAATAATAATAATAATAATAATAATAAAAGGTAAAAACAAGTGATGCACAATACAAGTGCTCACCACCCACTGACCAATGCCATACCTTGATACCCAAACCCAGATTGGCCCCTCTTCTGTGTAGATCTCTCCAGTTTATATACTGGGCATGATATTCTATGGAGTGGAACATTCCTTTGGTCAGTCTGGGTCACCTGTCCCAGCTATGCTCCATCTCTGTTTTGTGTACCTCCTCACTGGCAGAGCATGAGACAAGATTTAAAAAAAAAAAAAAAAAAAGGAAAAGTCTTTGAATTAGGATAAACACAGCTTAGCAAAACCCCAAAAGATCAGTGTGTTATCAACACCATTCTCATTCTGAATTGAAACCACAGCACTGTAACAGCTACTGAGAAGAAATAAATTCTACCTTAGCTGAAAGCAAGACAAACACTAGTGTGTGCTATCACATGCCCCTGTATGTGGACTTGACATCATCAATTTCTGCATTAAAGAAAGACTTTTTTTTCTCACAACAAAATAATATGTTGAGAGCCATTATTGTGGGAAAGACAAAGAGCAAAGTAGTGTTTTGCCAAATTTCCTATTTCATGGCATGCTGGAGTGATATTTACAGAGAGGCAGCCCAGCCATAAAACCCCCATACACCTCTTTTTTATGTTTCTTCCCATCTTCTGAACCTTAGACATGGGTGAACAAGGGTCAGAGAAGTAGTAGAAGGAAGAGCAGACACTCATAAAAGCGTAATGGCAGCAGTAGGGTCCCACAGCACTTCCTCAAAGCAAATCAACAAAAGTTGACAAGTCGCTGTTCATCTCACCACAGCACTGCTGCTATGCCTGTGTGCTGGTTTAAAGGCAAACCAGTGGGAGAAAGGAACCTGACTCAAGAAAGATTACAAGTCAGATGTATAATTTACTTATAAAGATTAAAATAAATATAATGATACAGAGAAAAATTGGTTTTAACTCCCAAAAAAACAGGTGTATAACCCAGCGGCACAAACCAAATGGTGTTTGTTAACCCCTGTGCTGAGCCTCACGTGGTCCCCCTGAGTACCAAGTGAAAGAAAAGAAAACTTGGTGGTGGTGGTTGCAGTCTTGTTGAGAATGGCATTTGCAGTCCTGGTGAAGTTCTGGTCTTTCTCTGTGTCTGACAAATGGTACCACAAGTCCAAAATCCAAAGATTATGTATGCTCGGGTTCAGGTGGGAATGCCCAGTACATCCCCCAGGGTGAGGAGTTTCACAATGGGTGATTTAACTCTCTGAGTCATGGGATATTTTTGGAATCTTTGATGGTCTGGGTCAATAGCCTGTTGTGTCAGTTCCTTATAGCCCATTAGCAGACATGACCCCTCAGGCTGAGTGTGAAGGTGCTGTTGCCTCCACGGAGGGCAGTTATCATAGCTGAGTCACTGGTGCAAAACCAGAACCATTCCTGTGCCTTGCAGGATTTTTTAACACCCAGCTTGTAGCCTGAGGTGTCAGGTGTGCCCTGGGCAGCTGCTGCAAATGATCTGTTACTAACAGTTTGTCAGAAATGATACAGAGGGTGCAGAATACACAGTTTTGATTACACCCACAGGTGATATGCTGGTCCCGGCTGCTGTAACTAGGAGACACTGCAGCCAGTTGGAAAACTGAGATGGTGGCATCTCTCGGGGAGAGAGATGAGGCAAAGTCAATAGAAGTTGATCAGTCCCCTGAGCACCCCAGGGCTCATTCAGAGACTGGACTTTGGCTGACAGGTGTATTTGGGGCCAGGCACTTCTGTGCCGCCAGAGCCTTGGTACTACCAAACACAGATGTTGGTAGAAAAATCCCTTGCATGACTTACAGGCTGAGCATCACTCTTCATCCCCCCAGCCTGTTTCCCAATCAAAATGCAGAATCAGGTTGAGGAGTAAAAGGACAGAAGGTGGATGAAGGGATCCTGTGTAACATAGGAAAGGTGAAAAGAGATGTTGTGCGAGAAGAGCACAGGGAGCGCTGATCCACAACAGTGTCCATACAGTTTGTATGGAGACCAGCAGATGAATGTGTGTGTGCATTTAGCTGATGGAAATGAGAAAACCTGTTACTAGCTTGGCCTGTAATAAAAGGACATTGCACAACATTGTTCTTGTCACAGGCAGAGTGTGTTCTCTGACATTCACAGCAGCTTGGCTTATGTTCACTGATTTCATACAAAAGTTGACAATTAACATCTTTCTGTGCTCAGTGTCAGAAATAACAAAAGGTCTTGATCAGCTGTTGATAACTTGTCCAGGGTCTGGGTTCATATTACTCAGGCTCCTGGCATTGTTCTTATTAAAAATAGCATTAGTTTAGTAAGGAATATACCATTAAATTGAGAACCACAGGCTCTAAAATGTGCCACTGGTGATACAGCCACAAAGAAACAGATGTATGCTGCCTCCAAAACACACCACACTAAAAAGTTAGTATGGAAATACAATAGCGGAAGAGAAAATCAGCAGAATTAGGTATGATTCTGATTGTCCTAAAGTGGGAGAAGTAAGTCAGCAGGGACTGGGGACTAGAGAGGCAGAATTAAAAATAAATATTTCTCCAGAGTAACACAAGGTTATGCCTACTGCTGATACAGTAAGGTCTATCTAGCTGGTATAAAAAGAGGGGTTATTGCACAAGGAAGAAGGGTCTCAGGCAAAACCCATAGAAGATCCCAAAAATCCAGAATAGCTTGACAAAAGAGTCTTATGCCATAAACAGCCATTGCAGTGGCCTGAGTCTCTCTGTCCCTTCCACATGTGGTCCACATGCCCTTGTCCAGAGCTACCACAGCTGCAAATTAGGCTACATTTTCACAATGGTTCCCATTTAGTATTTGAGATTTTGTAAAAACAGCCAGTGGATAGATCAAATTCATCTCAGGGACTGCCCTGGTCAGACAGGGTTGAAGGTTGAGAAGTGAATTTTACAAATATGTCTGAGCAAATGTGCATTTGGAGGAAGGCTTCTAAGAGCCCAAAGAGGGGCTGTGTTTTCCTAGGTGCGAAAACTGCTCAGATCAACATGATGTTTGTGTGATATGAAAATAATTTCATTTTGTAATGGTTTGATATTACAATAGGTGAGGTAAAATTCTGCCTTGTTCAGGCAGATAATGATCTCTTGTCATTTCAATCAATAATTAATTCTTGAGAACTTTATAAATATTAGCTATTTTAGTCTCACTTCACCTCAGAAGACATTTCTTCAGCTTTATGGAATTTGGATTCATGACCCTTGTTTGCTTCAGATGCAAAGGATTTTTCACCTTACATTTTGTCCTCAACCAAAAAGAGTCATGAGCAAAGTGAGATTACACTCATGCAGTATTTATCACACCTGCATTGCTTCTGGTGTGCTCTAATGATTTTGCCTGTTAACTGCAACCAGACACTTCTCTCTCTCCTTGTTAAGGCTATAATCCGTGCCTGATGGGAGACAGAAACACCCAAAGAAAAACTATGCCTCCTGAGCTGCTGAGACTTTTCATTTCCAAGGCCAGTATTAGGTAAATAACAAATACAGGTGTCCACTTCTGCAAAGGCTGAGAATCATTCTTGTGACCATGGAAGCATTTTCATGGGAGTATCACCTTGCTTTTCTGTTCTCTGAACAGGTGGGCAGAGGGACCAGCAGAAAAGAGTCTTGCAGAGGGCAGATGTTAGCAGCTGGCAAGGTGTGGGGAGGATAAAGGCTGTCACAGCTCACTGTAGATGAAGGAGAGGAAATGTTCCTGCAGTTAACACTAACTTGCCTGAAAAAGGCTGCAGAACACAGTTGTTAACATATCAGGTATTGGTCTTCTGTCACAACCAGAGGAACTGGCAAGCCCCAAAGTGCAGAAGAGCATGTGCTGAACGGAATGTTTACAAGGATATGATGGTAGGATTGGTTAAATGGTTTGGTAATGATAATAAAGTTCACTGCAACATGGGGAGAGATCCAGCAGCATGCACTGACTGCTGCCTGTCTGTGACCAGTCCTCATGCAGGACTGTGCTCACTGCTGCTTGCATTTGGGTAGACCTCCTCTGCTGTAGAGGAGGATGCAGTCAGTGCTGTGACCTGCAGCAAGGTTACTCTCTCAAAGTTGGCAGCATGCTGTGGGGTAGAAGCCTCTGGAAGAAAGAGAGGGATGGCAACATAATTTGTAAAGCCAAACCTTCATCCCTGGGAGCCTGTCCTGATTTCAGCTAGGATGGAATTAATTTTCTTCTTAATAGCTGGTACAGTGCTGTGTTTTGGATTTAGTGTGAGAATAACAATAACATGCTGATGCTTTGGCTGCTGCTAAGTAGTGCTTATCCTAAGTGAAGGACTGCTCAGTTCAATATGTGGCTCCAAGGCTGGTGTTACAGCAGGATTTGGGGGTTTTTGGTCATGGATGATCTACAGTGCTGGGTCTACTGACAGCTGGTCGGATGTACCTTTCTCAGAAAGAGAAAAGGCTTCTTGGTACAGGATTTAGCAGGGCTGATTGCTAGGCCTTTAAATTATTGGAAGGGGAAATGGGGCAAAACCTTTCCAGTGATATGCAATGGGGTGGTGCACCAAACTTTGAGGGATACAGTGCTAGTGAGATGCTCCAGTCTGCTTCAGAAGGTGTTGGCTACAATGAACCACACTTCAAACATTTCTTTACCAATGTGTGCAACAAGAAACAAGCAAGAGGAGCTCAAAGCTTTGGGCCAGTCGCAGAGATATCACACTGTTTGGATAAGCAAAACCTGGTGGGATGAGTCCTGTGACTGGTGTGCCATGTTAGGATAGTAACAGGCTCTTCAAGAGGGACGGCATGGGCAGGTGACGTGGTGTAGAGTGTGGCACTGTATGTGAAGGAGAGGCTTGAATGTGTATGGAGCTTACAGCTGGCAATGGCATAGTTGAGAGCCTCTGGTTAAGGATTAATGGACAAATAAATAATGCAAATGTCACTGTGGGAGTCTGTTATAGGCCACCCAGCCAGGACAATAACACTGATGAATTATTCCTTAGGAAACTAAGGGACACCTCCAAATCAACTGCCCTCAGCCTTATGGGAGGACTTCTACTTGCCAGCTGCTAAAGGAAATACC
This sequence comes from Margarornis squamiger, assembly GCA_035222235.1. NCBI lineage: Eukaryota > Metazoa > Chordata > Aves > Passeriformes > Furnariidae > Margarornis > Margarornis squamiger. Next base: position 22,041,397 of record JAWWTY010000088.1, read on the forward strand.
ACACAGATATCATAAACAGGTCCAGAAGATTCCTAAAATATGCAGCTGATAACCTCATGGTACAGGTGTCAGATTCAATGCTCGTTAACAGAGAGGGTCTCATGGGTGAAGTAGAGGTTGGTGGATGTCTCAACCAGAGACCACAAAGTGATCAAGTTTAAAATCTCTCTTGTCAGGAAGAAAAGTGCCAGCAAACCTCAGCTCTGGACATGAGGAGAGCAGACTTCAGGCAGCTGAGTAAGTGTCATTCAGTGAGAAAATGTTTTGCAGGTGCTGGGGTACATCAGTACTGGTCCCTTTTTAAGCACCACCTCCTATGGACACAGGAGCAGGCAACTCCAAAACGTCAGAAGTCAAGCAGGTAAGGCAGAAGGTTGGTTGGCTTGTCTGAACACGGATCTTCTTGTGGAGCTAGGATGAAAAAAGAAAACATTTGGCCACTGAAAGCAAGGTTGGGTGACATGGAGGAATACAGAGATGATTTTTGCTGCTGTAGGGAGAAAAGTCATGCAGCCAAAGCTCAGCTGGAGTTGAAGCCGGCCAGAACTGGGGGGGGGGACAACAAAAAAGTTTTTTTAAATATACCAATGGCAAAAGGCAGTGCAGAAATTATATCAGCCCATTGGATGATGAGGATGATCACCTCACAAACACAGATACAGATAAAGCAGAGAAGTTTAATGTTTTCTTCACTCTGATCTTCAACACCAGTTATGGGCTCTGGGACTCTCAGTACACTGAGCTGAAAGACCATGACTGTGGGAATGATGAACTCCCAGACAACCCTGAAGTTGTGCTCCAGCTGGATCCCTGTAAGTCTATGGAGCCTGATGGTGTTCTTCCAATAGTACTCAAATAGTACTACTGGCTGATGTCACCATGAAGCCCCTCTCAATGATTTTTGAATAGCCTTGGAAATCTGGAGAGGTTTCAGGTGACTTTTCAAGAAGCGCAAGAGGATGACCCTTGAAACTACAGGCCTGACAGTCTCACTTCAGTGCTTGGTAAAATTATAGAGAAGATTATTCTGGGAGGTATTGAAAAACATCTGAAAGTTGAAAACAATGCCATCATCAGTCACAGCCATCACGACTTCATAAGGGTAAGTCCTGCTTGCCAAACTTAATTTCCTTTTATGACAGGGTAACCCTCCCTGTTGACCAAGGGAAGCCAGTTGATGTGATCTTTTTGGATTTCAATAAAGCTTTCCATACTATCTCTCCCAGGATCCTTCTCGACAAAGTGTCCAGCACACACAGATGGATAAACCCATCATGTGGTGGGTGAGCAATTGGCTCATGGGTCAAGCACAGAGGGTAATAGTGAATGGGGTGACATCAGACTGGTGATCTGTCACTAGTGGGGTTACACAGGGCTTTATCTTGGGCCCGGTGTCTTCAACATCTTCAAAAATTACTTGGATGACAGGACTGGAAGGGATACTAATTAAGTTTGCTGACGATACTAAATCGGGAGGAGCTGTTGACTCCCTCAGTTGCGGGGAGTCCCTGCAGAGAGACCTCAACAAATTAGAGAAGTGGGTGGTCACCAACCGTAGGAAGTTTAGCAAGGGCTGGGGCTGGATTCTACACCTGTGATGGGGTAACCCTGAATGTATGTACAGACAGGGAATGAGAAGGCTTGAGGGTAGTCCTGCAGAAAGGGGCCTGTGGGTCCTGGAGGATGGCAAGTTGAATATGAGTCAGCAGTGCCCTGGTGGCCTCACCTTGAATATTGTGTTCAGTTTTGGGCACTACAATATAAGAAAGGTATTAAGGTACTAGAGAGCATCCAAAGGAGGGCAGTGAAGATGATGAAGGCCCTTGAGTGGAAGCCGTGTGAGGAGCAGCTGAGGACACTTGGTCTCTTTAGCCTGGAGAAGAGGAGACTGAGAGGAGACCTCATTGCAGTCTACAACATCCTCACAAGGGGAAGCAGAGGGTCATGCATGGATCTCTTCTCTGTGGTGACCAGTGACAGGACCAGATGGAATGGCATGAAGCTATGTCAGAGGAGGTTTAGGTTGAAATTTTACTTTTATTTCCAATTCTCCTCCCTAACCATGGTCAGGGGAAAGTGAGTGAGCACCTGTGAAGTCCTTAGCTGCTGTCTGGTGTTAAACCATGACATAGTCCCACCTGCTTTGCATATACTATTAAAACTAAAACAGCTCCACCATTGACTGATCTACCTCTGAGCTCTCTTTGTGCCTTATTCAGTTTCTTCTGCTTCTTTTTCAGCACATGCTTGCCTCCTGCATGCACCACAAGATACTGAAGGATCCTCTGCCCAGAAACCCAGGGCTTAATTTTGCCAGTAAACCTGGCCAGCATGCCTAAATTACCTTTAACTGACAGTAGCTCATTGGTCATTGCAGAAAAATCTGTATGGGACTGTGATGAGGGTTCAGAAGTCCATGGCTTCAGTGGTGACTCATTATGGAAAGACTGAGATTAGCTGGTGGAAATCAGATCCAAACTTTCCATTGATTGCCAGGTGAAAAAATACCTGTGATCCTCCTCTGAACTGCAGCAATACCTAAATAACAGAGAAGGCAGATAAGGCCTAAACCTTGGAAATTCACATGGAACAATATTAGCCTTTGCCAGCTGTACATGAACCATATTAACCTTTCCCAGCTGCATGGAAAGAAGCCACGCACACACAACAGCAATAAGTCATAATGCTAACATAATTTACAGGATAAAAAAAAGGAGCAGACTAACTTATACTGAAATTATCTTGTTGTGATAAAAATGTCTTTCAACAGAAGATACAATATTTTATCATAATGAATACAACACACATTTTGAGTCTTAAGGTCACCAAGCCAAAGCCTCTGACCTGGAGCTGGGTCCTCAGAGCAGCAGTAGGCAAACATAAACACTGGCAGATGACATTTTAGAGGGATACACACTAAAAACCAGTAAAGAACGAGGGACAACATGAGTGGCAGCACAGGAGAGACTGAAGTCCTTGCCGTCACAACAGAAAAGCCTGCAGTCGTATGAATATGAACCATGCTGCAAAAGGTTCTGGTGACGATCACTGCCTGGATCATGTCAAAGGTTAGAGAAGGCAGCTCTGGAAATAAAAGTTACTTGATTACAACAACAATCATTGCTCAGTTGCATCAGGGTGCACAATCTTAAAGGTGAAGATAAGGTTACATTAAACTGAAAAGTGCATGAATCTGAATAGTTTTGCAATCTAACCACAGTGATATGGAAAACTGCAGCATGTGCAAACATTTCTGTCCCAAGCCCATAATGACTACAACACTCAGTTTGAGTCTTCAATTCACCAAGCCAACGTAGCAAAGTTATCTCTCGGGTAAGTTCTTGTATCAAACACACATATACATGCCCACCCCACCCCATCCACTCCCATTCCCTGGCTGCTCAGCCAGTGCAACTCAGCTGCACAGACCATCACATCACATCACATCACATCACATCACATCACAGCTTCAGGCTGCTGTACCTGTTCCACTGAACCTTACATCCCAGACCATCTATTTCCAACTTTTCATTTCGCATTTTCCCCCTTACATACCAACATTCCTCCACTTTCCACTTTTATATCTACTTTGTAAACTACTTGAGCTTACTCTCCAGTGTTAATCCCTTTCAAGCGGTATCAGACACAGCTATCACGTTTTCTTGCAACTACGGGATAAACTGGTTGAAACTAACATATAGGAACAAAATAAGGAAAACAGTACATTGAGCCATAAACTCAACAGAAACATGACACAGTCATCCAGAATATCAGCGGACAGTATCCTCGGTGCTGTGTACAGAAGGGCTAAACCTAGTACTATGAAAGTGTCAGAGACCTTGAGTTAAAGAAATGGAAAATCAGACCTCTCTTCATGCTCTTTATGAAAAAGGGCCTGTTTTCTCATCCTTGAACTATGTCCTGTCATGCTAACTGAAGAAACAAAATGCTGAATGCTCTTGTCTTTCTCCGGCCAAGACTCAGGTAAACCTTCCAGATCAGATCTTTTAGCTGAGAGGAATAATTCAAGGAATGACTATGCTGACTGAACTAAAATACACACATAAGTGAGCAGATATATATACTTATACATACACATACACACATAAGTATTATGTATGGATCTCCATGCTGGTGCAGGTCCAATAATCAAGTATTTTTTTTGAAGGTGTTTAAAGTGTCAAGTGTCAAATGACTTTGTTCTAAACCTGAAGTTTAACATTGCATTTTAAACATATGTTTTTATGTTTAAAACTAAGTTTAAAACTGCTATCATGAATTGTCCTGTTGTAAATGACACTGGAGCATTGCCAGTCCAGAGTAGAAAAGGTGGACTATCCACCTCCAGCAAGGACATTTAGACAAGCAAAATGCAGTTCAGCATGTAGTCCAGGCTGGCTTCACTGTGGGCCTCTCTTTTCTGATGGTGGGTTGTGATTTTTTTGTGTGTGTGAAAGTTATTCCAGCCCATATATGGTGTTTTCTAAGGGAACATAATGAAAATGTGTAAATTCTGCTTAGACAAAAACAGTTGTTCTTGAATTATACAAAGGGCACTCATTTAAACCATTGTTACAGCTGCCTGCAAATACATTCCTGACCGTGTAAGGGCAAAATGTGCAGCTCTGAGGGCAAGTGCGCTCCTGAAAGAAATCAAAACTAACAAACTAGGTACCAGTCAATTTTGTGGGGCAGGTGCTAGACACTATGCCCAGAGACACAACTGCAAATTGAGGCGCCAGCTGCAAAAGATAGATTTTTACTTTTTTTTCCCGCCTGCCCAAGGAGGTTACACTGCCTATAGCCCTATGTGTTCCATGTTTTCAGAGATCAGATGTGACAATTTCAGTTTGCCCTTTGACTTCTCACTACATGAGATCTAAGCTCTTCTTTATTCCAAGTCACTTCAGATTAAAAAAAGGTGTGATTTAAAAAATCATATAATTAAATCAGTACAGAACTCACATACAGACATTACGAAACAGACCTGAAACTTCCTCAAATCCACAGAATGAAAATGATTCAAAACTTCTATTTACACTGAATTCAGAACATTCTAGTTCTTAACCACTGTCAAGTGCATTAGAGTTAGCCTGAGCAGGTCAGGTCCAAGCCTGAAAGCACAGGATTCAGCTTTCAGAGAGAGGAAATTTAGTGTGCCTTTCAGTAAGGTAGGTCAGCTGCTGTATTGACAGGCAGCCTTGCTGCTCCTGGAAGCTCTGGTCTGGAAGACAGGTGTCACTTAAAAGGGAATAACTGGTCTCAATACAGCACTACAGCCTGAGCTGCAGGAGACAGCTGCAATTCTCCTGGGAGCCCCAGTACAGAATCTTTTGGAATAACTGTTGAACACTGTCCTGCACCCTGCCTTTGAGCATTCTCCCTAGAGTGGGACAAAGGGAATCAGTGGCAAGGGGACTGCACAGCCGCCCACAGAGCACTTATGCCAGCTACTCATTTCCTGAAATCATTACAAGCAAGAGGAACCCATCAACATTTTTACCCTTTGCTCTGATGAAGCTATAGGAGCATCAGAGGGCAGCAGCCTCCTCATTTTTTCTTTGCATATGGGAGGTGAGGAGACAGGTTTGTAACCCTATACCAGGTATTTCCTTTTGCAGTCTCAGGGCTCCTGTACACACATGCACACCGACATGAACAAATACATACCTGCACAATGTTCACTGTCATAAATACTACTGACAGCTACTGAACCTCGACATGAGCTTGACACTAACCTTTAGAAGGGGAAAAGTTTATTACAGCCTGTAATCATAAAGACTGCTTTGTCAGATAATTTCAATTACTACACAGGGATGAAATTCTTTTTAAAGACATATTTTATTTGAATAATGCTTTATCTGTGCTTCAAATACCCCAAATTAAATACCTAAATATAGATATATGGGCATATGTATGTCTGTACATATGTATTTGGCTTTACGTGAAGTTAGAAAGTATATTCCCTTCAGAATTTTAAGATGTTGAATGGTTAGATGATCTGAAATAGTTTTAAAATTCAGAATAAATGTTATAACACAGAAAGAAGAAACAGAAGGACAATTTAAAAATCAGAGAAAACTGCTAAACCCAGCAAAAGGGTAGGCAGGTCCTGGCAGAAACCAGACCATGTTTGGGGATAAACTCTCAGAAACAGAAGGCTGCAGTGAGTGCTCTGAAGTCCTGCTGCATTTCCGAGCATTTCAGTACCTCTCTGCACATGAAACAGTAACTCTGAACATGCAGGACATATGCAAGGACCACCCTCTGAAGGCCAGCCCCGGGGACAACCAGCTCATGCCATGTGTAATTACCAACCACCACACGATTTGTAATTTGCCCAAGCCCTGGTGTTTTCTTTCAGCTGAAACTGTGAAACTGACATAAACTCCAAGTAGACCCAAAATATTAAGGAGTTAAAGAAGACAAATGAGCATGTCCTAGCTACTTTCTTTTGGCACATGTCACATGATGTCACGTGACAGCACAGAGTCACACACACTCTGAACCTCTCTATGAGATGGGCAGTGAGTCTGAAGCTGCCAAAGCTGCCAGTCTTTGTCTTTCCTGCAGGAGGGTCAGTACCTGCTGCTGCTGTGCACAGTGCTTAGTACCTTGAGGCACAGACAGGACCTTGGCCCACTGAGCAGAGTGACTTCCAGCCATCCTGGCCACCCAGCCCAACAGCACAGTGGCCTCTATCACCTTCAGCCTCATCCACGGATAGTGGAGAAAAAAAAAAAAAAAACAAAAAAAAACAAAAAAAAAAAAAAAAAGAAAAAAAAAGTGCTTTTTTCAGCATTTGCCAGAAAGCACAATTACTCTAAGGAAGGAGGTCTGAAAGTCAGTAGTAAAAGGGATCAAAGTTTTTCACAACCTGTGCTTGAGGACTGCAGACCATTTCCCTCTCTTCTTGTGAAAGCACAGTGGAGGGCTGCACTGTAGGAAGTGCTTCCCATGCCAATGCTCCATCCCACTGGTTTTGGCCACCCTGAAAGATCCACCTTCTGCACACTATTCCTATTCCCCTCATATCAGTCATCCTCAGCCACCAGTCAGCAGATCTCCATTGTGCTTCTGGAGCTGCAATTTTCTTCACTTTGTTAAGCTGAAATTTTAATGAGATCTTTCCAGATACACATTTATAACTCCTCAGGGCCAGAAAGTTATCCTGAGTGCCTTGCCTTTACCTGGACCCTTGGAGGGAGGTGGGGGAAACAGGGAATTTCAAGACTTGTGGAAAATAGCAGCTTTACCAACTTATTTCCAAAATAGGTCTGCTTTCATTTCTCTTTTAAAGTGAAATGATTTGTTAAATTACTCACTGCAGTGAATTTTATGTGCACTCACTTCTTCACAAGAAGTCTTGGAAAGGAAAACCACAAGGAGGCTTAGTTATTTCCTCTCTTGCAAACCAGCAAAAACACAACTGTGATTTGACAGGCAGATAAAAATACTACTATTCCATTCCTATACTAAGCCACCTCAAGTCATCAGTTTTATGACGGATGCACAATTAGAAAACTATACCACCTACAAATTTTTTGTATCTGTTGCACATAAGCAAGCTATGACAGTTTACAAGGATGTGTTGTGTAGAAAAGGGCAGGCAGCCTGCCCGTCCCCACAGAGCCCATTTGGTGCCACAGAGGGCTTTCTGCAAACAAAAACTAGGTTCTTTGATGCAGCCTGGCTCCTGTCTGCCTGAAGTGATCTTGTCCAGGGTGGGGCCTCAAGAGGAAACAACCCTCTACCACCATTTGCAGCCCAAACTAAATGGCCAATTTCAACATGACAGCTGCTAAAACTGTCAGCAGTGTGACCAATTACAGTCTAGGAGAGATAGGAGCAAGAATTCCCAAGATCTGCTTGCAATGTGCCCAGATTTTTCTGGTAGTAAATGCTGAACAAAATCCACAGTGCAACCACAACCAGAAATATTTTGGCTTGGCACATGACTTCTCCCAGGAAATTTATTAATGAAAGGCCCCTCTACCACATGGAATTTTTAAGCATTGTTCTGTAAATTTGTCCGACCTCATTGCTATGCACTACTATGCAAGAGTTTCCTTCTGGGCTGCAATCCAAAGTGTTTTGACAGATCTGATTTCATGCAGAAGTTCCAGGATTTTGTTGCTTTTTTTGTTTGTTTGTTTTGGTTTTTTTTGTTTGTTTGTTTGTTTGTTTTGTTTGTTTTTGCTGGGGTTTTTTTGTTTTATTTTTTTGGTACATCAGTAGAAACATTTCTTTGAAAAAAAATTTTCTTCTAAAATTATCTCAGCTGCAGGTAGCTTCCATGCCTGTATATCCTACACAGTTACTATTTTCATTCCTTGCACAAAGCTGCAGTTTATGCCCTACCACACGGTAAAACTGCATTAGGACAAGGCCAAGGAGTGTTTCAAGACAAATGGCACTAAAGATATACACGTGTGGGCTGCTCCTTGTCTCAGAAAGGCTTTGTAATTTCTTTTTTCTCCTTGTCTTCCTTTCTGCTCTGTTCAGCAAGGTGATATCAATCAGTGCTGCCAGTGAAAGAGAAATCCAGGCAACAGCAACCATCAGCCATAGGCTTGCACCAGTTTGCATCAGTCAGGCTCACTGCTTGGAGAGCTATTTAACTTCATACTGGAGCATCAAATCTGATCTACTGCTCCTTTCTCAGGCATTTTTAATGCAGGGAACTGAGTTTAGCAATTTTGCATCTCTGTGCAGATAAAACAGGAGTCTACGACAGTAAAATGACCACAGAAAGCTACAATAGTGAGCAAATACTGACCAATTCATCTTGACTGATTGTCATGGGGGTTGAAAAACTTATTACAGTGTTTCTAGCTGCCTTGGCTGGTCAGAGGGCTGCGTCAGGGGTGGGCCAGCAACACATTTGCCCACTGACAGGTCTGTCTCATTTCATTGCTACCTCTGAATGCAGCTGACTGTGGGATGCTGCTCACATGCCCATGAGTTTGCTGGTCTTTAACTCTCTCCTGATAATGAGCAGCTTCTCAAGATGTGAGGTGTTGCCCTCCAGGTGCCAGCCTAATAGATAACCTGGGAAAATACACCTGGGAAACAATTGCTTCATGCAGCTACATCTGAGCGCCAGGCTGCGGTCAAACACTGTCTCTCCTAGTGTTGATGACTTGGTATCTCTTCTGGCATTTGTAAACTGTTCTCATACCCCAAAACACAAGCCTCTAATGTCTAAGAAAACCTTCAAGCTGATCAACAGCTCCAGAGAGGTGTGAGCCTTCTTTCCAGCCTCAGAGTTTACAGACCTTTGTCACTTCTCTGGAGACATACAGAGCTTTAGAGGAACTGTACTCACACAAAACAGATGTGTTATCTGGCAGTGGGTTGGAAAAATCTGCTGAGTATTGCTATTTCCTATCCAAACTGCAAGGAGGAGATGAGTAATGCGTACACAAGAGCAGCTGGGCAGAGGATGTTGTTCAGGTACTTCTAAATGGCAACACTGACGTGACTTGCATTACTGCCCCAAACCTCACTTTCTTCACTATGCTTCAGAAAGCTTCGTCTTCTGGAAATAACATCACCTCCTTCCTTTGTGGAAAAAGAAAATCAATAAAAACAACAACAAGAAGAAAGATCAAAACAGACTTTTGCAGTATCCAGCATGTGCCAATTGAATAATTAGCACTGACATGGTTTTTCTGAAATGAATGAGTTGTGGCAAAGGCTGTGCCATGCTGCAGCACCATTTGGTGTGAAGAGTCTACTGGTTTCCCCTGCCTCACCTCACAGCAGAGGCTCCCAGGAGTATGAGAAAGTAAAGATCACTTCTATGAGGGTAACAAATGGATTTAGTCCCCTCACTAGGAGGGATCCATTCACTGAGACCTCTGGAGAGTGGACACCTGGTTTTGGGAGCACGCTGCACCACAAATGGAGTCCCAGGCAATGCAGCACTCCTGCTGGCTATGAAGGCTGCAGAGGTCCCTGTTTCATGTCCCCAGAGGATCGGAGCTAGCAATAGTGCACCTGTGCACACAGAATAAGGAACTGAGTACTCTCTGATGCAAGGATAGAGGTTGCTTCCAGCCGTTCCATCCAGCATGCTATGCTACCCCCTCCACGTGCAAGACAGCTGCCTCTGACTACAGCCCACATTTAGCAAAATTTTAGGCAACAGCTTATCTCACAAGTGTTCTCCACACCTCCTGCAGGCTTCTCCCCACACCTCCTGCAGGTGACACCTGGACTCAGCTGGGACACTGGGAGCCTCTAAGGCATCCCAAAGGTCAGTGCTGCACAGGCTGTGGGGAGCTGGTGCTGAACTGGCACATCTTGGGTAGCAAAGAGACCTCAGGAGCAACATCTCCTTGGGGGAATGGATTATACAACTCTGCCACAGAGTCCCAAGGGCAGTATCTCTTGCACTGGCAGCACCAGCTGCACGTGGGGACTCTGCCACCTCTCTTTGCCAGTGTGATAGCCCAGCAGCAAAATCCACACCATGGACAACAGCAGAGGCTTCACCTGTGTAGTGCCATGAGGAAAAATGGGCTATGTTGACTACTTGCTTTCAGTGGCATTGTTCATGTAGAGGGGTGATGTGGGGAGCCACTCATCTCTTTTTTCCTGTGTAGTGATAACTCTAGCAGGATTGAATGAGGACTCATAAGAATATTCTTCTAAATTACTTCTTTCCAGCCACAGAAAGGGGAAGAAAAATGCATACTTTTAAGGGTGAGAAAATAGCCGTCTCATTTTCATCCACCTTCCTTTCCTTTCTCTGAATTTGCTGTAAAGCCTGTTCCCCCGGCTTTGGCTTACAGAAGCCACCTGTTTGTCACAGCAGGAAGTTTGCAGTTCACTTTCTGTATGACATTGTTCCATCCATCCTGGCTCAGTCAAAAGTGCTCCAGATAGTTGCACCATCTCTAAATGAAGGAAGTACTTCCCTGGCACGGGCCTGATCCTGGTGCCAAGACAAGTCTGTCCATTGGCAGCAGTAGGAACCACACTCTTGGAAAGGCATCTCTTTTGGTCTGAAATTGGGCTGGATGAATAGCATAAAAACAACAGAAGGCATCCTCAGATCTGACTCTGGCTCAGTCCAGTCAGCACTGTTACATTTGCACAACTGGTGCACTTTCCAGCTTACTCAAGGTTTACATTGCAATTAAATGTGGAAACATCATGTCTCAAGGAACGGTTGTTTGCCTTGGGCTGCCAAAGCCATGAAGTGTGCCACCCAGTTGGCAGCTCCCATGTCCCCAGCACCACACTGGCCATGGCACCACACATCCCACAGGTTCCACTTGCCTGGGTGAGCTTTTTCTCACCCAAGCTGGGCTCTTAGCAAAACTGCATACCCAGTGTCAGGCCTGTGCTCTCAGGCGAATGGAGAAAGGGCTGTTAACAAGAAAAGCAGCACACAGTGATACAGGCTTTCAAAAAACCTTCCCATATCAAATAGCTGTTCAGCCACCAAAGAAACAGGCAAGGCAACAGTGCTATCTGCAAACATCACTTAAGTCCAAAAGCTAATTCAAAATCCTTTTGTGGGGATCACGAGTAAATAATACCCAGAATAAAGATAGTACTAAAGGCAGTCTAGAAGGAAAATAGCATAATATGTGGCATGGGTTAATGGCGTTCAGTTTCAGTCTTCCTCAGCTCAGACCACTGCTCTGAGGTTAAGAAGAGGTTATGCCACACGGGTAGTGACAATGCACAGTGGAGGCTCTGGGTCTTCACTGTATTTACACATCAAGGAAGCCACCAGGTCCTGAACCTGGGCCCTGCTCTCACATATGCAGCCACCTCCACGGGTACACAGCAAATACCACACCAAGGTTTTCTCACTATGATTTGGCCCGGACACGAATGCAAGGCTGTGGCAGGTACATAGGAATTTGCTACGTGTTTGTAAGAGAAAAAAATGTTCAGCTCCCACTGTGGCAGTGTCCAGTGGCTTTGTCTAACTTCATCAGCATATGGCATTTTCTATGCATCATTTTGTCAGGAAGAAAGCCAGAAAATATTGTTGTCCTTTCTGAGCAAGGAACATTGTCCGCAATAGCAAGTCCAAGGTACGCACACAGAGTCTTGTAAATCTGGAGGAGACACTTGCAAACACAGAGACCTGAGAAACACTAGTCTCAATAAAGACATTGGTTAGGAAACAGCAATTATGGCTAAAAAAAGGCTATTTCCAAATAGCATTGCTGGCAAATACCACCATAGCCATTCAAACAGGACACACAGAGGACCTATCTGCTGTCAGTCAAACCAGAATAAAGAGGGTGGAAGGTATTAGATTTCAAATTGGCAGCATTTTATACTAATTCCCTCTCTTTTCCAATGGAAGAAATGAAGACAATGAGGAATCCAGCCCTGTAGCTGCTAGATAAATAATAAAGCTACTCAGGAAAAATTCATAGCTAAGAACTTACTTTGCTTATATTTCTGTAATATCTGGTAGCCTGCTGAAGCACTACTGTGTTTGAACAAAACTTCTTTCTAGCAAGTAGAAATGCAAACATGACCAGACAGCACACAGGTAAGCATGGAAATCAACAATTTTTTCATTTACTAAAATAAAGATGTCGTATATTTAAGAGAAAATAAAGGGGAGAAGGTTTATTAACAGCACATTTTCTTTTTTTTTTTTTCTATTTACATGCACAAACTTACAAATAAGGAATCATATGTTTATTTACATTTATCTAAAATATAGCCAACTAAAGAATACAAGTTAGTAGTTAATATTACAATCAATATATTTAGTTTGAAAGCATATATATTGCATATAAACACAATATACACATGGTTAATGTCATTTAGCTATTAATCCAATATGCAAATCAAATTCCCAGAGCTTAATATATTTTATGACTAAGCTGCATGCTTTAATGGCCAGTCATAAACCTAAATTACTTACCTCGACATCCAAAACCCAGCATGTGCACTGAAATCTGGGCTAAGCCATAAAAGGCATCCCTGTCTGAGGGTGTGAGCAGCCTGTACTGGTGTTGGTTACTGCAGTTACCCCCTCTGCCAGTCACCAGAACCTTCACTGAGCTCTTCCACCTCTAAAGCAACAAACACACATACAAACAAAAAAAATCCATCTCCAAAATCCCCCCAAACCCAACCCTGACTACTTCTCCTGCTTTGCAACTGGTTTTATTAGCTCAAACAGCTTTCCAAAGGGTTCCTCCATCACTACACTCAGCACAATGCAGGGGATTGCAGGAACTATCCTACTTCCACAGCCTCTGCACAACTTCACCTGTGCCTTGAAAGTAGCAGATGCTCAAATTTCTGCTGTGAAAAGCACATTTCAAAACATGCCTACAACTTACAGTGTCTTGTCAAGCTCAGAAGCCCACACCCAGAACCCTGGCCCACTGCAGGACCAGAGGGCATGTTTGTCTAAGTTAAGAGAGTGCACTGCTTAGGGGTACATGGTAGGTGCTGGACACACACAGCAATTCTTTGCACCAGCTTTCTGAATGCCAGGATAGCCAGCCAAAACAGCAGACACTCAGCAGTTAATCCTCTGTTTTATTCCCCAACTAGCTTTTCTCACTGCTCCAAAGCATCTCCAGAGAATCCAGGACCCCATTTCAACAGTCCCTAACTACACTTACTGGGTTTTAAGCAGTGGGTTCTGGCACAGAGGATGGACATAACCTAAACTCAGCAGAAACCCACCATACATGCTGCCCATTCCCACTGCTCACCATGCCCCCAGGCATGGAAGCAGTGGGACAAACCAGCTGGTGGTCAGCATGAAGGTGACCATCAAGGCACCACTGCTGCCTCTGCATTTATCCTCCAGTAAGGAGCAGGTTCTTCCCACATGCAAGTCCTCCAGGAGGGGTGCACATGAATGACATACACTTGTTTGGTTTCTGTGTGAATTGGCACCTCCTAGAAATGGAGAAGAGCAAACTGGAGAGAGCAGTGTCAGTCCCTGCACCAAGCACATAGATGAGGAAATGTACCTCCCTCCCACGAAGGTGGTGTTGGGCAGGAAGCAGCAGCCTGCATCTGCACTTGGCTGTGAGGAAATAAATGGGAAGCAAGAGGGGAGAGAGCAAACCTAGAGGCAAGACAATGGCAGTGGGAAATCCAGAGGTAAGATGATGGCCATGGGAAAATTGGGCAGCCGAAGGGGGAAACCTGGCAGAGAGACTGGAGGGGCACCAGGGCAAAGAGAAATGCTGGTTGTGAAGGACAGTTTGTTGAATCTCAGAAAAGATGACTCTTATCCAAAAGGCAATGAAGGCATTCAGAATCTGTGACCAGATGCATGTATCAGGGATTTACAAAACTCATTAATTTTCTTTTCTTACTCAGTTATTTCAAGAATGAGTGATGGAGTGCCAGGAGTCAAATCCAATTATTACAATTAGTAATCCATTTGCATTGTTTCTATTTTATATTGAGGAGATTTTTTTGCTTTTGATTCAGAGTGATAGAATTTCCCTATTTATACAGAAGTAAAATAAATTCAGATTCCTGCTCCATTTTTACACAGTGCTGCTGTACATATGACAACCGGGAGGTCATGCTGTCATCCAGTGGGATGTGGTCTGGCTGGAAAAATGGGCCAACAAGAACTTCACAAAGTTCAGCATGGAACAGTATAAAATCCTGCATCTGGAGGGGAACAGCCAGAGGCTTAGGACTGGGTGCTGACTGCCTGGAAAGCAGCTCGGTAGAAAAGGATCTGTAGGTCTTGGTGGACACCAAGTTGTTTCATGCTGTTAGCAGCAACAGTGATTATCTTTCAGTGAAGAATCTGATATTCTTTTTTACCAAGGAGATCCCAGTGGTAGCATGGATGCTCTCTGGTGGGGAGTAGAAATTTCTTTGTTACACAGGTTTTTTTAGAGTGGTGTCTTTTGATTCATATCCTGTGGATTTGTGGATATCTGTACAGTGCTTCTTAAGGACAGAGAGGTAGTAACTAAGCAAAGTGAGCCTGTCACAAAAGGACTTAAGCAGACTATACAGGAAAAAAAACTTAAGGATTCATCAACTGAGCACAAAAAGGAAAATGGATATCTGTGATTTAGTCAACCAGATTGAACTCACGTGGATAGTGATGCACTTTTCTTCCTCCAAAACAATAGGTTTCAGCTAAATATGGAGAAAAGCTCAGAGCCCAGGAACTGGAAACATTGTTTAGGAAGTGGGTAGCAAGGACTGTTTTTTTACAGAAATACTACAATGGGCTTTTCAAACAACCTATCTATGTCTGAATAAATGCTAAGCAAATACAGAAAGGGATCACCAAGCATCAGTGTGTCAGACTTACATCATCTGCACACTGAGGTACATGGAGATAAGGTTCACCAACCTGGAACTGAGTGTGCCCTTTAGTACCCTCTGATCTTCATCCATTGCTAACAGAAGGGAGGAAATGGTAAATTTCTCTTGACAGGGAAAAACACATTTATCTACTGTTTGCAGTGTTGCAGTGAGAACAAATGGCTGTCACAGATGCAGGAGACATCAGAAGTGGCTACAGTGTAAACCAGATGAAGGCAGCACAGAGCAGAACATTAAAATGTCAAAGCTTCAGTCCCTTCAGACACTTGCCATCTCCCACTTGGAAAAAGGAAGAAAATTGCATCCAGTCTATTTATTCCTAGGTACCAGGAAGCTCAAAACAATTCACAGCCTAGAGAGGTGACAAGACCCCCAAAATGACACCAGGAGCTGTAATTTAGATGTACTCCGTGATGCTTTTTTAGAGGGGAAAACTACTGGGTATTGGACTTGAAAGAAAGGGTCTAGTAAAAAGGGCCTCCTTTATTCTCTAAAATACTTTCCTTTAGGATATGATCTGTGTTTAGATTTGAAACAACAACAGGAAATGCTACTCATGCAGTGCAAAATGGTGTCATTTTGTGGACAGAAAACTGGCTTCTGTGGTCCTGCAAAACAGCTATCACTACCTGTGCCAGCCACGGACTTGAAGGGCAATTTTCCCTGGCATGCCTGTAGGACTTTGAACAACCCTATGGGTACACTGCCTCTGGGCATAACTGATGCTGCCCTTAGACTATTTTGCTGAGACTTGCAAAAACCAGCCTTGAGACAGACCATATGGACAAATATAGCCTTTTCTGCTATATGGAGTTGGTTTTATTACTTTATATGTTGATAAAGAATGGGTCCACTGTTCACCAACAACAGACTGCCCGAAACAGAAATGCACCATAGGACAGAGGGCTGGAAATGCCAAATTTCACTTCTGATGGTCATTTCAACTACATCTTTAAGTTAAATGAAATAATCTCTTAGTCATCATTTCCCACATACAAAAGCAATCTGTTTGACAGGCAAAGTAAAGATTGTCTTTATGTACATAGTACTGAATGTCAAATATGACTTTTCACTCCTAGCAGAGTTAGGATATTGCTGATACATTATGATGAGACCATTTTTTTGTGTCAGTCTGCACAGAGACAAGATACGCTTTATATTCACATGCAGTCATCATTGCAGGAGGATGCCTGAAGCACACCAACGTTTTCAGCCTGTACTTCCTAGTCCATACCACCAGTGTTGTACTTACAGAACAACATTCATTCTACCATCTGCCAGCTCTCTTCTCCTCCCCACACTGTCTGCTTTAGACAAAGAGACTCCACAGGTCCCACAGCATCAGCACACAGTCTTCATGGTAGAGTCATTGCCATACCATCAGCAACTTTAAGAGTTACCATGCTCATCTCAAAGCCTGTGGCTGCAGACACTCCTGAACTTGGGGAAGGTCCAGACATGCCTGCTCCAGCTGGAACTCCCTCCCTACTTAGCCAACGACCCAAGAGTGACAAGACATCCTAATCCAACAAGTCATCCGCAGGAGTGAAGCTGAACGCCTCAAGCCATGGGAAGCCAAAATGAGAAGGTCTCTGAATGGTCTGTCACCAGAAGACAACAGCTGCAAGTTGTCATGGCTTGCTACTGAGCTGCAAGGAGGGCTACGGCACCTGTTGGCTTACCTTCCTCCTTTTTCAGCCACACAACATAACAGATCTTGCTGAAAGCCCCATCAGGAAAAGGTTTATTCTAGAGATCTAGCCTTGAGGAACATCTCAGAGGTCTCCCATCTCTCTCTAAGCAAGAAGTCTTTTATAAACATTTCTAAAGTTTTGCCTGTGTTATTCTTCATTATCCAACATGTTGCAAAAGTCCCCAGGTTTGCCTTTACTTCACTCTGGAGCATTAGTCACAGGCATATTTAACACTGCATTGGCCATAGTTCTACATCTCATTCTATTATCTCTCCTTCTAATATCTTTCTCCCCTTGGCAAAACTTTTTTATAAAGACCCTCTGGGACAAAACAGTTGCCTCAAAAGGGATGAGCAGAAGCCAATGAAACTGAACAGAATGGTGTCAAATGACAAAAATATGTGCTTTGCCTTGCTCAGATTTGGGGGGTTGTCAGCTAAGGAAGCAGTGCAACTGAATACCCTCTCAGTGGAAGACCCAAAAGTCTAGATGAATAAAACCTTGTTCAAGCTTATAAGTAAAGTGTATAGGAAAAAAATTACGTTTTTTTGAGCTTTTCTCTGTCTGCCTGCTGAGAGACAAAATGAAACTGGACACATGAGTCATTGGGGCTCCTGATTTATTTAACCTTGAGCTGCTGGCTTTTTACACTAGAAAAATCATTATTTTATGCGTATGTAGAACACTGTAGAAAGAATAGGATTGTCAAATTCAAGGCTTCTTACAAGGTTGTATTTTGACATTAGTATATATATAGACAAAAGTTCATACATAAAAATGTATACACACATATACCTTTATATATGTAGTGTGTATACATGCAATAGAAAAATTAAAAACTATACATACCAACTGAATTCAGCAAAGGCTCCACAGCTTCTTCATATATTCTGATTTCCAGGGACTTAAGGGGTCACTTTTGAATGTGTCACTGCATTTTACCAGTGTACTCTACAGGCCTTCTGTTGTCTCAGCATCTCTCCCAGTATTTTGGTATCAGAGAAAGGACGAAGCTATTGCCAACAAAAATAAGTTACTGTTGAACATGTAAAAATACACTCTTCCAGGCAACAGGTAAGCCTTAAAAGAGTAAAAGCTACTCATCACACAGCAGAGCTTTTTACTGACTTGAGCTCAGTTCAACCCTGTGAGCAGATCTAAGTTTAACACAGGCCCAGAGGATGCAAAGCTCAAGTCAAGAATAATAACTCACTTCATGTCAAAACCCAGTGAAGAGATGTCTTTTGACAGCTCCTGCTTTGTGCTCCCATTGAGCTTATTGGCTTCCTGCACAGGCCTGACCTCTCCCCTTCACCCACAAACTGGCTGCATATAAAATGGCCATTAATTCCAGCTGACACATGGTTTTGACTGAGGCCCTTCCTTCCTGCCTGCAACAGGGGAAAAGTGCTGGGGGAATATGTGGAGGGATGAGACAGAAAGAAGCAGCAATACACAAACTTCCAGTGCAAGGCTGTCTGGTTTGCATGTCTTAACTGAGCATCTGCAGTCACACCAACAATTAGGCAAAAATTATTAGGTATGATTAAGATCACAAAGAGGAAGCATATTTTCCCCAGAAGCACAAACTGCACATAAGCATCAGTCCACTCTTGATCTGACAAGGATTCAAGAAATAAAGCATTCTAAAAGCTGTGTTCGAGAGTATTAGAAATACTACCTTACTTTTTACAGTCTCTTAGTTTACAGGAATAAGCTAGCTAGTTATTTTTACCTAAGCTAAGTGTAGAATGGACATCAAAAACATCTTCCACTAAAAAGGGTTGTTAAACACTCTTTTCAGATACACTCTGCAGAGCTTCAACATAGTTAGAACATTTGCCAGCCACTAACCTAGAACTGCCTTTGAAAACGAAACACACAGGATGTGACTTTGCAAGGTTGTAGCTGAACATGGACAAAGCCTTAGGATCCATAAGACTGGCTGGTTTGCTTTTGTGCTTAACAACATGAAGGGAGAACTGGGCACTGACCTGCCCATAGGAATTACCACAGAAAAGAGAGCCAGCTGCCAGTAGAAACTCTTACAAAGAACAAAACATTTTCAGCAAACATTTGCAATATGATGTTGTCAACATGATGTTGTCAACAGAAACTTCCCACATGAAATAGGTAACCAGAATCTTTAGCACATCCAAGGCAGTGACTAAACTGGCCTGAAGCACCTCATTAAATTGTCTGCTTTATTGAAAGGTTCAAACACTAGGCACCAGCCAAATAAACAAAAGCAGCTTGTGGGGAATTCAACCATAAGAATTATCATTTATTCTCAACAGGATGAGAGCTGGCAATAAAATTGATTTGTGCAATGCAACCTTTAAAGCAGTCCAACTTTAAAGGCTCAGGAACTACAGGAACCAAAGGGTTTTGGTTCTGTTGTGGGTGGTGTGTGGTTTCTTTTGGCTTGTTTGGTTTTTTTTGTTAAAAGCACATCCAAGGTCACTGTTTTCAATTACAGTGCAGTTCTACAACACTAAGGTAAGAATCTTGAAGATGACTTTCTGAAGGGAAATTCTCATCTGCCCAGATAACTGCCCTGCAACGATAAGTGCTGCCTATGTCATAGAATTTAGTTTAAGAGATTAAAAAAGCCGTACGTAGACCTGTGCATTCATTCTGAATATCCAGTAGTAGACTAATTCAGTATAATCTGACCATTAGTTCAAATCTTCAGTTTATCCACTTTCAGATCCAAAAACTGGATTAAGTTTGAAATTATTGCCATTCTATAGATTCTATACTGTCCTTCTAAGTGTTACTTATACAAGCATAGACACTGTATTAGCTGAAATCACTTTGTGTAACTCTAAAAAGTCTAACTATTGCCATAAAAAATTTTAGGCTTCCTTAACCTCAAGAGCCAGTGCCACTGAGGTTGGGGGATCAGTTCAACCCAAGAATGCCTGGAGGTCTCACTCACCCTAAAATCAGATGGTCAGAAATTATGTGTTAAGAATAAAAGCCTTTAAGATGAATGAACAGCTTTCAGAAGATATATGAAAGCAGGTGGCTAGAGACAAGCTTTTCCAGCTGACAAAACAGACTTGAGAGGAAATGCAGGAAGTCAGCACTCAGCAACAGGAAACAGGAGAGGGGTGAAAGGAATTCAAGTGGGAAAGACTTCAATTGAAAGTACAGAATAAAATTACAACATTATTGAATAGTAGGCAGGTAAATAATAAAATTACTCAGGAGAGAGGATTTAGGTATTGTGCTTGGTGGCTGCAAATATGTTGGGCATAAAACGCACACAGGAACACTTAAGCTTCTATAAATAGTTTGAGTGATTACATTGGAACTTGTTTATGCCATCCCTCCAAGATTCCAACAACTCTGTCAAAAACAAGTCTCTTATTAAGTTTCATATGAAAATCTTCGTAAATGCTAGGGAAGAGATTAAAAAAAAAAAAAAAAAAAAAAAGCCAAGTCAGATGGCAAAGCAAGTGCAGAGTGCTTTCTTGGCACTGTCCCTGAAAGCAAAGGATCAATACTACTACTTTATGTCAACATGTTTTGCAGAAAAGGTATCATCTCTAAAATCTCAATCTAGACTGAGTAGTTACAACAGACGGGGAACTATTCTGTTCACTTGTGAGGTTTTTACACACTGAGATTATTCTAAAAAATTAAAACAAAATTAGATTTATGCACATGTGAGTTAATTTTAGCCAAATATAAAATCCAAAAGAGATGGTGCAGCCATAAAAAAAACCAAAAGAAAGGCACAGGTATTTATTGCTGTGAAGACTAACTAGAAATGAAATCAAAACTGCCATAAATGCTTAAAGCTGTCACATTGCAGCAATATTGAATGAAGGAGGAAAAAAAAAACACCAACTGTGTTCCAAACAGATTGTATTCAAAATTTATTTTTAAATAAAAGAAAAAAACAAGACAATTATTTTAAATAAACATGGTGTATTCTACACATCTGTAGATCAACACAACTTTACATTAGCTGTTTATAACTTTTAGAAGTACTGTTGCAGCATCTTCTACAACATTTGACAGTGCTGGTTTCTATTTCATCACCAAACAAATACCCAAATGAAAGCATTTGCTTAAGTGAAGCTTTATTTTTCATAGCCAAAAGATGGCTCTACTAACACCAAAGCACCTGTTAAACAATTATCCCCACCTAGTTTTTTTTAAAAGGAAGTCTGTTCAGCCTCTTTTTTGGTTCTGTTCCATTGCCTGCATAGAAATCAGCATAAAGCTAAATAACAAGCTAAGCTTCACTTTAGCAGTGCAATGAATGGCATCAAACTTCATAAAACAAACAAAGATACATTGTCAGCAAAATTCAACTATGTCAAAAACAATATTAAAAGAAGAACATTTTTGTGGGTCACAACTAGACTAGCTTTCAGTGTGCAACTTTCCTCAGGAAAAGTGCTTCTTCCTGATTCACATGAAAAGAATGAAGCATGCATCACAAACCTTTGTTCATACAGAAATGCCCATTAAAAAGTCCCATGTTATAAGGCAAGAGAGATATTAAGGTGGATAAAGCATCTTGGCCCAGAGTATGTTTTACAACACACACATATACATTACACTTGTGTAGCATACGATGGGTAAGGGATTGGCTCAGTACGGTAAAAAGTTCATTTTTATAAATACAAGTCATTATTGCTAATATGCTACACATCATCCTCCAACTTTTAAAGCTGCTTTGTTGACATAACCTTGTAATTGGCAGCTCACATTCATGGTGACAATATGCTATTCCATATGAAGAAAAGTAAAGCAGCATAAATACAATTATGAAAAAAAGGCTTGTGCAACATTCTTCTCTAGCTTCACTGTGTTTTTTTTAATTACAAAATGTTTGAAGAAAACAAGTCCAGTTCACCACAAATTTGGAAGTTTCACAATGAGGTTGTAAACCAAGGTACAGGGAACAGAGAGGGGAAAACCATGGCATGCATTATAATCTAGTCCTTTTAGTCATACCACTGGAATACAGAAGTCCAATTTAAAGGCTAGACTAACAGCAGAAGGTAAAAAGCCAAGAGTTAGTATGATATCTAAATTAAGACTACAATTTTAATCAGTAACAGCAAACTCAGCCGGCCCTTTAATATATTCACAATATCTACTGCAATTGAATACTTAATTATGACTAGTATAGGTATGTATGTTCACTTTAAAAAGATATTAAATACCTGCATCATGAAATTACATTCTTAAGACATTGCGTAAGAAAATAGTTCATGTGTGAAATGTTTCTGAAATGTATTTCTGCTCCCTTCTATCCCCTATTATATGTCCCCCTTGAACCTCCCCACACACAACCCTTTCCCCCCCCAAGTAAATGCATTCACTCACAGGGAAAAACAAACACCCCTTAAAAAAGGATGGAAATATTGAGGGGATAAGCTTGGCTAGTTACAGCACAGTGCTTAACAAGGTTCAAGACAGAACCAGATCAGAGTTGGCCAAAAGATGCCTCCAGTATATGCCTGACCAGTAATTCCTTCCAACTCTATCAAACTCAGTCCACTTTTGGTTCACTGCAATGATTAAACTATTTCCTATATACATACAAACACAAGACTTTAGTTTGTTTTTGCAAAGCGGTTTTACCTTTCTATACTTATTGTTCTGCAGCAGCTACAAGAGGTAGGCATAAAGCATTTCAGAGCTTCTTTCTCAAGGTCCCATTACTAGCTCAAATTAGTGGGATAAAAAAAAAAATCAGCTGTACCTCTGCGATTTTACTAGGTACAGCCTTGTGCAATCCAGCCGGAAAATAGCTACATGAATCCTAGATTTGCTAGGTTAGCACACCAAGGAGTAAGAAGCTGTTCATATCCAGGAGGATATTTTTTTTTTTTTTAAAAAAAAAAGTTTACTGCAGAGCTTTCTTATAGAAAGTAGATGTCAGGACCGATTCTCTCAACTTCCAATTGTACACAGGAGCAAGGTACCATTTGGCCAAGACTACAGATGTATTTTCACAGATGCAAGTGCCATGCAAAAATAAATTAAAGAACAGATACCAAACATACAAGTAATAAAACTACTGAAGGTAGATTTCCTTAGAAGTATATAAACAATTTGTAATACTTTTCTTTCCCCCTTCTCTTTTTGACATTCACAGTTACAAACGTGTGGCTATACGTCAAGAATTTCTTCTGCAGTGCCTCCACAACGTAATCTGTAGCGTCCTGTCCTCCAGCTAATAGTGGGGTCCCACAAAGCAGAAAGGAAAATATAAATTGTCATGGATTCTCTGATGAACCAAGCTACCGCATAATCAAGTTTTGAAAAACAGAGAGCACCACCCTAGAAATATTAAAAACAACATACTGATTATTTAACAGTAATTTCAAAGTAATTTAAAATATTTTTATTACAGATAAATCTATTCAAAGACTTACTATGCAGATTTACATATTAATAGTGGTTTTCTTTACAAGCCAAGAACATTTTCTTGTTCAAGATACGATTACCCATATTACCGCTTAGGGGCACGGCAGAACGGCCAGAAAGTTTGAATAAGATACCTCTATGTAGAGCAACAGGCAAAGAAAATTTCATGTGACAATTTCATGTTTTTAAAGCTTTTATAAAAGCTTTTATAAAGATTTCATAAGTTTTGAAGCTTATAAAGCAGAGACACCAGGTTTTTGCCACAGACCCCTGCATCTATACAGACCATTCCTACACATTCCCAGAGAAATGAAATTCAAATAAAGTCATCAACCTATTGCATAGGAAATGTGGGGCTAAGAAAAAAGGCTTATAGCCTCTTGATATTTTCTGCTCCTTGGAGAACTTCGACCTATGTGGAGAGTTTGATATCAAGGAGGCTTCAGAAGAGGAAGAGTAAGCATAATGATCTTTTACATGGTGTAATCAAAAAGTGACCATTAAATGGACCTTCTGGAGTCTTACAGAATCAACACAAGCCCCAATTTTTTTTATTATTTCCACTATGCACTAAGACTATCAAAATAATATTTTCCAGTATGATGAGAAGTATTTGATAAGTTTGAATACACAAATACAGATTTGATTTGTATGGCATACGGTCACAACAGAAAATTCCATAGCATTAAGAGAACAAAAACTGTTTTATTCATGACATCTTTCTACATTAGAAGGTTTTTTTGAGGCCTCACTCCTAGTAATGGGAGTCTGCAGCTGTCCTCTATGTTCATTATTGCCAAAATAGAATGAAAAATGTACTTAAGAGCACATATACACTTCAATAAATATAAAAAAAATGTGACAACTAAGATTTTTTAAAAAACCTAAACAAAAAAATCTTACAAAGCTGCTGTTCTTGTACTGCTAAAAGAGCTTAAAATTTCTGGATATGCATAGTGAGAGAAGACTGGAAATGTGAAGATTAAGGTGACAGATAGACAAACTAGGCAGAGGCAGGTGCGCACAGAATACTAAGTTGCAACCATTCACACTTGCTCCTTTTCATGCTCCTATAAACAAAGCTGGAAAACTGAGAAGTAACAGGATTTGACCTGTAACCTCCTTGATGTCAAGGGAATTATATTCTTGATGTAATTTGGCTTAGCTTTTCCCTGAAGTAGATGGCACTAGTAACTTTAATAACTTCCAAAGAAAACAAAGTTACATACCTGAACACCTTTTAGTTGAATGTAGTCAAATATAAACCAGGCCAAGCAGTGACACATAAAAAATACCATTATATCCCATCTAAACACATGATGAGCTGCCCATCCAATAACTAGACTAGCAACAAAGCACTCTGAGATTGGCTCACAAATTATTGTGGCAGGCAACATATTAATTCGTAGTTTGGCCCATCTAGAAAAGACAAAAAAAAAAATAAAATCACTTGTAACTTTGCATTATACATTCAATTTACACCTCTAAATAAAATACTGCAAAAAAATTTCCCTTTAAACATACTGCAGATAGCATTTGAAAGGTATTGAAGGTTGGGGGGGTTCATTTTCCTTTTAATACTTGTATCAGTCATACTTCTGTGGAAAGTTAGTGTCTCTCTCCCAGGACAAAGAAAGAAATGTGCGTTAAGCTGTGCCCTGAAGATTAGCATACTGGGCATTAGATAAAATTAGCTTGGAAAACGTATTTCCTCTCATTATCAGGTCATTCCCATCAGAAGCATGTAACAGGGATGGGTATGAGAAGAAGTAAAGATTTAAATTTTACCTGATCATTCGAGACTGAAACTGAGAAATAGAATATGAACCAGAGTTTTGCATTGCAACTTGTGTGGCCATTGCAAATTTCCAGCCCCTGAAAAAGGAATTTGTTATTACAAAAATATGCAAATAAGAGATGCAAAAGACAACTAGATCACAAACACACAAGAATTTTATTAGACTTGAAAAGCTTCTTTGGCTTTTGTGCCATATTATTACACTTTTTTTTTTTGCCTACACCCATTGCATTATATTAAGACTCTTCACTGGAAAAAAATAAATACTTAATCAAGTTCTCAGAAACTTTTATCTAAAGGAATTGACAGTAACATGGCTTAGTTATTTCTAAAAGACTATATTGACAGGACCAAGCACATGTCATTCAAATGTTTGAGAGATATATATATAGATATAGATATAGATATATATATATATGTGAAGCTGGTCTGAATACCTTTGTGTTTAGGAAAAGAAAGATTTAAACCACACTTAAAGCAACAATCTCACTTCAAAGTAATCTTACCGGTCA
This sequence comes from Margarornis squamiger, assembly GCA_035222235.1. NCBI lineage: Eukaryota > Metazoa > Chordata > Aves > Passeriformes > Furnariidae > Margarornis > Margarornis squamiger. The sequence goes on from JAWWTY010000088.1 coordinate 22,067,112, forward strand.
GCTATAGCTTTGGCCATAAAATAATCTTCAGCAATATACTGTGCAAAAGCTATCAGTCCTCCAGCTTGGTCCAAGACATCCTTCCTCATCAAGCATGACATTCCTGTTACACACTTAAAGCCAGTTAAGTTGGCTGAAATATATGACCTTGGATGGGAAGTTCCAAAATAAACCTGCCAAAACAAGATTAGGCATTTAAAGCTCTCTAAGTACTAGTCACTGACAACTTTTGTTCTGAAAAGATTTGGAGGGTAAAAGTGCTAGATGTCACCAAATATGATGGTGTATTTGGAAAGATCTTTTATTCTAAGAATTTACTACATTCTAGTGCATCAACAAATCTGAGAAATCTACTAGTGATATTGGCTGTATTTTTACAAATCTATAAGCAGGTTTTAAATCCATATATTGAACTACTGCACTTCATTTGGTATTACCATTTCTAACTTACTGATGCTCTCAGGGAATGTGTGTATACATATATATATAAAAAAAATAAAAGCCATGAGGTAATGGGTCATCTAGGATTAATATATTATTTGGGGTTAGTTGACAGACATGTTCTCTTCTTTCTCCTGTGAAAAGTAGCTGCATTACTACATACATATTCTTAGAAACTTACTATATGGTTCTACAGAAGCAGGGAAAATTTGCCTACTTAGCACACTTGCAAAAAGAAATAAAGAAAAAATTCAGATTGCTATTCAGCTAGGGTAGAATTAATTTCTTCTCAGTAGCTGTTACAGTGCTGTGGTTTCAATTCAGAATGAGAATGGTGTTGATAACAGACTGATTTTTTGGGTTTTGCTAAGCTATGTTTATCCTAATTCAAAGATTTTTTTATTTTTTTTTTTTTAAATCTTGTCTCATGCTCTGACAGTGAGGAGGTACACAAAACAAACAGAGATGGAGCATAGCTGGGACAGGTGACCCAGACTGACCAAAGGGATACTCCCCTCCATGGAACATCATGCCCAGGACATAAACTAGGGGGAGGAAGCCAGAAGAGGGGCCACTCCGGGTACTGGCACTGGTGAGCAGGTGGTGAGCACTTGTTTCTTCCTTTTTCTTATCACCATTATTATCATCATTTACCACTATTACTGTATTTTACTTTCTTTATTAAACTGTTCTTACCTCAACCTACAAGTTTTACTTTGATTCTCCTCCCCATTCCAGTGGGGTGGGAGGGACAGAAAGTGGGTTGAGTGATTGGCTGCATGGTGCTTAATTTCCAGCTGGGCTTAAAATACAACAGCAAGTGTTTTTACAAGATCCAGTAACTCAAAACTAAGAGCGTCCTACAAACAAAAGTGGGAATAAGCACTAGTGTCTCTTGGTACTATTCTGAGTATAGATTGCCTTCACACTGGTCTTATAGTAACTCCTTCAAGAAAAGGCATGCTCATCTTGCAGTATATTGGATCTGGAAGCAAAAAATCTCTCCAGGAATAGAAAAGCAGGAGTTGTAATTCTTGGTTTAACAAATAGCCATATCCTTGCTTTAGCAAATAGCAGTACTAAAATTTGTGCTATAGCTCTCTGCTTTTCTCTTGCAAGAGTTAATTCAGGCTTTGTACTGTTAAGAGGGGAAAAAAAATATCACATGATCACTCCATGCAATGATGGAGTACTAAATATCACTGCATTTTCATCTCTAACATTTCTGTCTTTGATCCTCATCAATTAGTTTCGGGGTCAAAATGCCTTATACATGCCAGCTCAGAATAATAACTGATTAAATTACATGCCTTGAGATACAAGGAACAATCAAGAAAACTCAACCTCTTCATTCTACAAAAGAGAACTTACTGAGAAATAAAAGAGGGGAAAATAAGACAGAACAAGTGATATGAAGATGGTGGATAGGAATGAACTTTCCACTTTCTCTTACACAACTATTAGGAGAAATGAAATAGCACAGAGAGTAAGGGTCAGAGTGACCTAGATGGTGGATCATGTAATAGAACTATAGAACTCCCTGCTAAAGTTACAGACATTCAAATTTTGTATGGACTCAAAGAAACAAGGGAAACATTAGATTAGGAAATCCATTCTTACTAGAATCCCATTAAGGATTAGTAAATATACAAGTCTACTTCCTGCTCAGGAAGTCTCTCAGCTGAAGATTGCAGAAAGTTAAGACACTATTACAGGAAAACAGGATATAAGTCTTGCTTTTGTTCTACTCTCCTCAAAGACTCTGCTTGTAAACTCTGCTGGAAATAAGATTCTCTGCAAGCTGGACTTTGACTTGTCATGGCCGTTTCTGCGTGCCTTTTCAGACATCAAAATAGAATTAATTGTCCTTTCTGACTAGGCACTAGAAAGCGTTCTTTAGTTTTAAAAATTTTGAAAATCAAATCCATAATTTCCATCCTGCAATCTTCATTGTTTGTAAACTTAAATATCGAATCAATGTTCAGAGCACAACAGAGAAATTTTAGAGCATTTAGGAGTTATCCTAGATAGTTTAAAGTATGACTGCAACTGAAAATAAACATTTCTTCACTCAAATGGTGCAAGGGGCAAAATAGGTTTTTCAAGAAAAAAGAAAAAACTGAACACCCCCCCAGAATACTGTACTCACCTGTTCAAGGGTAGCAGCAAAACCCTGTCTGTCTGCAACATAGGGAAGTCCATGGACCAAGCCTACTTTTTCAGTCATCTGATTGGCCATATCTGTCAGTGTGTCTGGTGTTACTAAGGGACAAATGAAAGACAATTCATGAAACAATTCTGTCATTAGTTGTCTACTGTAGAGAGACACTAATTCTCATTTTATTACCAACACCAAGAGCATATGTACTTCAATACACAGTATTTTGCAAGAGCAAAGTTTCAGAAAAATAATAGTATTGGTGATTAACATAACTACTATGATCAACAATAAGTACAATGGGAACAGTTTGAACAGTATTTCTAAAGGTATCTTCCCCTTTAATTAGAGATGAACCCTTTCTTATACCATGAAAACATTTTTTTCAGACTTTTTACTTTAATTTCTTCTTATATTCTCAGTAAAAACAGTCTCCAACAACTCCCTGCCTACAGTGAATAAGTGCAACTTAGCAGTCAGCACATTACAACACACACCTACCTCTGATTCCACTATCACAAATCCATATGAGATCATATTTGGCAACTTCATATCCAGGCATTAAGTTGTTAATCTTGGGGTTGATGCCAACCTTTTTGCCACCTAAAAAATACAAACATCATACACAAAGAATGTAAAGGATTCTTTTGTAATTCATACTCAATACTGAAATTATATTAACTGAAGAACAGTGAATGTTTAACCACCAATTCTTACAGTCCACTTCTATGCAAAGTATTTACATCTAAGTATGTACCTTCATACCTATATTTTAGATTTTAATATAACTGGAGAAATAGAAGGGAAAAAATATTCAAATGCTTCCCCAAAATGGCAGGGTAGCAAGATTATCGTAATTAAAAGGGCAGTAAAACTATAAAGCTTATTACTACATTCTGTAAGGTAAATATTATCCATCTCATTTCTTAAGACTATGATTATGACCATTATACTCTACAATAACTTTACCAGGAAAATGAAAAAGGAGCAGAATAAAGAGACACTTTTTTTTCATCCAGCTGACACATAGTTCAGTTTGTCAGAAAAAAACCCAACAACATTCTACTACCTTGTTCGAATATCCCCTCCCTCCACTAATTCAAATATAAAGCAAAGTAAGAGCCCTACAGTCTAAGCACAGGAAAAAGTATTGTTGTAGGACCTCAAGCTCAAATATTGCCACAACTCCAAGTCACTTCCTGCACATTTAGCTCAGTGCAAAGACAGGATTTAAAGTGCTGGTTTAAAATCAGAAGGAAAAAATGTAGGGGTTACATAAATCATTCTTCCTAAATTTTTTTGGACTGATGTCACAGACTGACTACAAACTCACTTTTTACCCTGAAGTGGTGATTAAGCTACAGAACCAACATGGGCTGAATAAGACAACTATTTATTTTAGAATACTGTATACGGAGTTGAGTACCTAACATTTGACAAGTAAGAGCCCCACCTTCAAGTTGCACTGCTTACCTATAAACAGTCTAGCATCAACATTTGGGTATTTGCCAAGGAGCTTTTTGCACACATCAATAGCTGGATCATCATGATCTTGTACACAGAGTAGTACTTCATACTAGTAAAAACAAAAATGTATACACTCACATATATATATGTACATACATACAGCTAATATCTATATGGTCTAGGGAATAAAGTTTAATAGTGTAGCAAACAAAAAAAATAAAGAGTGCTGTTATAGAATTAAAACCAAAGGGGTTGTTTTACAGCTAAATAAGTCTATTTTTTAATGTACAACCAAGTACTTGTGCAGAAAGAAAGAAGAAAGAACACTTGTAATGAAAACTGACTTTTGCTGTTATTCAAAGGTTTCTATTAGTAATGAAATAAGACATTCTGGTATACAAGGCAAAATTTTTGTTTCCATTTCCATTTTTGTTTACATATGAATCTTAATTCCAATATTACATTCAATGAAATTACAGCACTCAAAATTTTAAAGGAATGATGTTGTGATACACTTTGACTGCATAACTCTGAACTACATCTTCCATTCCTTTACTTTGTAGATACATATGCAAAGCAGAGTTGGAAGACACCCCACAGAGACCAGTATATGTACAAATGTGCACTTAATTGTATCATAAAGCTAAGCTCAGGAACATGTATATGTAATGTGTCTGTATATGCCTTATTAATAGAGTAATGGCTGAAAGAACAACAAGAGGTAAGGGAAAACTCTAGATATTTCAGGAATCAAGCTCCATGCTTGTTACATGAGCTACACACAGCAGCTGAAGAAATAGCATTTTAAGAATCACTCAACATTGAGGCAGCTTTGCAAGCTTTGATAAGGGTTTTTCTGTTTCTGCATTAACCACAAATTCCTTGAATATTTCTTACTCAATACCACCTTTTTTTTCCCTGTTAAAATTACTGAATTATTACAAGCTATTAGAGCTCCAACACAAATAATAAAATACAGCAAATAATTTCTGATAGATACCTAGAAGCCATTCTTGCAGTCCAAGATGGAAAAATTCAATCACAATGAGAAACAATTTTTTTGGACCACATTTCGTAGTAGGTGTTGTAAATAAGAGTCTCAACTGCCAACCAAAACAGTTCTTATTCTCCTTTATACTATTCTATCACCTCATCAGACTTTATTTTCACTGAAGGACTTAAGCAAAAAGTAATCTGAACTTTGAAACTGCCTGTGAGCTTTTTGATGACAATTTCTGATGTTCTTGTTCGGTAAGAAGTATTTCATATAACAGAAGATATTAAGTTAAATACATACATACTTTAAAATAAAAATGGTATTGCCATACACAAACACCCAACCACTCTAACTGCATTAACAACATTGTGGAAATTTAAAACCATTAACCACTAAATGGGAGTAAAGAATTTTTCTGGCACTACAAACTATCAGACAAACATCTCTACCTCTCAGAATGCAAACACAAACCTGATTTAGCTAAAGAGGAAGCAGTGTTTGATTTCTACCATCTTATTAGCATGGAAAACAGATTTTAAAAGGTAAAAGACTTGTCTGATTAAGCAGACAAGTCCTTCTATCATAACAGAATAATCCTGGCAGCATGAGCACCATAGAAAGAACCAATGGAAGAAATTAGTTCTTTATTGAGCATCAAATTAAATTTGTAACATAAAACTGTTTTTCCTAGTAAATAAATAATTAATCTTCAATCCACAGTAGCAATGGCACTTCTATACCCACATTCTCCAAGAAATTCAACCAGAAATAAAAACATTTTTCAGACTCCAATATTTGAAAACAGACAAATTCACAGTAAATGGGCTTTCTGTATACAGTAAAAAAGTAAAGTACTACAAAATGCATGATAAAGTAAGAGAAATCCAAATATGCTTATTTACATAAACTTTACCGTCAGGTTTATTTGGACTTA
>JAWWTY010000088.1:22073157-22093550 GCA_035222235.1 Margarornis squamiger
AAGTCCTGCAGTTTAGAAACTGCACAACTAGATTCCATTCAAGACAAGGCTATTTCACACATGGAGTATCACAGGAGCCAACTGATCACTGCAGGTTGAATGCTCCACTGGAAAAAAGTTTAATCTTAATCTTTCATAATAATTTTTTCCTGGACAGCTGAAATTTCAATACCAGGCAATACTGTTCTGTAGTCAATCTTTCAAAAGAAGTACTTCTGCACAATAACTACAAAAGCATTTGTAAACACTTTGCTTGTACTGTATAATCTGTGCCCCAGTAAACTGAAGCATTCTCACTTTCACTCTCACTTTTTCACATTTTCACTCTCTTTGGGAAAAATATGATGGTCCCTATTGTTATCTGAAATTCAGATTTGTCCGGAGTAGCAGCATTGTAAAGCTGCTACCCATATATTATCAGCATTAACGATCAAGACTATCTCTCATAAGGCAAGACCCAGCACAATTCTTTTTCTGAGTTCTTAAACAAGTTTTATTTGTAGTCAAATGTTTCAGCCGCATAATGGTTTGATGCTTATTACAATCATAAAATAGCTTAAGATATTGCTGAAGGTTCTTTGCACTGTTTGCAATATTGGTATACAAAGCATGCCTTAAATATGCTTTAAAGTGTGCTTGGCCAACCTTTATTGCACTTCGAGTTAAAAGGATTCATAAGTTCATGTCTGAAGCTTTTCAAAAGGTCTCAAGCTTCATTACAGAAAAACTATGCAACTTTTAATAAGTTCCAAATGCTGGGGATTTTTGTTTGTTTTATCCTGCCTACTTAGGGCGTAAGTTTAAAGCTCTCAGAATATAAAAGGGAAACTTGCTGTGCAGCTTACACAAACTTTTGATCTTTTACAATTGAAGCAGCTGTGTCAGATGCAGTTTTGAGATGAACTGAGAAAAGAGGAATTTTTTATTAAAACTGAATTACAAGTTTCAAAATTCAGCAGATAGTAGAAAATATATTTCTTTTGCCATCCATAGGAGCATAAATGAAATACTGAATGATAGAGCAAGCACTGACAGATTTCTTCTTTAAGATGTAAGCTCTTCAGAGCAAGGACAGTATCTGACACACTTATTGCATATTGTTTATCACTCATATTACAAATTCAAACAGTGTTAAGCAGCAAATGTAGGCTTTTATTAACTATTTTTTTCCCAACACCAATAAGTGGCTTGGAGACTATCCTACCTACCAGCCACTGGTGAGGTATGCCACCTCATCATTGAGCAATTCTTCACTAGATGATCCATCGGCAAGAACCTTCAAAAAGGCTATCAAATTAAGTGCTCTCTTTTGGAGAATCTGTTATAGAGAAGTAGTCAGCTGAGGAGGATGTCTTGCCTCTGAAGTGATCTTTTATAGCAGTATGAAACCCTTCAATCTATAAACACTACAGTGCAGGGATAATGATTAAGCAAATCTTAGTGAAGTGCAGAGTTCATTTCATCCATGAGCCTTGGACACATTCCTCAATAGACAGCTTTTTAAAAAGTTTAGTTTTCATTGCAACATGTAAAATATGTAATTATACATTTGCTGCAGAAAGAAGAACAATCCAGGACGTAATCAAGTTGCATAGTTTCCACTCAAGCTTCTCATATGATTTTTTGAGGCATGGGAAGGAAAAAAGACACTAAATAATATACATACTTTTGGATAATCCAGTTCGAAGAAGGTTTCTAAATTGTTGATCAGGTTAGGATCCACGCCTTTTAACGGCTTTAGAAGTGAAACACCAGGAAGCTTGCTATATGGCTGTTTATCTGTGGTTTTCTTATTGAGGTGGAGGCGCCTGTAATGAGAAGTAGCATGTAACACCACTTAGGAAAATACACTAGAGAACGCCATTAAAAATACAATGAGAATTAAGAAAGCTTGGGAGTTAAAACTGCTGCTAAAAGAAAGTTTTAGTTGCTGAAAAAACAGCTATTTTTCTATCTCATAGTCAGGCAATGCCTAAAAAAACCCTAGTATGACATGTAGGTTAAATTCAACTTTATTCAACTTACTAGACACCTCAGATCAATGCATTTTGCATTACACAATTTGAACAATAAGAGTATTACTTTTTTCAAACAGCAGCAGAGACAAGATTTTTCTCCCTTTCTCCACAGCATTAAAACAGTATTATAACAAGACGACAATAATAAAAAACAATTTACTGTAAACAAGGCAAAACCCCAAAAGGGTCAGATGCTTTTTTATGTTTTATATTATGCAAAATTCAGAGCAAGATGAAAGCACGAGGGAAAGAGTTGATTCTACAGGTCAATTTGTTAACAAACAACTCCAAGAAAGAATAAGGATCAATTAATTGTAGTATAAGAATCCTAAAAATTTGACGTCAGGCTAGGCCAGAACCACAGATAAACTTTCACACACAGTTTGAAACAGTTACTGGTATTTCAGCAATGAATCAGAATTGTTTAAAATAGACCTTTAAGATCATTGAGTCCAACTCTTAACACAGCACTGCCAAGTCCACAACTAAACCATGTCCCAAAGTGTCACACTGAACTCATAAAATATATTGATGATGATGTCACAACTCACTAACATGAACATTTAATCCCACACTCCTGTGTGAATGAAAGGAAAATTAAAGTCCAAAGCTTGATGACCCAGCATACAATCAAATTTGCATCAAGTAAGTACATATACTCAAGTAACTGAAGGAAAAGCATTTGCTGAAACATAAAATTTGCAAATTAGTGTATATACTGCGTACTGTAGTTCTCTACCATGCACAGTAGTAACACTGAAAGGCTATTTTATTACAATGCATACCTAATGATATCAATTCTTAACTTAAGCTTTCACCAAGTGAAATTACTGAACTATGAAAGAGCCCCAGAAAGAGAAGAAGAGATTGCAGCAGTTCTCTAGAATTCTTTCTCCTGAAACGGGAGAGTGACATTTGGTACCTAATCAGCCCCTCCTGTCATGTTCCTTTTAGACAGGTTCACAGCTAGACATCACAGGCATAATGTTACAGAAAATGAAAAATAGGTTCACTAAAAAGGCTTTGTTGTTGAGGTTAAGTGGAAATAGACTTGCTGGACATTTAACAGTCAAGGAATAGTCAGACCAAAGCAAGGAAAGCAATAGCTCATACAGCTACACCAGACAAATATTTCCTTAGCAATATTCACAAACACAACAGCAAACAAGGCCTCTGGAGCCCTCAAGAAGAGAGAGTCTCACAAATGCAACTTTGACCAGGAGGATCAAAAAGTAGATACTGCAAGAGGAAAAGAACCAAAACAGACTGTAGCAATGCATGTAGCTTTGTACAGAGGCAAAGGCTTTGATAAACAGCAAATACAAGAAGGAAGTGGCAGAGTAAAGGGAAAAAGGTTAGAAAGCAAAGCACAAAGACAACTTTGAGGCAGGACTGTGATAAATTTGTGCTAAGTTATAAAACCACAGAATCTTGCAAGGCATCATATTACAAACCATGCTGACAGACTATTACGCAGGTGATTGAATTACAGTAGGAAAAGCCTACAGACTGTGCAAGAGAGGAAAACCTCACAAAACATGCAAATAAGGCACACAGCATCATCACGACCTATTCAGCTACAAAGCACCACACACTCCTGACAGCAAATGGCAAAACTGTCTCTAAACATGCTATCATAAGTAGGACTTGAGTTCATGTGCTATTTGTGACACTGCACAAAACTGGCAGCCTGCCATTCTGAAAGCACTGTGGCATTCTGACACTAAGGTAAAGTGATTTCCACGCCTGTCATTGCAGTACTCTGTTAGACTCCATGAAGCAAAAGGTAAATTAACAGTACATTAGATCATCTTACGTGAAGGACTATTTGTGAAGTGGCATATTCTGGCAAAGAATTAAAGTTACAGTTGAAAACCTACCATCATCAGAGAAACAGCCCAACCATTACCAAAAAAAAGTAACTTGTTATTTGTATCATGTAAAGAACAACATGTACTATTTTGCCTTGAAATTAGCCCAAAGCAGCCCAAACCACTAACTACATTTGTTTAATGCATTTTTTCCCACCTCTGCCTAATGGAGTAGGCTGTAGAAAAACACTACACCAAGGACTGTAGAATAACTTTGAGCTCTGAAACAGATGCTGGCAGAGCACCGTTTACAGGCACTTTCAGATAGTGTGTGTGAAAATATAAATGGCCAAGTTATATTTAAGCACTTTTGCACCTTCATTTATTAAATGAATCAGCCTGTAGTCCCTAGGATAGAAATTCCTTTTATACAGTCTGGTACTGATGTATGTGGGTGAGGAAAGAAAAAAACAAAAAACCAGGATGAATAATGGTGTCAAGAGCTATACTTCAACCACTCAGTATCATGGGAGAAGCACCTGCAAAGTTTTCTCAAACTTTGTTCCTTATCATAAAAATAATTAACCCACAGAAGCAATTGTAATCTAGATTTCTTCTTGTAATCTAGATTTCTCCTAAGCAGAAGAAAAAGAAAATGTATTTCCAAAGACAAGATCCTGACAAGCAAGTTATCACTGCTCAGTATACTACATGATAAATTCTTGCTAATCTCTACCAGATTAAGCAATAAAACATTTTTTTTTTAATAAAAAAAGTCAAAGACTACACTTTCTCTCCACACCTCATTAAGGGCAGAAGAGTATTATGACAGAATGGTTTCGGCTGGATGAGACCTTGGAGATCACCTACTTCCAACACCCTACCCCCTTTCACTATAGTGGGTGGCTCACAGCCCTGTTCAACCTGGCCTTCCAAGGATGGAACATCCACAGCTTCTCTGAGCAACCTGTGCCAGTGCCTCAACACCCTCACAATGCAGAATGTCTTCCCAATATCTAATCTAAACCTACTCTCTTTCAGTTTTAAGCCATTACCCCATGCCCTGTCACTGCATGACCTTATCAAAAGTCCCTCTCCACCTCTCTTGTAGGTGGTATTCCAGCAAAACCAAAAACCTTCCTACAGTAGACAAGACTGCTGGGTCTCTAAAACATATATCTTTAAAAGCAGCTAAAAAAACATTCAAAACTTTTTATTTGCTCATTTTAGTCTTCCCCTCAGCAGCTACGTTAATTAAAGAAGTATCCTATTAGAGGGAGATAAGTCTTGATCAGGGTCTAGAGAGTAAGTCCCTTGAGAAGCAGCTGAGGGTGTTTAGTCTGGAGAAAAGGAGGCTCAGGGGAGAACTTATCACTCTCTAGAACTACCTAAAAGTAGGTTGTGACAAGGTAGGGGTCAGTCTCTGCTCCTAAGTAAAAAGAAAATGGCCTCAAATTGTTCCAGGGTAGGTTTAGTTTGAGTATTACGAGGCTACCCCACCATCTTAGGAAAAATTTCTTCTCCAGGGTTACCAAGCATTGCAACAGGCTGTCCAAGGAAGTGGTAGAGTCACCAAACCCAGAGACAGTTAAAACATGTGTAAATGTGGCACTTACAGACATAGTTCAGTGTTAGGTTAACAGTTGGACTTGATCTTAGAGAGCTTTTCCAACTTAAATTATTCTACGATTTTATATTCACAGACTGAATAAGACTATATATATATATATATATATACACATATATATATTATCGATATCACTATATTTCATATAGTATATATATATGTGCAGGTTTTTGCCTGCCTGTAAAGGTCAGAGTGATGGGGTCTGTACAAGCAACTGCTGTCATAGCTCTAGTCCACCCCACCAGGAAGCAAAACAAGACATAGCATGGAGGCAGAGAAACGCAAGAGGACTCTGCAATGATACAGTTAAGGCTGAATACTTATCAAGTACTTATTTCTTAAATTTTTCCACCCAGACTTAAGCATGCAGGAATACTACTGTTGTATTAGAAGGTCCACTACATTATGATTCCTTTTTAGGGACCTCCTAGACTTAGATTCAAAAACTAAAACACAAGTCAAACAAAAAACAGTGTCACCTGTCACCACAGGTCTCTTAGTAAATGGAGAGAATTGTTCTTACAGCAAGAATTAAACACCTTGATCTTGTCTTCAACATTTTTTCCCCTTGAGTGGAGCTTTATAACGTAGATGAACCAGTTTAACTGCAGGCCACTGCTTTGAGGGACTCCTTTCCTCCTATACCCTCTTTTTCTGGGATATCCTGTGCTTCTCACTAGTGCTGATATTTGTGTAATCCCACAATGAACTAGCTGAAATACATAAACCACCGTGTAACTATTGTCCCACATGTAATGTTACCATTTCATCAGTTTAACTTAGCAGGTTTGAAAGGATGTGACAAGATGATCATGTAGTTTCACTAGAAGCAAAGATCCCCCAATAATCCTTCTCCTGTGCTGCTGTCAATACGAGCCAAACATCATGCCAGTACTGATGCCCATACAATCCTGCTTCAATTCACTCACTTAACAGAAAGTTCAATCCGGCTTTTTTTTCCACCCACTTTAGATTGTGTTCTGCCAAGTCAGAGTTTGGGCACCTTAGGAAAGGCACCTCCAGAGCACATTCCAGAAGGTGGCTGTGAATGTGCTGCCAGGATCATGGAAGCAGAGCAGGAATATGGTCTCCTTTCTTCTCATGCTTCAGTGGGCTTCCAGAAGAGCTGAGCTCATCATAGATTTGTGTCAGGCCCCTGAAAATCATTCCACAACCAAGTCTACATCATAGATTTCCTTTACAGCATTCACTCCCTTAGAGCTTGCTCCCTGCCCTTATTTGCTTGCCAGAAACAACTAACTCAAGTTAATAAGTAATAGAAGACACCTCCAGCAAGGACAAGTGATTCTTGCAGTAATACTAAAGGCATGCCACACTTATACCTCTCTTGAATGAAAGGAAGGTATCAGCCTATAGAAATATCCTGGTCCCAGCTCAGGACACCTTTGCTTGGCTGCTGGCCTGGGTCAAACCATTGCCCCTGTCATTCGGAGTACACTCAGGTAGGCAGTCTTTCCCATCCTCCACTCCTGTCACCTGCTTACATCCAATTCAACAGTCACATGGACACATGGCAAGTCAATCCACCCACTCAGCAACCTAAGAGTTACATTTACACAACTGTCAGATCTAACAGGAAGGAGCAGAAACATACAGCTGTGGATAACAGGAAAGGACTTAAGAGGAAACCCTGATGTAAGTAAAAGCACTTAACACGTCACTTGGCCTTGATAAAATATTCAGAGAGGGAGGAAAGTAGGCAAGTCTGAAAGAACATGCTAGGTAAGATTCAGGTGTGCCCTTTGTAGTAGAGGCTTCTTGTGGCTGTCTGCCAGCAGAGAAACAGTCCTAAGTTTGTGCATGCCTGCAAAACCACTGAAAACAAAAAATGTAACCCTACCTCTTGCATACTAGTTTATGTTGAAAAGCATGCTGAAATTGGTTGGTGCTTCATCACATGCCAACTGAATGTATAAGGCAGATCAAACATTTCACATGCTACGTGTGTATTTTCTCCTGTTCTACACATATCCTCGCAGAAAAAAAAGGGCCTGAAAATGTAATGCACTGAAATTACAATGGGTAGTGGAAAAGAAGGGGAATGATTAAAAAAAAAAAAAAGCCCAAAACCAACCAACAACAACATCAAAAAAACCCCCGTTTAAAACAAGCTCCAAAATAGCTTTCTTTTCTTTGTGGAAAAGTAAAATTAAAGCTGTTGAGCTGGAATTGACCAAGAAAGTACCTAGATTGTGACCATTGCTATTTTTCAGAATATGACTGCTCTCAAAAACCAAACACCGATTTGTGCTTTCAGTTTTGTAAAGTAGCAGTTCAATCAGGAGATAGTAACAAGGACAAACAAAATCATACAACACAGAACAAATCCTATCTAGTGCTATTCACAGTTTCAAATTTAAAATCTTCATATACAACTGAAATCCTTTAACCAGCATTTTCCAAATCACAAAGTCACATTCAGTAGATGTAATCCATAACTTGATATTGTTTTGTCTAAAATGGGGAAGTGGGAAGAGGGGGGGGGAGACAGGGGGAGTAAAAAATGCTTTCCAATGTGTTTTACAGTTTTAAGCAGAATTTAAAAAAAAACCCAAATCCCTTATCTTTCAGTAATAAGAAAGAACAAACACTACAGACCTCAATTTAAAATCAGCAAACACCTCCTCTCCTACTCCCCTCCCTTCCCCCTCCACCTGCAGGATAAAAAGAGAAACAAACATGTTCCCATACCATAGGCTGTGGTTAAACCTGAAATAATAGGAACCCTTTTACTGACCAAATCCTAGACAGTTTACAATTCAATAAGATGAAATGAAGTGGGCTTAACAAAAACACAGCAAGTTGCCTACAAAACATTCATTATGGATCACACTAAGCATTCAAATGAACACACTGTTTTTCCTTGTAGTCTATCTGCAGTCTGCCGTCAAAATAGCAATTCATTCCCTGTTTCTGCTTTCCCCCACCCTCAGCCCACTGGTGGCTATAAAACAGTCAGTACCACAACATAAATTGGATCAGCCTGCTGATCAAACAGGGAACTGTCCCACAGAAAAAGCTAGCTTGCTGATCTGAGTCACCACATAGCCACATGTTCGCTAAAGGCAGATTAGAACAGCAGAAATGTTTAGAAAGGTGTAGCAGTAGGAGGGGATTTGGATTATCCCTCTGAGCACCAAATCAAGAGTCACTAATGCATAGAAACAAAAATGTTTCTTGACACAGACTCCTTGCAACTTCAGAGAACTTCATCCAGCACAATTTGTGTTTTGTTTATGAAAGCATCTCCAGTAGACAGTTGTAACTCTGGGTCAGATTAAACAACCACCACAGACAGCTTTTATACAGGATCAACCCATCAGTGTTAAGTGTGGGATCTTCTAAAACACAAAGCTTTAGAACTATTGTATTGTGAGACTGTTCGATTGTGTTTTCTGACTTTATTTTTAAAATCTGTTAAAATTAAACTAGCTCAGATCCAGTTAGTTCATAAGGCATAAGTTTCAATGACAACATAATTTACTAAACATTAGACAATGTGCTTCCTACAGACCCCAGGCTGCTCCTTACTACTTATTTTGTGCTAAAGATCCCTGTCACACAAACGTTTTCCAGTTTTTCTCCCTAAAAGATTCCAAAACAGTTAACTGCCAGTAACAGAATTATATTAACAGCTAAACAGAAACTACAGTATTGAATCATAAGGCAGATACCTTGCCAACACTTTTTATTTTCAGTGTGTGAAAGGCGAAATTTTTATTTCATTAGCTCATCAGCAAGTGTTTCCGGAGTACAAAACAGCACACCACTGAAGAAGATGTTCAAACACCAAATCACAAAAGTTTGAACACACAATCCTGGGCCCTATTATCCCTAGCCAGGATAATAAAAAAGCTGTAAACCTTGTCTGGTCTACACAATTGTCAATGAGAGAGTGTCATTACCCTGGTGCTGCAAATGCCTTGGAAAGCTTGAATAAGTCTCCTGTAAGAAACACCCAAAACTGAAGAAAGGAATTATTAAAAAACAAACAAGACAAAAAACTAAACTTTGAAAGAAAATGTTAAGTTAAAGTAACACTTCTACACTAAACATGATGTTTGACAGCATTTCAGAAGGGCTTTTTCTTTTTATTCTTTTCTTTTCTTTTTTTTTTATTTATTTTACATTTCCAATAGACACAAACCAGAAAAACTGAGTTGGCAAATTCTATGTCTTATCTCTAAAGACACCCATAATACTTGGCTCATAGACTTTCAGAAAAATTCACCTCCCTCACCACTACACAATCTGCACAAAACAATGTCCTTGGAAATGCTGTTATAAAATATATGTATCACTTCTCTTAAAAATGATTAAAAGGTAGTATGATGCAACTTAATTATGATACATCTCATTCGTATTTCAAAAGGTTAAGACACTCAACTCTTGACAATGTATTTCATCCACCCACTGTACCACCTCATTCTATACAGTCAGTATCAGAGGCAAGGGAAGAAGCAGCAAAACACCCCAGAGAGTCCTGCAGACTAAAAATTTTGTCTACTTCCCCCTCTCCCCTCACACATCACAGAGATCTGCAAGGATGAAGGTAGGAAGTTTTTATCACTTTCTAGTTGCTACCCCTCTTATTAACATTCAGTAGTTCAAAATACATTTTCTTATGTATTTGAGTGAATTTGAAAGTTCTCTACTTCTTTTTAACCCAGCACCTTACTTTAGCAAGGCTTGCAAGAAAAAACCATGTTCATTTAGGCTAAAAACTTATATCAGTGTAAAGTGCTTAGGATACCTGCTCTGTAACGGCTCAGTACATTGACCAGTATCTGATTATTAGCAGCCTGATTATTCTATGTTTAACAATGTGCCCACATGAATGTAGAAATAATTTCTGCGTCATAAAATGAGGTATAGCATGCTACCCATTATCAAACCAAAGCAGCAGTCATCTGGGAAATCTTAACTATACAGGTGAAATGAATCAAGGTAATGAAGACAAGCACTTCATAGGACACTTGAAAACAACATAATGGTTAACTTAATTTATAAATTCCACCTCATGGACTATACTATTGACAAAGCCAAGATGAGCTCTGCCAAGGTGGAGGGAAGAAACCAAAAACAGTCTTTGGTTTACAAAGAGCTATTTCTAAAGAGTGGAGCAGCAATTCAAGTGGTCTAAAACAGACCGAGCCAATTATCAGCACAAACTGGCAAAGATGTACTGTTAGTTATCCTGATGTTTTACTGAAAAAAGATTGGTCCACTAGAAGGACCCACCAAGTATTCAAAAATTGCTTTAAGAAATACAACAATTTCAAAGCAGAGTGTTGTAAGTAGCACTGCCAAGATAGTCCTAATCTTTCTCTTCATACAATGCATCACTTCGGCTTATGTCTACAGTTGTAAGCATCTTTTTTACCTTACTTGTTCAAAGGGCAGTGTGAGATATCCTTTATACATGCTGCAACTTATATAATTTGATTCAAGGTATGAATTAGCCCCTGCCAATCATAAGAAGATATGCCTAGGTCCCCATCAACTATTACTAAAAGTAACATATTTAAAAAAATACAAGAATATTCACCTCATAATTAGCAAAATGAAAAGCCTTTTTTGATATATAGCAAAACATTTCACACAATAAAGTAATTAATAATTCCTTTTAAACCACAGTCCTAAGTAAAAAGTAAAACCAATATTGAGTGTGTGAAAACCACTGAATCTTATTTCAGTTCAAAAACAATTTAAAAATCTCAGTGAACTTTGACACCACTTTTTGGCATTATGCAATTCCTAGGCAGTGATGGACACAAATACTGAAGGGTGCTCTAGTAAACAAGTAAAACAAGTTACATATTCAGCATGTCGCAGACCAGTTCTGACAAACTTCAGATACCAATTTTTAGAGTAATTTATCATTTACCACTCTACTCATCTACCTTAATCAAATGTTATGCCTGTATAGAAACATGGTTCATGTAAAGCCTCAACTTCTTTAATCTTCTTTGAAATCTTCACATCCTGACAGAAGCTGACAAAGAGATTATATTCTTCCTCATCCCACTCTTTAGCTTCTTCCACTCCAGCTGACAAAGCTGATTGTTTTTTTGCCCTCTAAGCTCCCCTAACCCAACCCATTTCATTTCCATATTACATACTCCAAATCTTACAGCCATCTATCTTCCTCTTCCACAAAAAACACTCAAAGAGATGTGACAAGTGGGCTTTAAAAACAAGATACATCTATTGTACCATCTTTCTTCTTCTCAATATAAACATACTGTCGCAACTGCCACAATCCCTCTCTTCTAAATGTACACTAGACAGTTTCTAATCTAGGCTTTGGTTCCTTGCATTCCAGTAAATCATTCATGTTCAGAGCTGCTAATACAGTAATGTTTACCTCATCATTTGTGGTCTGTGTCTTATCCTCTTGACTCACCCTATCAGAAAATTTGGCTTCCCCAAACTGCCTCTACCACTATGGGTTTTCTCCCACATTGTTACCACTCTCAGATTCCTGTTCTGCTCTAATTTGCTTTCCCCACTTATTAATCTTGCAATACAGGAATTCATTCAGCCACAGTCTAAGCATAAATAATTTAAAAATTAACTCCTATTTTTTTCAGGTATTTCTTTCCCTAAAGAATACCTAAATTTAGATCTTATGATTACACAGCATCAGGTAAACTTCAACTTCTTTAAAATTAGCAACACACAAAATTTACAGCCTCCACACAACTTCCTTCTTGGTCTATTGCTGCATAACAGCCCAGACAGCAGCCTGGCTGTCATCTTTCATAAAAATCACAGAGCAGAGTTGGAAGGCACCTCTGGAGATCAGCTACTCCAATAGTTTGTCTCAAAGCAGGGTTAACTGGAGTAACTCAGGAACAGCCAATCTTTCCTGTCCCCAAGGATGGAACCTACATAAACTCTCTGGAAAGCCTGTTTCAGTGTCCAACCATGAAAGTCTTCTTTGCTTTAGAGTCTTTCATTTGAATTTGCCCTTGTTGTTTCTCATCCTGTCACTATGTGCCACTGAGATGAGTCTTAGACCTCACATCCTCCACTCTCCAAGAAATCACGTATTTACACACATTGATGGGATCTCTCTGAGCCTTCTCCAGAGTCTCAGCTCTTATCCCTTCCCTGTGTGTCAAATACTACAGTCCCACCATCAATTCTATAGCCCTAAAATCAGACTTACTCCAGTATAACCATAACTCATACTGTGGAGCCCAAAACTGTGCTCTGCACTCCAGATATAGTCTTGCTGCTGCTGTGTAAGAGAGGAAGGATCACCTTCCTCAACCTGCCAACAATGCACCCCAGGATGCCTTTCTTTGCCAAAAACACTTTGCTGCTCATAATGAAATTGGCACCCATCAGCACTCACAGGTCCTTTTCCACCAAGCTGCAATCAAGACAGTCAATCTCCAGCTTGTACTGATGCATGGAGTTACTTCTGCCAGCTAACCAACACGTCATTTTCCTTAGCTGAACTTCATGAGCTGCCTGTCAGACCATTTCTCCAGCCTGCTTGGGTCCCTCTGAACAGCAGCACACCCACCTGGTCTATCAACCCCTCCAGTTCTGCACCATCAGCCAACTTGCTGTCATTAGTGTCATTAATGATGTCCAATGCTACTAGCACCAGCAATCACTGACCCCTGATAATTTTGTGCATCTGAAACTCAGCACTCCTTCAGTAGTTTCCATCTTCTACCACAAGCCACCATTATGCTATCTATGCATTATGCATAAATCAAGCTGCTAAATTTTGGGCCACCTTCAAGCAGAGCTGGAACTTAACCTCCAGCTGGCATTTCCAGCCTGAAGCACACCAATTTCCTTCACACTGCTAAAAATCAACTCTGCCTCTAAGTCGCGAGAGAAGATTGTCCTGCTCAAGTCTACACTGGTGCAGGCTCACCTTCAGTCTTGTTTTGGGCACCACAATATAAGAACAATTTAAAGCTATTAGAAAGCATCCAAAGGAGGGATACAATGAAGGGCCTTGAGGCCGTATGAGGTCACTTGGTCTGTTCAGCCTGGAGGAGGCTGAGAGGAGACCTCATTGCAGTCTACAGTTTTCTCCTGGGGGGAAGAGGAGAGGCAGTGACATGACCCAAGGGAATGGCAGGATGCTATGCCAGGGGAGGTTTAGCTCAGATACCAGGAAAAGCTTCCCCGACAAGGAAATGGTCACAGCACTAGGTCTGCAGAGTTAAATGATGGTGTGATTCTTGGGGTTGTCCCGTGCAAGGCCAGGAGTTGAACTTGGATGATCCTTCTGGCTCCCTCCCTCCCAACTCAGAATATTCTATGCCTTGTATGTGTTCCCAAACCCTGTCAATTCTCCCGTGTTCCTCCCCAGTAACTGTACTTCATTCCTAATCTTTGCTTTGCTACCCTTCAGATTTGCCTCTGCTACAATGTTGTCACTCACTTGGTGAGAAGCCACGACGTTGTAAGAATGTAACACTCTCAGCAAATACCTCAAAGTTTCTGCAAAAAGTACGGCCCAGACTCAATGCACAGGTTGTTGGAGACAGTCTCTGGTAACTTTCCAACTTTTCACACTTCTCCCATGTCCCCACTTATGGTCAAACATCCAAAGCTTTTTTGCTTGCTTTTAACCAAAATTTTTGCAGAAAGACACTGCAAATCAGATCATGAATTTGCTCCATTCCCTGTTGCACGTATACAAGACCAAAACCAACAATCTGTTGTTAATGTCACCGATATTTTACCTCATTCTTGTCATCAGCTACCTAACTGGAAAAACTATTTACCTTGAGGTAGATGACCTGCATGAAAAATTTCAGTGTAAGTTGTTCAAGCTGAATAAAGGTTCAAATAAGTCACATACCCAAGTACAGACATGGCATTGCACATGGACTAGACATCTTCCAGACACTTCCTGGAGAAGCTCCAGTACAATCGCATTTTGCAGATTTCTGTTTGAGTTTGATTATCAGCAGGAGGGAAGGGTACTGATAAATGACTATTTGCATTATCTCTGCCAAAGTCTATCAAAACATTGGTTCACTTATCCACATAACAGGAAAGCTCTCTAAAGATTGCCTTTTAAATTAGATCTACACTACAACCTACCTGGCTCCTACCTGTAACAAGATGCCTTTCAAGCACTTCCACAAACCAAAGAAAATGCAACCCCTATGATGGCAAAGTGGGTAACTACTGCTGCTCTTAACAGCTACCTTACCCAATCTAATGTCAGATACTGGAAATTGTAAAAAAAATTGTACAAAGAAGGAGATAGTCCCAGCAACAAACAAAAAGGTGAAAATGAGATGACAGAGCAGTACAGAGACCACAGAACAGAGCAGGGTAAGCCTGGACACAAATCACAGACTGAGTAGCAAGAGGGGGTCAAAGAGGAAAAAAACAAAAAAACAAACCACTGGCAAGAAAAGCAAACAGGATCAAGAGAAATAAAATTATTTTTTTACAAATTGTTATAATCACTATACAATAACAGATTATTAACCAAAATTACTTCAAACAAAAAAAGCAGAAGCCAAACACTAGTTATGTGGGAGTTTTAGTTTGGAAGCCATGTTTAGAAAGTTCTTCCATGTTGCAAAAGGACCTTAGGAAATCTGAGTTTTATTCATCTGTGGAAACAGAATTTTCTCTGTGTCCATACACATTACACTAAGGCTATTAATTACTTTGCTACATTTGGGTGTTTTATTACATTTATATGCTCCTGGAAGTCTTGAATTTCACTCAGCAGACAATGCACAGCAGGCCCAGTTGCACCCAAATGCCACATAAATGCAAAATTCATTATTTCTTCATTGACTACTATAACTAAAAGCTTTTTAAAATAATTTGTCTAAAACCAGTTTATCAATTAAGTGACACACACTACCCTTCCCACTTACACCTGGGAACCAAGACAATGAGGAACCTCAGTGTCAACTGACTGTGGCTGCCTTAAAATGATTTCCATTAACTGCTATAATTAGAATTGCCACCGACGACTGGTACAAGAACAATGGAGACTCAAAGCCAAAACATGACTTCACATGAGTTCAGTTTTTTGGACCAGACAAATAAAGCAGCAAAGACAAATAAATAGCTTAAGAGAGTTACTAAACATTATCTAATATTTGTTTTAGTTACCAAACATTACCTAATGTCTTTTAATATCTTTGTTAATCTGGAGGAGGGAACCGAGGGCACCCTCAGTCAGCTTGCAGATGACATTAAGTTTGGTGGGAGTGTTGATCTGCTGGAGGGCAGGCAGCCTCTGGAAAGAGATCTGGATTGATGGGCTGAGGCCAACTTTATGAGGCTCAACAAGGCCAAGTGCCAGGTTCTGCCCTTGGGTCACAACAACCCCTGGCAGCACTACAGGCTGGGGGAAGGGTGGCTGGAAAGCTGCCCAGTGGAAAAAGACCTGGCAGTGCAGGTCAACAGCCAAATGAACATGGGCCAGCCTTGTGTCCAGGTGGCCAAGATGAACAATGGCATCCTGGCCTGTTTCAACAATAATGTGTCCAGCAGGACCAAGGAAGACATTGACCCCCTCTGCTTGGCACTGGTGAGGCCACACCTCAAGTCCTGTGTCCATTTCTGGGCCCCTCATCACAAGAAAGACACTGAGGTGCTGGAGTGTGTCCAGACAAGAACAATGAAGCTGGGGAAGGGTCTGGAGGGTAAGTCCTATGAGGAGCAGCTGAGGGATCTGGGGTTGTTTAGCCTGGAGAGGAGGAGGCTCAGGGGAGACCTTATCACTCTCTACAGTTACCAGAAAGGAGAGTGTAGCCAGGTGGGGGTTGGTCCCTTCTCCCAGGCAACTAGTAATAGGACAGGAGGAAATAGCCTCAAGCTATGCCAGGGAGCTTCAGGCTGGACATCAGGAAGAATTTCTTCACAGAAAGGAGATTTAGAATGGGCTGCCTATGGAAGTGGTGGAGCCACTATTTCTGGAAATGTTCAAGAAACAACGGGATGTGGCACTTAGTGATAAGGTTTAACTGACTAGGTAGTCTAAGGTTGCACTCAATGATCTTGGCTTTTCCAGCCTAAATGTTTCTGTGATTCAAACTCATTCAAAGAGGGGATGGACAGCAGGGGAAAGAGGTGGCAAGAACCAGATTTTGCAAATGCATTATGGAAAAACAGACACACCTGCTCAATTGAATCCCTGTCTGGTACCTCAGGTATCCAAACACTACAACTTCTAAAGCAATTACAGCACAAACAAATAAAAAAGATATGCTGTCTTGATCTTAACCTTGACAACTGCTGACAGCATTTCAAGACAAAAAAGTTTACTTTCTTGAATAACACCATTTACCTACTTAATTTGTACATGTTCTAAGTGTTTTGATAAATCAAACATCTTAAATACCAAGGAGAACCACAGAAGGATGACTGCCTAGTCCACAACAGCTTCACTGACATGTTACAACATTATCTTGGCACTCCAGTGGCAGAGATCAGCCCTTTCAGCTCACCAATTCAGCATGGCTAGACACAGTGTGGATTGAGTACCAGCAGCCCCTACCTCAATGACTTAAAAAAACTTAACAAACAATATTGTACATAAAGAGAAAACAGAGACTAGTTTCATCTTTCTTCTTTACTTCCTGCAAAAGGTACAATGTAATTATTTTTCCGTACATCATAAGTGCCACATAATTCTATTCTAATACTTCATCCTCCCACTGAGATCAAGAGAAGTTTCTATCTGTAAGTGAAGGCTCCTTCATGCCTCAGGGGTCTAGGAAAGAGTGCAGCATGCTATGCCCACTATCCAGGACAAAATTAGTCTCTATGAAGTGAGGAGCACTAGTAACAGTGTGCAGCCACCAGAGTTTACAGGCCATAGTACTAACAATCGCCATCTATCTGGGGTCCTTTCCCCAGAAACATGCTCCAAACTGAGTTGATCACCTGCTTCTGCTAATTCCCTTCACAGGGGTACCTTGCTTGCAGGACCAGGCTATTTCTCCACATACAATTCCATCAGACAACCCCACAGTCCTCCTCCCTTACACAGGGGAATGCTAACAAGTGGCACAGGCTCCAAAAATCACCAGACCAGTGCTCTCTCTAGTCATCAGCTATATCCCATCAGCTCCAGTTTCCCAGCACCACCACAGCCACTGCAAGGACAGCTCCCTGGGATGGCTGCCTTAGGTGTCCAGCAATTCTTTATTACTTCAAAGGGCAGTTGTGTGGTCATACTATGGGCAGCTGTGGTTCCGTTTCCTCAAATCTGCCAAATCCCTATAACTGGGGCAGCTCCTCCACAACATCCTGCCAAGCAAGCACAGCTTGCAATTTGATCACTTCATTGCTACCAGCTGCTCACCTCCAACCATTGGCCACCTTTTCACACCAAGCACTAAACACCCCTGTTACCATTAGCCCAGTACTCTGTTTAAGACAGCTCCTGGCTCTGGCCCTGCTGAGATGGTAACTCCAGAGCACACTTTTCTCCAGGGATCTCAGAGGCTGAAACTGGATCACCCCAGTTCTGACCCATCCTCTTCAGAACCGGCAAGTTTTCCACCTGCTAACACACAGTCTGCATTAATGCCCCATGCACAATACATACTCTTGTAGGACAAATTCCCGTTAACAAAAACCACAACTCTTTCCAGGTTTCGCATCACTGCAAATACTCCAGAACCAGGTCATACCAGGTCCAGCTACTGCCTACATTCCCTTCCAATTACTGTCACAGGCAAAACTGCCTCAAGTCAGGCAGGTCTACTTAAATTTTTAGCAATAAATAGGCAAATAATTATCGATTTGGGTATTGAGAAAAAAAAGAAAAACAACTTTCCTGAAAGTACCTTTTGTCCTCCCTGCCCAGGCTGAGTTTCACTCAGAGACATTTCCTCCCCATTTTTCTATCTGGAAGACTTTTTTTGCACAGTTCCTTTCACTCACTCTCTCTCCTGCCCTTCAGCAAGACAACATGGGAGGCAAGGGTCAGCACGTAAATGTTCTCCTGCCACACCTTGCTTCTCACTTATTTTGCTCCCCTGCTGGTTGTGTCTCAACTGTCACTCTGCTCTTGCAGGTGTAACTGCTCAGGAGTGACTAACCACAGACTGCAATCCCTTTGGCTGAGCACCTGTTCCAGTATGGGCCTGCCACTGGCTGCAGCCTCCGCATGGGTGAGTCATCCACAGGTTGCAGTTCCTCAGGGTGGGTTGCCTGAGAGGTCAAAGTCCCTTCAGAGTTATCTTACCTGCAGCCCAGAGTGTCCCTCCTCCAGTGTGCCATCTCCACAAGAGGCAGTGCCTTTGAAGTGGTAGCTCCTGGTGCACTAACTACCCAAAAGTGTACCCTTCCCTCTCGTCCTCCCCTCTTCTTTCTTCTCATGTCTTTTAGTGTATCTCATCCTTCTCTCTCCTGTTTATCCTCTCACATGTCTTCCCTTATATCCCCATTTGTGTCTCCTGCCTCTTACAGCTGTCACTATTTCTCAAAGATTTATAAGCAGCAGCACCACACAGGGTAACCTGAAAGGCTGAGGTACTACATGCACTGGACTGTTTTCATCTGCTTCAAAACTGTTCAAAATCAGCTGTGTCCACGGTAGTCCATGGCCTCTTCCCCCACTAAAGCACCCTTTCTGCTCCCAAGTATGAAAAACCTGCTATTTGTGTCCAGGACAACCCACACAGCTATTTGCAAGAAAGAAGTTAATTATCCAAGTGAATATAAGACTAAGGGTAAGTCAACTAGACTAGAAAAAAAATTATTAGAGCTTATAAGTGATTTCACATTTAAAAAAAAAAATGCAACCCCCCCCAAAAAAATAAACCCAAACCAAAGCAAACAAAAAACCTCCAAACTGAACAAACTAAGGGAAAAAAACCCAAACAACGCAAGGTAACTAAGATAAAGGGCAGAAGAAGCAAAACTCTGGCATCTAAAAATTCAGCTCCAGAACTGTGGATTGGATCAGTGGACAGCGAGTAGGATTCAGAACTGCCTCTTCCCAGAGCATTGTAATTAGTGGCACAGGGTCTATCTAGTTTGAAGCTTGCCAATAGTGGTGTCTCCCAAGGTTCAATATTGGGCCCAGTATTGTTGAACTTACTCATCAATGACCTGGATGAAGGAGCAGAGGCCTCCTCAGCAAGTTCACTGATGGCACAAAGCTGGGAGAAGTGGCAAATAGCCCAGAAGGATGTGCAGCCCTTCAGAAGGGCCTCAGCAGGCTGGAGAGATGGGCAGAGAGGAACTGGCTGAAATTCAGCAAAGGCAGATTCAGGGTCCTGCACCTGGGGAAGAATAACCCCCTGCACCAGCACAGGCTGCTGGAAAGCAGCTCTGTGGAGAAAGCCCTGGGGGTCCTGGTGGACAACAAGGTGTTCGCGAGCCAGCAGTGTGTGTGTCTTTGTGTCCATGAAGACCAATGATCTGCTGGAGGAAGAACATTAGGAAGAACACTGCCAGCAGAGGTGAGGGAGGTGATCCTACCCCTCTACTCAGCCCTAGTGAGGCCTCCCCTGTAGTGTTGTGTCCAGTTCTGGGCTCCTCAGTACAAGAAAGACATGGAGCTACTGGGGAAAGTCCAGCAGAGGGCAACAAAGATGATTAAGGGACTGCAGCATCTCTCTTACAAGGAAAGGCTGGGGGAACTGGGCCTTTTCAGCATTGAGAAGAGACAGCACCACATCAATGTCTAAGCACCTGAAGGGAAGGTGACAAAAGGATGGAGTCAGATTCTTCTTGGTGGTGCCAAGCACAAGGATGAGAGGCAAAGGGCTGTGGAGTCTCCCACAATTCAAGAACCGTCTGGACACAATCCTGTGCCATGTGCTCTAGGATTTTCCTGCTTAAGCAGGGAGGTTGGACCAGACTGACACACTGTTGTCCCTTATGCCCTTACCCTTGCTTTCAGCAAGGGCTGTGATTTGTCATAGATACCCCTCAGATGCAATG
>JAWWTY010000088.1:22093613-22114692 GCA_035222235.1 Margarornis squamiger
TACCCCTCAGATGCAATGGAACAGCAAGAAAGGTGAACAGATAAGCACAAGTAAAGCAAACAGAAACTCAGATATTTTCTAATCCTAGTAGTGATGCAAGAGTGGCCTTTTACTTAAGAGATCAAAACATGACCTTCTACAAAGAGAGGCATTCTTAATCCTTTCCCCACATGCCCACAGACAATTCCTCTGCCAGACGCTAGCTGCTCTGTCAGTCAAAAACACAAACCCTGCTCACAAACTCTGAAAGTATTTTTACTTGCGCTTATCCAAGAAGGGTCTAGCCCACTATATATATATTTGTTTTTACTAGCACTACCATAATTTCCCAATACAAAAAGGAAGCGTACTTATGGCTAGAATTTTGCTTGGCTGGCACAGGGTACAGTGCTCCTTCAGCTGTTCTGCTGTACCGTCGCTGCACAGTCAAACATCACACCTTTTCTAAGTGCCGCACACGCTGGCCTCCCACCGTGGCCGGAAAGCCTCCCTTCACAGGTGCACCAGCACACAACACCCTAGCCTTCCCCGGCAGAGGGAAAGGCAAAGGAGCAAAGATCAGGGCGCAGAGCCAGAGGCAGAGCCCCACAGAGGGTGGTTTTCACCCGGGCAGCGATAGCAGGGACCAGCCGTCTGTGTCTGTGTGTGTGCCTGTGTGTGTGTGCGGGGACGCGGCGGGCGGGCGGCGCTCCCACCACCACCACTGCGGGGCCGCGGGCCCGGGGACGGAAGAACGCGTTGCCATCCACCCATCCATCCATCCACCCATCCATGCACCCACCCACCCCGCCGCAGCCCGGCGCTTACGTGTAGATGATGGACATGAAGTGCATAAGCCAGAGCACGACGAAGAGGACGAGCCCGAAGATGGCGAGTCCCTCCAGGGCGAGCGCCAGCACCGCCATCCCCGCGGGGGCCGCGGCGGCGGAGCGGAGCGGGGCGGAGGGGAGCGGAGTGCGGGGCGGGCGGCCCAAGGACCGTGCGGGGACCGTGCGGGGACCGTGCGGGGACCGTGCGGGGACCGTGCGGGGACCGTGCGGGGCGGCGGTTGCCGCGGTTGGCGCTCGGGTGGGCGCTCCGTTGGGCGCTCGGGCGGCTCCGGGGCCGGCGATGCTGTGGCTGCTGTCGCGGCTGCGGCTGCCGCGGCTGCTGTCGTCGTGGCTGTGGCTGTGGCTGTCGCTGCTGCTGCTGCGGCGGCGGCGGCGGCGGCGGCGGCGGCGGCGGCGGCTGCTGCTGCTGCTGCTGCTGCTGCTATGGCTGTGGCTGTGGCTGCCGCTCCTCCCCGGGCTCGGCGCGGCCGCCGCTGCTGCGCCGGGATCCGCCGCCGCCTTTCTGTCAGCGCAGGAGGCGGAGCGGGGCGGGCGGGCACATCCGCCACGGGCCCGGCCCCCGCCCGCTGCAGGCTGACCTTGGGCCCGGCCCCCTCGGTCGGTGCGGGGAGAAGGCGGTGGGTGGGAAGGAGAAGGACGGGGAGTGCCCTGCCCGGCCTTTCCCTGCCCTTCCCTGCCCGGCACGGCCCGGCACGGCCCCGGAGGGGCGATGGGTCCGTGTCGTCCGGCCTGGCTGCGGGTGGGTTTTAAAAGCGCTGAGGTGGGAGACGGGGCAGCGGGAGCTGGATCTGTTCAGTTTAGAGAAGAAAAGACTCAGAGGGGACCTCAGTAGTGCATATAAAAGGAAAATGCCAAGAGGAGGGTGCCAGACTCTTTTCGGTGGTGCCCAAGGACAGGACAAGGAGCAGTGGCCATAAACTAAAACACAAGAAGTCCCACCTCAACACGAGGAAGAACTTCCCTCCCCTGCGAGTGGCAGAGCACTGGAACAGCTGCCCAGAGAAGTACTGGCGTCTCCCTCTCTGGAGACATTCCCAACCCACCCGGACGCGCTCCTGGGTCACCTGCTCTGGGTGGGCTGGACTGGGCGATCTCCAGAGGTCTCTTCCAACACTTAACTATTCTGTGACTTTGAGATCTTACACAGCGGGGCTGGCATAGGGCTGCACAGCCTTTGTGACCTTTCTTTACTGCTTTTGAGCCTAAATGCTTTCTCGGTGACGTTGAATGCTGCAGGACAGGATTGCTATTTCCAGTCTAGGTGTGCACCTGTGAGTCGCCGGTGGTGCTGATCTCAGTGAGTCAGAGCAGCTGCCCCGCGGATCGGGGCGATGCCAGCAGTCACACTGCCACTGCCATCTGCAGGGCCCAAGCAGTGCTAAAGAAACCTGGCAACTACCAGCCTTGGCTATGTTTGGGTTAGTGCCCAGTTAATTAAAGTCACTTGCTCGTTAGTAGTCATCTGAGCCTGCTATTCTTGCCTCTATTTCATTACAGTGGTTATAAAAATTCCTATTACCATGATCTTTCCCCATTTTTGAGGGAGTTCATATGAAGAAACCTCCCAACACTTCTGCTCAGCTTCTACAGTTTTGCATTTTGGATCTGGGGTCAGAAATGGCAATTTGTCTGTTTTCACTGGTTGTGTAATAGGCAAACATGCTTTGCGCTAAATGTTGTAAACTTAACTCCAGTACTCTGGGGTATGCTGTGGGAAGATAGAATGACTTGACCACCTGTGCCTGCATACAAAGCTTGCCAGAAGAAGTATAGCTACGCATAAGAGATTATGGGTTACCAGTACATGAGAAACTGCACTTTTTCTCAGGACTCTTGACTAATAATGAAAGCCAAACATTGCAGCGTATGCACATTCTCATGTAGGTTTTTTGCATCCACAGCTGCTAGGAATGCAGGTGAAGGAGTGTTCATAAATTCTGCTAAAAACTCAGTTGTGGTTTTGAAAAATTCTAGTTACTGCGATGCTTTGAAACTGTACAAGAATTAGGTTTCAACGTAGCTCTAATTGTATATGAGAAGTTAGGATGTAGCGATTTAAGGCAATTACTGCCAGAAAAGATGGGACCTCAAGTGATGCGGAATGGACTAAATTAAAAGAACAGTTTAAAATTGAAAGTGAAAAGCTACTGATAAGTGCTAAGAACAAATGAAGTATCAGTCCATCCTGGAGCCAACACTGCCTGTGTAGTCTGTTAGTTTCTGGTTAATATTAGTGTCCACATAAATAAATCCTGGGGACAAGCAACATTCCTTTTCACTGGCTTCAGTGTTTCATATTATAATTTCCTTAAAATTAAATTTTCAAATAAAACAAATTACTTTAATTTAAAATTCCCCTATAGTGTTTCTATCTAATTTGCAACTGAAAATGGCAGTCAGATTTTTTTCTATTTGTTATTGCAGTTAGAGTCTAATGATGACATTTATAGTGACTTAAGATTGCCTCAATGAGCTTTATATGCATTTTTTAGCCATGATTTGAATTGTCATGCTCAATTTTGGCACTGTCACAAGACTAGTCTAGCCAGAGAATAATGAGCTGATATGTATGAACTGTTGGAATATAGCTGGTATAACCCTTACTTGGCCGGCTTGCATTTCTCTTCCAAGGCAGAAACAGCCTAAACAAAACAGTATCTTGTATTAAAATATCGCAGTACAGGGAATTGAGGAACACTGATGGTGTGCCTCTAGTAGTCAGTTTAGCAAATAATCACAGTTTATTAACCTGAAGCAGTAAAGCTTATTCTCTGTCCTAGAAGGTGTCTGCCTGGGAGAGAACATTGACAGGCCACTTATTGTGCAATAGGTAGGGTTAATGGCTCCATGCAAATAAACTTTGCTGAGGCTTCTTCATAAATAAAATGAATGTAGGTTATTTAACCTGCTACTGACTCTTTTACTTCAGCAAACCATACTGATGAATGAGCAGTGCTCAAAAACAATCTTAAACGGGAAAATACCAAGCTAGCATAAATAACTGTTTAAAAAAAGATCCATCTTACTGCCATCCTCTCTGGTATGTCGTTCTGTCCTCTGGTTGTGTGGGGAGAAAAACTTCTCTGTCATGAAGCATTTAAGGTAAAAAGCTGCAGCACTCAGCGTTCAAGTTGATGTCTGGTTTAAAACCAGAAGCTCCAATATACTTTCAGGATTATGGTGGAAGGCTGGTACATTATGGCCTTCAGCCTGAGAAGCTTCTCTAGTCAAATCCTGAAACATGGATTCTTTCAGGAGATATATGAATTTTAGTGGGGGAACAAAGAGTAAAGGTTCCCTGGAGCTTGCAGCCATCTGGACCTGTGGCAGTTCCGTGGTAAAGGATGTGCCCTTGGTCTCCCTTGTGATAGTACAGAGTGGAGCAATTCACAGACAGCAATATTCCTCAGGTGGTGCGTATCTGCCTCCTCCTCAAAGGCTGCTCATTGTGCCACTGGGGAATGACAGACCCTGGTGTTTTAACTGAGTGCTTTGGACTTAATGCTAGTATGTACTGTGTTTAAATTAAAAACAAAATCAACCTCCCCATGTGCTATAGAGCTACTGTTCTTGATTCATTCATAATTTTGACAAAATATTGATGAATTTAGTTAACAGTGTTTGAGTGTAGTTTGTTGCAGACTGAAAAAGATTCATTTAATAGAAATCTCCTTTGTAAGGATCCTAAGTGGCCTAGATATGAGACTTTTTGTTATGACAGCAAAAATGATGCAATGTAAACACTCATGTAATTTTGAACTGATAAAAAAGGATATGTATAATTAGATAGTTAATGAAAGAACATTAGTGTATTAACCTGTAGTGTTACTGGTATTAGTGCTGAGAAGAGTGTGGAAACTGAAACCACAAAAGTTTCCCTTAGTAGTATATCTGTGGAAGCTTTTAACCCCAACACAAACATTCCGGTTTTCTTCTAAACCATTGGAGTTTCTGTTGAACACCAGTGTTTAAATAAGCTCAAGAGAGAGAAAACTGAGATCTAGTTCTCCACCTTCATATGGCAAAACAGTTTGCTGCCTGTATTACAGTTAAAATTGTATTCAAAATCCACTGAAATGCTATTTCAGAGTTTGCGTGTGCCTTTGTTAGTATCTCCAAGTATATACTCTCCAGTTCACTGTACTGCTGCTTTTTCTGTGTAGAATGATAACACTGAGGTTCTGGCCAAATAGAAGGCAAGAACAAATTAGCTTTCTCTTGTTTATGTGCATTTTTCTCTATGAAAATAGGAAAATAAGGTGACAGACAGTGGAAGTTTTCCCTTTGTATAATGATCAGGTCCACTAATGCATCTGAAACTGTACTCTGAGACTGCTTTTAAAATACCTTATTATAAAGGGAACATGTGTTGGTAAGAATTGTGTGTCTTCAAAGCATGTTTTCACAATTAAAAATGTGAAATGTCTGTCTCTGAGGGCAAGCAGGATGTTAGGTATGTATAGGTAACCTTTTATTAAAATTTCTCTTTTGTTCCTTTTTTAAAATTAAATCAAAGAAATGTGTATATTACTGTTCTGCATGTTTGTTATTATATAAATACTCAGTATTACACCTTACTTTTGTTTAAATGTTTAAGTTATGAAAAACCTATGCAGCCACTAGTTGGAATTGATATAGAAATCTAGGCAATTGCTCTCTACTTGTTAGTCTCCATAACTGAGTGAGTTCAGAATTTTATTCAGTTCTTAGAGAACTTGTAAATATAAAACTCTGTCTAGTAGGAGGAAGAGAGAGACCAAACTTATTAGACAACTCTGCCAGTTGTCAGTAACAAGCTATCTAATCAGCATATGTGAAGTAGCCTTTGAGGTTTAACAAGTGTGGTTCTAGGCTAGCCATAGCAGTCTTTCTGTTGTCTGGCACTGTGTCTCAACAAATCAACAAATAAGTAGATACCAGAGCTCTTTATGCCCAAGGATGAAAAAAGTTAAAGCTGCAGCTTGCAGTGAAACGTCAAAGTACAAATCTACGAGAAATGAGAATTCACTACTTTTGATATTCAGAAATCTTTTTGTAAGAGAATACGAAAGCAGTTTTTTAAAAAATTCTCAAACAGTACTGTAAGATCCGTGCAACTGTTTCAGGCAGACAGCATTTTTCTTGACAAATTGATCCAGCTCTACACTAATCTATAAACCTCCCAATTATTGCTGCTGAAAACAATTATGTTTATGCACTCAGCATTGAACTATGGAATACTTGAAGAATAATTACATTTAGACAACCAAGGTAATTTCATAGAGTCACAGAACAGTTGAGTTTGGAATAGATTTCTGGAGATCATTTGTTCCAACCTACTGCTTGAGCAGGGTCATCTGAAACAGTTTGCCGAGTGGAGTTTGTCTCCATCCTCATTATGCTCCCTGACCAGGTATTTGTGCACATCAGTAACATTCCACTGAGCCTTCTGCAGGTTGAACAATCCCATCTCTTTTGGTCTCTCCTCATATGTTTCTGTTATCTTTGTGACCCTAAGCTCATCTATTTCTGTGCCCCAGGTAGTGGCAATGCACAGAACAATGAAAACCATGATGCTGTTGGCCTTCTTTGTCCAAGTGGCACATTGCTGCTTACGGCTAACTTTGTGTCCCCCGGCACCCCTGTGTCCTTCTCTGCAAAGCTGCCTTCCAGGCAGTTGGCCCTCAGTGTGTACTGCTGCCTTGGATTGTTCCTCCCCAGATCCAGAGCATAGCAATTCTCTTTCTTGAACTTCAGTAAGTTCCTGCCAGCCCATTTCTGCAGAATCCCCCTGATTTCTGCAGAATTCTGTCAAAATCCCTCCGAATGGCAATCCACCCATGTACATTGTCAACCAATCCTCCCAGTTCTGCATCATTTGCAAACTTTCTGCAGGTTGATGTCATTAATGAAGATGTTAAACAGCACTGGCCCTGCTATTGACACTTGATGTATTCCAATAGTGACTGGCCTCCAGGTGGATTTCTTGCCACTGATTGCAAGGCTTGGGGCTTGAAAAGGCCCAAGGGAATAGAGAGCAGCCACAGAAGAATGCTAAGTAGTGATGTTTCATGACTGAATAGGTCACCAGATTTAAAGTTAATGTTGGGTGCTTCCATTAACAAATATTTTATGCTCCAAGCATACCTGTAGATACAATTAATAAACTTAAATATATTTATAGATACCGATACAAAAATTGGTCCTTGAGAAAGCAACTGGTGCACTCCTGGGCCCCAGCACTGAACAGCCATGGTACAAAAATGGTGGCTAGTGTAGGAGGTGGTTGCTGAGTTCAATGGAAGCAGATCCAGGAGCAGCTGGAAAGCTCAGAGTTCTTTCCTACTACTACAGCCATGACAGTGTGGAAGCAAAAGCACCTTGGCTAGGTAGGTAAGCAAAATCATAAAGATGGTCACTACTTCTCAAAGCTTAGAGGGTGGAAGAAATAAGTGCTTTAGAAAGATATCTGGCTTGGAAATCAGGCTCAGCCCTTCCTTGAGGCAGAGTGCCTGGCAACTTCTGAAGTCCACATTAACACACTGACTACAAGATAACTCGTGATTGAATATAGTCATCAGGATATCTCACAGAGTTTTCTACTCATGTCTCAAGGGCTAGAATTATAGCATACACCATTAGCTTCGTCAGAGACATCCCTAAGGAATGCCTCTTTCCCAAACACATCCAAACATATGAGCTATGTTTGGGTCTTCCCCAACCCCTGCAGAATTGCCAGCCATCCAGGAGTAGCTCTCATATGGAGTGCTAAAATGTCCTTTCTGATATCTGTGAATATTTGCATGCAATTTCCCAGAATGTGAATGGAGGTACACAGTGAAGGTGGAAAGAAGGGTTATGTATGAGTAACTAGAATGCACTGAGACATCTGTTCTAGCTGTGTGCTTGGTTCTCATCGCAAAGAGTCATCAATTTGTAGCAGTGATAGAAAGGAACAACTTGACACGCACAGACTACTTGGGGGCTGTTGAAAGAACCTGTGGATGGTGTAGCCTGATGATAAAAATAAACCAGTAAAATTGTTAAGAATAAAAGTTGTCTGGCATTTTACAAATAATTTTTATGAAGTTATTTTAGTGGTTATTACCTAAGTGTTTTAGAAACAGTTGTTTCTAAATAGTTGTTAACACGGTATTTTAGTCAGATACGAATGATTCCAGAGTTGCCCATTTAGCTGTTACTGCTGATTTTCCATCTTACCACTCTGCTTTCTGACATCCCATTTTCTTTATTTTGTGAAAATAAGCTCCAAAATAGAGTTCTACTCACAGGAAGATGAAAAAAGCAGCTGTGCAAATGTATTTCATGACCACCTTGTGCAAGTTTTCCTAACTCTTTCTCGGGAGCACCTCTTATTAACCATGTCGAATATACAGATACACATCCTGCAAAAGTAGTGCCTGCATTTCTGTACCTTCTGTGTAAAGAAGTTGCAAGCAACAGGCCCCTAATACCTAAGAAGCTCCCCTGTCCCAAACTGTGTACTGTGTTTATAGTCCAGACCTCCTATTTCAAACAGAGAAATGTTGGGTTTTTTCCAGCACAAAATAACTGTTTTGTTCAGGACTTGCAGCAGTGCAGCCATTTTCACAATTGTGTGCTGAACTGGGTGATGCTAATAGATCGAGGCTTCAGTCAGTAGCTACTCCTGTACGTCTGGGAAGTGCACTGTGTGTGGTGAACTGAGTCCTGCATGCAGAGGAACTCATTGGCAGCTCGGTTGTTCCTTACCCAGCTCACTGGGATCATCTATTCTGAACTATGCCTCCTATTTTCCACAGTAGTTGCAGACTCTGGGCTTTGCACAGGGGCATGCATCCAGTTAGAAGTAAGGAGGGTGACCTGACACGTCTGAGCCGTCAAGTTTCCTGTGTTGTCTTTGTGGTTATTTCTACTGTGGTTGTTTAATTACCACTTTCACAGTGAAGCAGCTGGTAAGTGGCTCAAAGACTAATATATATTGAATCTAGACAGGCACAGTTTGAAACCAGAGTTTTCAGTTTCTTTCTAGATAACCAATGCTATCTGAGTTCTTGTTTCTAAAAACATTCAACATTTGCACAGCATTTTCACATTTTTTGCATATGAAAGGTCATCCTTGGTTGTGTTGTTATGTCCTGATTGACGTGAGTTACTCCTTAAGAAAGTGGGAAAAACTGTCGGGCAAATTAACAAGCTTCAGTTACCATTTAAGCCCATTAGAAAAGCACATTTTAATGTTCTTCTAAATTTCTTTGCAAAATAATATTCTAAAAATTAGGCTCAAAACAGGTGAGAGAGAAGGCTGAACTTTGATTTATTACAGTGGAGTTGGCTCTGAAAAGAACTCCCCCTTTTCAAACAGAGATTTGACAAAATTCTGTGAATATTTTCCTTTCTCTAAGCAGAACCTATTTTTGTTTGTTGTAAATATTGTTAGGTGTTGTGTGAATTGGGTGCATGCTGGGGGCTGCTAATTAGAAGAGGTTTGGGATTAGAGCTCTTAGAGTCATGGTCTTTTCAGGTAGCAACTTTAATACTTTACTTAGGAGTTTTTTTGAAAGTTCAGTTTTGGCATTGACCCAGAGAGTGACTTTTGTATAGAGATGTACAGACAGAAATGAATGTGATTTGGTATGGATGAATGGCAGAATGCTGTCCAAAATGATGCCCCTAAAATGGAATATCTACTCACCTGCTTCTGGAGGCAACTGCCCTCAGCAACCATCAGTGTCTGTCATCAGGCTAGCTTACATTTGTAAGAGCAGAGTCTTGCTGGGAACAGAAGTAGGAGCAGCTGGTTGCTGTCATGTTAATGTTAGTGATATCTATCTGGATATCAAGGATGAAACAGTGGGAACAGCTGCAGAATCCTTCAAAATTTCACCTTGTCCAGAAGGTATTTTTAAAATAAAATAAATTTTGATTTATTTTAAAAAAAAAAAAGGTGACCAAATGATTGAGTAAATTCCCCCAATTTAATTAAGTTTGAAGTTTCAGCCCAAAGTGCAAAAGTGAAAGCCACAGCATTCTTGATTTGTCTGTTTTGCTTGTCTGCAAGCCTTCTGCTGTTTTATCTGTGCCAAAACCCCCTGTGGTAGAAAAAAACCTACTCTTGAATGGTCTTATCTTGAGTGCACTTGGAGATGTCATGGACATTGGCACTGTGTCTGGAAGACACAGCTGCTGTGCCCTTTGCCTAGGACAAAAAGTTCAGTCCTTCACTGCTGAGTCATAACTGGGTGAATCAGCTGAAATACAGGCAACAGGTTCATTCGGTGTATTTGTCATTATAAGCCATCGTTGTATTGCATCATGTATTTCAAACCCATGATGTCAATGTAAGGTGTGACAGTTAATTGTGATAAGTATGAAGAAGGAGTCTACAAATTACTTCATCCTCCAAAAGGGACTATTACAAGATTATATCTTCTCATTCATTTCTTAGTGACTCGTTCTGGTTTGTATTACAGTTAAAGGTTCTTTTTAGGCATGTAATCATGGTAAGTCTGGACACAAAGAGACTGTATTCTGTTTCTGTGTATCACAACTGTAAGGACCTGGGCACAGCCAGAAACAAATAGGCATTTTGTCTTCAGCACACTTCATCATGATTGAATCAGAAACATTTTATGCATCCCTTACTAGTAACCTTGCTTTTGCCCTTTCATTCTTTTTCCCTCTCAACCTAACAGAAATAGTCCTCGGGCAACAAATGTTTTGTGTGTGTGTGTGTGTGAGTGCAAACATTAGATATGGTTAAATGGACAATGTTCCTTGACAGGTTAAAGACATTTCTTTGCTTGAATATGTATTTGTGTGCTCAATACAGGCTTACCTTGCTTTTTGTTGGGGTGTGATGTACTGTTTCTCAATGCCATGAGAGAACAGGCAGCTCACCCAAGAGGCTTGTGTCACATGAACAGGTGTGGCTTTGAAAGAAACTCCAGACTATTTCCAGCAGGAACTTATTCACCGCTGAGTCTTCTCAACGTTACCTACTTGTGAGAGTGGAGCTGATAAGCAAACTCTCATTGGGCAATAAAGCTATGCATGGCATGAAGTAATCAGTTTTCCTAATTTTTATCCGCATTTCTGAGGGGTAAGAAGATCATTCTCTAGGCTACAATTTTCAATTAACACAATTTTAATATGTGTAATATGATAAAATCATGTCATAATTCACATAGCTATGTACATGCAAAATCTTCAAGATTTTTAATTATAATTTCGTTTCACTTCTACTCTAAGTCTGTTGCATATTCTGTGGTACTACAAAGAAACCAGACTGTTCCTCAAGGAGCTTCTAGTCATGTACTACAAAGACAATAAACAAAGATGGGGCATTAAATAGGAGAAATTAAGGTTA
The DNA here is from genome assembly GCA_035222235.1 of Margarornis squamiger. Classification (NCBI taxonomy): domain Eukaryota; kingdom Metazoa; phylum Chordata; class Aves; order Passeriformes; family Furnariidae; genus Margarornis; species Margarornis squamiger. Next base: position 22,104,792 of record JAWWTY010000088.1, read on the forward strand.
CAACTAAAACATTTAGTTTTAATACCATGGAGTATAGAGATATCAGAAATCCATTTCATAGTCTCTCTACAGCAATATAACAAATATAAAATACTAGAGCATAAAACTCATTTAAGCACAGTAGCTGAATCAATTTTGCTATGATAATTCTGATAAATAAGAATGCAAGGAGTTGCTGTGTACTCAGAAATACAAAGGAATCAAAATTACAACATTATTTTCATATTAAAAGTACAAAATAACTTTCTAACACACCACTAAATTAGGGCTTAATTTTAAATCATGCCCTTCTTAAGAAAGCAATCTCTGTGTGCATGTTCACTGGACACACTACTGGGTTCTTCTGTTTGTTCTCAACTTAAAAGTAAATGCAGTTTCAGTGGATGCATCAGTTGACCAGTGAAATGATTCTCAGCAGATTTAGAGCTTTGTAAACAGCAAAAAAACGGTTTCAGGACACAGGGAATATTGAATATTTGTTACAACAGTCTTAGGCTGCTTCCTGATTCTGGTTACTGAAGTGTTTTGCAAAACGTTTTCATTAAAAGATAATCTCTTTGTTATACTTTCTAAGAAAGTTGGTAACATTAGAGTGGTTCCTATCTGTTGGCTCCAGTGAACGAAGGCTTCTTTTTAAGTGATAAACATGAAGAATAATTTTCTTCTATCACATTGTTTCTTTGTTTAGTATCTAAATGCCACAGTTATTTTCTGAAATACATATCTCAAGTGCTTTTCCCCTTTAGTCCCAAAGCTTGCTGCACTTCTCTTATTTTCCTAATCCACACATTTTACTGAATGGGAATGTGTCCAACAGTTTTCCCATTTTTGTGAAGCACCATGTCTACCTACAGAGATGCAGAGATACTCTGTATTCTCTTTGTAACTGCAAAGGAAACAACACATTAAAACCCCTTTCAAGCCTAGAACTGGGCTCATATTCAGTGACGAAGGGGCACCAGGAGAACATCTCCAGAGGTAATACGAGAAGTGACACTGATATCCCAAATGCCACACATATCTACATACGCCACCGTGCCATATATAGATTACTCTCTATTGATTCAACTTTCAGCTTCTGTATGCTTAATATCTGGGATGTCCCTGAGCACAGTAAATGCTCCCTAAATACTTCGTTCATTTTTGTGTGCTGTTCTAGCTGTGCACTCCTCCTAATTCCCTTTTTCATGAACCTCAGTCCTTTCATATGTGGGTAAAAGGGGAATGTGCCCATTTGACTTCACAGGGCCTTTCTATACCCTGCACTCTGGCTGTGCTGCCCCACATCTGTCCTGTAGTGTACACCCTGCTCTGAACCTGCTCCTCCTTCTCTCCTCTCAGATCACTCCCATCCCACAGCTAAAGGAGATCTATTCCTGGGAAAGTGGGTCTAAGTGAGCTTGAAATAAAAGAAAAGGCAGTGCCTGCTTTAAAACATGACAGTGAGTACTCCAAAAGTGAACAAGAGACTTGGCATAGTTCGTTTGATGGGTTTGATGTAGATACCTTGAAACAGAATGAGGACTCAGGTTTTCAAAGAGGGAACTTGACCTTCAGAGCCTGGAGGACCTCAAGACCTACCTCTACTCAGTGACCATGTTGTTCAAGCACCTCTCTTGTTGCCAACGCTCAATTTTACAACCTTATACATGCGTTTACTGATACAATACACAGACTCTTGTCCTCTCACTAGTCACTATAACTTGATGCTAACATTTTTAGCAGTTCAGTTGCTTTGTGCTGTGTTCCTGTTCAATGGTCAAGAGTCTGCAATGCCTGAATGTTGTTATATGACCCAGTAATTTTTCCATTTCAGTCCAACTTCATCTCTCTTACTTCTTATTTGAGATCCCTTTGCAGGCCCTTGATTTCTAAAGAGAGTTAGCCAAGGGATTCCAGGCTTAGTGATATAAATGACAGTAAAATGAAGTACATGATAAGTCATACTTAAAATACAGATCTGAAATTTTCTGCCATAGATGTACGCCAAGTAAAAAGAAGTTCACGGTAGCTATAAACACTTCTGGAGGACTAGGTGAAATCCAGAAAGCCTCCTGTTTTGTTTCTACATGCTACAGGTCTGCTTAGACCCTGCTCAGCACATGCAGCTTGTTCCAGCTTCCTCACCATCCCAACATCAATCTGCTGTAAGTCAGGGTTTCTGAGGATCTGTGGCTGAGAGATCTGTCTTCTGAAGCACTTGCATGGAAAAAGAAATTATCCTGGATTGATACACGAGTTTTATTATCACTCTTGCTTTAAGTCTGCTGAGAAAGAAACAGAAATAGCACCTCACATAGCTGAGAACAGAAGAGATATCCCAAACCAAAAAAAGAAGAAGAAATCAGAGTGTGATAAAGTAAAACAAAAAGCAGGCACTATTATTAAACAACCAGACAAAATTTTATTCAGCTTGGGTTGTCAACAGGAAAAGTGGATCAAGTCAGAAAGGTGCAGACCTTCATAAACCTTGACAGTCACCAGAATACATAAGAATGTTGTTCAGAAAAATACATAGCATGAGTGTTTGGAGACATAGCCATGTGTTGTGTGGGTTTGGGCCACACAGGCATTGTACAAAGCCCATGTGTGTGTCTTGCTTGCAATAAGCAGTGTGTGCAGCTTACCAAACACAGACACTGATCACTGTTTTGCAAGTTGCATTTCTCACTGAAATGAATGAGTGGCCTGCTGGTGCAGGAATGTTTGGCTCATAGAATTACATATTTCTGCTGATATGTAATGAAGTGCAGCACTAGGAGTCATTACTGGCTAAGAGCTTTACTGAGAATATCTGCAGCATACACTTGTGTATCTCTAATGGCTGTGATTATGATGCACGCAGTGCCAACCGTGCCATCAGCAATACACAAGGCAGAAAACAAACCTCTTCCTCCTTTCCCAAAGTTCAACATGTTTTTCTAACTTTTTGTTCCAACTTATATCCATTTGTGTGGCTTTTAAATTTTTATTCTGCCTTTTTTTATATCACATCTGGAAAAACCTAATTTTTGCCCAAAAGGACTGAAATGCTGCACTGACTTGCAGACAGTTCAGAAGGGATTTTGTTTATATTTGTCCTGTCAGGGCAGTGGTTTTCTGTCACCTTGATCACACTTGCTGTCAACTTCACAGAAACCTTTCCCTGAGTCCTTGAATTATGGTCTGTGTGTCTTTAGAGTCATGCCTTTAAAGATCTTTAAGAAAGTTTTCACATTGATGCCCAGTCTTGCTTTTTCACTGTGTTCTAAGTCCCCCAAGATGGCCAGTGGAATTTTAGTGCTAACATTATTTTACTATAACACTATTTTAGTGCCTTCTTCTTCTATATACACAGTGGATTTCTGAAAAACCTTGTTAGAAGTAAGATGATCATATTTATGCAACATATTTTGCAATCGTACCTCTTAGGAAAAAAAAGCTAATTTGTATTGCTGTCAGATCACATGAATTCAAATAGTGTGAATTTTGGTAATGATTAAGCAAAACCTGACCACATTGATCTGAAGTTTACAGTCAAGGAGACCCTGGATTTTACTTCCAGTGAGGCTAAATTCCTTGGATCTAGCAGAGGGAAGAGGGAGCAGGAGAAATGCTCAATTCACAAGCAGCTTAACTCAGTGCCTGGGAAAAATTAAATGACAGCTGTTTGCTGATGGACGTGAGCAAAACTTTGGGACAAGATGAGATTATAAAGCTCTTAATGTCTCTCTACTGTTCTATATCTATTTCACTTTATAGAATTTTGATTGTAGGCAGAGGTCCAGCCTTCCTAGAGCTCCTTAGCTTGACGAATAGACAGACATTTTAGAAAATTAAAACCTTTCTGTATGGATGCAAAAAGTCATCTCAGCTTCTTGAGAATAATATATGATGGCATTCACACCAACAGCCAAGCATTGTCAGTGCTGTAATTATTTACAGGACAGTACAGGTTATAAGAATTTGACTAAGAAGGTAGTGCATTCTATGCTATTTTATCTTGCTCAGTACCTTCAGATACCTTAGTGCCTCCATGGAATTTTGATGAGGACAGGTGACCATAGGATCTCTCTATCCATATCTTGATTGTACAAGGGTGTACGAACATGCAGAGACTTGCCTCACTAATTGCACAGGTGAAGCAACTATGTTCCATTTCCTGTTACCAAGTGTATTGCTATCTATAGAGCTCAGCAGTTTATAAATATTGCTACAGCTTCTTATCAGAACTACATCAACCACAGTATTTCACAACTGTTCCATATGAAAGTGTTCCCAGGTACCAGGGTGTGTTCAAGAAGGCCTGGGCAGAATACTGCACAAGCCTATGTTAAGCAAGAGCAAACAAATGAGCAGCCTTCTCTTCCTTCCCTTGTATAACAACCCCCACTCTCATGTGCATTTCCCATAGCGATCCTGACGAGCCATGAGCAGACATTATTGCAGTACTGGCCAGCACTGGAAATTCTGCCAAAAGTGTCTTAGCATTGTTTTCATGTACCTGGTCTTTCTTTTGTCCTGAAATGACTACTATTCTGGGTGAGGAAACAGTGGAAAGCACACCTGAGGAAGCAAATTTTAACTGTGACCTTTTCCTCCCTCTGCTTTGTTTTCCGGAATGTTAACATTAACTGTTACCCTACTTTTTTAATTTTTAAAAGGTATCTTTTTTCAGCCTGCAAGCTGATTATGAAAAATAATTTATTCTCACAACCATTAGTCGAGTAGATAAAATTATCACCATTTTGCTGAAAGACTAATTGAGATGCAAAGTTCAATGGAGTGCTTAGGCAATATGACAATTAAGGTCTTATCTTTGTTTATAGTTTTTGAACAATCAGGAAAGTGACATTCAGGGAAAGGAATCTCAAAAGCATTCATCTGTCACAGAAGTATAAATGAGACAACTGACCCTAGACTAAATTGCTTTTTTCATGTTAGCCAGTGAGATCAGCACTTAGTTAAATTTCAGAGAGTCCAGCTGTCACCCTCCAAAGCCAAACCATCATCCTTCTCTGTGACAGCAGCACTCAGCAACAATATTCAACACAACTTTTAACATAAATGAGTTTGAAAGGAAGCTCACAGTGTAAGTGCAAAATCTTCTGTCAGTAATCTTCAGTCAGTGAAAACCTGTCTTCTATCATTCCTTTTACCCTGGTGATGAACTTCCTAAACAACCTGACACTGAGCAGTTGGAGCATCTGCACAGTGATTTTGTTTGGATTTAATGATAGCAACTTCACTCTTCTCAGAGATGTTTTACTCCCCTGTATCAACATGACCCAACTATTCAACATAGAAAGCCTTGAGCTACTGCACTCCTGTGTCATCTTTGCATCTTAACAGTGACAGGGTAGGGTAGATCTGTTATGTCTTGCCTTACAGTTTCATGGCAAAACAACACTTATATGCCAAGCCATGACCAATGAACACCAGCGTGCAGTAGTCATCACTCCATGTGCTAGCAAAAATATCGAACTACCTATGCCAAATACATTCCTTTCTGAAATTCATTGAGGTGCTGCTTCAAAAGAGACAGTAGAAGGAATATTTTTTAAGCCTCCCAAAGTTGAGAACTTCCAGGAAGACAGAGAACATATAATTCCCCAAAACCTTAGGAAGCTTTGCCCCAACTTTTATTTCTTCTGGGAAAAAATGTACTCCTTTGTGTGGTAGTAAAGGAGCAGGAGCTAGTGTAATGTACATGGGTGTTGGTCCTGGCACTCAAGAGCCAAAAAAATACAGTAAATTGCAGGAGAAAAACTGGAGTACAGCCAGGCACGGTTTCCTCATGCTCTGGCCAAAGTTAGGAGTGCATTGCTGCTTCTTAGTTTCATGTGCAGTGTCTGTATTGCTTGCAATTTACCCAGTCAAGTAAAATTTTACCTTAATATGGCAGTTTCAATAATGCCTGGAGCCGTAAGTGTGCTATGTACTTTCAGCTTAATTTTGCCCTATATGGATTGATGGGACCAACATGCTAAATATATACAACTTGTTTCTTGTGGTGTACAGATTTAATTTTAAAACGCTAGAATTTCTTCCGTCCTGTCTCCTACTAAAGCTTCCTTTGTTCTTTCTCATCTAGGCCACATGAACAGCTTGCAGCTGCTCTTTTGAACTGGTTTAACTGAACTTTCTGAATCTGTCCTTTCTCAATCACCAGCAGCAGAGTTAGACATTTGCATGGAAACACTGGGGAAAAGAAATAAAAGCATATTGAAGAGCCCCAGCTTTAAGTGGAGCTTCCCACATTTATCCTGATTGTTCAAGGGTCTTTGCTTGAAGTGACCATGCTAAGCTGCTAGAGAACAAGAAAATGACAGCAGACTGACTTTGGGGATAAGAATTATAAACAGACCTACATATTTTTGTCTAGTATTACAGAACCACTTATGCAAGTTTGTTATAATGTATCTTTCTAACTGTTATCCTGTGTGTCATAGAATCATAGAATGGCTTGGGTTGGAATGGATCTCAAATATCAGACTTGGGCAGGACCTATGCCAGCTCTGACTCTTGAGCTTACTGACACGTCTATGTCCTATGAGTAAATTTAAGCTTGGGATCCTTCAGTTCTGTCTCCTTCCCTGAATAACAGTTTACTTATCTTCCTGTTCTGGACCAGCACTGGCTCATATCCACATGGGGGCTGTCTCAGTGCTGACTTTTGACAATGTCAGTTCATGAATGCTGGGTTTCCAGTTCATATGACATACAAGTAAACCTGGAGCATAGGGTACTAGGTAGCTCTGACAGGACAGTACCTGGGACTGTGGCTGCAGAACTGGTGGTATCTTGGTCATCCATGGCTTATGTCAGGTTTATCTCATGGCCTGCTTCAGGTTTTGAATGTCATCACTGTCACACTGTCATCAGCTGACCATGGAGTGCATGGTGTCCTTAATCCTTACCACTTGAAAAAATTCAGAGTTTTATCTATAGATCAATTCAGGATAAGAATGGTTGCCATCATTCATAGCTAAAACTGTAAACCATTAAAAAATTGGCAAAATTCTGAAAAGCATATGACTTGAGATTTACGCAGTGCTATTTCAAAAGGGAGGATTCCATAGTTCTTCATGAATTAAAGACATAACGCCCTAAAAACCTCAGCTGCTGGCACACAGACATCACTTTCTGTTCTTCTTAGTTACTATTTACATTGTGGGTAATACACAGAAACTCCAGGCATGAATAGGAATGCCACAATGACTGATGTTTCACTGACAAAGGATGAAAAGGATAGCTCTTGCTCTAAAGTGCTTAATGTTTATAGTGTTGTATTCCACACAGCAAGAAGTGACAAAGATAATAAATCAAACTTGGGATGCAGCTTCTTACTGTCTGGGCAGCTGCGCCCTGGTGGTGCAAGAGGTGTGTATCTGCTGCTGGTGCACGCAGAACTGTGGTCAGTTCACACTTTTCTCTGTGTGGGCTGCACTGCAAAAGCAGGTGAAAACATCCATGCAGGTGTTCCATAGGCAATAAATCAGGTATGTAAATGTTAAAGGGATCAGATTAGGGGTAAAAATATTTCATTTTCATGGAGCTTCTGTCTTCCTCAAGGGAGACTCATTCCTGAAGATGCCTCTAAAGAATGCACTGGATTTGTATATCCTGTCATGGTACCTGCAACAGGGCTCCGCTAGCTGCAGACGAGAGGTGAGGTTGCTGGCTGCTGGGACTCCTGCTGCTGTTCTGCAGGCAGATATGTTCCCACAACATGTCTTGTGTGTATGTCAGAGCACATGCCATATTATATCATTTATATGGACAGTCTATTGCAATGACTTGGTCTTTCCCAACTAGTGGTGACACTAAGAGCCTGCTGATCTGACATGGATAGGAAGCAATGGAACTCCCCTCTTTGTGACATTCAAAACAGTAAGTACTTCAAGAGGGATTTTGCAATCAGAAAAAAATTTGTTCCGAAAGCATAATCTTAATCAGATGCCTACCCTGGCTCTAAACAGGTGCTGGAATTCACCTATTCGTGAACATGAGGTGGAAAGTTCATCACAGCCAGGAGGAATTTGAAAGCTATTGTCTCTGTGAGTATTAAATTATTTCCAACCCAAGGGATTTAATAAAACAAAAGAAGAGAAAGATCTGATATAAACTCTTGCTAGTTTGACCTTTTCTTTCAGGTAATTTACTTTTTAATCACCTCCACCAGCAAATAAACTTACTTCTGTTTGAAGAGAAAATTTAGACTGTAGTGTAACCACTGAACTATGGAACCTGAGACTTCAGACAAACAAGAGTCAAGGAGAGGGTTTGACCCCCCAGGAGTTTAGTGTTGTGAGGTACTGCATGCACATACTGGGTTCCATCTCCAAAGAGCTAAATATTTAGCTGTAGAAAACAAGAGGAAAAGAATAAGAACTATATTTTAAACACATGGGTTTATAGATAATCAACTTAAACATAGGTTAAAGAAAATACATATAACTAATAGCTAGATTCATGTTACCTATATCTGATAAGGCACAAGCTAAACATCTAAATAAGCCAGTAGTTTTCTTTTGTGCTAAATGGAGAGAGAGGGCCATGTCTGCAGAAGAGCGTACAACTCAGCTACAGTACATGTGAATAATCCCTCTCTTTAGGCACAATTTACACAATTAGTTTAATTAGACATTACTGTAGCAATAGCTGGGTGGAAAGAATCATTCTGTATGACTTACCCAAGGTTACATAGGAACTTAATGCTGGAGTATGACCCAGAGTCATCTGTCTTCTTGCATGTGCTGTCCTTCACAACTCAATGTGCTGTGCTTTATTTCCTTTCTGATCCAACAGAAAGTTTAAGTAGTTCATATGACCTAAGAAGTAAATGGGAATTAATACTAAATGTTAGTACTGCTGGGTTATTTCTGTTTCGATCTGCTGTACTTAAAGGTCATTCTTTTCACAATAATTCAACAATAATATGGTAGGAAAATTCCATGGGGTTTCCTTTTAATCTGAAGTATAGCAAGTTTCATTAAAGCTCTATCTGCGGTGAAACATAGTTTTAAAATGTATTACTATTCAAATGGAAGACCAAAGTTGTACTTAAAAGCAGAGAAGAGCCTTTTTAATTTAGAGATCGAGAGAAATTATCCTTTCTCTTTTCTGTTTTCATTGTTGTGTGCTTACAAAAATGCTCTGTCTAGTATTTTTAGTGTGATCCCCTTATGTCCTCTGACAGTAAGAGGCCATCTGCAGTTGTTGGACATCAGCTAGGCCAACATCAGGTTGGCATTTGATTTAGCAGATAGCCAGCATTGTGTTGTTCCTGTCCTGTTCTAAGGAATGCAGCTGTTGTGGGTGTCAGGGGCTTGGGGAATGACATTCTGGTCATCCATATTAACCTCTGGTAATGATCTGAAAGTCCAGACAGAAAAGATAAGGGCTTGTTGTTCACTGTCTGAGGTCCTCTGACCCTGCATTACACAAAGAGTGATAATGAGGTGGCTCTACTGTCCTTGCTGATCCTGAAATCATTCAGCTGGTGATCAGCAGCAGTCTGTCACAAACCTGTTTCTTAAGGCTGTAAGCAGAGCAGTCCTCACATGGGACAAACTAATGAATTCTGCTCCAGACTGAGATTTTCCACACTGGAGACTCTAAAAGCTCAGTTCATATAATTGACTCTCCAAGATGAGAGGTGGTAATGAAAACTACATTATCCTAGTGTCTGCAAGTAGCACAGGCACTCATTTTCTAATTCTGGGTGATGCCTTAAAGATTGAGGAAAAAACTCCAGGCAACTTTTAGGAGGAGATAAGATAAGTGAGCAGAAGTTTTAATGAGCCTCCAGGCTCCAGGAATACATTTACACAGGATCCCCGCCTTTGACCCGAGTTACAAGATTTTATAATAATGTCCATCCAATCCCATTCTGTTATTTCCCCCAGTCCTGCCCCGT
>JAWWTY010000088.1:22122067-22144496 GCA_035222235.1 Margarornis squamiger
ATGTCAAGAGCTGGATGGGATGGTCCCGTCAGGAGGGGCCCTTGGGTTTGCCACAGATCTGAACTCTGACCTTGTCTCTGTTCCTCTGTGTTCCAGCTCTTCAAGGCACAAGAAATTACATCACACCCTCCATCAGAAGCCTGGCAATTCAAACTCTGAACTTCCTAATAGTTGCATAGGTAACTCCATTGTTCTCTATATTCTGGCTGCTAGAAGACCAGCTGGACAGGGAGTAGAAAGTCTTCTCTGAGGGGCAATGGCTGGCCATACTGCCAGAGCTCTGCACAGAGCTGATGCCAGGAGTTCTGTCTCCTGGGACCACCTGAGTCTGTGGGGAAGGCTGAGTAGCTTCTGGCCTCTTCTGACCCATGTTACACCTCTTCCCTGCAAGGACCTCCTTTCACCTCAGTGTGGAAATATGAAATCAGTGTTATCATACAGAGGCGCTTTGGAGTTTTTTGGGGTTTTTTTGGTTCCTAGTGTCCAGGGGAAGAGGAGAAAAAGGGTCTTTGTACTCAGGAACAATTTCCCAGGCATGCCGTGTGGTAGGAAAAGTTGCCGCAAGACCCTTGGCCCTTCAGTGATTCTGGTGAAGCTTAATGCTTCCAACAGAGCAGATGGGCTGAGCCCAGAACCATGGTGATCCCCGAGAATCTCATCCTTGGAGTTGTTTACACTCTCCCAGCCATGAACTGTTTTCTGTTTCCTGCCTGTGTGTTGCTTGGCTGGGTTGTTGGGACTGAGATACCTCTTTCCCAGCCTCACAGCAACACTTGACAGCTACAGGTGCAGCCTGTCATCTTGGCTGACTTTAATGGTGGTGCTTGAGGCCAGGCTCACCTTCCACAGCCAAGTGTCCCAATCCAGCTGCATGTGTGCCATCGCAGAGACTCCGAAGGGACATGAGCCTTGGGGTGTAGCTGATGTCCCTCTCCTTTAAACACTTTTAAAATGTATGAATGAGCTTCTAAAGTCTAAATCCAAGACTTGCTAGGAACAAAGGAAGAAGTAGCAGATACTGAAGAAATGCAAGGACTGAGGTGGATGACATTCAGTGCTGCAGGGAAGTAAGCACATTGCTTTGCTCTATTTGAGAAGGTGGTTCACAGTGGATCTGCTGGCCAGGTGAGATCCCCCTACTCTCTGCTACTGTCATTTCTGCCATGCACACAGGGTGCCCCACATAGTCCCTATCATTGTGGATGAAGAGGACTTCTCACCAAAGAATAGCCCAGCAGACTGGAAAAGCCTGGAAGAGGGAGATGTGCAGGAGCAGACACCTCACAGTGCACCTCCATCCCCTCCTGCAAAGGTGTGGAGAGACCAGGCCCCTGTGAGTCAGTCCCAAGACAGGCTTGCCCATCCAGCTCAGGGCTGATGGTGGCTTTTGCTCCATGACAGGGAGATGCACTGTGTCTCAAGCCACTTGTGTTGCCACTTTCTGGGGCTCAAAGTTTCCTTCCTCATCAAAGGTCCAACAAGTACCACAGCTGGCACAAGAGAAAGCCTGGAATGTACTTTTAGGGTGGGTGTCCAATTAGGACTGCAGCAATCATGCCATGTACAGGCCCAGGAGCTATAACATATGCCCCCTGGAGAAGTTAACTATGACATATAACTTTCTAAAAAAAAAAGAAAAGAAGAAATCAGAAGTACTCTCTTAGAATGCTGCTGTACCACAGTGCTCAACAGGATTATACAGACCTAACAGACCAAGCCCATAGCTTCACAGGGAGGAAGCAAACCATACTTTATGTTCTGGAGCTGAAGTCTGCATTAGCTGATAATGATGCCAATGTCAGTGTCTTTTAAAGCCCCCTCTCAATCCTCTTCACAACCAGAAAAAAAATCCACCTTTATATACAAAATAACCCTACAGGCCTTGCAACACCATTGATTACCCTATATGGTGATCAAAAATGTCCTAACTTGAAGATTCAGTTCTCTAGAAGGTATGAAAAAAATATATGTAACATGTTTAGCAATTTACACCACATTTTCAGACATGTCTAAGAATAGACATTTTATTAAAAAAGAGAAATAGTTCCAGGGCTGATACATAGTGAAAATAAAAACATCAAAACAGAGATACTGAAAGGGAAGAGGTAGTTCCTAACTCTGAACCAAAAACTAAAACAGCTGAGCTACGCACTTTCCTAAATACTGAAGGGATGACATTTTATCTGTAAAAAAACAAGACAGTAGGGCTGGTAGAATAATGGAAAGTTAGGAAAACAAGATGACAACTGACAGTACTGCACACTGAGAAATCACACAGCCACCCAGCCTAGTATAGCTACAGTATTTGAAGCTTTGTATTCAGTTTTGATGCATTATTATAATTATAGTCATTTAAACACTGTGTCCTACAATTAATTATCTTCAGGTATTTTCTCATCACAGAAAAAGGGAGATGACTCAGTTATGCCTTTACTCCAGTGATGAAGCTCACCTGAGAAGCTCTTTCTTCCCTGTTCCTGCTGGCCTGCTGCTTTTTGTTCATGGCCCACCCACACCCCTAGTTTCAGCCATGCAGCTGTCTGGGGGCTTAAGAAATTATCCTCGTTAAGGATCAACCATTTTTTCCTAAGAGGGCTATTTGAGACCCAGATAATTACAGAAGCAAATTGGTTCTCCCCAACTGTTTACATGCTTAGATTTTGCCGCACTGTTGTAGTAGATGAATGCTGTACCATTTGATAAGCCTTGCATATGTTTCATCTTGCCAGAATTAAGGGGTGGGACTCACCAGCCGTTATAGCTATCTCAAGAAAAGCAAATGGGGTGGCGGTGGAATTCCCACGTTAATGTATACCCACACAGGATGGCCCATGAGGCATCAACACAATACAAACAACTAAAAAAAATTACATCAGCTCTTGCTCATCTTTGCCACTGAAGAAAACAAAGTGTATTCAAGGGGCCACCTTGTCAGCTTAATGAAAAACAGCTCTCAGAGTTAGGGTATGGTACACACGAACTATAAATTTGGGCTAGTGCTGAAGACAGTAGTTCAATTTTCCAGCTGCCCTACTTCTCTCTCCACTCTTCTGTACGTGGTGCTCCTCTTTCAACACTATTGGTGCTTGTTTGACTAGTCTGATCACAGAGCTAAGCTGACACAAGACCAGTCCTATCAAATAAGTGAATAGTTTTATCCTTGTTTGGCTTCCTAAACTGACTCATCTCACCACTTGACTCCTTCAGTGTGTCCCAGTTTTTGTGCAATGTTTACTTCTTCAAACATGACAGCAGTCCCCTATCTCACATATTAGAAAGCATCACCATCAGTCTAAGTGTGTGTGAACCAGCTAGTGTTGGTTTAATTTGTCTAGGTTTGCTAGTATTTGATCTTACAGTAACATCTTTAAAAGCAGTTATGTGATACTGAGGAAGTGTTTTGCTTAATGACTTTGCACAGAGCTTCTGAGAACAAATAGGACAGAAACTGAATTCCTGTAAGAAATGTACTCATCAATTTCTGCATCAAGCCTGTACCTCATGCTTGAACATTTCTGCACTTCCTTTCAACAAAGCTCCAGTCCTGGAGATAAAGAATCTCTGAGCAAGTGTGATTTCCAATGATTAACTGGCTTTATTGTTAAAAATTCATACCTTACTTCAAGCCTGAATTGGATTAATTTTTACTTCCAGCAACTGGATCTTCTTTTATTGTTGGTCCCTTGACACTGGCCTATTCTGAGTAACTGTGGAAACAGAGCACTAGAAAAAGCACTTTTGTAAACTGTTATTTCACTGTTACCGGTCTCAAATATTGGTGATAAGATGGACATTCCTGCAAATCTTCATATTGTCTCCTTCACCTCTTTTTAAGGTCTCTAGAGAGAGCTGTCAGGGAAAACACCCTAAGTGTACCGAATAGCATTTGTTGCTCTGAAAACTTCATGCAGTCACCCCACCCAAAACCTGGAATGATTTTGTTTTTCTGAGAACAGCATACTCAGCTGCATATGTATTATGTGGGGGCGGGGGTGGGGTGTGCGGGTGGGGTGTTTAGCTATTATCTGAAGTGTTAGACAATGGCCAGAGCTAGACAAGAGATATCAGATGGTTGTGATCACAGGGCAGGAGTGATGCCAAGATGTCTGTTCTAGGATGCTCAAATTATCTGTCAACCTCATCAACAGACTTACAATCTGGGATGATTTTTTCAGAGTTTGACTGGAAGGACAAGCTGGTTTTATACTTCTTTTGCAGGGGGAAAATAATATTCTTTTGTATCATCTGGGTATACGTATCAAAGCAATTCCCTTACAGGATCAGGGTGGCTTCACTGCATGGTGAGAACAGAGGAAAAAAAGGAGTCCAGGCTTTCATGGGCACCCATGTAAGCCATCCTGGTTGGTGGTAAAGACTACACCATTAGAATCTCATATATTCTGGGGACAACAGGGCATACTTATAGTGGCCTCCAAGCCTGTGAGAGAAGCTTTTTTATGGCATTAAACTTCCCAAATTCTTAGCCTTAGACCCACAGAAAACATATATGACATTAATTAGCACAACCCCATAATAAAACCAAAAAGAAATCCTGTCAAGTGCATCTTTTCTTAGGTTTAGGTATCAGTGAGACTTCACAAAACATTTTACCTTTAATGCAACTCATATAACACAGACACTGTCTTGGCTTGGTGGGACCATTCTAATACCCTAAAACCTCAGCACACTTACCTACTGCACAAGCCCTACTGATGGCTGACCAGCAACCTTACCCCCAAAGAGGTCTGAGACTGCAAAATGCATGTGCTGCAACTCTATGCAGATGCATGATATCTAGCATTATATCTTTTTTTTTTTAAATATAACAATAATGGACTAATCAATTTGCCAAAAATTTCCTAGAAAGGAACATTCTGGGATACCTAACAGCCTTTTCTATTAGATATTAATTAATTATGAAAAAATCTTTGCCATCTTTAAATAAAACTGTGTGCTACAAGGCTTAGTAAGTTTCTAAGATATTCCCAGGATCTAGTCACATGTAGAAAACAGCTGATCCATACAGCTGCATGAATGTGTGTTCTCACAGCCAGCTATGCTGAGCCTCCTTTTGTGTGTTGGTCACTAGTAGCAGCAGCTAGGAGGACAAACCTTGCAGGTGTTAAGACAGTGAGCCAGTTTCACTCTCCAGATTTTCCAGACTGTTTACCTCCAACTGTCTTGGTTCAGTGGGACCATTCTACTGTCCCAAAACCTCATCACACTCACTCATCGCACAAGCCCTGTTGAGGCTGACCACTAACATTGCCCTCAAAGAGGTCTGAGGCTGGACAGTGCATGTGCTGCAACATAACAAATGCCCTTTGGAGCCCAGTCTTACAAGTCATGGAAGCTGAGTCCTGCCCTCTTCCCTTCCAGATTTGCTCTGCTACAGCAATGAAGGAAATGACTCAGTGAAGTAGGGGCTAAGCCCAAATCCAGTTATCTATTTTCCACGGTGACTTTCATAATTTTTCATGTTTATAGGCACTGCCTACAGTCCTCACTGCTTACAGTGCTTTCCAGAGCAGGGACCTGGTTAAGTACTCTGCACAGCCATAGTCATGATATGTATGTCAAGTCCATGACAGAACTTAACTAAGTACTCCAGGTATGCTGATGGTATACAGAGACCACACAGCTTCCTCTCATAGGTGAAACATAGTGTGCCAACAGGCACTTTGAACTGATCTTTGGGCTGCTCTTATACACTGTACTGAAGTCATCCTCTTGACATACAGTGGACATTTTGTGAGTGGAGGTCAAATAATTACTGACTTCTGCATGAAAGAGACCTGGCACAAAATATCACGTGTCGTACTACTACACCCAAGAGCTGTTCATTGGAGGAAAAAATGCCACCTGCAGTGCAAGCCTACTTGCTTGACAGTCATAATAATGCCTGCGTGAAATCCCAGCCTGCGGTTGTAAATACTCAGTAAATAATACCCAATAGGCTGTACTGAAGAGTCATGATCAATGTCCTTGCCACGCTGCTTCAATGTTTGAAAGGTCCCTAAAAACTGAAGAAAAGGAAACCTATCTTCAATATCTTCAAGAAAGATAAAAAGGACACACTGGGGATTCACACGATAGCCAATGTCACTGAGGCTGAAGCAAGTCCTTTGGAAGCTCTTCTCTCGGCACACGAAGGGAAAGAAGGAGTGACTGTATCTTGTGTGACAGTTGGATGTCTTCTGTGAGAAAATGCATAGAACTGAGGATGAGGGTAGAGTAATGGATGTCATTTACCTTGAATTCAGCAATGCTTAGAACACTATTTCCACAATACTCTTGTATTCTTGTATCCAAGTTGGGATATTAGAGCCTGGGTGGATAGAACACCAGATGGGTAAGTTCCTGGTTGGATGATAGGGCCCAGAGGGTGGTGGATAATGAATCTTATTCTGCCTTGAGTCTGCTAACAAGTAGGGTCCACAGGGGCCTCTACTGGGACATGTCCTGCTTAAGACCTGTATCCCTGATGAGGTGGGCAAGGTGGCAGGGTTTCATCAAGGTAGCAGATAACACCAATTTACAAGAACCAGTTAAAAATGCATGAGGGCAGGCCTACCATCCAGAACGACCTGGATAGCCAGGGGAAAGGGTTCAATAGAGTCCCTATGCACTTGTGGCAGGAGAAATATGCAGCCCTGCCCTGGGTAGACAAAGTCCTAGCAACACTGCCTGTAAGGCTGGGGTCAGTACTGGGGAGAAGATCCTGTGCTCTGTTGGGCAGGAGATTACACTGCTATCCTCCCAAGGCAACTTTCAGCCAGAACGACTCTGTACAAGCTTTCGTTCTGAGATCTTTGAGTGAAAAAAACCCAAATTTTGTTGTGCCCAAAAATTCCTGTAGGACTTCTCGTCCTCTGTAGTTATCTTTGCCAATGTACTGGTAAGATATTATTCCTATGGATTTATTGTGATAGAAGGGTATTTTGGAGGCTTTTGTCTGCATGGCTTTATGATTATTGGTTGCTAGAGATTTAACTCCACTACAGTGTCAGAAAATACCCCTCAGCCTTAGAGTCCTTGATGCCAATTCCTGTGTTATCTAAAGCATTCTGACTTTCTGGTCATTTCTGCTGGTTACAGATCTTTCAGACATATATCACGCATCTTCTAATATCATAGATGGGGATTTCGGATTCACTGATTACTTATGTTTCTCTGTTTTGTCTGTCACATTTTCTAAACCCCTCTTCCTAATTTAGACAATGAGTCCTCAAAATCAAAACAGCTCCCTGCTGGGCACATTCCAAAATTAGACAGTCCTGATAACTCTTGATCAGTTTTCATTGGGACTACTCCTGGACTGCAATGCTCTTCAGCATGAATTGGTGAGACACAATGTGCATCTGCACAAACAGTGTTCTATTAATAACAGCAATGCCTTAATATATGCATACCAGTAAGCAAGGAGCCTATTACCTTTCACTAGTAATTATCCCTTCTATTTCCATTTCCTTGTCACCTTTTTAGATCACATCCAACCTAAACTGTAGGCTCTTCAGGGTGGGTTATTTCCTTTATCTGCTCACTTTAGCGACAATAATAAAATTATGCAGAACTAGTCATAAAATCAGAGGTGGAGCTTCTTATCACTGAGTTTCACATAGCTAAGCACTGAGTGGAAGGGAGTGGATTTTGGCAGGCCAAGGCAAAAAACCAGTTGACTTGTCTTTGCCCTGCATTGTGATAAATCTTCCAGCCACGTAAAAGTGCCATCTCAAAACAGAGAATCTCAGGACTCTTCAGTGGATATGAAAAATAAGTGAAATGTGAGTTTACAGTGTAAATCACTGGGAGCTGAGTCATCAGCACAGAGTTTTGTAATATTAAAAATGTTTCTCTCTTCCAAAAAGGTCCTACCAAGAAAATACTTTAGTATGCAATACTGAGCCTAACCGAGAAAAAACTGAGAAAAATTTGATTTCCTTACAAGCACATTTGAAGCCAAGGCTCACTCACTCATTAACTGTATAAGTCCACTGCATCATAATGGCGCTCTGGTTTACACTGGTGTCTCCTTACTACCATAGCAACTATCAGCCACACTAAGGATGTTCGTCTTTCGGGGGAAGGGGGAACGGAAAGGCAAATTGCTTGATTAATATAGAACTGGACAAAACACAATGACCTACCAAATGAAGATCAGGGAATGGAGTACCTGACTTATTTTTAAGGGTGATTTTTTTATTTGCCTTCTGTGATTACAGTGTCTCTAACATTGGCTGTAGTCATAGTTGGAACTACCCTCAGAAAGTGACCATTACACTAAAGAGAGCCTTTGCTGGTTTGATTTTCCCAGCAGAAACAAAGACTCTATGTTCCCTCTGTGTTACTCTGTTCCTGTGTGTAATCTTAGAGCTATGGGTTGCTTCTTTGCTTCTGTATGCTTGCAAAAAAAAATTATAAGTGTTACTTTGTTGCCCTAATCTTGCTTTTGTAGCTTTTAGTGAAGTGTTAAAAATCCCGAAAGACATTTTGCATGACACATATTTCAGGGGTGTACCAATTCACACAAAAAGAACAAAAGGAACCTGTTGGCTCACTTTAATATCTGTTCTCTCACAGGACAAGAATACACATAATAAAAAGATCAAGACTTTTTGCTTCAAGTAAAAGTTAAATAACAGATTATTATTGTGCAAATGAAGTTAAAGTGAAAGAAAAATAAACAAAATACTTCTTTAAACTCTGTTTGAAACTGTGGTGTTGCCCATTAATTTCAGTTCATGGCCCATATAAAAAGGAAATTTCCTTGGCTGAGTCTGGTGTTAATGAATAATGAAGAGATGCTTCTCAGCTTTCATAGCTGGGGGTATCATTCCTAAAATGAACAGTTTCCAAATACTGCATTACAAAGCAGGACACAAGTGTGGGTGCAGCTTACTGAACACAGCCTGAAGTTTTTGCATTATCCTTTCAATTGAAGTACCAAAGATCTGTTCTTCCCTCTTTAATTCATATTAGATAAACTCATAAGGCACATGAACATACCAGAAATATCCCTACATCATGTTTTACCTTGCTTCTCTTTGTTTTATTTCTGAAAATAAAAATTAAGCAGTTAGGTTTGCTTCTCTGTATAAAATTTTGATTTTTATGAGTCTGCTATTCAAGAATTCTCTTCAACAGTAATTCTCTAGTCTTGTCACTCTGCTCAGCAGATGATAGGGAGAGCTGACTAGACTGAAACTTCAGCTGAACTTCTTGTTAGGCACAACACACATTATGAAAACTTTCCTTAATTTTCCAATGCCATGCAAAAACTATAAGCATTGTCATATTGGTTACACACAAATTATGACAGTCTCAGAAGTTCTGACAGATCCCATGAGTGAGATTCTAAGCGTATGACATAACACATCAACATTGCCAAAGACAACATGTCAAAGAGTCTTGTAACTATGCAACTGTCCTCCCTGCAGTACTGATAGAACATGCAATTAGGCTCTGGGTGTGTAACATAACCGGTGCTATACAACACACTTCTTGTATGACTGTATCATTCTTACGCCTGTATGTTGTCAATCATGCTCTGTAAGAAGCTTTCTCATTCAAATAACTTACTAATTTTATAATTTAACATTGCTGTGTGGCATTGCAGGGAAACTAATCACGGCAAACAAAATGGGTGGATGCCAGGAAGTGGATGTCAGAATGGGATTACTTGGGGTGCTTTGAGAAGTCCAAGTGTTGGTACCTTTCTGATCTCAAGTTTAAGGAAAGAGTGTTTGATTTTTAACCCTATTCATTTATGGGCTTGGCTGTTTAGACCTTCTTGGCAAGAAAGTGTGATAATATGAGTCATTGCGGACTAATCAGGCCCAGGACAGGATTTAGAAGTTTTAGCAGGAGTTACAGCTGAACGATGCTAACTGAAGCTGCTCTCTCCTGCTGGCTTTCTGTCAGCTGAAAAATGACCCCAAAATTACCTCAAAAATGATTACTCAAATCACAGTACAGGTGTCTCCAGGTGAGTACAGGGAATGGGCTTAGACAGTACTACTGACACAGAACTGAAGGAGAGTAAATAAGGGGACACCATGAAGGCACTTGAAACATATCTGTGAGAAATTCATCTCAGATTGACGGCAGTCTCAGCACAAAGCCTCAGATGACATACATGGCAGGGATTGAATGTCCCTGTGAAATAGAAGCAAATGCTGCATGTCACTGCAAGCACAGTCCAGTGGTATTAGGGACAAATGACAAACTGCATAACCTACCCGTCCATGGGTACAACAGAAAGACTGTGATTTCACTGTACAATATCCTGGTGATCCTCACACTCATTCATATCAAGATTCTCACTGTCTTTCACACCGCTGTTGCTACATATGAAATTTTTACTACTGCTATAGCTTTCAAAGCTGTGTTTCTTACACCTTTTCCATGAGTACTGAGTAATTACAGCCCATTGAGACAGATGTCACATACAAACCTTTCCAGGTACATTGACAACCATATGAATTTGCACGAACTCACTTTCCCTCTTTTTCATGACTCTAACAGTTAACATTAAATGTAATGTTTCAGCAGAAAGCCAGGAAATATCACTGTAGTTAGTTTCTGAAGTACAAAAAATACGATTTTATGCACTGTTGGCACAGAATACTAAATAACCTGGAATGGTCCCACTATACCAAATAATTTCCTCAAATACATGCATATGCAGAAACCTAACTTGATAATATTTTGCAACAATTAAGACACTTTTGATCCATGATCCTGAAAGTATTTAATGTTGAAATAAATTTCTCAAAGACAGGCTTGGATCTAGCAATAAGAATTGACATCAGAAGTGAGAAGACAGCACTTAACAGATAAGGCAAAGCTTACTGCATATTTTCAGCTTTATCTCTGTCTCTTGGGCAACTATCATCCTCAAAATTGCCAGTTGTCAGAGGATATTAGACACTCTGTGTTAACAAAAGCTTGTAGCTACCAACAGTAATGTACATGTCAGAAGAACTGGACCTTTTCCTTAAATCAATCTATCCTTACTATGAAGTACCTATAGAATCTATTTTTTGTGTGATAATTTTTCCCCCCTTGAGAAAAATTAAACCCTTGTCATTAGATCTTACAGACCATCACAAAGAGAATGCACTGGTGTTTTCAAATATTTGCAAAATACCATAGTTCAGAAAATATTTTACTCAACAACAATTACAGTTTCAGTGATACTACAGTAAACAAGAGAGGGTGGCTTTTCAGTAGTTAATCTTTTTTGGCATTTTGATATTGGTTCAAAACAAAGCCTCCCTCTGTGTTCCATCAGGTGTGGAACATGAAACCAAACAGATGACATACTAAAGTCACTGAAGAAACAGTGTAAAAATGCCTGGAGACTCACAGATGTTTTGAAATATAAAACGTAACTTCCTACATTAAACCCACTGTTACATCCAGCCTGGTCTCATGTCTCCTCCAGCAGCTCTCAACATTCATTGCTTCTCCTGAAAGAGTAAACATATAATACCTGTTGGTGTAGAAATGCTTAATGGAAGGTGAAAGGTGAAAGAAGAAGTGAAGAAAAATAGTCTGTCATTGTTGATCTATGTGAGGCTTTCTGACCACAACTCTGCCTTTCACCACCACCTGGATAGTTAAGAAAGTGCAGCAGAAGTAGAACCAGCACAGTCCTTAAGGAAGATATCTTGACTTCTCCTAAAATCAGGTAAGTTCTGAGCTTGATAATTATGTCAAAGCTTCTGTCTAGTTAGAAGAACGGATCTCTCCTTGGAGCCACCACTACTTCCAAAGCCTTGAAATATTTGTTTGCAGAGGTGTACTTACTCTAACTCCATAAAAATGGTATCCTGTAGGGCCTATTCTCTAAGGCCCCTTCTCTATACCAGATACAACAGTTTCTGAGGGCACTCAAGTACCCAGTAATGTGCTGTCTGATATATTAGGGCAAGGCCTTGCAAAAAAATGCATTTGTTTTTTATTATAATGCCCAAGAAGCTGTCAACGCCTTATCATTCTGGAAATGTTCAGTGAACAGCTGAACCCATAAAACAAGAATTCATAGCAGCTGCTAGCCTCCTGAGATCATGACGTCACTCTCTGCTCACTGGCCAGTGTGGTACAGCCTGGGACACTTACCCTATTATACAAAGGATTTTTCATGGCAGTTTCTCACTTTCTCAGATTTTCCAGTTAGGGGTACTCATTCAAGGCCCTCCATCCTAATTATCACAGAGGGCTGCTGATTCCTTTGACAGAAGAAAAGACCAATTTAATTCTGGTTGTGGTTTTTCTTACCATTATTGTCTGAAGTATTTGACAGAAATCAGTAGGCCATCCCTCCACTAGCAAACATGGGGTTAGAGAATGCTCAAACTAGTCCCTTTGCTCTGCTGTTTGTAAGTCATTCCCAATCACAGTAGAAATTCCTGAGATGATATCTGAGCTACAGCCTTGTCAGGAAGCTGGCAGTTCACTGGTTTCCAAATCTTCAGAGCTGGATGATGCTATTACCTGTCAATCCTAGTACACTGCAGAATGTCAACCACTGATGATTTTTTAAGGTTTTTTTCAATCCAAAGCATTCTGTGACTCTATGGTGCAGGTGTCACAAAGTCCTGCAACATGAATCCCCCACTCACACATCACAGTGGAGCAAGCTATTATTGAGTTTGCAGGGGAATATAAAATATATGAGGTGTTTCCCAGCAATGATCCAGATGCAGAGATGATTTGTGTTATTAAGCATTAAGGCCAGGTAGTCTACTGACCAGGACTGAGAGCTGCAACATTTAATCAGAGAGTCACAGAGTACTGAGGTTAGAAAAGACCCCCAAGTTCATCGAGTCCAACCTGTGACCAATCACTACCTTTTCAACCAGACCACAACACTGAGTGCCATGTCCAATCGTTCCCTGAACACCTCCAGGGATGGTGACTCCACCATATCCCTGGGTAGCCCCTTCCAATGCCTGACCACCCTTTCCATGAAGAAATTCTTCCTGATGTTCAGCCTAGGCCTCCCCTGGCATAGCTTGAGGTCTTTTCCTCTTGTCCTGTCACCTGTGAAAGGGGCTGATGCCACCTGCAATTTCCTTTCAGGTAGAAAGGAAGTTGTCTACCTAAAATGTTTTGCTTATTTTAATACAGAGCAGTATTTCAGATTTGTATCTTTATGTGAATTATTGCCTAAAAGGTCCTGGCAAAAGTTTCAGAAGCTGCTTTGAAGACAGTGTAGACAGGAATGGCAGCATGACAGCAACTGAACACACCAAGGCAGACATGGATGTTGAACTCTCTTTAATGAGAGACGCTCACTGCAGAATGACATTTCTAGGACAGAAATGCAACCCAGGACTGCTGGGAGTAATCTGTCTAACTTTACAGTTTGTATATGCCTGATTTAGGAGATAGGTTTGAGAGCTAAGAAGAAGAGTAATACCCCTCCCCCAGTCTGAGCAATGAAATAAACTGAGCACTCCCACAAGAACTGAAATACAGAATACCTGTATTGACTATAGAAGGTCCCTGACTCTAAATACCTAAAATTAAACAATGTATGTGCCTCCCTTGTGATTAAAAACACACGATGACCACTGAAAGGTCCAGAATTTGATAACCTTGCTACCTGTGCAGCACAGAAGGGGCTTGTCATTGTTGTTCAGATTTAGACTCAATTCACTATCATTAAGGGACCCTGGAATTGTTTGGTCCATCAAATATTGCTGCAGTTATCCAAAAAAAGCAAATGCTGTCTTTTTCCATTTCCTTCTTGATCTATAGAGGCATGACAGACAAATTAGTTTTTTTTCACCTCAGAAGAATGCTAATCTTTTGTCATCACTTCCCCGCCTAAAGTCCTTAAAATGTCTTATCAAATCATATATAATGAAGAAAGAATTCAGTAAAAAATATGGTAACAACAACTACACTGTCCCTTTTATGAAGCCACTGAAAAGATACAAGGTGTTGGTATGCCTCAGGCACTAGAATGAAAGGTATCATAGTTAAGACTATCCTTTACTGTGCTAGAAATGTCTGTGTCTGTGACAAATAAACTAAGAAATGAGAATTGAAAGAATTGCCATTGTAATTATTTTCTTAGCAATGAATGCTTTAGCTTGGCTAAGACTTTGACTGACTGAAAACTTGTTTTGACCTCCAAACTGGACTGAAGTGGAAGATCAGCAAAAAGATCTGTGCTATTAGTCACATTATGTCCTAACACAAGCTGTTTAGGACACTAGTGAGCAATTATAAAGAAAGTTTCATGGCAACAGGTATTTTGGTTGGGATATGACTGCAACACTTTCAGATCTTAAAAATAAATTTGTGCACTTAAAAGAAGGTAGTAGTGTAATGAGTCCTTGTAAATTGTGGTCTGAATGCTGTCTCCCACTACTGTCTATAGTTTTGATCAGGAGGATCAGGAGAGGAGTGCTACAGTGAAAATCCTTTTTCAAACATGAAAGCTAAGAGCCCCCACAAAATTTATGACAATAAGGTTAGCAATGCCCATATAACTTGACTGAGATGCTGTGGTTTCTGCAACATTTCCAGTGTCAGATTCTCTGATTTCAGGTACCTGTGGAGCCTGAGAAAAAGCAAGCCTATCAATTAAGACTAAGCTCTTTCTAAGGTTATATGCAGGTTACTACTCCATGCCTTAATTTTCTAAGGTTTATAGTATCCTTGCAAGCTGTCATATAAAAAACTGTACCACAGATTAAAGAGAAAGCAGTGGTGCATGAGCCATCATGATGAAACAGCCAAACAATTACTATTTTCATATATATGGTAAGAATACCCACTTCAGAATTTCCCTGCCTAAGATTAAAATTGATAGTACATTCAGTACTATACGAATATGGCAGGAGATTTAAATTAGGCTTGGATGGAAAGAAGAGCAGTGAAGGTGGAGCATAAAAATACGTACCATGGGTAACACACCTCTAAGACAAGAGATGCATTAAAAGGCTATTAAATAGAAATTACTCTCAGTGAGATAGGTCATTTTAAAAAGTTATTATTGAACCTTGGAAAAGGCAACACTGAAGCTGTTGACAATGTCTTGTTTAGTGTTTCATTAGTTAGATTAGCCAAGAAACTGAGACATTTTCTGAACAACCAACATCATCTGCAATTTTTAAAAGTATAATCTGCCCCTCCTCTATGATTCCACTGAGAAACACTGAAACAAATCCAGCCATTTGGCCTCGCACCTTTCACTGAAACCATACTCAAATAATAAGTGTCGGACAAAATGTAGGTATTCTCTGAGGTAGTGCTTTATGCTCTCACCAAGTTTCTACAGCTATCGTACCTGTGGCATAGCATAATACTACACTAATATGCCACAGAATGTCTTAGACCAATTTGTAAAATGACCCATAGTAAAAGTCTAATCTTAAAGATATAATGGAATAAAAACTTTTCTCTCATGTTGCTAAAGATTTTATGTGTCTCCAGGGTTGTCTGTGGCTAGCGTATCTTCATAGGGTCATTTTTAAATGGCTTTCCTCCACCACACAAATGGCCCTGGGACTGCAGTCATGTTCGACTGTCACTCTGATGCCTACTCTGTTTAGTATAAGATGAGGTTTGCAGAAGTATTTCAAAAAGCATTCTTAATATTAGAATGCTATTACTCAATTACTTGAATTTCTTTCAGGATTAGTTGAGACACATGTGACAGAAGTATTTTTCATACCAAAAAACCCCAAAACAAAA
This sequence comes from Margarornis squamiger, assembly GCA_035222235.1. Classification (NCBI taxonomy): domain Eukaryota; kingdom Metazoa; phylum Chordata; class Aves; order Passeriformes; family Furnariidae; genus Margarornis; species Margarornis squamiger. Next base: position 22,137,782 of record JAWWTY010000088.1, read on the forward strand.
CAAACAAAAAAATTATCTGATACTTCCTCCTCAAGAAACAGGGTGTGTAAAAACAATGCTCAGATCTTTAGTGTTATATGTCAACAACAACATACCACACATACGTGGTTTTTCAAGGAAGACAGCATGATAATTTGAAGCATTTGGGAACAGTTACAAAAAATATTTTAGGTTCACAAAATTTCTGTGGCAGCATAATAATTTAGTTGCCACAGACTTCCTCTTCCCCCCACCCTTTGCAAGCAAGTAAATCAAACAGAAAAGAAAATACATAAAAATATCATAAAGCATGGCACTTTTACTTCAAGGGCTATCACTAAAGCAAATTCCCCTTTTTTGAGATGTTTCTCTTTTGACAGAGCTGCTGTTCTTTAGGCTGATACAAAGATCCCTTGCTTGGAGGTACCTGGAGATCTGAAGCCCTCCTTTTTCAGTCCCTGTGGGATTTTTCTGCCTACACTTTGGTCTTACAAGAGGAAGCTGTTCACCTAGATGTGTGACAATGACAGCCTCAAGTCCAGCAGCCTGTCACAAAACCTCTTCCACAACCACTGCATGATTTGCATTACTTGGATGTGTGCTTCTGTACAAATGTTGTTGATGACTGAATGAGACTACATGCTTCTTCATTTTTTCATGCACTCTGGCTAGATATTACCTGTGCCCTGGTTCATCAAGCTTTTTTTTCTCTCTCTTTACCATTTCTAGACTTACCAATTATATTTTCCAGTTACTTCTTTTCTGATATGTAAGTCAGTGTAAAGTTTTATTGATTTTCTCATTACTCTAATTCACAGGCAAAAAAAAAAAAATCTACTTGGTATTTGTTCTCACTTGAAGTGGTGCAGCATTACTTACCACCAGATATCTGTAGTATTTCTGTTTTCTTTGCCGTTTTCAGCTGTCTTGTTTGAAGTGAAATTTTTATATTTCTCTCCTTCATTAAGTTGTTTGACAGCATCACATAACTTCCTGCAAACAAGAAGGAACTTTATCCTGATGTAATAGTTATTATTATCATTATTATTATGAGATTTGGCAATTCTGCTTGAGTTCTGACAAAAGCGGATCTCTTAGAGACTAAAATAATCTAATACATGATAAGATCAACTGGTCCAATCAATTCAAAAAGTAAACACTGATATATTACTGTAGCTCTAAGTGTTGCAAAACAAAACTAATTTAACAAAACATAATTACTCATAAAGTTGAGACTATGATGACTTGTGGGATAAACTTGATGCCATCAACCAATATTTCTTCATACTAAAGCATCAGTTTTAGAGTTGCATTACATAGCTGATGTAACTCAATTGAATGTCTTTCCAGTAAAGCTAATTTCAAAAGTAGATCACTGAAAAGTCTTCAGACCCTTAACGGGGTAGGACTGTTTCTGCATGCTGAGTTAAAGAGTTGAGAGTCATAATTTTCCCCATTTCAGGCTATTTCAGATAGTGTTAGCCATTATCAGCTAAATATATAGGATTCATACCAGTAGCAGATTACTTCAGTACAGGACTTAATTGCAGAAATAAGACGGTGTGACTTTTTTTTCTTCTAAAAATCTTAAAGGTCAGTCAGAAAAGTGCTTTAAGAACCACATATATCCTCTGGACAGCTTCTTCCATACAGTTACTTTTAACTCCAGCTGGGCAGATGAAAATCAATGGCTGTAAGAAGTATTCAAAGAACTGCTATTCACAAATCAAGGTGACGCATGATGAAAGGGTCTTAACTTTTAATTCCCAGTATTTTTACCCCAAATCCTGTATCTGTAGGCTTAGTTTGTAAAAAGTTTGTTTGAAAAAAATCATTCAGATTTGTAATGACAGTTGGGGTAAATACTAGACATTAACAAAAAGTGCCCTTTTTTCTTCATAAAAATGATGGACAATCAAATAATGTGGTATAATGTAGAGCACATTACAACTATGGTTGAATTAATAAATGCACATGATTAGATTTACATTTGCAACTGGTAAGCTAGATGGCCCTACCTGTTCAGCCATTTAAGTTGCTAACAACATAGGCAGAATCAATTAATTTTTTTTCATTACAATTCTATCTAATGCATTTTCTTTCAAAAAAACCCCCCTATTTAATGAAGACATAATGTGCTGTGATGGCAACCTACATTAAGATTCAAATTCAATATTAATACCATTCAATTTAAATAAAATTAGGTACATGCTTTCTGCCAAGATACAACCAGTGAGTGTATGTTATTTGGTAAACATTGGCAATGAAATGCAGTGAAATACATAGATGGCTCTTGTCATCAGGAGCCTCTCTGGTAGATACTAAAAAATTTCTTCCCAGTTTCTTCAGCTACCACAGAGCAGTGAGCAACTTCTACAAAATCAAGGAGTTAAAAAAGCAGAGGATTCCTTTTTGCTATTTAAAGTTATTATTAAAAATTAGATATGAATATTGCTAATTCGGGTATGTTGAAGGTATTACTAACTGGAAACAACTACTTTGATTCACAAGTAACTCCGTTATCTAAACAAGTTGACAAATACAGTTTTGCATAAGAAAAAACACTAAAATGATTTTTTTACAATTCACTTAATTTCCATTTACACTCAAGCAGACAGTGAGACAACAAAACATTATTTGAGTCAAACATTTTAAAAAGCATCACCTAACATTTTCAAATAAAATAAGCCAGATTAAAATGAAGAATCCAAACAAGATCATTTGACGCTATTTACTTTAGTAAATATCCCCATAAATATTTTTCACTGAAAAAAAAAAGGTGTCAAGCATCATGTTCTGACTGCATTTAGATGAAAATAATCTGGGGAAAATGGGAAAAACACAGGTCAGAGCTGGCCACTTACATAACTCTACATGATTTAGTTTATTTAAAACATGTTTACCTGATTTAACTCCTGATCAAGACAGATTAAAGCAGTCACTGCAATGCTTTATTCTGCCCTTCACTCCTACTTTACAATTAGCAATATGTACTGTTTTATCCCATTTTTCATAGAATGAACCCAAAAGATGTATAAATATTTTGTTTTCTGATGCAGGTTTGCTAGAATACTTGAAAGAAAAGACAGTATCTCAGTTCTCAGAGAGCAAGGGAAGCTGGCAGCCAAGTGGGCTGAATTTCACATCAGAGAGCAGCTGCTGGAGAGCGGCTGGGGCAGGAGATGGAGCAATCTCAGCAGATGGACTCCAACATGATAAGACAGGCCAAGGTGTCACAGCCCCCCTTCCCATGGCTGCCAGCACCAACTGGTAAGCTCAGGGATGGGTCCTGCACATGGGGGAGGCATTCAGCACTGCCTTCTGGTATTTAAGATAAAGGTGTCGCTAGGGGTGGTGAGAACCAGGCTGTTCCAGGAACAGCCTCCACCAGCCTGTCTTAGATGTTGATGGAAGGATCAGTCACCTGTCTCTCTCCTGTGCCTGTGAGGAGTTTGGGCAGCCACAGCAGGCACAGCTGTCTCCACTGTAACTCTAGTGAGGGGAAACCCCCAAGGCAGGCTAAGCAAAACCTCTCTGTGTCATGGGGATGTGTCCAGGATCAATTCTGCTCCTCCCTGGGGCTGCCCAGGGGGAATATGTAGCACAGACAGTGCAGCAGGGCTGTCTTTTTAAGGGCTACATGGGTGGAAAATGAAGATTCGGCCTGAGTTTTTCCACTGCTGACCAACTGCCATGGCTTGAGCATGTTTTAGGGTGTGTAGCATGTTTTAGGGGTCTATCCTTTACAGGGAAGGATGATTATGTGTGTGTGTGTCTGTACAACCACAGCTCTGGCAAACCTGACCCCTACACAAGGGTGGATGGATGAGGCAGCTGTTCAAGTACCTGGTGGTGTTGCTCTACCCCCCAGACTGGCCCACATGAGAGTTCAGCTGGAACAGATCTCCTTCATTACTTGGGAAAACTTAAGACAGTGTCTTTTGTCAGCCACACAAACAACTCCCAGACCTCTTTTCAAAAGTTGTAGGTACGGACATCCAGACCTACAGGTATACCTGAGGAGAATCATGTCATGGAGGCAATTGTGAATTGCTGCCAAATTTCTTCTGCAGGTCATGTATCCCATTAACTCCCGGATCTGATTAAGAAAACAGGGAGATATTATAATCTGCCTTAGATATCTCTATTCCTTTAATCACAGTGTGTGTTGCTGCACTGTTTTTTTCAGTAGCTGCATAAGGTACCTGATCTGCTTACTTTTAACCTTGTCCAGCTAAGGCTTTGTTATTCGGGGCATTTCTGTGCTGTAACATCCTGTTCAGTACCCATAATATATTATTACTTTGTTTCCTGGTTTAGGGTAAAAACATGTATTTCTCTATATTCCAACTGCACAGCATTTTAATTGGAAGTCCCTTTTTTTAGTATTGTGCCTACTTGGCCCAGCAATCTGTCTCCTAATTCTTAGAGAGCAGAATAGAGATAAATTTTAAATACAAAGTTACTGAGAAAACTGTATTGGCCTTTGCGTTTTTCACAGGAACAGCTCTCTGGGCACCCTTGGCAGAACGCCTGGGGCTGGGATAAAACCACCATCCCAGTCAGAACGACACCACTGTACCCTTTTCACTTAACTTTTTCACTCGCCGGGATGTGAAAACACGGGTGGAGTTCTTGAACGCGGGTGAAGAGTGTAAATTTTGTTTTCCACAGGGAAACCTGTCCTCAGCTGGGACTCGGCCTGGGGGGAGTTCTTGGAGGAGCCACGTGTTTTTCGGACCTCCAAAAGTGTTACAGCGACATTTCGCACGTTTGCCGAGCACATGAAGCAGCAGCATTTCCGTACGTGAAGCTGTGGCCCCGTTTGTTTCTATTCCCCGCCTTCAGATACAACCACTGCGAAAGCAAACTCGGCCCCTTTCTTTTAGCTCCTTCTCCCTCGCAAGCAACTACCGGGGGCGCGGGGGCGGACTGAAGATGGAATTTAGCTCTTGAGCTGCACTCATTTATGCATTTATAGCTTTAGGAATATCCCCAGCTTTGCAGACCATGCAACCCTCCAAAGCATCCCTGTTTATTTGTGGAGCGACGCAGCACGAGCCGCCCCGGGGGGAGGGGGGGCGCTGAGGAGAAAAGGGCGGGAGGCGCGGCAGCCAATCAGAGGTGCGAACTGCGGCCGACAGCCAATCAGAGGGGCGAACTGCGGGCGGCAGCCAATCAGAGGGCGCGCTGTCGCTGAGGGCAGGGCAGGGGGTGCCGCCATGAGGGCCGAGCGGTGAGGAGACGAGGGAGAGCGTGTGAGTTTCGCCCCGTGCCGCCGCAGAAAGGTTTGGCAACATTCGATGCCGGCAAAAGTACCTCATGCTGCATGTTTCACCTACAGAGAGCGGCGTCCCCTCGAGCTGTCGGGGAATGGAATTGGGTCGTATCCTTCAGACTCCTTGTTTTGCCTTAAGAAAACCTCGGAGTTTCCCTTGTGTCCCCACAGAGCAGTATTTCTAGGCCGCAGTCCTTCAGTTTTACCCTGGAAGCTTGGAACGCACTGGATTAAGGGGGTTTTGATGTTCAGTGTCCCTTAAGGAAGGAGTGGTACCTGAAGTGTCTCCTGAGCAGTTCATTAACACAGAGCTGTGTTAATGGGAATCCATTTACTGAGAGTAGTGGTTGTGGTTCTATAGCTACTGTGTAGCAGGAATGCGTGGTTATATTGCATTAAGGAAATATTAGCCAGTGATGCATGTCAGTATTATTAAATTGCAGATCTATTCACTACGCTTCAGCACTCAGGGTGCAGATCCATTCCCTCCCTGCAAACCCATCCCTTCTTGTTCCACTCTTCCACAGCCTGTCTGCTGGATGTGGAACTGAGGGAGGGGCCAGCAGGTTGTCCAAAGGGTTTTCTGTCGCATGCCACTGTTTTGGTCCACTCTTTCTAACTATCTGCACTCTTTGCACCAGAAGGTTCTCCTCTAATTTGTTCTCTATGTGATATTATACCATATTCCTTGTGTTGTTTTCTTGCCTGAACCTATCTTTTTATCCTGGACTTCCTTTCTCTACCCAGACTCTTCTCAAGTAAGCAACTAGTCCCTAATTATTTTTAACTCCACTGGTTATGTTACATCCGTACCAGAATTTGGTATTTCCAAACTTCTTGTGTGGCCTCTTGTTATGTTACTGATACTGATACATACATGGAGACAGTCTTCTGTCACAAGCTTCCCTTATGGCCCTACAGTTTCTGTTGCTTTCATTTCATTTACATAATTTTTTTTGATAGAATTATCTCAATTTAGCTTTGAGTCTTGTAGCTGCTTTTAATTAAGAACAAATATTCTCTTACCTTATACACACTGGAGCTACAATACAGCCTGTTTTGCACGCAGAGTGTATCTCTATCCTTATATAGTTTTTGTTTCACTCCTGGTTCCCATCAGAAACACCAGCTAACTTACAGACCTGGTGTACCAGCAGCGTATCTTGCTCCCAGCTAGCCTGTACTCATAGAACCTATACCTATAATCTCCTTTTCCCTTGTAAAACCGAAGGCGAGGGAAAAAGTCCTCTCACTAATACATGAGTGAGTGAAAAGTTAATACTTTGGGAGGTAGCTGAACTACTGTCTTTAACAGCTAATTTATTATCCATTGAAAAAAATTCATTTAATCAGATAATTTCTCAAAGTTACTGCTTAAGGGACGTAATTTGTATTACTTACATTCACTTAACAGTTTAAAAGGCTGTCTGTGAAATAAACACCAAGAGGCATAACTGA
>JAWWTY010000088.1:22144506-22165258 GCA_035222235.1 Margarornis squamiger
TTTTTTTTAAATAAAAAAAAATTGTAATAAATTAAAAAAAAAAAAAAAAAACACCAAAAACCAACCAACCAAACCAAACCAAACAAAAAAAAAAACCCACGAAAGAAACCAAACCCAAACCAAAACAAAAAAACTCCAAAAGCCCAGTTCCTTCAAATAAAAATCAAGTGTCCATGGTCTGTAGTTGGTCTGTTATGTCCCTCCAAAACACTGTATAGTTTGGGTAGCCTTCTTCAATAGGAAATTCAGTCCAAGGTGCATGTGCTAGAAATTACAATGCTATTCTTTTTGAACCTGAATTTCAGCCTTCTCTTTCAACGTTTTTACATGATATGGAAAGTTTTTTAACTAATCCGTATTCTCTATACCTTGTAGACAGTTGGAGTGTTGAAAACATCACAAAACAAGATGTTTGCAGCTTTAAAGTACCACTCAACAGACTATTTATATGAGGTATGATTTTATTATTGCTCCTAATAGTCTGAATGAAGTATAGCAGTAACTGAAGAAAATACTGAGTGCACATTAAAAAATATATCAAGAACTACTTTCTTTGAAATTCTGTTTCGGAGAGGTTGTTGTCCTGCATTTGCATGCAGTGAAATGTTTACAGGGGTTTAAAAATAAAAATAAAAATTGAAGTTCAATTTAAAGATCAATTTTGCCAAACTGAAGAGCATCCATTATTTTTAGTGTCTGTTGCACTTATGGTTTACTTATATTGCACTTTCCTGCTTAGAGCTTTCTCTGGAGAATACACTGTGCCTTCTAATGCATTACATTAAATTAAATTAATTACTTTCTGGAGAACTAATCCAGATTTCTAGCTAATTTAGTGTACATTGGGATAGTGATACACAGTGGTATCTAGCTAGTATTAGCTAGTGATTGTAGTGAAGGGTTTTTGTAATATTTTAGATTAAATTTAGATTAAATTAATGGAAAGGAGATGTTTTTTCACACCTAAAATGAATATTTTGGCTTTACAGATTTTGCTCAGTTAAGATCTAGAAATCTTATGAAGTCTTGTCGCCATCTCTGATGTTGCTAATTCCCTGAGGCACACAGTTGTAATTGGTTTTTTACTTATTTACGTTTTCAAAGAAAGGTCGCAGGCCAAATAAAAGACTTCTTTGTCTTTTTTTCAAGAGGAGATATTTCTAGTGTGTGAGCAACACAGGATGCCTTCAAGACTAGGCAGAGTACGAGGACACAGACATGCACTCCTGGCACACAGATGGAGATTTGCAACCTGGGAAGTGGTCCAACAGTTGTACTTGCCCTTAAACTGGGATCCATGTTATGAAACATTGCCCGTGTCCCTTTCCTTAGAGTACAGAAATTGTTCCTTATAGTACCTATATATGTGCCTACTCTCTTCTCAGATGGTAGTAACCAGAGCTTTTTCTGTTATAATTCCAACAGTATGCAGTCTGTTGTTCAGTGTTTGTGTGGAAATCCTCTCACAGTAGTTCCATTCAGTTTGGTCCTCAGATATTTCCATAATGCCTACAAATAAAGAATAGATGTGTTAGCACAGCATGATGTGGTCTGTATGAAAAAGAAAAGGATTACATGACTTTTCTTGTCTGAGTTTTGAGGAGGATGACAATGCAGAGAGCAGGACAAATGAGAACTCTTAGAAGGGAAATGCTGAGAGACTTGCTGAATGGCTGCTCTGGAACAGTGTAAATCTTGCTCTGTAATGCTGCCAGGAGGGATTAATGGATGTGATAACACATTTAAAGGTATTACAGATCTGGCTGTGCAAGGACCATGCCATGCTCAAACTGCAGCTCCTTATTCAGCTCTCGTGCCTAGCTTCTACCTTCTAGAGGAAGTTAATATTGATTTTTCCTGGATCAAGTGTACTTGACTAAAGCTTTTAGTTCTTAGGAAATGCTGGAATTTGATGAGCTTTTATCAAACTGATTCCTGCATACATCTGGCTCAACTAGATGTGGAATCCTGCTCTTAATGTACTTATTGTGCATTTATATCAACTCCAGATACAGTTTTTCCAGCTCCTCTTTATGAGTGTGTCTCTGAAGAAAGGAGCCTTTTCAGTCATTAAAGATGCAAGACTTAGACACTTCATGGTACTGAGTGTTGTTGTAGGTGTGATCACAAAGTCATCTTAGAAGTTCCAGGTTTTCTAATGTTATAAACTGACAATACATGCAAGCTGCATGGAACTAAGAAAAAAATCATATAACATCTTTCAGTTAGAAGAGAAACTTGCAGAGACATTTATATTTCCTTGAGAAACAGGTAAATGTGCACTGATTAAATGCAATAACCATTAAAAATGGCCTTGAAAAACAGTTCTATTTAAGAAAGGTGAGAAAGGTTTTGTGTTATCAGACTTTATAAAGCAAACTAATTCATCCTAACCTTTACACTTAAAATAATTTCACTTAAAATTTTTTGTAAAATTGAAAATTTTCCTGGTTTAGGGTGGTTACCTGTGGTGATAGCCCTGGGATGTATTTATTCCACTTCACAAATATCAGTGACAGGTAATGTCTTTAGCTAATAAGCTAAAGCTAGCCTCAGTAAAACTGCATATTGGTGTTTAAAACTTCTTTCTGACCTCTGTTGTATTGCTTGTATTTATTTGTTCAGTAGTTTCTGCCTCTACAGTACCAGGTCATTCCTCTTTAACCTAAGAGTACTTTGAGAGCTCTTATGTCACCATTCTGACAGCGTGTTTTAATCAAGAGAAGGGTTGTCATCAGCTGTTTCTCCTTCTGGGATCTCTTAAGAGGAACTTCACTTTATTTTGTAATAAGTGCAGTTGTTTCAGAAGTAACTTTAATACCGATCATCTAAACTAATATACGGCCAGTAACACATAGAACACCTAAGTCCAGCTGCCTGTAGTTGGCTGATTCTGTCTTCTTTTTCAGAATTTGCAGAAGAAATCACTGGGAAAAGGCCATGCTTTGACTTTAGGCAAGAGGGACTGCTTTGGAATGAATCTGGTTTTTTACAAGAGCCTTCTAAGGAAAAGAAGCTCTGATGGCAGTAGTTTTTGCCTTTTTTTGTTAAAATTAACCAGCATTTAAGAATTGTAACTATTCCACAGCACATTAAACTGAAATGGAAGGATTTGTACTGGTGAAGTAACAGTATTTTGTTCTCATTGCTTCCCATGTCCATTTTTTTTTTCCCCTCAACTTTCTTCTTATACAGGAAGGTTTGAAAAGTACACCAACAGCATGATTGTTTTGGTTCCAGTCCAAGTCAGTGAAATATTTCTAGTTTGAATTCTGAGTTGTCTAACAGTACAAGCTTGACAGCATATGCAGAAACAAATGGACATTTCTAGGACTGAAGCAACACAGCTGAAGTGAGACAATGGACTTAGGACTAGAGAAGAATCTGGTCTTATTCATTACATTCTCCCACATGTCTAAAGCTGATTGCCCCTTCCAATATGCCTTTTACACCTTGGAGTTTTTGAGGTCAACTTTTTTCTAATCTATAACCTTGTTAAATACAAAACCCTGTGTAAGAATAACTTCTCTCTGCGTCCTGAACTCATTGGTTATTCTGTGATTCTGTGCTATTTATACAGAGCTGCACATGAGCTTCTGTGATAGAAGAGATGTTAGTTTCTTGAACTTCATCTTCGATGAAGAGTTACTGAAGTTACCACATCAACTATATAATTCTAGAATTCAATCACTACCATGCTCCCCTGTTTTTAGTGAAAATGAAAGGACTTAGAAGGGCTTTTGTTAATTACTAATGGCACATGGAAGGTGAGAGGTTTTAGAATATTAAAAGTCCTTGAAACCGCAATAGTAGGGGTGATTTTAAATTGTTTCTGGTCAACTTATACGTGTGTCCATTTAGGAGATCATTGCAAGTGTTCTAAGCACTTCTAATTGCACATTCAATTATATGTGCAGGTTTGCATATCCAGAGGTGTAGCCTACAAGTTAAATAACAAGTTGGGTAAGTGTTAATATTTTCTCTTAGTTTGGACTTCATTGGTATTACAGACATACTAAGGTTTAAATACAAAAAATAATGTTCTAGGAGAAAACACTTGAAAACAGTGTGAATGTTTCAAGAGGAAGAGCGAAAAAAAGAATGGGCCTGTCTCCCATAATTTTATCACATGCCTTTTTTTGTGCAGAGCATGGCAAGGCAGAAGTTTTCCATCTGGAGATTATCACTCTGCTTTCCTCCCTGTTTACATCAAGATGAAAAGTATCATCTCACAGGACTGTTTGCTGATGATAAGTATAGAAAGCCATGGACTAGAAGTAGGTTCTATAGTCCTTAAGTTTTAGTTTACATTTACTGTGGATAAAAGAAAAGCTTATCTTTTTCCATAATATGAAAACTCTAGTAAAATGTAATGATTTCCAGAAGTAGCACTATGTCAGTGCTTATAGCTCTTGAAGGTAGAACATATTCATTGCCTAAGCAGAAACAAATGGGTGAAGGACATTTATTTACGTATGGCACCATAAATAAGGGCCATATTTGATTAGTTTGTAGAGATCTCTGGAAAACTTTCTGTCCAGAGAAGTGGTTATGAAAGAACAGCAATGATCAGAGATAAGTAAAATACTAAATCTGATAAGTTGGGGAAGGTTCAGAGGATGATGCTAAGGTTAGGAGATATGGAAAAAAAATAAAGAGTTTCCAATGACAAAGGTAAACATATGTATGAAAGTCTTTGCATTTTTCTGGGATATTTGCCTTATTTTTGCTAATGGAAACTGAAAGTGTTGTTTCTTCCATACATCCTGTGTAAAGTTTGATTAGCCTCTGCAGTGGTTTGATCAATACATAAAAATTAGTTTTAATTTCTTCTTGTGATTCCTTCTCTTTCTTTTTTGTCTCAGTTATGTCAACACAGAACATGATCACTATTTCAGTATTGGATCAATGGAAAAAAAGCTTACCTGTGGAGGATTTCCTGGAAAAGTCAGTAACCTTTAGTTAAAAATATGTATTATTTCTTTGATATCATTCAGATTCTTTGTGAATCATATGCTCATGATGATATCAGAATAGAGAAATGTTTTCTGACAGTAGCAAGTGTACAATGTGCTGGAGCTGTACACTGTAGCAAATAGCTTAAAGATGGCTTTTCCACTAAAAGTAGTATCATGTTTTTATGGAGTTCACTGCTTCTTTATATAATTTTTTAATGGTTGTGTAATCTATTTATAACATTGGAGAAAGTCTCTGAAAACTGTTAATGAATATGAAAATAAACCATTAGGACATTTTGTCCCCTCCTAAGGCAGTTATCTCTTGTAACTATAGATGAAGCTATTCAAAGAAGGGTATTTGTAAATCTTTGAAAAGGTGTAAAAGGCAGCTATAAAAAGTCAAACTCATAGCAATTAAATATAGATGTACTTATTTTAAAATGTCACGTACAAAGTCAAAAGTACCAAATGGACTCTGAGTTAATTTTTAAAACAGGTTTGCAATATAGTCTTTACAGCATATATAAGACATTAGAAAAGATTATAGTTTTGCAAAATCTGTGTGTATTTCTGCTTTCAATCATCAGTGTGAAAGAAACAGAGAAATTACTTTTGTGCTTTTACAGGGCTGTCTAAAATCTCTGTTATTTCAAATCTGTATTTAAAAAAATGGTTGTGAAGCAAATCTATGATTGAAGAATTAAATACAAAAATGTCAGTGCCAGGCTTTTCAGTACCCTACAGTGGTACTCTTCTGTGATTTCAATGAGATAGTTTTTAATTTTATTGCTCTATACTTTTTTTTTTTTTTTGCATAATCCTCTGCTAATTCATGTCACAGAAATGGTCGTGATCATAGAGCAGATCAGAGCTGCGTAGAAAATGATGTGGATCTCTTTGAAATTTGGTCACTGAAGTACAATTGAAATTACATTCTGTATCTTCAGAAAAAAATAAGCGATATATAGCATAATGATCTTTGCACTTTCAGAGAGTGAGATCAGTATTATGCAGATGCTACAAAACTAATGCAAAGATATCACCCAAGACATTGTCTAGACTAGTAATACTGAAAGAAAAAGCAGTTCTTGAAGAAGGTGTTATAAAGACACTGTGTGATATAGATATCAACAGTGAACACATGAGGAGTCAAACAGATGCCATCTCAATGGGCATTAAATGCCAAGAATTAAGAATTTTATCAGACCAAACAGTGTTTGCTTTTACCTGTTGTTTTAGCACTTAAGCTAGTCTTAACTTTTAAATAAAACAGAGGAAATTAGTGCATAAAATGGGCACTAGCTACAAAAAAATTGATTTCACTTAATATATTGTAAAACAAAGCAGGATAAATCTCAGTACCAGTGAAAAATTAACTGAACTGAGACAAGGAAAAAAGAGCAGGGAACTAAACTTAGAAGGAAAGGATATGTTTTTGCTTCAAGTTCTTTGCGTTCTGTTTAAGGTAAGTAAGTAAGTAAGGAAAATCTAAGTTACTTAGATATTTTATGATAGTGGTTCTCCTGGGGGTAGTACTAAGGAGTAACAGTACACATAATTCATTACAAATGAATGACTAAATTCATAGGTGACAGTAATTTCTTTCTAATAGTCAAAACCAACAGATGACAGGAAATAAAATGTTAGATTATTTTCGAAAATTATTAGAAACAAGCACTAAAACATTCTGCTGTTGTCATTTCAGGCAATGGTAGGCATTTTTTCTGGAGTACAGTGTTTGCTGCTAGGTGTGACTCATAGAAGAATCGTAGTCCTGGAGCTGTAAAAAAAAAATAAAATAGTGTAACTATCTAGTTTAAAGATTGTACACTTGCTTATGATTTGGCATAATAATTTATCAAAGAATGTCCCAGATGTGCTGCTGTGTATCACAGTTATAATTGAGTTCAGTACCTTTGGGTTGCTTATCAGATGATTTAATACAGTATATTCTAAGACTCTGCTCAGAAGATGACTTTGTTCTGTTGTAGCAGTAGGCACAAGTTTTTACTACTAGGTAGAGTCTTTGTGAAGAATTTTTGAGCTTTTCTGTGTGTCTAAATATTTAGGTAACTAGGTTAGAAGAGATGATATTTTTAAATAATCTTGTCAGTTTTGGGGGTTTGGATTTGTGATTTTTTTTAAGTATCTCTTGTAAGGCAGTCAGGAGTGTAAGCATGAATGACTGATCAAACTCGTCAGTAAAGTGGTTTAATGTATAAGTGAAAACTGGCTCAAAGTGTCAGGGAGCCTACTGTCTTCTTGGAGAGGCTGAGAAATAAGAAGAGGACAAGAAACAAGTGGAAGAAAAGCACTAAGTGGGAGAAAAACATTAAGAAGATGCTGACTGCCTAGGCAGGTGTGAGAGGACACCTAGCAGTAAAGGAAGTGAGTGTAGAATTCCTAGAAATTGCCAAATGACTTAATTCAATAAACTCCCTTACCAGCTTTATTACATGCACTTAATAACCATACTTATTTTGATGGTGGGACATAACTGTCCATATTTCAAAGATACTGCTGAAAGTTTTGCTTTATATTGTAAGGATCTAATTGAAGCTAAATACATTGAACCTAGTGTAGTACTTTCTGTGTTCAAAACACTGTACAACCATGACTTGAACATATGTTTCCATACTTAGTGTGGTCTGCATTTAAAATAATTGCTTTCCAGAACAGCCTTTCTAAGGGTTTGACTTTGGAAAAAGTGACCTGTGTAGTCTCAAATCAGAAACTCACTTAGGTATTAGTGAATTCTATCTATAGAACTATGGTGAAATCCATTGATTTCAGTGAAGTTTGGCCATGTCTAACAGAGCACTGCTTTAAGGTTTCATTTTAAAGCAGTGCTTTCAAAGGCTTCTGCCATATGAAAGTTTGGATATCAGTTATTATCAGTGCTGTATGGTTATTGCTTGTGAACTACCTGTAGTTTTAAGATTAACTTCTGAGCTATACTTAAAATGTTGTAAAATGGTTGATTTTTTTTGGAAGATGTTTAGCAGAGATTCCTTGCTCTTGCTGTCTACACTTGAAGGCCTGTACTGAAATTCAGAGGGGCACCCAAATTCTGATTCCATTTCTGAGAACTACCTTTAGGTGACTAGAAAATAGCAAGAAATGGTGCCATGCAGAGTATCATTAAAAATATGTATAAATCCATAGGAATCACTGTTGAGAAATCCATTGTCTGAAGTGAGACTAATAAGTTTAGTAAGAATAGATGAGTTGATTTGGGTTCTTCAGAAATGTCAGCACTCATCAATCAGAGTCAGTATATTGTTGCAGTCAATTTATGTGGATAACACATATTTTAATTAACAATTACAACTGTTTTGTCCAGAGGCATGCTTAGCTCAGAACTATGATGACTTTTTTTCTGTAGTCAAATGTTTTTGCTGCTTATTTGTCAAATATTTTCCTAAAGAAATAACAGTAGCATTGAGATGAATACGAAAAGTGACAGGAAGTTAGAGTGGTTTTGTTTCTTCACTTATGCTGTCTTTTTCCCATTGCTATTATTTGCATTTCTTCATGGTTTCTGAAACACAAATATGGAAGGTTGACCTTGGCTGGACTCCAGGTGCTCACCAAGACACTGTCATTCCCCTTCCCAGCCAGGCAGGGGAGAGAGAATAAGATGGAAAATGATTCACAGGTTGAGATAAGGCAGTTTACTAAAGCAAAAGCAAAAGTTTATGTGTGCACAAAGAGGAAAATAACACGGTTTGTTTCTCTACTTCTCACTAGCAAGCGATGTCTGGCCATGTTCCAGTAAGCAGGGCTTCAGCATGCAGAGCTGTTTTTCAGCAGGCAAACATTGTAAATAACAAATGCCCTCCCACTTCTTCCTCCTTTCCTTAGCCTTTATATCTGAGCTGGTGTCACATGGTATGGAATATCCCCTTGGTTAATTTGTGTCAGCTGGCCTAGTTGTGTCCCCTCACAGGATCTTGCCCTCAACTGAGGGCAGAGAGGAATGTTGAGAGACAGTGCTATGCTGTGTCAGTGCTGCCCAGCAGTAGCCAAAATACTGCTGTGTTATCATCAGCTTTCTAGCTGCCAGTGCAAAGCACAACACTGTGAGGGCTGCTATGGGGAACTCCATCTCAGCCAGACCCAACAAACAAGTATACATTTAAATTTTTGCCATAAATGTCATGAGACCAATACGTTTGATGCTTTCTTCTGGCTGTTGTCCTTTTGTTCAATTTAATGCTGGGTGTAAACTTAAAAGGCTTTTTCTTGGGGAAGAACTGAGCATGTAATTTGACTGTGGATCCAGTGAATACCAATAACAACTCTGTAATTTCTAATCTTCTTCTGTGAATACAGTGATTATCAAAGTTCTTAGAGTATATTTTTGCATGCTGTTGGTTCACTGGGGAATCAGGGAATTTATGACATTGCTTTTACAACAGCTGAAGTGCCAGATATGTTTTCTGTTTTTTAGGAAGCCTATCTCCTCTGTAGAGCTCCTGATTAGTAATGAATTAATAGAAGTTATTCCAAGTTCAAATCCCTGCTCTCAGACTGACGTAGAAGACCCTTTTTCACTCATGAAGAATTGTTTTAGGGAAGAATCCACCCAAGAGAAATATTTAAAGATTTACTGTGTCACTGAATTTAAGGAGCCATGGCAAGGTAAAGTGTTTAATTCACTGTTTTCTAAGTTTTGGTAGAATCAGCTTGATAACTTCCATAAATTTTTGTGCATGCTTCATAGGCATTGGTGAAATCATCTGGGTGGTTACAACCTGTGTGTTTGCATAAGGTATAAGCACTGAAGACAGATTTATTCCCTGGAGAAGTAGGATTTGCATTAGCAGTTCAAGCTAGATGCAAGAAAAAAGAAGTTTAAGGCTGGTCAAATATATGGCAGAAGGTGCCAAAAAAGTATCACAATAATTACCAGGCTTGAACAAAATGCTAATGATCCTTTATACCTCAATAAAGTTAGGTCCTTGAGACATTTTCCTTGACCACGTCAAGGAGAATGAGAATTAAAATTTCTGTTTTGTTGCTGAAATTATTCAAATTTGTTGCTGTGATTGTTCAAATTGGATTGTTCCTGTGTATGTTCTGAAATGTTGTGATTAGTAGTGCCCTAACAGATACAACAAATTCTGACCGCGGAAAACAAAATGTTGAGAAAGCATTTCATTCAACTGTATCATGAATCAAAGAAAGCGATATTTTCAGTCAAGTCATAATTCTAAAAAATAAGCATATTTAAATATGTAGAAGTTCACTTCCTAGAATCATAATGTAGCAGCTCCTAGAAGCTTTACTAGCTTCTTCTGAACTGTTCATCTCAATAAAGAGAGGTATGTTAGAACGAGACTTTTTTTTTATAGTTGATAGGTTTCTTTATTGGAATTTGAATTAGCAGCATAGAACAGTTTGAGGGGCAACGTAATCAGTATCTATCACTTCCAGCCACTAGGAGGCAAAGGAGAGTTATTACAGATAGGGAGTTATCGGGGGAATTAAAGGAGGATGTAAGAATGAGGAGTCTTCCATGTTGGTAAAAAATAAGGAAGAATAAAAAACTCACTCTATGCTTCTATGTGTATTATATATATGTAAAATGTGTGTAGAGAGATACATGTATGTTATATTGCAAATGTAAGGGATTGCATCAAATACGGATGTGGTTACTGCATCAGTTCTGTCTCATGATAGTGCTATCTAAACTCAGAAGAAATAAATGTCCATAGAATCCTGTTATCATAAAATAGCTTGGATTGGAAAGGACGTTTAAAGGTCATTTAGTCCAACCCCCCTATAATCAGCTCAGGTCACTCAGAGTCCTGTCCAATCTCACCTTGAACATCTCCAGAGATGGGGCATCAACCACCCCTCTGGGCAACTTATTTCAGTGTTTTACCATCCTCTCTGTAAGAAACTTCTTCCAAATATGTAATCTAGATCATCTCTCTTTTAGTTTAAAACCATCAGCCCTTGTTCTATTGCAATAGGACCTGCAAAAAATCTGCCCTCATCTTACTTATAGGCCAGTGCTTAGTACTTATGCACTTATGCAGTACTTATGTATGGAGAAGCCACAGTAAAGTCTGCCAGGAGCCTTCTCCAGCCTTCTCTCAGCCTTTCCTCATTGGAGAGGTGTTCCTTTCCTCTGATCACTTTCTTGTCCCTCCTCTGGACCTGCTCCAATAGGTCCCTGTCTTTCTTCTAGTGAACACCCCAGAGATGGACACAGTGCTCCAAGTGTGGTCTCTTCAGAGAGGAGTAGAGGAGTAGAATCACCTGCCTCACCCTGGTGGCCACACTGCTTTTGACGCAGTCCTGGATAGAATTGGCTTTCTGGGCTGCAGGTGCATATTGTCGGCTCATGTTGAGTTTTTCATCAACCATCACCCCCAAGGCCTTCTCTGCTGGGCTGCTCTCAATCACCTCGCCACCCAACCTGTAGGTGGGCCTGGAATTGCCCCGACCTAACTGTAGAACCCTGCACTTCACTTTGTTGAAAATGCAAACAAGGCAAAGAAAAGAAAATACCTTTTCTTTTTAACAGGCATTATATAAGACAGAAGTAAAAGCAATAGAAAGTCAGAGCTTATCATGTGAACCACTGGAAGTTGAGACTGTTGCACTTAAAGTTTAAAAATCCTAAAATATTTAAAGTAAAAAGAAGTTATTTTTGCTGATACTTACAGTATTCCAACAATCACTCAACAATTCTCTTTATTCCGATAAGTCTTATTATGGTTGTCTTGGTTTATAATATATTTTTTCTTATTTTTCATCAGATTTATGTTTGGAAGAGGAATTTGTTTTTACTGACAACCTTGAACATTTTCGTAAAAACCTGCCAACTTTATCTGTACTTCTGAGCAGACTACAGTTTTTTTTAATGAAAGATCCTCTTTTAGATTCTGAAGGACAGATTTTAACAGAAGAGAACATTTTCAGGTATCTACAAATTGCTGCATAATATTGAACATAAAAAACAATCTATGTATGATGACATTTGAACATCTGTTGAATAACTTTGTAGCTAGTTTGTATTTGCAGCAGGTGAAGATCATCCTCTTACTTAGGAAGAATTGAGTAGGATGAAATTTATATGCATTAAGAAAACTGGATTGATGGAATTAGGTCACAAGTGTGAAGTGTACTCAAGATTTTAGTTTTGGAATACTGAAAAAATTGTGTATCTTTAAGGGAGTTCATCCTACCTCAAACTCATTTTACTGATTCCGTATCAGTAAAATTCCACTAAAGTTAATTGGGCCAGGATTTTATACATGCTTCCATGTTCTTTCTCTCTTCTCAGTCATGCTCTCAGTAAATCCATTCTCTTACCCTGTTGAATTGTATTTCTTCACGTTCAGTTGTATTTCTTCACGTTCAAACATTAGTTATTTTTATGTTTTTTCTCACTTTCATTTTTCTCGTTGAGTTGATTGAATTTAATAGAATTATGTCTGATGTCAGGAATTTGAACTGACTGGTACACTAAAACAGGTATAAGTTGTATTAAAAATTGGCCTGGTGTTTCCTGAATGTGTTCATTGTATACATGCATTCATAAATTCTGGCTCAATTTTGTGCTGATTTACTTCATGTCTGGATGACTTGAATTGCTTCCTTTGCACTTGATAGGGTTGCATGATTCCCAAGCAAGGTAAAGCAGGTTTTAACTTGATTAACTGTACCTGTATGGTAGCAGAACAGGGAAGAGTGGGGTTGTTTGCCTGTTTTTTTCAAACATGAGCCCTAATCTCACAGTGAGTTTTGGACATAAGATTATGTGCATGTGTGAGCACTGTAAATATCCAGTGAGATAACATGATCCAGATTCTACAGTGCATTTCAGCAATGGGATAAAAAATGCTAGTGTAAACCTTTCCTGAAACAGCTCTGACATCCTGATCTGTGGCTGACTAGCAAAACCACAATCCTGCCCAAGGTGGGAGTCCTAATCTTGTGCAGCACACAGGGATTTAGACAAAAAGGTGTAGTTAGACAGAGTTCTACTTTCGTTAAAATTCAGTAAACATCCCAAGGTTGGGCATAGAACAATTTGTACTCTTCAGTCTAAAGTATTCCTCCAGGAAAATAGCAGTATCAGAGACTGAGGAGGAAGCTGTCTCCCTAAAAAGTCTTTGTAGATTTAGTGCCTGTAATGGCCATGAGGGGAAGCTTGATGAAGTCTTCTTCTCACTTGAAAAATCTTCATCCCTGTTCTGCTTGTATTCTTGCTTTACAAGGCAAGTACTGAGTTTTACTTCCAAACATTTTTAAACTTATTCAGTTAAACCAGGAACATACTTTTAGTTGTAATTTTAATTAATGGTAAGCACACTCTGCCTTCACTGGGGCTGAATCATTCCTGGAAACAGAAACTGAAGGCAACAAAAGTGAAATGAGGTCAGTGTTATAGATTACACAGATTCTATATGTAGTAAAAAAATGTGACATTGGAAGAAATTTAGATCTGCAGCTTTTGCAGAAAGCATTTTCACATGAGATGACTTATGTGATGGGATGTTGCATTGTTTTAATATGAGGGTTTTTTTCCGTAACTTTTTAAGGCAGGTCCCAGTATTAAGTGATTCTACTCTGTATTATTTCTTGAAAAATATTTTTTGTTAATTCCACAGGTCAGTACAGCATCCCTTGGAATTACATTCTTAGAGAAGGCATGGATTTAAAAAAATAACTTTTTGTCATGTGTATGGCTATCAAAGCTATTGCTAAGACTTTCAGCCTTAGACATGAAGTAATATAAAGGAGTCACTTTCTTTTATGATCTTTTAAAGAGAATGTTTGACTTTCCAAAATGAAATGGAGGTGGAAGAGAGTAAAACCAAATTGCACGGCATTAAGGAGAATTTCTGTACCATATCTCTAAAAGAGGAAGAGGTATCATCCTGTTGTTTCATACTGTATATTAGTGGGTTTTTTGTGTTATGCATAGGTGTTTGTTCACTTGCAAGTCATCTCACTGGATTCTTTTTATACTTGCCAAGTATTTGGAGCCTTCATATTTGCACGATTAGAAAACACTGGTATTATTTGTGGATTTTTAATTCTTGGATGCTGCTGTCAGCAATCTCCACTCCAGTCAGCTGTGTCTCCTGGTACCTGATGTGTTAGCAGTTTTAGGTAGATACTTGTTACACTAAGAATAAAAATTAAGCAGAACAGGAAGCCGTGGCATGCACATGGGAAAGAGAAGGCTCCAAAACATATTCCAGAATTTGGGTGACCGTCTTAGCTTCTTTTTTTAAAAGAAGTCAAATCTATTTTTCCTCAATTTTTCAAAATTCTAAAAAAAAAAACCAACTGAAATCAAAACAAAACCAAAAAAACTTTCAGTAAAATAAACAAAGATTTTGCCTGATTGGGAACTGAAAGTTTAGATACAGTCTTTACACTCCACTGACTCAATCTGAAATTCTGGAACACTATATTTGACTCTGTATTTTGTGTACACTGTGTAAATATAATGAGATTTCTCTCCTAAAAGCTCTGAAATTGGTTTAGAATTAAGTTATTTCAAGATTTTGGAAAAGCTTTGACTATACAGTAACATCAAAGGCAATTTGCTGACCATTCCATTGTGATTAATATTTTTTTCAGTATTTCATGTTGCCTGTCGAGTTAGAATTCAGCAAGCCCAACAATGGCAAATCTGATTCTGCTGAGACTCCATCATACTTAGAACTGAAAGAGTTGTTAAATTTAGCTCCAGACACTATGGCTGATGAAGACCTGTGCAAAGAAGTGATCAAAGAATGTGAGAGTTGGTTTTCTTAAATGCTTGACCTGATTTTCTTTTTGGTTGAACACATTTAACACACTCCAGCTCTTTTATACTGAGTTCACTTTTAAATTACATCACAGCCTGTCAAATGAGAATTTCTCTGGATGAGACTCTGAACTGAGCTATACCCAAATTTCTGAATATCCAAAATGTCTCCTCAAGGAGTAGCAAACTATTTGCCATTTGGTTCAGTCCGTGGTTGTCTTGTAGTTTTGGAAACAAATGTAACGTGAGCTGTGATTTGTGATATACAATCTACCATGAATATAATCATTTAGCTTTGTGTTTTCCTATCTGTTTTTAAATTAACTTTCAGGGATATCCCTAAGAGGATTATATGCAGTACAGTCATACTGTAAAAAAATGCTTTTGTTGCACCATAATTGCAAATAAAAAAGCAGATTTGAGGAAAAGAGTGTTAAATATTTCCATGGGTAACGGGAATACTCTAAATCACAATAGTAATTTCTTTAAAGTAATTTTAGAAAAGTTTCTAAATACAACTTTAAAGACAGTTAGTGGCTAATGGATTGATTTGTATGGCAGTATTTTGTGTACTTAAAAGAAAAAAATACTGTCTAAGGTTGGTTTGTTTTTTTTAATTAAAAATTAATTTCTTGCCAGTTTTTTGGTGGACAGGAAGCAGCTCAAAAAAGGAAGATTCATGCTCCTGAATGTGGAGCGTGTGTGCTGAATCCTGTGTCTGATAGGGCAGCAGTTTGAAATAATCCAGTCTCTTGTGGAAGACAGGAGCAAAACTTTTAAAAGTCGTCTTTGACTCAGGCAGTAGTTTGATTTACATCTTTCTGATACCTTTAGTACATGCCGTGGTCTGACCTGAATGACCCAACCTCTGCTGCAGAGATTTGAGGATTTTGCACATAAATGTCAGCCTACTGGGGGTTTTGTTCTTTTTTAGTAGCAAAAGGAACTACAGACACAAACCCCTAGTAAACTATATTTAGACTACTTAATTGTTCTGGAAATCACTGTAGTCATAAGAACTTGGAATAATTCAGCTAGTGATTCTGCTATCTGTCACTTAAGGGACAATACTGAACATTGCTCTTACCAGCTACAGCATTTGGGGTTGCTAAGCATGACTACAATTTTTCATAACAATATATCATGGAAGTTCAATAAAAAGATTGAAAGAAAAAAGTGCTCTGGCAGCAATAATTAATGAATGGTTCACTTATGGCACCTTTTAAAATATATTTTCAGATCTCAAAGCAGAAATTACATACGAAATAGAAATTTCCAAGTATTGTCCCATTCCACAAGAAGTTTGCTCCAGTAATAGCACAAGTATGCTGGAATTCTGTGAGTCAGGTAGGAAGATCTGTATAAATCAAGCAATGATATTTAAAATAAATTCTTTGAGCAGTTGTTTCTACATTCTGTTTGTGGGAGGACATGCTCTATATAGATAAGAACATTCTCTTTGTGTAATCTACTATTTTGTACCCATACCAGCAGGAGGTAGAAGTACCATACTCCTTTCTAGAGCTTTGTAGTCTAAACACAACCAACTTTACAGTTCCCTCATGTTGCTTTTGGCTGCAGGTGATGTCCATAGATTTTGCATTTGATTGGCCTTTTAGATATTTTGTATCTAACAACTTATCTTCCCAGAGAGGGAAGATGAAATTTAAGACGGATTGATTAACATCAGTTTGTGGAGTCAAATTGAGCACAATATAAAGTTTGCTAAAGTCTAATATAAATGCTTTCAAAAGAGAGTGATGGAAAGCAATCCAGAGAGAAGTGCTGAGTTTGTAACTTCTAGAGGTTCAAAGCTCTGTGCAGACATTCTGGTTTGCACATGGTTAAGTAATGATGTGTGATCGAGAAATTAAGTCGCATAGTCACCAGAGCTGTTTTCTGCAGAAGTAAACTGAAGGTGTTGAATAGTTGCTAACGTGTATTGAATCCTCGCTTCTCCTGCACTGTTATTAGAAAATCCTTTTATGTATCTAACTTCAATAGCTTGAAAACTCAGATCATGGTGTTTACAATGCATACCAATGCTGGACAGGTTTGGTGTATGACTGCTCAACCTTAGTAAAAATTTCTTCAGGTTCTAGGTGTAACCTTTCAAAACACTGTCTATTCTTTGCCAGCCCTACTGTATTCCCACCTGAATGTTAGCTGGCTAAGCGAGGCAGAAAAATGGCTGTGCTGGTGACATTTTTCAGCTTTAATTCAATGCCGAAGAGCTTGTGCAAAGAGTAACATTTACAAATGCATATGGTCTGAGCAGAGAGGCAATACTTGAATATACAAGTACCTCTTATCGTAATATATATCCTATCTAGGAAAAAGTCTATCCATTATTACATTGGACAGCAGCAATATTATCCACCAGTGCATGTTGACTTGATAGTTTTCCATCCAGCAGTTACTAAAATCCTTGAGAATTGCTGAGTTTTCTCCAGATCAAGATCCCCTTTATTGTCTTAGTGTCAATGTGTTTTAAACTGAAATGATAGTTGTCCTCTGCAGGCTAAAGTATCATGCTCCTGATACTGTATTGTAGTGGAATTTTGGTTGGAGCAATAGTACCTGTTCCACGTGTCTAGTATAAAAGCAAACCCACCATGTGTTGTACCAGCAAGACAAAGTTATTTTCCATCTGGAGATTAGTGCCTAGCATGACAAATTAATCTGTGTCTGGTGAGCTGGCTGACTACTCTTCACTTCTAAAGCTTACAAGCAGAAGGAGCTTAAGTGCAGCAGATCTGAGCAGTTTGGGACCCTCTTCCTGTTCTCAATAGCAACAATTTGACTGTGATCTTCTCTAGGATACTGTCTGTCCTTCTGAAGTTGATGAGAAGTCAAACCATCTTGAACTGTTTTTTAAAGAAAGTGACTGCTTTAGTCTTTATTGCCACTTTGCTGTCTTAGCTCTGCTATTAAATCAGGCAAAATTAAATTGTTGATGCACAATCAGCTTCCTCAGCTTTCACATCTGTTTAATTTATTTTTTTTAGGATATACTTGGATCTGTAGGATAGAGACCTGCAAACCTGTACATGCACTGCTAAGACACTGTTTGCTAATGGAAGTTTCTATATTGGTGTCAAACTTCAGCTGAGATACTCAGTACTTTTGGTTCTGATTGATTTTGCTGCTTATGAGTTACCAGAAGTGAAATATGTTTGCTTGAACTCAGAGAAGAAGCAGTCGTAAAATAATGGCATTTTCTGTAAACATTTCATTGTCTTTCTCTTTTGCTAGCCATAGGGTTTGTTTATTTATAAAGGAGTTAAGAGACAAGAGAGGTTCACTCAGTCATCAACGTTCTGAGAAGGGGATTGTTACTCTGAAGTGTAGGCAGAGTTTATCTAATGTAGCTATTGAAAATATTTCAGTCTCAAAGGCAAAAATAACTAGACAAAGATGAATATGAGTAGTATTGCTGAAAGAGAAAGAACTGTTTTTTTAGATATGGCATGTGTTTTTGCTGTCCTGATATCAGCCCCTCTCCTATTCAAAGCAATGTTCTAGACTTGTTTGTCCCCACAAAAAACAATTCATGAGCTGAAGTTCACTGAGCTTTTTCTGTTCTAAGTGGGAAAGAAATTTTACTGATAGAAAGTATGTTGTTTTCTTTTGTATCCACTTTTATTTCTTACCCTTTCTTTTTTTTCTGCTTCTCTGATGTGTGTGTGTTCTCTGGCTTTCTAACACTGTCCCTTAGCCTTGCTGCCATACAATCAGCTTGTTAGGTTGGTCAAGGAGCAGCTGTAAGCAGCTGGACAGGTGACTGATTCATAGCCTGCTGTGTGCTAATTGGCTAAATAATGTGTGTATGATGATTGCATCTGCTTGCTGCCTGTTAGAATGAATAGGGAATTTGTTACAAGTGGTTTTCCTTATGGATGCACTGATTTCCTTACAATTTTTCTGACAGTTTTCACAGGATGTGGAACAACTCTGGTTTTTGTTACTTCTGCTTTCTGATTAGAAGAATGCCAGAGAGAATACCAGGGCAATCATGTAAACCACAAATTTTTATGAATTGACACCAAAATCAATGAAGTTGCAAATTCATAATCAGATCTGAATAAAATCAAATAAGCCATTAATATCTCCACATGTGATATGATTGGTAAAAACAAACAAACAAACAAAAAAACCCCCAAGAATGTTAAAAGTGACTTGCAGGGGACTTTTAATATGCCAGGTTTTTTTACATACTGCTTTAAAGAAACTGGTGTTGTAGTTCATTTCAGTGGTCATCCCTAGAAATTTCAATGAGTACTAATTCTGCTTGAAAGTGTAATTTTATCTTTAAAATTCTGTTTCTGAAGTTCCTGAATCCATTCATCTGAATCTTACAGCCACCACAACATTATC
Organism: Margarornis squamiger; assembly: GCA_035222235.1. Classification (NCBI taxonomy): domain Eukaryota; kingdom Metazoa; phylum Chordata; class Aves; order Passeriformes; family Furnariidae; genus Margarornis; species Margarornis squamiger. The sequence continues at coordinate 22,163,623 of JAWWTY010000088.1, forward strand.
TGAAGTCTCTCTCCCATCTAATTAAATTCATTTATGAGGGAACCATCCAAGAAGACCAACAGGCATGAATGCTTAATATTAAAACCACAGCCATGGTACCTGATAACTTAATTATAAACATCATCTTACATCTGAAGGGTATGCAGCCAGAACTGCATTAAAGAACTGTAATCTACACATTGTTATCCCCAAGCTGTCTGGAAGTTGGATGTGAAGTACTTGGGCTATATAACTTAAATAGTGAATTGTCCCATGAAAATATTTTGTTCTTTAATCCAAAATTACACTGTAAAATTCATAAGCGTATGCATTTCATTCACAAGTAGCTTTGTGATTTTGATTTTTTATTTTTGTTTTGGCTGGGGTATTATGTAATTTCTAGCTGAATATGTTCCATATTTGAAAGATGAAATGGAAGTGCCTTTAACTCCTCCATGCAGACAGCAAAGATCATGGGTTAATTTGCTGTGCAGAGGACTTCAGGAAGAACTTCTTCCTCTCTCTGGTAACAGGTAATGAAACTTTAGTAGTGACAAACTGTCATAAATCCTCTAAATCATGAATCCTCAAAATTATTGAAAAAATAACTTTATTTATGAATTGGTACTTATATTCTTTGAGCTGTATATATATGGTATTTTGTGTGAAAGAGGAACTGAGTGCACGGCTCATATCTATGTCTTTCCAAGGGAGCTTGAAAAAGGAAATGACAGTTGCCTCTGTAGACCTCTTTCTCTGGGGGCATTTAATAGCCTGAAAATCTAGTCTCCTTTTTGGAGTAGGCAACAGTAAATACTTATGTCTTTAGCAATCATGTTTATGTGCATATGCATACATTTATAAATATGGCAAATACACATGTTGCACAAGTATCACTTGAAAAATCTCCAGAAAAGATGCAGGGAGAAAGTATTGTCTGTATTTTGAGGATATCATCCAATAATGGTTTTAGGCCTTTTTGTGCTGACAACTTTTCCTTCTCATCGTGTTTTTGGGACTAGCATTTTTTGCATTGCTATCTTTCTTGCATATGCACAAAGAATTTAAATATCCTTTTGGGGAGGGAACCACAGTTTAGATAAGATTTTCACTTGGTGCCACTTTACTTCATGAACCAGCCTTGATGGCTCCTCTCACTCTTTCCCGTTGTTCTCTATAAGGATAAGAAAAAGAATTTCAGTGAACGGCAGAATGAATGAATTAACTGAAAATTTAAAGACAAAGTAGACCTTTAAAAGCTAGTTTCATATAAATCAAAATTCAACACATAATGCTGTAAAACTTCATACCTGCAAGTCTTTTTTTTTTTTTTTCTTTTTTATGTTCTTCGTAGTATTTTGATTACAGGGCCCTCTAGGGAATACTTAGACTCATTGGTATGGCAATCAGAGAAGTATCGGGATAATATGAGCTCTCTTTTGCTTGTCGGTAAGGATTTCTAATTGATGATCAATTTCTAATTGATGTTGATGTGTTCCGTGTACACAGAGATATATAGCAGAGAAATAATGTTGTATTACAGAGCACATATTTTCGGCCATTAAAATTTATCCCATTAATGTAACCCTCTGAAATTTGATTATCTGATTCTTTTAGTACATGTAAAAAGTTACAGTATGGCAACACAGAAGTTGAT
>JAWWTY010000088.1:22165358-22202736 GCA_035222235.1 Margarornis squamiger
CTTCTGTGGAGGTAATTTGAATGAAATAACTGCTGCTAATTATATACAGTACCTGTAGTAACAGTTTAATAGAAATTTAGTAACCTGTTGAACTCTTTTCTGTATGCTAGTTTCCCTTAAATAATGTTTCAATATATGTATCAGTCAGTAGAAAAGTATGGTTAATGGAAAATAATGTTATAAATTCCCAAGAGCAGAGTTTGTGTTAGGAAATTAAATACAAAAAACCAAAATAAGCTGCAGGGTATTTATGACAGCACCAGAATATGCATTACCACTATTCTTTCATTTTTTTTGCTTTCATTTTACAAGTCTCAGGATTAAGTTATGTATATTGACTTGTTATGTTGTCGATTCATTTGTACATTGATTTATAGTTGAAAATAACATAGTGTATGCTCCTTACTGCTTCAGTTAATTATTTTTTTCAGATAAGGATTATGCTAGGTCTTTTAAAGCATGACAAATAAACCCACACATAATGAACAAGATAAGTTGTAACTTTAGTAATGCAGCTACACATTATTAAACCTGAAAAATTATAAACCCCCACCACACCTTACTCATAGACTCAATAAGTAAAAAGCACACTTGCTCTCATTATGTTAATTGCTTTGCTCTTAAATCTGTTAACGGACACTGAGTTACAAAAGGAAGTATAAACAACGGATATATGTAGTAGGCCATACTTGGGAGCTTTCATTTCCAAAACTACATTCTGTTTTCATGTTTCTAGATTATTAATGTTATATGTTAATTTCTGGTTTTTTGTAGAGCGTCAAGCTATTGACCTTGTGCCTCAGCATCATTCACTGACAGAACTGCAGGAAATGCTGCCAGTTGAGGTAGAAGCACCAGTGCTTAGCACACTAGAGAAGGGCTGGTGGCTTCATTTGGGCATAAATCCAGCAACCACAGAAATATTGGAGCAATTAAATATGGATTACAGTAATGCAAACAGTTTGCTTCCTACAGAAATAGAAACATTCACAAAATTTACATCATATCAATCAGAAAGTAAGTAACCTCTTTTTCTAAAAAAGTGATAGAAAAGCAAAGATAGGTACTTTGACAGAGAATCAGGTAGTGATAATTGCATATCTCCAAGAACAAAGCAAATTAAATGTCTCCTATTTTTAAGAACAAAATCTTTTACAGCAAAATGAAGTAGGAACACTCCTGCAATTAAGGTGTAATGTCACAGACTTAGAACAAATTGTAGGAACAAAAGTGTTTAACTACACAAAATTAGTTTATTGCTGTACAGATGAAGAGTAGCCTCCACCAGTTGTACTATTTTTTAATAAAATAGTTTCATACAGGAGAGTTTCTTTACAAATAGCAGTTTTGCATTGAAGTATTTTGACAAAGCAGATATTTACATAGCGCGATCTGCAGAAGGACGGTGGGGATTACAGTGAAAATTATTTATATTTTGATGCTACAGATGTGGAGTTTTTTATGCTGGCAGAGGTTTCAAATTTGTACAGCTCATAACTTCATAATTTTACATAGACCATTTTGCTTACTTATAATCAAATTTTTAAAAAAAATACAAGAAGTTATTTGGATTTTGTTATATAACTATGGCTGGACCGCAAGGCACCAATTGTGGTTCTAGAACTCCAAGGGTTGATAGTAACATGATATAATGTGAAACAAATAGATACTGTTCATGAAAGAACATTTCCAATTAACTGGTTTTTACATTTCTTGAAGTGTTTAGCTACTGTGTTTGAGGTAGATGTCTACCCACAATGCAAAAACATTGCAGTTCTATTGAAGCATATCCTCAGAGGGAGCTGGTTGCATTCTTTGCCTTTTTTTTTTACCCTCTTAGAAAAAAAAAAATCTAATAATTTTTCTTCCTAATGAAATGTGTTGCATTCTGCTTCCTAGAAATCTAACATCAGTAAGCACGAGCGTGAAAACTTCTTCAAACAATAGCATGACCTTCTGTGTCCCAAAATTGTGTGTTTTTACTTAGAACTATCAGTGCAAGTTTTCTAAAAGTGGATTCAAGTGATCAGACTAGGCAGAGAGAAGAAATTCAAAATAAAATTATTTCTGTATAAACCATCCAAAGCCATTAACTCCAACCAGGAGAGAGAAAGGGAAAAACCTCTATGTTGCAGTGAATAAATTAAATTTTATTTTTCAGGATGGCTTGAAGAGAAGAATTCCGTGACAAACCAGGAGCTGCTTTCTGCTGCTGAAAGACATCAATCGGCCAAAGTAGTAAATCCTGACTTGTCAGTGCAGACCCAAAAGCAGTACTTTGCCCTGCCTATGAGTGCTGTGTCATCTGATGAAATTCACAGTGCAAAAACTTCTGGGGAAGAACTTGCTGGAGGAAGCATCAGAAAGATTAAGGTAGAAGAGGCATTTTTTTTCTTAAACCAAGAAAAGAAAACCCCCAAACCATCTGAATCGGGCAGCTTTAAAGATGTGTCTTCTAAAGCAGAAAACTCATCCTGTAGTGGAAAGCCTGCATCACTGGCACTGGCTGCAAAATGGGACAAGGATGATTCTGATCTGAACAGCTTTATCATGATGAGATCTAAACATACACTCAACCAAAAAGAGGAAAAAAATTACCCAGATAGACCTGAAAAAGGTATGTGAACGAGTTTATTCTGCCATTTTTCCATATTCAATTCTTCTCTGTTTTACCAGTTACAATAGATGTGAGTTCATCGTAGTAGATTTATGGATAAAAAAATCCTATGAGATAAATGGTAACATTTTTATGGTCTTGACTGAAGCTGATTTTTCAGCTAAGTATCTTACCTTTTGTATTTTTTCTCTAGATACCTTGGGGGTTTTGGTTGGTTGGTTTAGTTGAGGCGATGCTTTGGTTTTGGAATGAGTTGGCTTTTTGGTAGTGGAAGTGATATTTCGTAAAATAAACATATGAGTTTATTCCTATTCTGACTAAGTAACTCTAAGCGGTGCTTACTTCAGAAGATCTCCTGTGTCCATACATTCTGAATGAGATCTTCTGACCTCTTTGGAGAAGAAGTAGTTATCAAATTGATTGTAGTTACCAAATAGTAAAGATGGGTACTCTTACTTTTGTAGAACCAACATAACCTAGCCAATGAACAAGACTTGTTCATTTGAGCCAGTTACCTTGGTGCAAACCCTATCAAACAATGAAGCAGAACAGGTGTTATGGAAAACAGAACTGTTGGTAGCCCTATGCTTTTTGATGACAGTGCTTAGGAAAGAATCTCAGGCTATGTATTCAGCATTACATGAATACAACACAGCAGAGAAAGAAAAGAAGAATTGTTTTATTTGTCTTTTAAAAAGAAATATCTGTATTATGAAATAGCAGGTGACAGTGACATATTTCAAGATTCACTTTTCATTTCACTTTGTATTTTAAAAAGAATATTTTAAAAATTTTTTTGGACTTGATTGGCAGAATTTTAATGTTAACTTTTGTCTGTGTTTTAGTTACATGTCCTAGCATTTAAAAAGGAAAAAAAATTGTTACATAAAAGTTTTCAGCAATAGCTCTTTTAAAGCAGAGTTGGGGTATTTATTTAATGGAAAGCTTATATAATCTTCTGGGTGAAATTATTTTTGGTAAAATTCATCTGTTACTGACGTTGGTAGAGATGCATAAAACATTTCATGGCCTCAGAAAGCAGTAATTCAAATTTTACAAGTAGGAGACCAAGGTACCTGAACTGAAGTTTTATGCTACCATCTAGTGAACTCTGACTAGAACTGCATTGCCTAACAAGGAATCCAGATATACTGAAAGACCAGCTGTGTTATATTCATGAATAGGTTTGTGGAGGTTTAAGTAGGTTAAATGCAGATTAGCATATGAACAGGTAAGACCCCAGTGTTGCAGATCAGTTATGTCTGATATATAGAGAACCTATTAAAATGTGTTACCACATTGATGTAAAAATTATATAAATTATTGCATGCTTTTCTAATAACAAAAAGTTTTTATTAAGGGTTATTCTAATTCTAACTGAAAAAAATAGAAATGCCAGCACTTCTTGTAGGGCTCTTTGTTGTTTGGCTTATTTTTTAAAGGTATCATTTTGTGTAATATTTAGTTTAGAAAATACAGAAGAGGGAAGTAGTAGAAACAGTACAGAGACCTAATTTTGAACACCGTATAGCTTTTCAAAATCAGAAAGGTTTTTTTTAAGTTAATTAGAATAAAAATTTGGGTTTTTTTTCCTTCTGTCTCTGTATGTAAGTTTGTTTTCTAAGGGAACTGACATTCTTAAGTAGAAAAATTCAGTAATATTTACGAGAGAACTATTCAAAAAGAACCCCTCTCAGAAATAAAAAATAGAACTCTCAGAAGAAGCTTTTTGGGCAGAAGTTGTAGCTTATGCATCAGTGTTTATCAGAAAGAGGGGAAGGCCACTTAGAAATACTAACAAGTTACAAAAGATAGCTAGAAGACAGTAGAAAAATTATTTTCTTATTTCTTTTTTTTTTCCCATTTGCTTCTTCCATATTCTTTCTGGATGGCTTACAGTATCTAACCTTTTCTACTCACAATCACTGAGATATTTTTCATACTTTGAGCTGCTTATAATCAGCAGTGTCCTTCCTTTCACACATGTTTTTTCTCCATATAAAGACATATGATTTTTCCTATGGAGCTGTAGTATAGAGCTGTCAAATCAGCTCCTCAATTTTCACAGCTCTGTATTTCTGCCCTAAGGAAGAGTGACCTGATAATGCCTGACTTCTTGGGCTGTGAAGGCAGATAGGGCCTCTTTTTGTGTCTTGATGTTTTTTCCATACTGTGTGAACCCATTAAAACGATAAAGAATTCATGAGAAGAAAATTTATATAGTCATAGAAACTACTTCATTTGAAAATATTTTTTCATGTACAGTCATTTATAGGATGGTTTTCTTAATCACTGAGCTGGTTTTGTAATATTTGTATCTCAGTATTCACTTCTGGCTTAATTTAGTGCTACAACCTGAAGAACAGCATATGTATGTTCACAAAGAGGATGATTCTGTTTGCGAGATTGTAAAAGCAGAGGAAAAAACCCAAGAGAATGAAGACAGTATCACAGTAAATATTCAAGCATCAGGTATACTATGTTTGGATATACCTTGTTTTCTGTATAAAGATGGGGGTCAGACTCCTCTTCAAGGGAACAAGTGACAGGACTAGAGGAAGTGGCTTCAAGCTGTGCCAGGTGAACTTTAGACTGGATATTGGGAAAAATTTCTTCACTGAAAGGGTGGTCAGGCATTGGAACTGCCTGCCCAGGGAAGTGATAGAATCACCGTTCCTGGAAGTGTTCAAAAAAAGTGTGGATGTGGCACTTGGCGTCATGGTTTAGTGGTGTTGGGTTAGCGGTTCAACTTGATGATCCTAACGATTCTGTGGGCCTATACAGCTTTGCAATATAATTTTATATTAAATAGTACTGCTCAGACAAATATATAAATTATTAGGCTTAGTCTCTGCTCCTTGTCACTGGAAACATTTCACATGGATGAATATTTACTTTGACACAGATGTGATAACAGGCTATGGAATTCCATCTTGCAACTAAAGCCAATCGCATACAGAGTAGAAAGAATAACTCAGACTTTGAGTTTTGTCTGATGTAAATTAGCAGACATGAAATGTCTTCATGCCAATCAGTACCCTCCAGTTATTATTCTTTCCTTTTTTCTCTGACAGAGTAAATGAGAATTGAAGGTGGAAGGGATTGGTAGTCATTTTGCTAGGAAGTGTTTTTAACACAGTAGAAATCTACTAGAGATGGATACATGACTGAGCCTTACCTTGTGAGGTCTCGCTGTTCTGTAAGGAATAGTATCAAAGAACGTGCACTGACAACATTTTTCTCATGCAGTAGAAATTGTAGAGAATAACACAGAAAATATTTATACAAGGTATTTTACAGCCTCAAAGTAAGCATGCACAGTGCTAGGAAGTTGTAGGCCTAGCACAGATTAGTTTGGTTTTCCATGGAAATGCATTCATCCCAGCCATGTGCTTAATGGGAGTCTCTTTCACAGAACTAGTGAAAGAATAGAGCAGTATTTTCATCTTTTTCCATCTGAGGTGGGAATCATGGCTATGTATTATTTTTTAATTTTTTTTTTCTAATAAATTTTGAAGCAAGCCTCTTTTCATGCAGCTGGGAAGAAACATTAAACTTTTCTGCAGTCACAATAAAAATTAGCATTTTGAAAATGCTAACGATATAGAAAAAGGCTATAGAAAGATGGAATGGTAGTACAATCCTAGTGTGAGTCACAGGAATAGAAGATACTAACTTTTCATCTTGGAGTTGATCACTTTATGAAATGCATGGAACAGCATGGTTGCTGGCTGTGAGGATTGGCTTCATTCTACCACTCAGGAGGCTCCATGGTGAGCAACTCTTCATCCATTAGTGTTGCAACTTTCATGAAGAAGTCAGTGTTGTTAGTGCTTTATGGGTCTTATGAATGTTCTTGTCCAGTAGTAGTATATGAAACCAAACTTTATTATCATGTTTTGTTTATTGTGCTATCCAGAAAGCCAGTGCCAGGCATACTGCCTTTTGGAAGAAGCGGCTGTTCCTGTGTTAAAAGATTTGACACATCTGGGTGTACTTGCTTCTGTAAATTGGAGCTTTGACAGTGTTAAATTTGATCATACAAGGTTTTTCTTAAAACAGCAAGAGAAAGTGGTATGCGATAACTTTAAACAAGGTATGTCTTTTAAGAAGCATCTCTGGTTTAAAACTAACACAGATTTAATTTGTGACACAAGATTCAAGATGTTTGATAAATTAATGATAAAACTATTAACAGTTTGTCTTATAGACCTACAGTAATTGATCTTTTATTTCCAAAATAGTGCCTTCTGGTTGTTCAACATTGCATTTATTAGCTTCAATATGCACTACAAGAAGTATTCTAATTGAATTTCATTTTAAAATATTTTACATATGCTTCAGAAATGTTGCCTCTATAGCAAACAATGCTTAATATTTTTTCATGCTAGATTTTAAAATTAAAATCTGTCTGGTTTTGTTGTTTCTTTTAGTAGCTATATTTTGTCACACCTGCATGATGTCAAATTCTATGCCCATGTTAGAAATGATGAGGGGAAAAAAGTCCATAGTAATCTGGTTTCTTGGAAAGAGTTCTGAAATGTTTGGAAAACAGGGTATATGGAGTTACAGTATTGTTGAAAAATAGTTGGATGAGGAAATAGTAATGTGAACAGCTGGGTTGGTATGGTGGACCAAAAGATGGCAAATGTATCAGTTTCCATGCATATTTAAAGATTGCCTTACTAAAATCAGTAATGAAGTGTGGTTTTAATGGCAGACTCAAGGGAACTGTTATCTCCTCTTCCAGCCATCTGTCTCTCCACACCTCTCAAAAACACTTCCCTGTGTGGCACTTGCTCTAGGTCAGATGACATGAGAAAAGTTGTGCTATATCATGAAGTATTTGCCAGTACCACCAGATCTCAGCTTTGAAGGTTGTCTATGTTTGTGTGTTTAATGAAAATTCTGAGATACCAGGATCTTTTAAATTGATTACGTGTGTACAGTGAGATATCTGAAATTTTACACAGAGCACACCTCTGTCTTCTGTTTGTTAAGGTAAAATAGATGAGAAGGAGATCATGCTGTTCAGACATGCTGCTCTGGTACACCTGCTGGTGACAGTTCGAGATCTGCTGTTGACATGTGGCTTGGACACAGCACTAGGTTTGTTTTCAGTAGCCAATACTTTGTGTGTATTCTGCAGTCTGTCCTTCATGTTTGTAGCTGGGATTCTTTGCTACCACTGCATATGCTCCATTCATAACTACTATACATCTGTTTATGCTATTCCATGGATTTGTCTAAGAAACATTCATACAAATTTCCACCTATATACTGTGTTGTCTTGTATCTCAATGACAAATTTGCATTGTAATCTCTGTGTGGAAACTGAGGAACTTGCCAAAAAGACAACAAAAAAATGAAACAACAAAATGTTGAAATGAAACAACAAAAACCTTTCTATTTACAATCTGTCTTCTGTGAGTGTAGAACACTTTCCACCTAAAAATATTCTTAGGCTCCTTAAAAATGAGGTACTTAAATCTGAGGGCATTTTAAGCAAAATCTGATATATTATCTGATGTATCATGAGGCATGGAGTTTGAAGCTACAACTGGACTTACACAGAAGCCTTTGTTTTTTGAGCTTTTCTGGTCTTATGCTATCCAGATTTGAAATATGAAAATCCACTGTAACACAGTTTAATACCTGAAATTATAATGCTAAAGTTATCAAATTGTCATAGTTATGTATTCTGAATTTTTAAATACCTCTATCAGACCATAAGCAGCTGAAGTCAGTATTTTCGAATACCTTAGGAAAGTCAAGTTCCCTCTGTCTTTATCAGAGAGAGAGGTGGTTCAGAGCATCTAACTTCAGTCACTCTGAATTATTCTTTTATGGACAGAGTTTCCTTAAAATTGATTTAAAATGGAAAACCTCTGCCATAAATGGAGCTGTAGGGAAAATAAATTTTTTTTTATTCCCTTAAATATTTCTAGCAATAAAAGAGTAGGAAGAAAAATACAGAATTAATATATAAGGTGAATCCAAAGTAAAAGTCTTTTCTACTATAAACAATGTAAGAGGATGGGAAGAGGACAAATAAGCAGTTGCTCCTCCCCTGTTTGTTGTAGCAGAAGCACTTCTAGATGATATTTCAGAATTACAAAGCACTTGTGTTTCCAATCCTCAGCAACAGCTGACACAGGAAACTGTACAAGTAAAAAAGATCTGGAAAAAACTTAGAAAAAAGGAGTCAAGTTCTAAGTAGGCCCTGTAGACTTCACTATTGTTGTGGTGTTGGGCTGTGCTGTGCAATTCATCACACAAGTATCTTAGATGTATTTTTTCTTTATGCATTTTCAAATAACCCCAGCATAGTTCACCAGTTATATACAGAAGGCATCCTTCAGAGTGGAGAACGAACTGCAATAATATGAAGAGTAGTAAACACAAAGGACAAGTGAAGATTTGAACAGTGATCACAGAAATACTGTTGTTGTTTGTTATAAACTATATCGATTACTTAAATATAACAGTGCTGCTGCCTGCTTCTGCAGCCATAGAATGCCATGTTGCATAATTCTAGTTGGAGTCATACAGCAGATACTACGTAAAGTATAGCAGTTTTACAAAAGCCATTTACATACCTGATTACTGGTAATAGTATACTTCCTTATTTGTGAACCATTACATTTTCATGTTTTTGTGCCGGATACCCTCATATAGATTTTAAATTGATATGCAAGTTAAACACAATGCTTGACTATTGTCTTTTGTTGCTGCAATTATTTTTTTTGTTGCTTTACTAACAGGTTATTTGTCCAAGGCAAAGGATATCTATAAAAACATCTTAGAATCTTGTTTAAATAACATCTGGAGGCAGTTGAAGATTGTACAGTACAGCAGCCAGAAAAAGCATGAAACAAATCCTAAAATAACAGCTCTTCAGTGTGAAATGTTAAATTGGATGAAACATTACGGAGAGAAACACAGTGTTAAGGTTAACAATGTAACCAGTTACTCTAAGCAAACAAAACTGTTGCAGGCTATGTGCATAATTATAAAACTATCTTTAATACGAGCTGTTTTATGGAAAAAAAGTCTAATAATTACCATTCCAACTCATTGTATCTGTTACATAAGGGCAATATAAATTTTAAGACCTCTGTCAGAAGTAGTGCAGGTTTGTTTGATCAAATTTCCCCTTGTTACTGAAAATTACATAAAAACCTTTTATTTGAAGGCCCCAGTCATCTGATGCAGAGAGGACCATAGCACAAGTCCTGACTGTGTGCTTGTACAGCTGACACATACACCACAGAGTATGTGGGTATTGTTATCCATGGATGACCTCTGCTTAACCAATGTGTCAGGCAAATCTCCTGGCATTTTACTTATATAAGAAGCAAATATGCATAAGTGATAGCTATGGCATTAAGGGTAGAATAGTGGAGGATATTCAGATTATCCAAAGATACTTTTTTTATGGATATGTAAATATTTTGGGGAATACCATGCAGTGCAAAATACCACTTTCCTTTGCAGAATATTTATTAGTTATTTACAGAGTATTGATCACATGATGAATCAGACAGGATAAAATGTGTAATGTTTTAAGTGTCCTGACTGTTTGGACTAGAATTTATGCTGCTAAATACAGAGCCCCAAAAAAATCTTTGACTTTATTTTAGCTTCTCTCCATACTTCACTATTTGGAGCTTTATTCTTCCTTTGTTTCTGTTAAGAGTTACGCCAAGAACTCAGAACAACTTTTGATCAAATTTTCTTGAGAAGAACAATATAATAGCTTATTGTACACCTTTTTAGAATTTAAAATTGAAATGAAATAACAAAAACAAAATGATGTTGATTGTTTTGGTATCTGTCCTTCAAGAGATGCTCTAAGCTGATTTCAGGATCATTTCCTTAAGAGTAACAGATTTTGATTTTTGATACTAGGATTATATTTTACTAGGAAACGTGAGAACTTTGTCATCTTGATGTCAGCTCAGTGACAATTTGGCTTTTCTTCTGAACTCCACTAGATTTTTAAAAATTTTTAACTATAAGTCTCCAGAGTTTTGGCTTGCTTCCTTGACTTGAAGTCATGCACAGGTATGCATGTAGTGTAAGACTATGTGAGATTCTATTCACAATTATGAATTGTTTACTGTTCCCTAACAGAGGGAGGTTTCAATGACCTTCAATTTGGAGACAGATTTCAATGAGCCAGAATAGGCAGTTCTATCATATCACATTGATATCAGTTAATGTGATGTAAAATATGACAATCTGGTTATCCTTTTATTATCCAAAGTTGTTACTGATGCAGGATTGTAATGGGACCTTTTCTTTATTAGCAAGAATTTGCTATTGGTTTAAAAAACCCCTGAACTCTACTCTTTGTTTTATTAGCTTTTATACTCATGATTGCATAGAACATGACTAAAAATTTCATGTAGCTCATGTGAGCATGTAATGAGTATGCTGTTGTATTGTATGTGGAAAAGCAGGTCTACATTTTAAAACGCAACTATCCAAAATTGCTTATAAAAGTGCCAGTGGATTGTTAGGTGGCTGTTCTGTTCACCAATATGTGGAAATCGAAATCTGCCTTAGGCTTGTCAGGTTGACAGTCTGTGGACTGGCAAATCTCTCCAATTAGTTCAGCAGTATGTTTGGTACCTCCCTGCAGTACATCACTGTCTTGCAGGCTGAGTTGTAGATATCTTCAGTTTATGCTTTGCCTCCATAAGGATAATGCCTCCAATGTGACAGATAATTTTCTAGTGCAACAGTGATAAGGTGGTATCATGTCTTTAGCTAATACCTTTGAATAGCATTTTTACTTTGAAACAAATATTCCAGTTTAATAATTTCCTCTAGAACAGCTTTATTGATTATAATAATGCACACCTACACCCAAGTTTCAAATTGTTGATGATTGGAGAAAAACTGCTAACAAAACTTTGACTTTGAATGTGGGGAAAGCAGACTTTACACTGCTGAAGGAGCTACTTATTAAGGTTCCTGGGGAATCTGTTTTTGAAGGTATTGGGATTCAGGCATGCTAGTAATTTTTTATGAGCCCTCTATTTCCAGTGCAAGAGCAGGCAGTTCCAAGATATAAAAAGCCAAGCAAGCAAGGCAGAAACCTGGCTTGGCTGAGCAGGAATCTTCTAGAACTTATGTGGGAAAGGAAGGTGTATGGACTTTGGAAGCAAGAACAGGTGACATGCAAGGACAAGAGAGAGCCTTTTTACTCCTGTAGGGAAAAAATTATGTGACCAAAGCTCAGTTAGGGTTCAAGCTGACCAACACTGTGAAGTATGACAAAAAGGGCTTTTTAAATAAGTGAATAGCAAAATGAGAATCAGAGAGAAAAATGGCCAGCTGCTAGACAAGATTGGCAACCCCATGAAAAGGGACATAGGCAAAGCAGACACATTCAGTGCCCTTTTTCACCTCTGTCTTCAACTCCTGTGATGGGCCCTGCTACCCCCAGAGCCCAGTGTTAGAAGATTGTGACTGGGGATGATGATAAACTTCTGGCCAGCCCTGAATTTGTTTGAGACTTGCTGCTTCAGCTGGCTGTGGCTAAACCTATGTAGCCCAATGGCACTGAAGGAACTGGAAAATGTCGTTGTGGGACCTCTCTCCATTATTTGTCAACAGTCTTGGGAGTCTGAGAGATCCCAGCTGACTGAAAGCTGGCAAATGTTGTCCCAGTATTCAAGAAGATAAAGAAAGAAGCCCATGGTAATTACAAACCTGTCAGTCCCACTTCAGTGTCTGGTAAAGTTATGGAGAACGTTATTCTGGGAGTTACTGAGAAACACCTGAGAGACAACACAGTCATTGACCACAGCCAGCACAGGTTCACAAGGGCTAAATCCTACTTAACCAACTTACTTTCCTTTCCTTTTCCCCTTATGACCCATCTAGTTGACCAAGTGAATGTGGTGGGTTGAATTTTAGCAAAACTTTAGTTACTGTCTCTCACAGCATCCTTTTGGATTAACTATCCATCACAAATCTAGACAAGTCCATAACACGCTGGATGAGCAATTGGCTGATACACTGATAACGGGTTCAGTTACAATGAATGGAGTTACATCAGGCTGGTGGCCAGTGACCAATGGGGTTCACCAGGGCTCAATTTTAGGGCTAGTGCTCTTAAATGTCTGGATGAAGGAATCAAAATTACATTAAGTGAATTTACCAATGATACAAAAGTAGGAGGAGCTGTGAACTCCCCTGAGGGCAAAGAGGCCTTCTAGAAAAATCAGGATAGACTAGAGAGCTGAGCAATCACAAACTGTATAAAATATAACAAGAGTAAATTCCAGATTCTCCACTTGGGATGGACAATGCTGGTTATACATACAAATTTGGACAGGAGAAGCTGGAATGTAGCCCTGTGGAAAGCAATCTAGGAGTCTGGGTGAATGGTAAGATGAACATAAGTCAGCAGTGCCCTGGCAGCCAGGAGGGCCAACTGTGTCTTATGGGGCATCAGAAAAAGCATCACCAGCTGGTCGATGGATGTGATTGCCCTGCTGTACTCTGCGGTGGCCTAATCTTGAGTACTCTGTGTAGTTTTGGGCACCACAATGTAAGGAAGACATCAAACTTATGTGTTTTGTGTGTCCAGAGGATGACCAAGACAGTGAAAGGCCTCAAGGGCAAGACTTAGAAGGAGCAGCTGAGGTCATGTGGCTCATTCAGCCTAGGGCAGAAAAGTCTGAGGAGTGACCCCATGGCAGTTTATAACTTCCTCAAGAAGGGCAGCGGACGGAGAGGTGCTGATCTCCTCTCTCTGGTGACCAGCAACAGGACACAAGGAACTAGAATGAAGCTGCTTCAGAGGAAGTTCAGATTGGACATTAGGGAAAAGGTTCTTCACTGAGAGGGTGGTCTCCCATGAAATAGACTCCTAGGGAAGTGGCCAGAGCACCAAGTCTGTTTGAGTTCAAGAAGCATTTGGACAATGCTTTTAGTCATATGATTTAGTTTTAGGTAGTCCTCTGAGGAGCAGGGAGTTGGACTCAATGATATTTACGGGTCCCTTCCAACTTAAGATATTCTATGATTGTCGTTTTGGCAAACTCCAAGGTTTCTGTTTTTGCTACCTGTTTAATCAATTTTGTGCTTTCTGTGCAATGGGGAAAGATAAATGTATGTAGGCTGAAAGAAAAAATTTTATTATTCCTAGAGTTTCTTTTACTTGTCTTCTTGCAGATACTAATCATTACAAGAATGGACTCCAAAAGTGAAAAAGCAGCTCTTATTCACCTGTTATCCAGGATAGAAGGTAAATAATTATGTGTATTTTTGCAATAAAAACTGGCTGTTATTCTGTGGTCTGTTGCATTGCCTTTTGAATGCTCCATGCAGGTCTTTCTCTTTTTTTCTCATCAGGAACCTTTCTATATACTTTTCTCACTGTTTAATGTTTCCTAGCTCTTCTGTCAGCCTGTTTTTTCTTCCTGTTAATTATATTTTCTGCTGATTAAGGGTTCTGATACAATGTTTTCTGTTGCAAGAAAATGATAGTTCATCTGTCAAGTCAAAGATTTCTTTAACACAGCACAAAGAACCTGTGGACAGCGCATTGTGTAATTATATTTGCATCTGTTGTCTTGATCAGATTGTTTCATTGTTTTTAGTTGATTGTTGGTCATAAGCTTTCTTCCTTGCAAGGTTATTAAGAGCAATTAGAATTTAGAAGTTCTAGCTAAACTCCCCAGCATAAAACTTTGAATGAATACTTAGGTATAGATCGTATTTTTCCTTAGCCTTCTGTTGCTCATCTTGTTTGCTAATTTGTTAAATATGTCAGCTTAAGCTTTAGTGAACTATTAAACTCAAGGTAAAAAAAATGCTATTTAAATATTCCGTCTTCCCACTGATACAAGCAATGCTTTCATAATTTCAACATTTTATCAGTGAGTAATTTTTGTACAAGCTTGTACAGCGTCCCAAATTCAACTGGTAAAACAAACATGTTTCAGGGAAATTGTTATTTGAGCCTGTATTTACGTTTAGAGCAAGCCACAGATTCTTTTGTGTTGTTTTTTAAAATCTATTTTCATAAATCCTTCTTGCATGAACCTTATCAAGTGTCATGTGCTGTAATTTCTTTGTAAATTCTTTGTAATTTTTTTGTAATTCTTTTGCCTTTGAAAATAAAGTTAAATTTACTGTCCTCTTAAAAGAAGAAAGCCTCTTAGAATGTTTTGAAAGGGAGGAGGCATCACAATGCTTTTACTAATAATAATATTTAATGAAAAGTGTTTTATTTGTTTTAAGATCTTAAGACTTGATTGCAAACATAGTTCAAGCCAGCTAATTACACTTCTGAACAGAGACACTTGTGTTTTAGCAATATTCCTTCATAGATACATCTTCCAGTTATACCTGTAAAATTTCAAATGCATAGGAATTATAAAGAAATTTAACCTATAAAGGGAAAAAGGTGCTTCCTTTTGCATTAGCCTTTAACTTTTCATTTTAAGGTAATAGGGTTGTGATTTTGTGAGAAATGAAACTTGTTCTCATTACTTCTTCCTTGAGTTCCAAGATGGAAGTTTCTAAGTCATTATACCCAACAGTACAATACACATGGAAATTGTATAGAACTTCATCAAAACAGACAATGTAATACTTAAAATTTTAATAACCTGTGTTGTTCCACGTGTGGTGCTTACTGATGTGCATTGATTTGTACTCACAGAGGCTCATTTATTTCATCAAGAGTTTCATTCTTTTAAGCAGGTTTAAAAGCTGTGGATTTGAATTGTGAAAAAAAAGGAAGCCTTTTAGCTTGTAAAGATGTCATAAGCAAGTAAGTTAAATCCTTGATTTTTGAGAACAAACTCTTTAGTCAGGACTGAGGTAGGTGAAACTTTAGTTACTGTTGTTAATTTCCATGGAACTTTCCAATCTGGAGTAAAGTTTTTAGCATACAGACCCGCAGGTTCATATTCAGTGGAAAATTTTGTTTAGACTTTAGAGAAATGCTTAGTGAGGCTCAGAGAAACTTTTAGAGAACAAACAATTGCATATTCCTAATCTTTTATTTTGTCCTGCATGTTTTAGACAGACTTCATTGGAGAAATATGTAGAAAAACATGATTTTTTTGCATCTTTTAGAAAGAGGTGTTGAAAGGGCATAACAGAAAACCTGACAAATTATGAGATGTTGCAGGAAAATATGAATACTTCAAGCAGATAATTGGAACAGGAGACTTACAGCTTCTAATTTTTTAATTAATTTTTAAAGAAGTTAGAATCTTAGATGCAGGAAGGGTAATTTTTTTTTTTTTTAAACTCATTTTAAACAGTGATAATTCATCAAAATAAGTTTATTTTGTTCTGAGGACAATTCTGCCTGAACTTAACTTTATTAATATTTTGTTTGGTTTTTTTAAGCCTTAGTAAATATTCCTGTGTTATTGTACATAATCAGCAAATTGGAGCAGACTTCCCTTGGGCACACTTCTCATTAGTAATGGAATATGATTATTCAGAAAATTCTTGCTGGAAAAATCTTTGCAAAAATCTGAATGTTACTTACATGACTTTTAAAACTACCCTCCCTGAAACAATACAAATGGGTAAGTGCTCTCCAGAATTGTAATAAACAGTTATGCTGGCGTATGAAAAGAAAACATTTTCTGTTCCCTAAAATGGTAGATTCATGTGCTTGTGGAGGAGAATGAGTAATCAGTTATGAAGGCTAAAGCTAAGCAAACAGAGCTGGTTTATCTATGCAGCATGATGGGAAGGTGTTTTTATTCGAGTGTAAGCCTAGTTTTGGCCAGGATATAGAAGTACATGTTGGTTTATAAGAGATTTGTGCCACGTTTACAGGTTGTTTACAGTTACTACAAGCTGTATCCACCCTTCCTTATCCTAAGGGAATGTTCTAGATCTAAAGATATCTGAATTAAAGCCTAATTTCAAAGAGATTCCGGGGGGGAGGGGGGTAGGGTGCGGTGGAGGGAGCCCATAATTGAATCATTTTACTGTGGATGAATAAAAGCTTTGTTTTTAAAAGATATGTCTATTTAAATATCCAAATGTATCTGTAGTTTTTTCTCAAGAAACTCTTGTCTGACATATACAAACTGTTTCAGGGAATCACAGTAATTCTGTTCTTCTGGAAGTACAGATTCCATATGTATTTCTGACAACTGAAGGTCTTCTTAATATGCCAGATATTCTTCAGCTTTTTGAATCCAAGTGAGTGATAATAACCTATTTAATCATATTGACTATTAATTTTCAGATTTCCTGGACATATATTTTGTCCCACTGTATCATGTATTAGCCATCTACTTGGCTACCAGGTATATTTGTGCAGTTACACTATTAGTATTTTAAGAGACAAGAAGATAGTTTTCCTGTTGAAGTTGATAGGTTAATTTTAGAGATTCGCACAGATGTCAACCAGAATGGAATTGGCCAATTTGTTTATTGTTATATAGAACTCGTACTTTTAATCAAAACAACTCTTTTAATTGTCTACTTTTTCCTGAAAATCATAATGTTATCCCCAAATATTTTGCTTAAGTGCTTCTTGGCACTTGGAAGACTTTGGTATTTAATTCTTCATAAAAATTGCTTTTGGATTTTTTTTTTTTGTTGTTGTTGTTTTTTATGTCCTGGACCTGTGCTAAAAAAAGCAAACTGAACAATATTAGAACTTTGTATTTTCTGATGCATCACAACTTCTGAGAGAGGCTAGGTTCAAAACAAAAGCTAATTCAGATCTAATATTCACTTAATTTTTATAATCGGTACAAAAATTTTCATGGTTGTAAATCGTTATGCTTCTGCATTTTTTACTTTGACATAATTTTCTTGAATTTTTATTTCACAGTAATAAATAAAAGTAATAAATACAGATACCTTTTATCATGTGAGGGTAAAGAAAAAAGGTAATAGTTTACTTTTTTGTTAATATTTGAATACACTGTCATATAAGTTTATAGAGGACTTACTGCTGGCAGATTAAGGTTTAGGTCTCATGCTTCCTGGTGAAACACAACAGGAGGTTGTGCTGCTGGCAACTCTCAGTCACTTAGAAAAATTTAGGATTATATCAATGGCAGTCAGGGAGTTTTTAGTCAGTTTGCTTTCCCTGTGCTGCACAATCATGAAAAGAGGAAAAGAAATTAAATATATAAAGGTAGTCAAAAGGAATTTCTAAGTATATTGTCTTGATTAATCTATTTTAATTTCTGTATTACATCTTTTTTTTTTTTTTTGGTAAGCTCAAAGGCTGTGTATCAAGGTCATATTCATTGCAGTTAGCAACCTAATTGAATCAATCCAGTAATATTTCATAAAATCACTGCTACATTGATGTGCATTGCTTGAGTGTGTGTTAAAGTGAACTGAGCATTTGAGAAAGATCAAGGTATGAAAAGACTGTTAAGTCTGTAAGTTTAAAAAAATTTATTAAGAGGTATATGTTATTAATTTCCTTTAAGAAAATTATATTCTTTTACTTGAATGGCTTTAATAAAGTAATTTTACTTCTTCAGGTACAACATTACCTTTGTTGAAAGAACCAGTAGTTACTCCTTAAGGCTCTTTGGAAGTATAGTTCGGTATGTGGTGTTGACAATAGATGAAGGTACAGCAATCTTTTTACAGGTAATAAAAATGAAACTACTGTGTCCAAATTCTGTGTTGGGTCACTTCTAGGCCATATTTTCAGGCTTCTAAGATATCTTTTCTTCTTCTTCATAATCATATCTAATTCATACATTGTTTCACATCACAAACTATTTCCAAATTCATTAACTCCAAAATTCTGCTTGTGCCAGTTTGACTAGATCTCTGTTTCTTCACAGAAGTGTAATGTTTGACCTGTGATTTGATTATATTTATTGTAGTTAAAGGATGCATACATGAAAATAGGGTTGTATAAAGAAATTTTGCAATGACCAATTAAATATATCTGTGGTTATATTCTCTTACCAATGTGCATGTTAATTCCTCCCATTTCACATTGTTACCTGAAGTAATCTGGAGAATAATTTGTCCCAC
The DNA here is from genome assembly GCA_035222235.1 of Margarornis squamiger. NCBI lineage: Eukaryota > Metazoa > Chordata > Aves > Passeriformes > Furnariidae > Margarornis > Margarornis squamiger. The sequence goes on from JAWWTY010000088.1 coordinate 22,183,990, forward strand.
TTTTAATAAAAAATAATAGTTTAAACAATAGCACAGTACTTAAATTCTGGTATGCAGCAAGACATATTGCTTTTCAGGTAGAGAACTGCTTCTGAAAGATGGATAAATAATAAAATAATCTATTAGTCTTGCAAGCACAACACAGACATTCCTACCTGCTACTGCAATTAGTGATGTACTGTATCTAGTTAGTGTAGATATAGTATTATTCATATAGATTAAGTATTTCAGAAGTTTATAGCAATATATTGCAAAAAAGCTTAAGAACATCCCAAAAGATCAGTGAGAGTGTTTCCTTTCTATGGGAAAGAAGAATAGGCATGAAGCAGTTAATCAGCTTTTTAAAGGTCAAACAAAATAAAAGTTGGAAATGCAAGCTAGTTCTCCCAATTACCATGTGTCCTTAATACTTATATTATTTAGCTGTATTTATGTTTGATCTAGCTTCTCCATAATATAACAGTCCATATTACAAGCTTGTGACAGCCATGGTAATGTATTTATTTACTTCTTACTTTTTATTTAAATTCTATGGTAGAGTTTGGAAGAACTAAGTTGTGAGAATTCCTGTGACACTTTAATATCGAGGCTGATGGCATTATCACTCCAATATACGTGCTGTTGGGTTGTTTTCTATTCCAAAGAAAGACTGAGTTTAGAGTAAGTTACAAAGTTCTTTTGTTATCCTAGTATTTTTAAAACAAACTTACCAGGAAAGCAAGCTGCTTATTAGAACAAGTTAATATTCTTTTAAACTTCCCTGTAGGAAAACATTTCTCTTAGAACAATATGAACATTGTAAGCTCATATTTCTAGGGTGCTTTGGACTTTTCATTTAGTTACAGTGTTGTCATTGTCCTACTAAAAGTCTCCATGACATGACAAAAGTAACAGTTATCACTGAAGACCCCAAAAAAGTTAGCAAAGATGGTTTTTATTTGTTAGGATATTTTTAGTCTTACACAAGAGATAAAGAAATGGTTGTTAGAAAATAAGAGGTAATACTAACACGAGTTGTATTTCAAATCAACAGGTCCAGAAATTTCACAAGAATAAGGATATGAAACATGGGAATTATTCTTTATGACTTTGAAGTAAATTAATCCCTACAAATGCATGGTTATGAATTACTGTGTTAACATCACTATATATCATTTGCAACAGGGAAACATTCTTCAAGTGTTCTTCCAGTGTATCAGTAGTTCTTTTGCTATAGAAGAACACCTTTAGTTGGATATGGTTCATAAGCATTCCTTTATTAACTCTTGTGAGCTTTTTTTCTATAAGCAAGTGCTAATTTTCCCCTGCATCATCTTTCCTCTCTATATGTTTTATCCGCAGAGTCTCCAGAGACTGACCTTGATCCCAACCTTTTGCGTGAGGCCAGACTTGCTTTCCTGTGGGCTGACTCCATTTTCTTGCTCACAGTCCATCCTTCAGCACTCAGTCCCTTAATATATCCTAATTTTCCTTTCACAAATATTTATGCTCAAACTGTACTAGTCTTCTGGATTCCTGGAAATGAAACAGACATTTACTAAGGCATGGGTGAAATGTTTTGGAATGTGCATAGTAAATATTAATGGTTCAGTGAAACTTTTTTGCAGGTACAGTCTCAAGGGAGATACTCTGCTTAACCTTGTCTCATTTTATGCCACTCTAATTGAGCTTACACAGAAGTCAGAAGACTTTGAAATTAAGGTAATTTTTTTCTGTTTTATCTTCACTGATATGGTATTTCTAAAGAGCTCAAACAAGTATGCATTCTACATGAAAAACAAAATAGCTCAAAATTACTAAAATAAGAGAGAGGATCCTAAATCAGTGATGCTAAAGTCAGTGAAAAGACTGTTGACTGCAATACAAGTTGAATCAAATTCAAATAGCAGTTGAAGTATTTTCATGACTAGGAGTCAAAAAATTAGTTTGTACCTTTAATAAATTTTTAGAACATATATTAATCCTACTTGTGTCCTAATGTGAAATTTCAGCTCAATATTGTGTTACTGATGTAATAGAAGAAAAGAAAGTATAATTTTCATTGCTGTCAACTTGTTTGCTTTTTTTATGTGACAAGACAAATTAACTTTTTTTCTTCATAAATCAGAAAACATAGTATCTAGAATAATCAACATTTAAAAATGGGGCAGAAGTTTCAGCTTACCAAGCTGATATTTGTGACTTATATTTTTGACTGAATTAATACCTTTTTAGGCACTTTTTCACTTATTTGTGTATTAAAATTTCTCTAAAATTTACCTGATTGATTGAAAGTTACAGAGAAAACAAAGCTTTTTCATGCCATGTACTCAGCAATGTCGTTTGTGTGGAAATTACACCTTCAAAGTATTACGTGCCTTCTTTAACTGTCCTAGGCATCTTGGAATTGCCTGTTCTATTAGGATCTCATACCCAGAAAATGAATCACATATAAAAGACATACAGGATAAAGTAATTTCACCTACATAGGATTTGCATAAATAAGGAGTGTAATTTGTAGCCAGGCTAGTACTCAGAGGTTGGAGTTCCTCCTCATGATAGGCATGGATCAGGTTTAATTACTCCATGTTACCAACTGTTGTGTTCAGGCCATCTTTAGTTTTCACCTCAATTTCTGTAGCAAGTTAAGACACTCCTTACTGTAAATTTTAACCAAAAATATTGTGCATCATTTTTAGGTAGTTCTTATGCCAGGGATTGAAGAGACAGCACTGGTAATTCGGCAGATTGCTGACAGGATTTTGATAGCATCTAATATCAGTCCTCATGAGTGGCTGGATAAATCCTGGCTTTCTGTCTTGCCATCTGAGGTTTGCTTATGTTCCCATGAGTTTACAGTTTTCTTCCTTTTTCTCAGACTCATAAGTTTCTAAGCTTTATTTTGTTGTTCTCTTCAAATGTATTATTAAATTAAGCATTATTATATATCCACACACTTTTTTATTATATTTGCTTTATATATATATATATATATATTTATATATGATGTTTCCATCATCCTTGCCAGCCCAGTTAGATGCAACCTGGACTTTCCCCGACTTTCGCAATTAACCTGTAGAGAAGTTTATTCTCCATATCCGCCTGCCAGTTTGTACAGTTCTACAGTTCCAGGCACTAAGTTTAAAAAAGTATCCAAATTGTAAAAGATGAACATATAATGGCTCACCTGGGCAGGAAGCCAAATTCGTCAGTGCTGATCCATTACTGAAGTCAATGGCATTGCCTGCTGATTTGCTTTAATAAGAGAGAGTAGACATTTGTTTAACTTCTCATGAGGTAGTTGATATTGCATATTTACACTAAATGCTGGAATAGACCCATCAATCACAGTCAATAAATGATGTTCTTTGACTTGTATAGTATGGTTTTCAAATTAAATTAATGGATTTTTTCATTTTATGTGAAAGTTCTGAACTCTTGTGAAGCTGAGATAGTTCTTCGCTCTTGCAAAATTCAGAAGCATTATAAAGCAGCTATTGGCATGGCCTTTCAAGTGTGGGATATTGGATTATAGGTTTTCTAATTTAGAGATTAAAGACAGTGTTAAAAAACTGAGAGGAGCCATTGTAGTTATTCTCTGTTAAAGATATTTGATCCTGTCATCTTTTGAGTACAGAGCTTTATGAAAGTCAGGAACTGGACGTGGCATTTGTAACATGCTGCAGCTCTCAGCTTGCTGCCCTATGTGTGACATTCACCCTCCCCTGGCAACTTCTGCTTTTGGCACCTATTTCATTGCTGTTTATAAACATAACTTTTGTAAAACAAAATCAGTTTTGTCAGTTTATCTTGAGCAAAGTAATTCACTTTAAAATGGAGAATTAATGTTAAATCTGGTGATGCATTTTCAAATCAAGTTTACATGATTCACTGATTTTGTCCTTTAGAAAATAAATGTCTTTATACTGTGCTTGCTTTTTGTCAAACTGTTATGTGGAACTTACTCTGTTTCAGAAATTATACTCTGTTACAGCTGTAGTTTAAAAGAAATGGAGTTTTAATCGGACTATGAAAGTTCACAGTTTGAAAGCTCTGTTTCTGTGATATACTGTCTGACCTATCCATAAGGATGTGATTTTATAGAAACAGGGAAAAAAAGGAGAAAAAGGTTGCCAGATATCAATCTAACAAAATAATTTCCATTTCCAGACAGAGAAATGCCTGCTTACTTTTCCATGTATCAACCCTCTGGTTGCTCAGTTGATGATAAAGAAGGCATCTTCACTGAATAGGTTGTTTCTTGCAAGCTTTGATCAACTCCAAGAACTTCTGCCAGAGGTTCCAAAAAAAGTTTTAAAGGTTGGCCAAAATTATTTTATGTATTAGATCAATCTTTTTGGACTGTTGTAATATGTGGTTGTTTGGGGTTTTTTTTAATGTGATGCTACATGCACATTTCCTGGTTTCATTTAAAAATTAATTATACACTTTAGCATGTCATCCACAATCTCAAATATTGTTAAAAATTCTCTCTCTCTCCCTCCCTTTTACACCCTAATAAACCCACCACTTATGAATTCATAGCACTAATCATTTGACAGAGCCCAGGAGGTTAAAATAAAGAACTATGTGCTCCTACTGTTTCAGGTGGGCCAAGTCTGGGAAAATTATAGCCTGATTATAGTCAGCTAATTAGATAAAATTGCATGTATTTGATCATTCAAGAAAATGCTGTGGGACACTGTTCATTTAAGGTCAAGCATTCAGTTAAGGTGAAGGAGCACGTGAAAGATATTTGGGCACTGAATAACAAATTGTGTTTACTATTGTAATAACTGTATACACGTAAAGTCATAGTTATCGACTGAAAAAGATCTCATCAGTTAAATTCCTCTATGATGCATAATAGGAGCCAATCCATTGCAGACACTGCTTCCTACAGTCCTGGCCTAATGAAAGAGAATAAACTATATTAAGATACTGGTTTTCCTGTGTTTCAAGACAGAGACTATTACTTACTCTGTTTATAGATTTAAGACAGGTGACGCATTGTCTACTGTACATGCCCCTCCTATATGGGTAAGTCTTTTTTTTTCCTTCCAGTAAATAAAAACGTACACATCTTAGAATCTTAACAACTTGTTTACCTTTTCATATTTTACAGATGTCGACATGTACTATAAATATTCCTTAAATATCTTTTCTTCGTTGTTTCAGCATTTTAGTGAGATGGTATCCTCATGCAACCTAAATGCTGCTCCACTACAAAAAACACTGAAAGGTGCATCACACCCAGAAAATCAGAATACCTTCAACACATTCAGTCCTGATTATAAACAAAATCAGTCTTTAGACCTGCTAAATAAGGCACTAAACAGCACAGGTAATATCTTGAATTACTAGGAAAATGTTTCCTTTCAAACCAAGTGAAAAATCTGAGTGTATTAGAATCTTTATCTTCTAATCATGGTAAGGTCAATTATTCTGAGGAGACAGACTGCAATCAAAATGCTCAATGGCATGTTAGTTTTCTGTAAAATGTAGAGAAATAAGGTATATTTTCATTCTCCAAAAAAACCGGTTCAAATTTTTCTCTACCAGGAACACCTCGTATGAATTCTGAAGCCTTAATTCCTCCATTGAATCATTGTAAGCCTTTTTTAAAGTCTGGTCTTCCCAGCTGTATGCAAAAGAATGCATGTTCCTCAGACATAATTACAAGGAGGAAGCAGAATGTCTTTGCTGTATCAAAGGACCATGAAGATTTTGCCAAGTTAGGTGTTATAAATTCTCTTCGTATTCAAATGACACATGATAGTTCTGATCATTCTTCTAAAGACTCTGAAAAAGAGGATTTCTTTGCAACTTTCAATGTCTGTGCACCTCAGGAGAGCTCCAAGAGTTTCCTAGAAGAATTTAGAGACACATTTAAAAGCCCTGAAATTCAGATTGACCAGACCCCGTGGAATGACACTTCATCCCCAGGCCCATGTAATTCATTTGCTAATGATGGTTTTCTCTCTAATTTCTTTGTTGACACAAATGAGCTTCAAAATCTGAATTTTAACCAAATAGGTAGAGAATCTAAAGGAAAGAGAAAACAAAGGCCTGCATTCTTATGGACAAAAGAAAAAAATAAAACAGGTATGTCCAAATCAGGAAGAATTTGCTGTATTCTGTTTTTAACTCAACTGGAAAGTTGTAAGAAGTATTAGTAAGACTACACTTCCTATTTTGTTCAAATAGTTGTTAAAATCAATCCAACACAACAGTTACGTTTCCTTTGCCACAACTTACTTGGATATGTATTTCTTTTGTGATAAAATGTCCTTAAACAGATTCTGTTTTGAGCTTTAAAAAAAACACAAAAAAACCCCACCACCAATCCCAACACACTAGAATTGTGTTACTGCCATTATTTTTCCTTGATAAAATATTGAAAAGTGTAGTTCACCAAAATTGTGAGATTCAGACTCATCTCTCCTTGACAGTGTCTGAAATATGGATAATGAACATGCCAGAATTATTTTTAAAGTTGTGGGAAAGATTCTTTTGTAAACATAGATTTGGACAAAAGTCTGAATAAAAGACTGTATGTAAGGTATTTTCTCTGTAGGACAAAAAGTAGATTCAGCAAATTCAGAGTGAAATTCAGATAATGCTAATGGCTGGGTTTTACTGTTGGGGCTAATGAAGTAAAAATGGCACTATGAAAATTTTCTAAGTTTGTTTCACACTGTTCCCTTATTCTTGGAATATTTTTTTACCTAAGTTAAAACCAGGGCTAGACTCTCCACTTGAGATCATTCCAAAGCATATTTCTTCAAATAGGTCATATAGTGTGTACTTCAAACGCTTGTTTACCCTGGAAGTATGTACAATCCTTATATAAAATATTCATTTTCTATAGTTTTCTTATACTTGGTTTACTTTCTCAAAATAGTTAGCTTGAAACCTTTTTTGATAAGCCATAATATGTAGCCATGAGTCTTACAAGTAAGAAAGCAGCACTAGTCCCTGTCAGACTATGTATTGCTGTATCATTTATTGGAGTATTTTTTCAAATTCTTCTGCTTCCCTTAGGTGAGGTGCCACAATCATTTAAAAATCCAAGGCTAAGCTTGTTATATAAAGTGCCTAATCCTAGTACAACAGATGACTTAATTTATGATTTCTCTGCTGCTGCCTGTCATTAAATCTCTTGGTGGAACAAGGCCACCACAGCATTACAATGTTTTCACTAATTAGGTCAAACTCATTCATAAAAACATAAGCAACTAATTAAAATCACTATCTTTTCCTGGACTGCTTAAGGTGATTATGCCAGTAAAGAGAGAAAATGTTAATTGGACGTGCTGAACTTTTAATTTTTAGCCTATGTAAATTTAAATGTTCACACAGAAACTCTGAACAGACCTGTTGCCTCTCCTTTGGGATTGAGACCTGTAATATTGCTGAGTAGTTAATAAGTATTTCAGTAACCTGTAAATGGCATTCATAACATAAAATTCTACCATATTTTCAGTAGAGATCAAGGCAGATTCTTCTGTTACCACAATTTACAGTATTCTGAAAGAACTGTAATCTCCAACTAATAAGTTTTCCATCATATTCTTGCCCATTAAGGCAAAGGTATACTTGAATTTGAATTGAATCAAAAAAAGGAAAAGTGATTTCTGGTTTAAATTTTGGAAAAATAGGCTTGTTTAATTTTATAATTCACTAACCAGGAAAAAAATAAGTAGTTTTGCATGCTAACAAAAAAAGAAAAAAAAAAAAAACAAAACCCAAGCAACCCCACCTTAATACAGTGAAACCCTTGGAAGTCCCAAATTTAAGAAATGTAAAATGCCAAGTTTAAGAAATATCTAGAGAGTCAAGTTATAATCACACATTGGGAACAACCCTCAGGGATTTCTTCAGGCTTTGGATCATTAAACCACAGGTAATTAATGACACCATGTCAATGCAGTGTTTCCACTGGAACAGATTAAATCCTTAGGTCAGTGTTAGAGTTTTATGACAATACTTTTTGTAAAGACTAAACAGAATTTTCTTACAGTAACTTGTTTTGAATAAGCAACTTCTCAAATACTTTATTTTAAAAGAACTTGAATCTTAAGAATGTAAGTAGCTTTTTTAAACAATTTAGAAACATGAACATGACTCTGGTTAAAAAGAATTAATTTTCAACAATTACTGAATAGTACTGAGCATAATATTAATGAAATAGAAATAAGCATTAAAATCTTTTGTGAAATATTGTGGATAAGCATAGTGTAGGTTGATTTATTTATTTTTTATAAGGTCCTTATACATACTATACATGAATGTACTTATATATTCATATTACAGGAAAATATGCATAAAGCTGATCAGTAGCAGCAAGTAGTAGTTTATCTGTACATGTTTTATTTTATGGCGGTTGATACTTTTCATAGAAAGGGTACTGGTTAAAGCTAAGTCTGTTACTTCTCCTGAGAAACACATAGTTAAGTCTCCTGAAGTTAAGTTGAACACATATGAAACACATATGTGTTGTATTTGTACTTTATCACATTTTGGATTTTTTTTTCTTCCACTTCTTTCCTAGATACAGGATTTCCAGAAGTACCGGAGTTCAAAAAAAGGAAATTGACATATGAAAAAGTTCCTGGAAGAAGTGATGGACAAACACGTCTTAAGTTCTTTTGAATGGATTGAGGATTTGCATAGTACATATACTTTTTAAATTCCCAAACTATTTGAAGGGAAATAGATTTTTCTTGTTGTTAATCTTTAGAAAGAAATTAGGGTTTGGGAATCCTTACTAGTTCAGGATTCTTTTGTATGTTTTTAAAGTGTTACTAAACAAACTAGTTCCTTGAAGCTGGAGAATTACTGCTCCTTTGTTTATTCTCATGGGTGATGTGGAGGTACTTTATCACAAAAATAAAATGTGAATAGAAAAAAACAGACACTGAAGTTCATGGAGTTTTCAAGGCACCAGTGTTTGCTCCCTGAGCATGCAGCTTTTCAAATGTAAACATGGACTGGCTCTACCAGAATCTCAAGGCTTCTCACAAAGTCTTAGAAATTTCTTGCACTTAGAACTTTGACCCCTGGTAGTTGTCCCTTGGCTTCAGTTCCACTTCATTACCTCTGACAGCTCCTTTAGGAACCATGTAATGAGTTCCTGAACTCTTTCAATCATAACCAAGCTACAGGAAAAACCTATTTGTTTCATGGACAACATATGAGGGATGTGTTGAAATTTAGCATTCTCACAGATCTGATTCAGAGAACTAAACTGTGACCCTCGCTCTCTGCATAACCTGGTGGAGGCCATTTGTTGGCCTGTATTTTTCAGCCTTCTGGAGTGCATTGGCAGGTAGGGAGATGGGAATCATCTGGGAGGCAGTTCCAGACATTGTAGGCTACAATTAGGAGTAATAGATTGAGGGAAAAATAGCTGTCTCAACTGTAAGCTACAGAAGAGGATAGAATGCTACCCAAACCCTCACTTTCCATCAAAAGGTTTGGCAACAAAACTGGAAATATGTGTGGGAGCCATGGTAGACAGTAGCTCCATTCTGCTGCAGGAATGCATACACCGTTTGAACAGGCATGCCTGCCAGCTCCAGAATGTCTGTTTAGTGGCCTTCAGATGAGATGATTCAGGTTTCAGACTCTCAAATCTTTTTAAATTTGATGCAGTAACAGAAAGGGCAGGGGCAGGGGGGAAGTAATAACGAAAATCAAAACCCACTAAGTTTATGGTTTGTGTTTGCAGTTAAAGACTTATTTGACATTAAGCCTTCATTAAGCATATATTCACTATTTGGATAAATGAAGTCATCACTTAAGGGAGAAAGATTTGGTGTCTCAGAGAAAACAGAGTGCTGATTTTTAACTGAATTCTTAAAAGCTATGATGACAGCACTAATCACAATTTTAGTTCACAGTAATATCCCCAAATTATTTGTACCCAGATTATTTGCAAGACATTAGAAAATACCCTTCACAACTGATAAGAAGATTTCTAGTAAAATTGCAAACAAGCCAGTGTTTCCCAAAATAAGAGAAAGACTTAAATAAAAATTGCAGTTTGCTTGCTATTTCTGGCCCATTTTTGCGGTCACCTAACCTCACCATTTTCCCTCTTTTGCATCATGGGTTTGACTCTGTTTTTGAGAACTACCTCCCAAATTGCCAAAACCAGGAATCTGTTCTTTTGAAGTGCAGCTCTACAATGTCTCAGTCACAGAAGACCACAGCTGGAGAAAATTATAGATGCCAGTGCCAAGCTACATATTTATGTCTTTCTTTCCCACAGGCAAAGGCTGACACCAGAACTTTCACATGAACAGCTGTGAAAGTGTAGCTTAGATAATCTGTAAATCACTTTGAAAGCAAAGGCATGTTGTCTACGTTAAATAAGAAATTTCAAGTGCTGTCTGTATTAAGTTTCCATTAGGTAGAAAAAACATCAGTTTACAGTTAAGTTATGGGCAATGAAGCAGAAAATAAGGAAAAAAACTTGCAATGATGAATCGTTTTTTACTGTATTTGTACATGACAAATCTCAATCTCTCACAGATATGAACACGTTGACAAATTTATCAAATATGACATTCTCCCCCCTCGTCTGTTTAATGTGGAGTAAAACTACTATTGCATTACAAAGACACACTTCTCCACACACACCCCAAATTATCTATAACTGAAAATTAGGAAGCAACTAATTCTTTGACAAAAACGTGCAATGCAGAAACTAATCACCAATCCTCCATCAGCAGGTGGGGACACTCCATTCCTGGAACAAGTCTGTAGGCTTTTTAGTGACCAGGCAGGTGGCACCTGTAGATGGAGAAGAGCCTTGCTGATAGACTGGGGGAGAGGACAGTGAGAAAAGGGGGTCTTGTGGTTCCTCTGAGGACCTTGGTGTGCAGCTAGGTGCATGCAGTTTGCTTTACTGCAGGCATCCTGTGGCACCTGTTGCCATCAGATGGTATGAAGGCCACAGTGCAGCAGACAGCCCTCTTGGATGGTCTGTGGTAAAGGAGGTAAAGGAAGTTAAGATGCTGCCCAAGTTGTCCACCCCCTGCAGATTACACCTGTTAAAGCAGAGGCAGCAAAATGTGGTTCTTGTCTCCTGGCCTAAGCCATTGCAGTGTTGTGTTCTGCAACGTAATTCAAACCCAGGTACACCTGCAGCTGTAGACAAGACATTGTCCTGTAGACTGGATAGGTAAGAAACCACCTGCTCTGCTGCCTACAGAAGCAGACACCTGTCCAGGCTTGCTTGTCAGGTTCCTTGGTTACACCAAGAAAAGGGGTCCTGCAAAGGCTGAGTTGCTAAGATGCTGCCTTATCTAGCCAACACAAAATAAGCAGTGGCACACTTCACCATGCTCCCAAGAGGAATCCAAGAGCCTTAACGCCAACCAATCTCATTCTGGAGCTTGTTCTGACACTTGACTCTTGTCACAGAACATTGCCTTGGAGGGCAGAGGTGGCATTGCTGTCAATTCTTTCCCTGCTTATGCCCAGCAGCTTGGCTGCACACTGTCCTGAGAGCAAAGGGTGCAGCAACCACACTCCTCTGAAGAGGCTGCAAGCTGTGTCTGAGGAAGAACCACCACACTCAGAGGATCATCAGGGTGGAGTGCTTCCAATTCGTCTCACAGCTGCTGCACAGGTCCTTCTATGCACTGCTGGTGCAAGACGCTGATGCAGCCAGGAGGTGCAGTGTGCTCACAGCTGCTCCTCCAATGTGTGTTGACCGTGGTGCTCCTGCTGAAAGAGACCATGCGGAGCTGGGCAGGGCAGCCAAAAGCCGGCAGCGGCTGACTGGCTGTCCAGCAGCAGCTGCTCTCAGCTGCACATTGTGATTTAGACACTCTTTATGCCAGCTCAGCAGCCACACCAGAACCTGAGCTCCAGGGGAGGACACTAAGTGGGAAGCGCACACCATGGAGCAAGCGCAAAGAGAAACAGACATGAGGATCAGGTGAGGTTTTATGTCAGGTGGTAAAAATATGAAGGGCTTGTGGGGGAGGAAGCAGCCAGCAGCCAGATGCTGTCTGTGCAAAGGCTTTGGACGCATACGCTCATCAGTACCTTTGACTTTGGCATTTTGACCTCTGATTGCCTCTGTGCAAGTAAGAATAATTATGCTTTCTCTAGACCTCAGCAGTGTGCACCTGTGTCAAGTACTAAAAGAAAAACTGCCATATTCAAATAGCCTACAAAGAAAGGAAGCCAGAGCAAAGAAAAGCTCTTAAGGAAGGACATTCTCTTAGGAGAACATGTTTAGAGGCACAATACATACTGGCAGTATTACAGCTCTCATGTTGGTGTCTTTCTGCAGGACAACAGGGATGAAAATCTTTTGACAAAAACAACAGTCTGGAGGACATCCATTGCTCCATTTCAGTTAACATAAGTACTCAGGCTGCAGAATGCTTCCTTACAGTTTCAAAATGCGTTAAGTGAGCCCAATAACATTTTTGCTATTTACCACAAAAAGGATAAGTAACTATAAATGGGATTTTTCTATTAGTAAGACACAATTCCTAAAAATCCCATAGCAAACTCTTCCCAAAAAAGGAAAGAGCTTGAGGAATCCCCTCCCACTGCAAAATCCAAGTATCCTCTTCCTTACAGTAACTGCTCTTAGAATTACACAATGAGTTCAAAGCCAATAGGGATAGGAATTTTATTTTCAAACTTCTAAAAGATTAATACAAACAATAGAAAGTAGACAAAAACCTATAAAAAAAAGTTAGTTGTCCTTGTAAAAGTGCTCTATAAAAAAAGTGAAGGCAAATCCCCAAGTATATCTCAGTAAGTTCCATGTATTGCAAACCTTGATGGTGATGCATGCAAGTGTCTTTGGGTGTTCATGGATTTTTAGTTCTGTTTGGTCACATTTTAAATACATGAAGAAAATTCCACCATGGCAGTACTTTTACAAACACAAATTAGAAGAAGGATTACAGATTAGAAGTATTACAAGAAATGTGCTTTAGGAATCAAGCCTGTGCTATACATTGTGTCCGGCAGTTTCTAAGATTTATGCACCGAGATGCACTTGAAAAAAACCTGCAGCTGGTTCTAGGTCCTGCTAATGGAAGCAAAATTCCCCCTGAGAACATTACTTCAGCACTAACAGCCTTTAGCTTTATACTTTAATTATTCATTTTTGGGTTATTTTCTTTGGGGGAAAAAAAATCATTTTTGCTGTCATTCTGGTGTTACAGTTTATCAAGATCAAAGTTAAGTAATTTGGTAAAAATTCATGTGTTTTTCTTTTCTAAAATGTAAACTTCTCAAGTAATATTTGTATAATTGGCATGGTGTAGTAACAGTGGTAACGATTATGAAAAGAATAAGAGTTACATTAAAAAAACTTTAAAAATGTTACCAAAAGATAGTGGAAAACAGATTCACAAGAACAAATGAATAAATATCTAGGACACTGTTTTAGCCACATAAAAGTCAGGACACAAAGGGAGACTTTTCTTGTGAAGGAAAGGCAGTTATTATTCATGTCATGCTTCAAGGCAATTCTCCAGTGACCTTCCCTGTAAGAGAAAAAAGAAAAGGTTTACTAAGTGCCATCTTCCTAAGATGATACAGTCCTCTTACAAATTACAACAGAAAAGCTCCTTTGCCCTGAGGAAAACTGAATAACCGCTTGCCTTTGTCAGATGTGGTATCCTTGCATATCATAATTTTTTTTATTGGCTTTTTTACTTTGCTCTGATTTTCTTATGATCCTAAGATAACAAAATAATAATAAACTACTTATTTGACCTATCAGAAAAAAAAATACTAAATTACATCCTGGGCTGAATTATGCATTTCTCAAAGCATCATAAATTAATCATCAAACTCTTGAGAAAATTTTGTAGCCTATCTGGATGATGTGATCAAACTAGAATCCCAGTACACGTACATACACACAGAGAGACTCAAAAAAAACACAAAGAAAAAGTAGAAAGGCTGCTTTAATAACAGAAGAACACAAGAAACAATCACTATCAATTTTATCTTATTTTCATGAAGACGTTAGGGTAGTACCTAAATTACGAAAATCTACTTTTGTTTCTCCCCCACCACATTTTTTTCAGAATAGCATCTCATGTTCAGTTCTTCTCTCTCTTTAGGTTCAATCCTGTTCTGTTAAACCTACATAGCAACAACCAAAGCCATGCTACTGATGAGGCAAATGATCAACCGCAAGCCTAGCAGCAAGGGGAATATGTTACACATACTTTATGTTCTAGATTAAAAATTCTGCCCTTAAAGAAAACATTCCTTTTCTCTTTAATAGCACACTCAAAGAGAGAACAGAATTCAGTGGCTCTTCCTCTCTCTCTATATTTCTCAGCTCTTTAGCAGGAACTATTTTTGTTTTTTTCTTTTAAAGAAAAGTAACCTTTCTGAATATCCTACTTCCACGTTCATCACGCAGAAGAAATAAATCTTCCAAGTTACGGTGTGGTCATGCCCAAGACTACTGGCACGAATGGCATTTCTTTCTCCTGCCGCAGTCACTGATAACCCGTGTGACAAATGGAAGAGGCTGGAGTGGGAATCACGGAACCAGATCCCAAAGACTGGCAAATGTTAGACGGTCACCCACCCACCTACTCTGCAGGTGTGACATGGGTACAAGCCTTGCAGAGCACCAAGGCAGAGTTTAGGGAGTAGTTCATCCCTTAGACCTGTGCTGAAAAAGGTTACAGATTGCTCAGCTCCTCTCTGCTTCCACTGCTTTTGGTGCTGTACCAACAGTAAGAACAGGAAGAGCCTAAAAACAGACACAGCCAAATGAACTGCAGTCTGACACTGAAGACCACTTGTATCTTAAAACAGTTCTTGCTTAAGCTGTGAGCTAGTCATTACATGCAACTGCCATGGCCACGTCTTTCTTCTCCAGCCTGGGTATGTGGCTGGTTTTGTCTGCTGTGTCAAACACAGCTGTGTGCCTTAGACAATTTTAATTAGTTTGGATGCTGCTAAGGACCCTAGAGCTGCTCAAACAAAAAATACTACCATCCTAACACAAAAAAAAAAACAACCAAAAACCCAAAAAAACCCAAACCTCATAAACAAAACACCTCTACAAGGAGGTGCAGGGGAGAGACATGCTTCAACTAACACCCCTAAAAACAATTTGCAGAGCCAGCAGGGAAACGATAAACACTTCTCTAAAGAGAACTCAACATTTAAACAGCTATTCACCATGTTCCCTTGTCCCTCCAGGGGCTTGAGTTTCAAATCAGAATAGTTGTCATGGTATCTGTGACTTTTTTACCTGTTTTCAGAGTAGAGCACAGGATCGGGGTTCTCGGAAAGGATTGCTCCCTGCAGGAACCCCAACAAGCAAGGCGTCCTTGCAGGCATTTTGCATACAGTACTGCTGGAGTTCTGCAGCTGCCTGGGAGACCTGAAAAGGAAAAACAAACCCAAAGAGGAAACTAATTCATTCATAAGCATCTAATTATGCATTTCCCCTTGAAGAGCTATTATCAAACAGAGCTGGAGTGCAGCCAACTCAGCTCTTGGATTCTAAAACACCAAGCAAATCAGCACAGAAGCATATTTACAAAGCTCTGATGAAGCATACATGAAATACTATGCCACTGATGAGCCAGAAGAGTGTAGAGGACTGAGGTGCAAGTGTGATGCAATTTGTCCTCATTAAAATGCACAGAGCCGTGACCACAATATTTTCAGGTTTATAACTGAACTCTTAGATTCTCAGACAATTTATTAAAAGGAGTTTAATTTCCAAACTTTTAAGCAACACAGAGCATAACAAGGAATGAAAGCAAAAAGATGAGGATGAAAAGCTTTTTAAGTCCATCCAAATTGTCACCTTCCCCCAGCAGTGAAATGAGAACTTCAAATCCACATTCTGGCCCCCAAAGAAGAGAGTCCAGAGCTGCAGAATAAGCCCAGGATTCCCAAGGTCCTCAGCACTGAAGTCCCCTGCTCTCCCTGTGAACAACAAGTCAGTCACGTGCCTGTATTCCTGAAGAACAAGGTAGAGGAATTCCCAACGTCCCAGACACACAGTAGGAATAGCTGCAGGGAACTGTCAAAATCCATGCCATCTGATTTTTTTTTTATTAAAGGAAATACCGAGCGTATTGATGGGTATACAAGTTTCCCTCTGACCTCACCTCTGACTCCGTTACAGGACTCCTGAAATAATGATTTTTCTTTCTACACAACTTTGCAGTGTTGCCAAAACAATAACCAGAAGGACCACCCACACTTCCCAGCCTCCTGTCTGAAGGGGCCACCAGGAGCCCTGGTGAAATTTTGGTTTTAGGCCATCTAATAGCATAGAAGTGCATGGGTAATTTGGCCTAGCACATGCTTTCTTTTGCTGTTTTGCTGCTCTTCTGTTCACCACCTTCCAAATCTACGCCTTGCTTTCCTCCAGGACACTCATCCTGGTAACTGGCTGAATTTAACCAGCAGTTGTCAGCACTTCAGGTAGTTGTTAAGAGAAGCATTTTCCCTCAACCTCCCAGGTTCTCTTGAGCACAGTAAGGGAGAAGTATCCACACCAAGGATTCCTGCTACACCAGTGGGCTTTGTCACTCCTTCCTTACTTGAGGAGAATCCCTTTGTGGGGGCTACAGAGGTCTCCTGCAGTGCCTTGACCTGCTGCAGCATCACCCCCCTTGCCTCAACCACAGCACCCACCCCTTGCTGGTACCCAGCTATGCACCACATGGCTGCCAGGCAGAGATGCCACTTACCAACACTGATCGGGCAAAGACTGCATGGAGCTTTTTCCTGTGAGAGTAGCAGTTCCTCACCTTCTTGCACTCTGCTACCAAACTCTCTAACGCACACTGAGCTATGTATATGGTGGCATATCCTACATTTTATTTTTTTTTTTCTTTTTTTACAAACCAGATCTGCCTCCTCTTTGCCCTCCCTATGCCATAACATTCTTTGTTCCTCCAGTTCACAGGAGAAGTACAAGGGTTTCTGCCATGTTTCATCACATGACAAACACACTCTGTGCAGCAGCATGCAAGATGTGTGTGGGTACGTCTTTCCTACTCAGTTTCCTCTTTCTGAAAATATTGTTCCTGTCTGCGTTTTTAGCTTGCAGGGTAAACAAAATCACCATGGAACTTTGTAGTATGAAATGTATTTGTAAAAATTCTTTCATAGCCTGCTTCCGTCTGGAAACACATTGTCTATTCAAAGTACCCAAAACAATGTTTTCTCCTACATCAGTCTGCTGAAACTGAACCAGGTGGGTTTTTTTCACCAGCCAAATATATTCCCCATTACTTTTACACTGTATCTCAAGAAACCCAGATGACACTTTTTATAAGATACATTTTTAATCATGCGCCATTTCAAAGCCATTAAGAGGTTCCTAGAACAGCAGACTTGGAAAGAGATTTCTGCACACAATGCTGCAAGAGAAATGAGACTGAGGCCAGTCAAGGCCAAGCCTCCCTGGAATACAGGCAAACTCATAATAAATACATAGGAAGTCCAGTTTCAGAATACGTTATGGGCACAAAGTACCTGTAAACTACAAACTAGGTATTTTATACCCCCTCCCCACCCACAAAAATAAAAACAAACAAGGAGGGGGTATATGCCTCAAAATGAGCAGGAACAGAGATCCAGGCGCCAGCAATAACCTGTGGTTTGGTCAACCATTTCAGTGTTAGACAATATCCCCCTTGCCACACAAGCCTACATTCCTGCTCTGAACCGTGCTGTTTCTCGCAGATTCCCACAGATCACTGCAGTGATAAACCACAGTCACTTTCAGTGAATCAAGCATCTGCTGATTATTTGTTAATAAAATGACTAACATTAACAAATTGATTAGGATGATATTCAAAAGCCATAGTAGTTTCACCTTTTAATAAACACTTCAAATTTTCACCAGCCCAGGACAGGAGTAGTGAGAAAAAGTATTCTGAACAATTTTTAAATCAATTAGCTAAGTTCCTGCAACTCAGTGCACTGGCACTGTCACCAGTTTGAGGAAGCTGGTGTTTTGTGACTGGCCAGAGAAAATGGCGAATAAAAGGAGGTGATGAGAGAAGAGGAAAGCATAGGATATAAAGTAATTTGACCTTCATAATTTCACAGACTATGCTGTATTTTGTGCTTGGTTGCAAAGAGTCATTTTCACAAAGTAGCTGTGGGCTCCCCCAGACCTGCTGGGAACGAAGAACAGGCCACCAAACCTGAGGAGCTGGCAGATGACAGGACCGCCTCACCAGCCCTCCTTTGTCTGGAAATAGGCGAGCCGGAGAGGGTTCATGCACGCGTAGCACATCGCCCGCCTCCGCGCAGTGTGCCCGCGGGTACCACCCCGCAGACCCTGCCACCCCCGGGCGCGAGCAGCACTCCCCATCATCTGCCCGCCGGTGCAGAACTAACGAGGGGCTGCTGCATTATTTATTATTATTATCACGGCTCCCTCCACCAGGCAATGGCACTCGCTCCACCGCGCCCGCAGGGCTGGGGCTCTCCTGCCCCCCGGGCCACCCGCAGCCCCGGCCCGCGGCTCTCCCAGGGCAAACAGGGGCAGGAGGGGATCCCCTCCCGCACCCCCGGCCCGCGGCACCCCCGCTCACCTTGATCCTCTCCACGGCCGCCTCCAGCTTCAGCTGCTCCACCAGCCGCTGCATGGTGCTCAGGCTGCCGCCCGACGACATGCCGAGGCCAGGGAACACGCAGGGAACGGGGCTGCGGGGCACTGCGCTCCGGCTGCCTGCGCTGGGATGGGATGGGATGGGATGGGCTGGGATGGGATGG